>JAWWLV010000045.1:17700502-17717197 GCA_035041135.1 Platyrinchus mystaceus
TCTATCTATCTATCTATCTATCTATCTATCTATCTATCTATCTATCTATCTATCTATCTATCTATCTAAAGAAAACAAGTAGTTTTAATTCAAAGTATCAGGACTGTGGATCTGTCAATAGATTTAGTCAAATTACTGCACTTTACTTGTATATATATATATATACACACATATAAATATATATACACACACACACACTGTCATACCTGTCTATGTTAACCAGAAGAGCAATTATGCCAATTTAGGGTTTTTTTGCACTGAGAAACATCTAGTTGAGTTTATAATTTATTCAGAGGGCATAAGTTTCTTAGATATGCATGTTTACTTTCATTTCCTCCATTTAGAGACTGGTAACTCAATGCTGCACAAACAAAGCCTGACTTTTAGTCAAATTAGCCTGTGTTCCAGAGAGCAAAAGCTTTATTAAATAGCAAGTACTGAAGAATTCAAAAAATAACCTGTGTTCCATTTCACTCCAGACACAATCCTATCCTTATCATCGCAAATGAAATTAGGTAATAGTGGTCATCACTAAAACATTAAATTCTACCAAATGCAAATGGAATTTATATACAGGTTACTTGCAGATCATTCTTATGTGCCACCATTTTGTGGCAGTTGAGCAGAAATAAAGTCAGCCCAACATTTACTAATAGATTTAATAAGGTATAATTATGTTTGCTGTACATTGATAACTGCAAAGTATGTATTAAGAAATGATAAAAATGTATTAAAACCTGTGCTTTTTCCTATATGAAGTATTCTAATTCAGTGATCCGTATGATAAATATTTGTTTACAACTATTTCAGTACCTTGAGAAAACCTGCATAGCTGGAAGCAAGAATACTAAGTAAATTATATGTTTCACTGAAATTTTCCATTACTGCTATTGGGCCAAGAAATAACAAAACCCCCATGTATGGCATTATAATAATCACTATTTGAAGTCCTAATTCTATAATAAGTTTAAATGATTGCTTTAGCACAATATATTTTAAATACTTGGTTTTCAATTAAAATAGAGGATACCAACACAGTAACTGTGAATTACTAACCTAAAGCTACTATGAAAGCTTAAAGGTGACTGACAACAGCAAAATACATGCACATTTCACATGAACCTAATCTAGCTTTTAGCAATGTTTAAAAGGTTTTTTAAAACAAAAACATGTTCCATTTGCTATCTTACCTATACACAACTGATAGACGCACGTGCTTTAATGGTCAGTGAAATCTACCTTCTATCCATTAATCAGTGTCATTTTTTCTCAGATGAAATAATTGCACCAACTATTTTCCTGACAAAAAGGATTAAACTTTGTAACAAAAAAGCAAGGTAAGAATACAATGAGTATTTTGAAAAAGTCACTGAACTTGTCACAGTTAAGAGTTGACATGTCCTACCTTCAAAAATCACACATCCATCTCTGATGTGACCAAAATTTCCTAAGTAAAAATAACCTATCTTCTTTTTGAAATTGCTAGATACCATATGAAGCAAACTCAAGATATATCAAGTGTGTATGGGAAATTTTTAAGCACATCTCTCCACTATGTAGCTGTCAGTTCCCACATGTTAACTACCAAGACAGATGTGCTCTGCCTATGGTAATGCCCTAGTAGAGCACTAGGAAATTTAAATTTCAGATTACATTACACTATTGCTTCATATATTTTACAAGTTCATACATAAAAGGAGGTCAGAGTATTAAAGTGAACTGCTTTCAGTCCTCTTTCAAGGTAAAGTCATATTGTTCAATAGTCCCCTATTTCTGAAAAAAAGCTAGCATTTCAATAATTATTTTGTGTATGAAAGCCAACAACATATGGGACACCACAAAGTAGTGTCAGTGGATGCTGTATGTGTCTTTCTCAAAACTAACTGGCAAAAACACCAACCCCAAATGTAATTTAAGAGAGCATAATAAAAGCAGTCTACAAGAATTATGAAACAAAGTAGGTGAGATTTTACTGAACTAAATAAGCTTTAGAGTCTTCCTTTGAACCTCTTCATATAAGAATACAGGAGTGACATGTAAGGGGGAAACATGGAGGAGACTGAGTACAGTGAGGGACAAAAACTATAATGCATCCTTAAGTAACACCAAAAAACCCCACATTGGTTATGAACAGGTAAGAAGGAAAAAAAGATGTGACAGCACACCACCACTTAAAAATTTCAATGCTTTGCATACTAAGCAAAGTCTTTTTTTAAGACTTTTTCTATACCCAGTAGAATTGAAGATATTTAACATTCATACCAGTCAAAGAAAACTGTACAATAATAATTAATTTTCAACTACAGGAATTGCTCATGAAGTTATTAACTCACAAGAATGCACACAACAATGCTGAAGCATGCTTTTTTCTATGATTGGATGGCTTTGGAGGGAAAGTCTCATGATTGCTGGTCTTTACTGAATAAAAACATTTTTACCTGCAGCATTATATTAAATCTTGTAAAAAATAACCAAATAAAAAAATATTACTGTATACATCATCTAATGTATTTTTATCATAACACAGGGATCTACATGAATCAACACCAGTTGCATACACAAAACAACACAACTGGTTTTAAATATTGAAAAGCATTTGAGGTTTGCGCTGGTTTCCTGCTGAATTGTAACTCAAAGCAGTTGCCAACTGCAAATTGCTTAAATTATTGTGAAGACACAAATTTGAAAATAACATAAGGAATAAAACTTCCAATGTGAAAGCAAAATGTTTGGCTGCAAACAGGAAAACGAATCACAGGAATAAGATCAGATAAGATGACACATCTGTATGAACTGTATATGCTTAAAAAACAGGATACTATTAAAGAATAACTAGAACATTTTCAGATGACTATTAATTGGCTAAACTGTTTCAATTCACATACATAGTCTCTTCTTGAACAACTACAAATCTTAACTATAAATACCCTGAGTATTAGTTCTACATAAATTTAATCCTGTATGTATCTTCACTAGATTCAGGAAGAGACTACATATTTTTGTTTTAAAATAAGAATAAAAAAACTTTTTAATATTTGGATTTTATTCCAGTAACTGGGTTATTTGTTTTGAAGATAATCAAAACTATATTTGACCCACATACATCTAAATCCAGAGAGAGAAAAGAAACAAAACGTATTCAGAAATCCGGTTTTGGTTTTGTTGTTGTTTTGCTTAAATAATGAAAAAAATCCAAACATTTTTTCTCTCCAAAGAATCAATTTACAGTGTTTAACATGAAAATTTCAAAAAATTAGTACTAATGTGTGATCTAGGACAAAATGATTCACTGTGTGTGTGATAAAATGCAATCTGTATACAGGTACATAATGAAATTATCCAGATTACAGACTGGTAAATTAGAATATTTGGAAATCAAAGCTTTTTGTATTACAAAATAAGTTTATTAATATCATCACACTACCTTCACTTTGTTCCTACTTCAGAACTAAAGTACCAGATCGAATCTGCATACTCCTTCCAAGATGAAAAAGAATGGAAGGTGGGACTTTCCAAAGAGGCAAAGCAAACAAAACTCCAAAAACATAAATGAAAGATACTTCCCTCCACCAAATCTTAATATTTTCACATGTTCACTTGATCGTACAAAAAACCAACCAACAAGCACCACCCCACACCCTAAAAAAATCCCACAGTTCAAACCAAAAAAAAAAAAGGAAAAGAAACGACCTAAAACCCAACCAAAACTCCCTTTTTTAAACACACACACAAACTCCACAGCTTTTGGAGCACATCTTCACAATGAATGTTCAAATTAAATTCCTACCTCTTTCAATCAAAGACACAAAAAACCCACATGTTGTTTTCATACCTGCATATGGGTTACCAACAGGACAATGAAACAGAGTATTTATTTCAGAGGCAATATAAAAGTCATAGCAATGGCCATGGATGACATTAAGGAAATATATTTCAGTAACTTCATTATGCTGCTTTTCTTCCTCAAAGCTTTTATACAAGCTTCTCAAATAAGTAGACCTACATTTTGCTCAGAAAGGGTGTAATTAATGTCTTGAGCTGTTCTGTACCTAATATATCAAGATAATGTTCTCTTTAAAATGTTCTTTAGAAAAGTCCCATTAAGAGCATGATCTTACACTTCGATTCTTCAACTTTAAGTGTACAGACTAAAGAAAAAGACACAAGTGTCATTATACCTTGGGATTTTAAAACTTCCCTAAAATACATACAAAGCACCTCGTACAGAGTCATCAGATTCATAATGTGAAGATATGCTTAGAGTAACAATACAGCAAAATGAAGTCACTCATAGAACATGTATTTTTCAAGGCCCTGCTTATAAGAGTTCTAGTTTTGGCATCATGTGTGAATTCCATGTAATTTAACAGGGAATTTGCAGAAAACCAGCTGATTGATCTATCCTACTGGTTTCAACAAAAAGAAATAAAAAAGTCACCCACCTATATGTGTAATTTTGAAAACTGCATCATGAAAACAAAGAACCAAAATTTGGTTCAGTAAAGTATAATTGTATAGGGCCAACACAAAAAAGGATCTGTAATTTTTTGAACTCAACTACGAGGAAAACCTGTTCTAAGTACTAAAATATGAAGATTTACAATCACATGTATGTAAAGAAAATAACAGGTATGTTAACTTTCCAGATGCATCCATTCAAATAAGTTTTGTAAACATTTACCTGTATCCAAGCGCTTTACAGGGGACTCATCATCAACCTCAGAATCTCCACATGCACTCCTTGATCTTTTCCTTGGGTGCAGAAGTGTCTCCAACCTTGGAAGGACTACAGACAAAAAGGTTTTGGTCCCTAGCTGTGGAGAAGTTGGCTGGGTTTCAGTGTTCTTTGCAGACTTTTGGGGGCTTATACTTTTCGATTTGCAGAAGAGAATGGATGTACGTCTGTTTACATCAGTTGATGACTCAGCTACAGCAGAAACAGTCGACTCATTGAGATTACTGTCAAGTAAGTGTTCTGGAGTGTGTCCATTTATTTCTTTCTGAATGGAAGTGCTATATAATTCATTATCAAATTTTACTCTTTTGTAAAGCTTACTCTGCTCTGGATTGAGTTCTACTGGTTTGAGGGTTGGTGGTTCTGAATTAGTCTCCAAGTTTGAAGGAAGAGGTAATGCATCTGATGGTTCAAGTTTAGGGGGAGATTTATCTCCTGAAAAAATTATAAATAGAGTGTGATTTTTGAAAACTTGTAGTTATAAAGTCTATTATAAAACTCACTATAAATGTGCAGCCCACCAAATAAATTGTTGTCTGGAAACAAAGCACAACATTTTAAAAACAAAACTTGTCTAGCAACAATCTCTCCTAGTTAGTAGTTCCTACTTTTATACTGGGAACGTAACAGGGGTAGAAAAGTAGGTGTTTATAGTTGGTGTTAACAATTTATACCTGGATAAATACTTCTTACTTCTCATGCAGTTGTGTTAGTTTCATTAACTAAAAACTACACAATCTATTTTTTTATTAGAAAGTTGGGGTGGTGGATGATTATCTGTTAAATGCAATTATACTGCCATTCAAGTAAAATTTTTGATAATTTTATCTATTTCACCTTATCAATATTCACCTTACCTGCCTAAGAAAAATTTTACCACATAAACATTTTTAACCTGATGTACTATAGTCAGCTAAAATGTGTTGTAAAATCTACTGGAAGGTAAGATTTGTAAAGCTGGTTTTACAGGTGTGGTTAGAAGTTTTATCTACCTAAAAGAAAAAGAAATAATGGAGGAGGGGAAAAAAAAAGACCCCCAAAATCTTACAGCTTGATAAGCCACTAGTTGACAAATACACACTTGACAATGCAGATTGGATAGGAGAAATCAGAAAAGCCACCCTCTACCATTTTTTCTCCAGCACCCACCCCCACCACCGTCTATTTTAACAAGATTGTGTCCCAGTCAGTTTCACTAAATCCATGCTGGGAGAAGACAACGGAGATATTACTGTGAGTGAATAAAAGTAATTTCAATTTTTCATCCCAAGTAATGGGAAAGAAAATAAACATTCTACTATACCAGCATGCCTGAATACAAATAGAATGATGTACTAACCCACAATTATCAACTCAAAAAGATTTTAAAATCTTTCCAGCTTCCAGAAGTCTTTTAAAATATAAGAAAGGAAATACTTATTCTAGAGTAACTGTATGAGACCAACATACTATTTATGCTATCACATAAAATACTTAAAACTTAATTAATTTTTCTACCACCTGAGAAAAGGTATAAAACCCCCAAGTATTCAAGTCCTCTATTTGCAGGGAATATGTCTATATTGCTTCCATTTTGGCCCAGCTATGTTTACTTGGAAATCAATGAATTCTAAGTGTAAGAAAATCTCAAACCTGTTGTTTAAGGTTTAATCAACAATAGCATAGTTAATACTAAAAATACATATTTTTAAAATGCAGCATGATTATGCTCACGTAACTTGATGGCACACAAGTATTAGAATTGGTAACTAGTATTTCAGGAAGACAGTAGACTAAAATGTACAGTCAGATAAGCACATTTAAGGTACCACCAATTAAAAAAGCCTTTAGAATGTCCAAGGTTACTGTTCCTTGTGAACAAATTCTGATTTTCTTAAAATTAACTAGAAAATATTCACAAAAAGATTTAAGAACATAAAACCACCTGAGAATTCTTCAGCCAATAAAACCTAAATTTCATGGGATTACTCTGGTACCATCATTTTTCACATGATCGGAGACTGAAAACAGAATTCCAAGGGGGTAATTCACAGCACTTCCAAAGTCAGCTCCTGTACAGATCCTGGGCACAGTACTCTTCTACATTCCTCATCTTGTTTTTGGCAATTTGTTTTGTTTACTCCTCTTTCAGTTCTATTTGAGAACTGAAATTTGAACTAATTAATATTATTCTTCACTAGATCAGAACTATAAAAACAATGCCAATCAACCCTAGATCATGCTTTTCATTATGTTTTGTTTAAAAAGCATACTGTAAATACAAGAAAACTGCTACTGCTCACTTTGGACTATTTTTTGGTAAACAGCTGAAGTGAAAGGCTGTGACATAAAAATGTTAAGCTACAAGTAAAAAAAGTTAGTGTATTCATTAGCTGCCAAAACTACATTACTAAAGAACTGTATCTAGTACCATCATCACTTGAATAAGAAAACCACCAAATTAAATAAATAAAAAAAAGGGATCATTAAACATTCTAAGAATACTTAAAGCCTCAGAACAAGATAATATGCCAATTAATGGAAGCTTTTTCTATCCTTGTTCAAATCTTAAGCAAGTTATATGTTTGGAAAGTGTTCTCTTAGCTACATTAAGAATTAAACACTACATTGCTGATTGAATGGCAGTTAAGGACAGTCATTTTATTGACTTCATCTTTTAAAAATTTTGATAGCATCAAGCTGCAACTGATTTATTTATTACCATGCTTCCACTTTCCCTTGAGCTCTTTCCTCCTCCTATTCAATGCACATATTCAAAATGAAATACATCTCTAACTCTACTAAAGAAAAGGTTTCATTTTTCAGAGGTGACCATTAAACAAACTCAGCAGAACTTTTTTTTTGACAGATTTTCTTGCATCATTTAAAAATTCATTTTAAAGCTAAAACTGAGAATTAAGATATTCAATTGAAATATGAAGGTAGGTCTTTCTAGCACATTGCTATCATTGAAATCAATGGCAATTAGCCAAGAGTAGATACAATTCTGAGATGAATGTTTTGAGGAGGAAGAGAACCAAAAGGGGAAGAGCTGGGTAGACATGACTGACTCGATTCTACAACGTGAAGAGCTTTAACTGCTATCAATAGTTAGCTTTATTTAAATAAATAAATAAATAAATAAACCCCAAACCTACCCACCCCTCCTTCCCCAGAGTCTGGAGCAGAGAGCAAAAAAGGCTACAAAAGACAGTACAACAGTTAGAGTTTTCATTACTATTGACCTAGGCTCACATGATCCCCAATACATTTTTTTAAGTGTATTTCCAAAAGTACAAGGATATTTCCCACTCAGGCATTTCCAACTGCTTTTTGTGTGAGATTGTTTGCACTTTCATTTCTTAACACCTATATTTTTAAAAGCCTTGCTGTAGTGAAAAATAACAGAGGGAAGATTTTTTTAAATAAGGTCATTCTATTCTTAAAATGTTTGTTGGAATTAATCGGCCATTTGCAAATTTTAAAAGTATATTTTTATCTTAAAATAACTATTTTAAATTTAAAATTAATATTCATTTATTAAACTCTTTAATTCACATTATTAAAGCACCTGACTGAAGAGGCTCTGAACAGCACTCATTTAAACCTGGTTTACAATCTTACCTTCTTCTTCTCCGTCTTGTTCTAACGCTGCACTTTCTTCTTCAAAACTTCCAATACCTGATTCTATTTGAGGAGCTTGGTTGTGTTGCTGACTTAGTTTGTTGCGAATAACGCTGATTTCTTTCTTTAACAGCTTTGCTCTTTTGCTCCTTGACCCACTGGATTTCATTGCACAGGTCAGATCAAGTTTTTCTAGCAACTCTCTCAGCTGCTCTTCCAAGGACATATGCGCTCTGTTTGCAGGATTCAGTAACCTATCCACTGAAGTCAAAACACGCACAATTGTAAATGCATTAGCATTTCCCAGAATATTTCCCAGAACAATAATACCAACAGGAGAAAAAAAAAAAAAAGTAAAATTCACATGCCAAAATAAAAAGATATTGTCAAAAAGCTACTTAGATTACAGTCAGAAATACTGAAATTAATTCCTACTATATATTTACTATTCTTCTTAATCAGCATTTTGCTCAAAAAATTCAGTAGCAGAGCAAACAATTAAAAGGTCAGAATGAAGATATAATTAATCCTTCCCACCCTAATAGGCAAGTTCCTTCTTGTAAAAGACAAAGACAAAATTATGGTTATAAAAGAAATGTGTTAAATATTCTCCTTCACTGCCAAAACCTCAGAAAACTGATGTGTATGTCAAAAGAACAGATTTTAAATCCTACTATTACAAACGTGCTTTGTTTTTTAATGGAGTAGGTTATTCAAAAAGGTGCTGAAGTTTATGAGCACTTTCCATGGCTTAAAAGCATATACAATCATGTGAAAGAGAGCACTCAGCTTAAAAATCTTTTCCATGTAAGTCGTTAAATTAGGCTCTGACATTGCCAGAATCAGAATCTGGGTAACACTGATTTCTAATGACAGACCCAGTAGAATAGAAACACTAGAATCTTTCAAGCACTATTTCTAATAGGGAAGTGGGAAATCTAGTCAGCAAACAGCAACAAACTTAAATATGCATGGAATGTATACACCATGTGTAATGAGAAAAATGCAACTTTAAAAAATAATCAAAAAACATCTTACCATCTTCCCAAGAGAAAGGCTGGGGTGTCTCAAGTTTAGGCCGTTCAGGTAAGTGCATTCCAGTTTCATTATTGTAACCGATTCCTTCAGCATCTCGCCTGGCCTGCCTGAGAACGACACCTCCTTGATCTCTTAACCGCACCGCCGCTCTATAAAATATTGTGTCTTTTGCATTGTATTTCATACAGTTATCTATGATAAGATTGAAGTCTTCTTCAAACTCACTGAGGTTTTTATAGCCTTGAGCATCTAACCGTTTTCGCATGGTAGAGAAATCCATAGGATGTTTAATATGATCCAAATAGTCCGGAACCTTTGAACAAATATTTAAAACACAAATGGGTAAAATTGTCTTATTACAGCCAAAGTAATATTAGTTAACTGATACACATTTTAAACATATTTTGCTACACTTCAATGTAAAAGATTCAAAATATTTAGAATTGCACATCGTGATATTGCAAATATTTGCAGGCCAACAGATGTTTACATATTACAAGATTCTGCACCTTGGGTAACAAGTTTTACCTACACTAAGAGATGCTGAAACCGTATGTTTTTAGAATTCTGTGGTTTTATGTACCTCTTCTCCCAGGCAACTAGTGACAGACCAAGGGGAAATGGCCTCTAGTGGTGCCAGGGGCAGTTCAGGTTGGATATCAGGAAAATTTTCTTCACTGAAAGGGTGGTTAAGAATTGGAACAGGCTCCCCAGGGAAGTGGTGGAGTCACTGTCCCTGAAAGTGTTCAAAACAAGTGGATGTGGCACTTCGCAATATGGTTTAGTGGGCATGGTGGTATTAGGCCAAAGGTTGGACTTGATCTTGGAGGTCTTTTCCAATCTTAATGATTCTATGATTCTGTGTATAATAAACAGACGTCTACACAGTATCTACACACACATCCATTTCATTTATAGACATGTCTACACGTCTTGTACACACATCTATGTGTTGTATATGTACATATTCACACTGTCTAGTTTCACCTGCAAATAAGAACATAGTATCAACATTTCAGTTTTTGATACCCTTAGAGTTTGCTTCATCAAAATCATCTTATAGCAAAATATCAACATCTAGCTATCATTCCATACAGGTATTTCCCAGACATTATTTTGGTATATAAACAATAAGAGGCTTTCATAGCAGTAAACCATAACTCACAATGTAAATTATCAGAATAAAGCTTAAAAGGTAATACTGCTTCCAACCCTGCATGCAATGACTTGTTTCATGTACTTAAGTGCCACCAAACCATATGTAAACATCAGGAAACACAGCTGCAAACACACCTCTTTAAGGTTCACTGGCTGAGCAAATATACGAGCAGAATCCTTTTCCTGCAGCTGATCCAGAACTGATCGCAGAAGTACAGTGAATGGAGTAAGCCTAAGTTCCATAGCAACCTGCTCAATCTTGACCTGAAGAAGTAACAATTATCCAATTGAGCATTTTTCATTAACACACTGGATTAAAGTTGTTTTACAGCAACAGTATAATACTTTAGATATGAAATAAAATATACATTTAAGTAAATGAGTTCAATATTACTTTCAGTATCATCAGTTGGTATTTGCCTGACATTGATTTTTTTCCCTTATAAAATCATCAGCTCAAACCTCTCATTCCTTCAGCTTCCCAGAACTCAAATTTGTATTTTATATAAGAATTCTGTTCCACTTTTAAATGTATTTCTTTTCCTTGAAAAGATGTTACATAAGAATAGCTTCACAGTTCACCAACAATGTGAAAATAATAAGAATTTAAAGGTAATATGTTTATAATTAAATTTTAGTTGTGCTGCTATGTTCAAAGTTTAAATAAAGAATCTGATGAGCATTTATGAGCATATGCAATACAAAGAGTCATTGGTAAGAAAATATTCTATGTAAATTCCACGAATTTAAAAAAACAGAATCAACATCTTCAAATACTTGAACATCCTTCAGAATTTTCAGTGGTTTTGACAATATTTCAACTCCTCTGTACCTTAATTTTCAGGCCATTTAAATAGTTATCAGCATTGAATGGTGTTTTTATAAATAAGGACCTCACTGCAGCCAAGGGGGTTATAAGATGGGGACAAACTGATTAGTAAGGCCTGTAGTGACAGGACAAGGGGTAATTTTAAACTAAAAGAGGGTAGATTCAGACTAAATGTAAAGAGCAATTTTTTTTTTTTTTTTACAGTGAGGGTGAAGCACTGGAACAGGTGGGCCAGAGAGGTGGTAGATGCCTCATCTCTGGGAAAATTAAAGGTTAGGTTGGATGGGGCTTTGAGCAACCTGATCTAATTGAAGATGTCCCTGTTCATTAAAGAGGGGTTGGACTAGGTGATCTTTAAGGTCCCTTCAACCCAAGCCATTCTATGACTCTATGAAAATTTTATATATTTTAAACAGTTTGAGTGCATGCATGCACATTCGTTCCTTGACCCTACATAAGGATTAAAAGACAGCAGTCCTTCTACTGAAAACTATGTGTGAATATATTTAAATCATTTCCTTCAGAAAATTTTCACCAAATTAAAAGGTGCTCCATTTACCTGTTCTCTTTTTAATTTTTCACGCTTACGTATAAGTTCTATCAACAAACGTGCTCTTTCAAGATCGTGGCGCAGCCTCTGCCAGTACTTTAATTTTTCTTTTAAGGCTTGCATTTCTTCATCATCTTCTCTCTAAGAAAGGAATCAAGAAAGTTTTCATGAAATGAAAAATGCGTAGCTCTTTTTAAAAGATAGTTTTATGCAATTACAGGATGTATGCACATGAAGGGAGAAACTACTGTCTTATAGTTATGGCATTTGGTCATAAGCTTCATACTGCAAAAAAAGAAAATCTCTGGTCAAGGTATCTTCTGAAGTTTCTCAGGGGTCTATGTGAAACCAAAATCTATAAACTGGAGAGCATTCCTATGGTGACAGCTATTTACATGAGAAGGAGCAATACAGCAAACAGCAACCCACAAAGATAACAAGCTGCAAAATACAATATGGCATTTTCGCATCAAAATTCAAACCAGGAAAACAACACCAGTTTCTTCAGAAACTCCAGCCTGGTAGAAACAAATTATTCTTGTGGTCAACACAGTCCACCTCCCCCACACCCAGCAGAATTAGGACACACTTGTAACAGAACAAAATCATTAAGGCTTCTGAACAGGGGAGATGAAAAGCTGTTTATTAGATAATACACTAACTTCAAATAGTACTGCAGATAAGTCACGCAGTAAAAGAACCTTTCAGAGAAGGGATGACAATTTAATTTACACATTTTTAAGAGTAAGTAATGTTTAAACACTTGCAGTATTTAGTTTGATTTGTACATACAAAAGCCAGAGCATTTCTTGTTAGCCTTTACTATTTTTCATAAGGAAAAGGGAAGATATTGGAAAACTGTACATAGAATTCAAATGGTATTGACAATTCATAGATATGAGGACATAAAGAAACAGAAATCCTGATATTAGTACCAAGTACACAAAAGAAACATCTGCTTTGGCAAATTATTATTATTGCATTAAAAAAAATAAGTATTTCATAAAAGAGTCTCTGAAACACATCCAAAACCTTGTATGCCTGTCGGTAACTTGCATAACGCAACACACTTGATAAGTAATCTTTGCGGGGGGGATTTAAAAGCTAAAATGAAAACAATAAATTTCATAAGTTATAAAAAACAGAAGACAGAGGAATAAAGAAAAGTGACTAAGCAGATGAATAATAAACAACTTTACAAATTATTACGCTGAAAGCAATAACCTCCTTAAGAGAAAGACAATTTAGAAATACCAGAGGTCCTCTAAAGGAACCTTGTGCAATTTTTCAGACAGAAGGCTCAAAAAATAGAATTGCAAAAAATGACAGCTTAAAAACATTACCTAATATATTTACTAGTGCTATGATTCTATCATGTGCATCATATTTTATTGCTTTATATACTTTGTAAAAGTAAAGACAAGTACACATGAAAGCTACAAAATTAGTTTTATTCAAATCTGACTTCACTGAAGTTGAAAATCCTTAACTATCACCTATCTCTGCATTAGAATATAGCAATCTGAAAACAACAGTTTGTTCCTCTTTTCAGTATGAAAAAAACCCTAACCCCAAAAAACAACAACAAAAAACCCCCCAAAACACACAAAAAACCCCCCACCTAAAAACATGAGTTAGAAACTTCTAGTTCCCTTTCCTAATGACTACTACAACTGAAAGTTATAATTTCTTTTAAAGAGTTAAATCTTGATGTAGACATAATAATTTAACTGTCTGGGGTCAGAATAGTTCAAAGTAAACTCCGACAGAAAAGAAAATTATTATTCACATTTCCAATTCCTTAAAATTCTCAGAGACTCATTGAAAAAGCAAGTCTACGCCACCACTAATTGCTGTTCTCCTATACCCCTTCATCTCCGAGTACAGATCCTATGTGTGCAAAAGCAACTGAACTCTTAACTGACATAGCTATACTAATTTTTCAGTTCTAACATTTTTCAGGGCCAAAATTAACTTGTGGTGATTGTCAGAAGTGGAAGGCTTGTCTTCCCTTTGCTTGCAAACGTTCAGAGTTGCTCTTTTTCCCTATATAACTGCACAATTTATGGAACAGAATTTTGGAACTGGCGAACTGAGCCTGCTAAAAGCTCAGTCAACAAAACCATACTAGTTTTAGGGTGGGTCAGGAAATTTAAATACAGAAAGAAAAAAACGTTACAGCAGGTCTTAGGGTAGTTCATTTGACACTTAAGTATTTGTCTAAACCTCAAGGTGCAGCTGCACTCAAAAAAAAAAAATTCTTTTACTTGAATCAGTTATTTGATCAGTTTTATTCCATAAAATAGGCACATCCATCTAAATCTGCAGATGTGATGCAAAGTATCAAAAGCACCCTGTATGCCTTTTTTTAGTGCACACATTCACTCCTTTCCTGAATGTCATTCTGGCTTGGGGGTTAATAGCAAGCCTCCAATTTTTTGACATTTGTATGCAAAGTTATGTTGGCAGACTGTTTATAATAGCTAAGATAACCCTCCTTTGCCCTAACCTATTTATTATCTGGCATGCAACATATACTTTAATTTAATTAAAAGATACAGGCAAGCTGAAAAGAGCACTGGTTTCCAACATCCAACCAGTAAAAACTTAAGATAGAAAGAGTTCCTCTCAAAACTTTTAGCTTTCTGAAACAAAAAGTTTCTAATAACTTTCTGGTAAAGAGTTCATCTTCTTCCCATAACTGTCCTGAAAGCCAGGAAGTTTCATCTGGCTAATGACACAAGAAAAATTTATAAAGAAATTCTTGTTCAGAGGGACTCTTAATCAGGAACTGTGTACTGATAGGACAAGGAATACTGAGTTCAAACTGAAAGAAGGGAAATTTTAAGTTAGACATTAAGAAAAAATTCTTTACTATGGGAGTAGTGAGGCACTGGAACAGGTTGCCCAGAGAATCTGTGGATACCCCAGCCTGGCAGTGTTCAAGGCCAGGCTGGATAGGGCATTGAGCAACCTGGTCTAGAGAAAGGTTTCCTTGCCCATGGCAGGGGAGTTGGAGTTAGAGGATCTTTAAGGTCCCTTCCAACCCATTCCTTGATTCTAGGATTTTCTGATGGACTTAGTTCTTGCTGAACATAATATTATCTAGCAAAGCTAAAACTTACACGTTTATTAATACTGAGGGAAAAGGGAAACACTTCTGAGTCTACACACGGAACATGCAACAAGTGAGAAATGGTCTCACCAGGAATATGTTACCAGTCTCTGCACACTATCAGGAATACTGTAGCAGCACATCCCTCCTTATGCTGGATGTCAATACATGAGAACAGTCTCACTCCTTACAGAGACTGTAACTTAATATAAACCAAACAAAAATAGAATTACAGTGATGAAACTGGACCTTGAGCAATACAATAAGTTTTATTAAGACTCTCTGCTGGCACTTATATGCCAATCAGGCAAAAACATTTAGTTGGTTGCAACCTTTGTTCTTACTGAATTCTTCAGTGTAGGTATGACCTTTACTCACCAGCACCTTCTACCTTATTTCTCCTCATTTTGCCTTTCAACCAACCTCACTACAGCAGCAATAGGCTTCTACACTTAAATTTCATGCCTTATTTTTATTCAACGATTTTTTAAGTACAGAAAAAGAGCTAAAACAAGTGGGAACATAAATTTATTAGGAGTATTCCAATACCTTTCCTGAATTTCTAGATGGAGAGAGAAGTGACAGTATAAAACATTATCTCAGAGAATGTGCAGTTCCTACACATGGTGAGGCAGTGCAGATACACCAAGACCTTCTCTCCTGGTTCAGAATTCCTATTTGATATAAACATCACCTTCAAAAGCATATCAGAGCACTGAGCTCTGGAACACAGTTATTTGGAAGTAAATATAAAAGCCTCTCCCTTAGTCAAATTTGTTTCAGTAAACAAAGAGAAGGGATCAAACCCACATTCCACTGGGCATCCTGAAACAATTTCCAGGGTTTTGGTTTCTCATAAAATTTCTTTTCAGTTTAAATAATGATAAAAAACCAAACAACTCCTATGTATCAATATTACATCAGTGCTTATGTTTCTTAACTGACTGAGAACCTATTTACGTTCTTGATATTCTGACCTCTCACATAAAATAAAAAAAAAAATTCCCATCTAGATTGAAATAAACAAAACAATCATCTCTACCTCAAAAACTCTGAGGTGTTCTCACAACAGCTATGCCACAGTTGTTTATTAAGGTCTTGATTATAATTTGGTTTATACCTAGGAGTAACAAAGATGACTAATGCATTAAATGCTCTGCTGTTATGACTGCTTTAATAAATACATATTGAAGGTGCTATGGAGAAGACACAATGTCATACACAGGACATGTGCTACTCACTGAAAAGCACTACCTACACATTTTTCATCAACAGAATCATTTAACATTCAGCTCAGCTTGAAACTTGCTTATTTCTTTTCAAAAGAATAGTCTCAGAAGTGCCCCGATTTTTAACAGACCAATATAAATAATAAATTTATTTGGAAAATATTTTCATTATTTCCTTACTTAAGAATCAATCAAATTTAGAAATAAAAAAAAAAGTGTTTGTCCCGAAGTGTAAACAGGCAATGGAATTTCAAAGAGGTCCTATCTAAGGCCTATTTTGTTTTAATCAAACATCAATTACAATAATCGTTTTATTGTGGTAGTGACTATCTAAATATTTAGAGCTCTTGCAGCCAGTTGCATGCCATCTCACTATAAAACATACTTCCCAAAGACTAACTAGCATGTATAATTTTTTCAGACAGTAACAGTGGTCTA
>JAWWLV010000045.1:17721953-17753328 GCA_035041135.1 Platyrinchus mystaceus
ATTTGTAGTAGTGCACAAAAAACAGGAAAAAGAATGCAATATTTAAAATGAAGAACAATTGTAATCAACAAAAACAATATTTTAATGTGAACTATTCTTGGAATACCCTGCACTCTGAGTCAATTTTTCTTTTTTCTGACATGATGATGCACGTGCTTCCCACTGGTGCTGGCTTGCTGGTCCTGTCTGGGAGCTGGAGGGAGGGAGGGAGAGACAGGGGAGCCGCCCACCTCGCTGATGCTGCCGCCCCTCTCCTCAGCCCGGCTGCGCAGTCCGGAGGGGGGGCCAGAAGGGACTGAAGGGACTTTGCCACGCCGGGGCTCCCCCACCTCTCGCCCGCCGTGCATCGCAGAGGAGGAGGAGGACGGGGTTGCTTGGTTTCCGCCCCCAACCCCCAGCGGGAAGGGTGGGTGGGGGGGGTCGGGCCGGATTAAGGACCCTGGGGGGCCATACGCGGCCCGTGGGCCGTAGTTTGAGGACCCCTGCTCTACACCATGAACTTATTGATGTAATGAGGAAGTTACACCTGCTGTTAGACTCTAAGAACCACTAACTGTATCACAGTTTTTTAAACATCTTTTTGCTTAATTTGATACTTCCAAATAGACTTTTACTGTCCCAAAGGCTTTAAATTTTGACACGCAACTCAACTGTTTAAGGGAAATGAAACACCACTGCTATAGAACCCTAGAAGTAGCACACCCTGGGTATTGATTTTTGAAGCTCCCTCTCTTAATAGAGTTTGCTGTACATTTCAGTTCCTTCCCCCCCCACCCTGAATAAATTACTTAAGAACAGGAAAAAAAAAAATATATATCTTTGAGGCAGGTAAGGGAGAACCGTTTGAAGACTTTACCATTTTGCAATCCAGGATCTGACTTGCACAAGACAGGATTAATTGCTACACTATGCTGACAAATCCCCCATCCAGAGGCAAGGCTTATAGAACCTCCCAAAACTACAAAAAAAACCTCAGCAAAGTAATTTTTTTTCTAAGATATCCATCCGCCCTAAAACCTTTTCCCAGAATAAGCACATCAGCAAAGAACAGTTTTCTGTATTGTTTTAATTTCTAATGGCAAGTCAAGTATACAAAAAGTACTGGGAGAAAAACCCCGTAATTTTCCCTCAATTTACCAGTTATTTAAAATAAAGAGAAATTTTAATTCTTAAAAAGGTGTCTGTGTTCCCATGAAATTCAGTAACTGCTGCTACATAACTGGTCTCATAAAAAAAGCATTAGGCTTCAAGCTGATGACCACTGCAGCCTTTTGATGTTTTGGCAGTAAGAGTCTTACTCACTCGTTTTCCTTTTTTTTAGAGCTACATACCAAAACTACACGTTTTTCAGAACTGTTTCATTAATGCACAGCCAGCTGAGAAAGCCAGTATTACTCCCCTTCCCCAGCCCTGCCTGTATCTGACTGTAAAACACTGGTGTGCACTACAAACATGATCTGGGGATATTGTACAATTCCCTGCTTGTCTTTAAACAGGGAAAGGTCTTTTTTCAACAGAACCTTTCAAATAGTGCCTAGAGTCTCCATCTCACACAGAGATATTTGATGGATAATCTACCCTGTAAAGGGGTGATACATTTAATGCACTGGTCAATGCATTCAGATGAGCTGAATTAGTGTTACTCAGTCCTTGTTTCCTTACCTTTTATATAAATGCAGAGAATCATTTTTGTCAGTGTAAGAAATGTGCTTTTCTCACATCAGCAATCTCACCACTTCATTCTTCAACTCATGACTACCTTCCTCTCCCAATTTCAGTTATATGTCCCTGTGGCAACTATGGCAACGGGTTATAGGGAAAAGTGAAACCAGTATTTTTGGTAACTAACAATGTGGCAGTTTAACTGAAGAAAGCCAATGAAAGATAATCAGCTACTTTTCTATTAATCATCCCTAACCACTCCACAGACCATACATGCTTTTTAACCCCACAGCTACTGTTTTAGTATTACAATATATGAAGATTTCTGTAATATCTCTCCATTCTTAAATTTTTGAAATGTAAACTGGAGGGAACATTTCCTTGAGCAAGTACATGATTTTGACAGCACTACTATAGTAACTCAAGCACAAGGAACTTAATAGCAAAATTTGTATTAATCAGATACCCACACTAAGATCAAATATCCATTAAAACCAATTTTTAAACATGAACTAAACCTTGTATTATAATTACAGTATTTGTCCTGAGCCTCCAGTTCCATCAGTTTGTTATTTTTCATCTTCCTTTATCCAGCACAGTAGTATTAAATGTACATGCAAGACACCAAAACTGTATTATACTCTTAAATTTCATTCAGTATCACTAAAATACCAGTTTCTCTTGACCTATGGTAATACCCATAAATAATCAAATTATGTTCTACTTTACTGAGCAAATAAAATATCCCTACTTTCCCAAAGATTGGAGATACATTTCTAAAACTTGTCAGAACAAAACGTAAAAAAAGCCCCCTAAATTGAACAAATTGCAGTGAAGTAAACTAAGTTTCCAAAACACTTGAATTTTCAAGCCTTGCTCAGCGAAGTTCCACAAATACCAAGACTCAGAGGAAGCAGGAAAGACACAACAATTACCTATGAACAATTATAGTAACTCCAATGGCATGTAGCAGAAAAACAGAATAACAAGCTATGGAAGCATTTATTTGGGGAATTGGAATTAATTCTGTAGCTTTATCAACTATTCCTCCTAGCTTTTGAAGATCAGAAAGCCTGCTTGGACAGATGAAACTCTCCCTACTCTTCCTGTGGAAAACCTTTGGCAGCAGCTGCCAAACTCACCTTCCAATATCCTTTTTTGTTTTTCTTTTAAACAGTGAAGAGACACAGTTTTATCTCATCCCTCGATAAAAAAATAAAACTATATCATCTCAACTTAAAAATAAAAAAACCCAAACAAACTATTCTGATCAACTTTAAAGACAACATATATAAATGAAAAACTATGTAAAAATTAGAATCCATTTGTGTGTCTTTATTTCCTTTTGAAAAAGGATAACACTCCTTTTGTACTGAGCAGAAGTCAGCTATGTACCCAACAGGGTACATATCAACTCCTGAAAAGACTGAAAATAATTTCATTTAAATTTCTGTGCAACACAAGTCTGCAGAATCCCCACATAACAAATACACACTTTCCTAATTATAACTACTTTCCAGATTTTAGTCCTTTTTGTCCATGTGCTTTAAAACTCTAGCTATTGAATTTGCCTTTCAGTGCTAGGTTGAGAGTCCAACATTTTATCTACTGATACATCTTCTGAAGCCTGAAAGTCCCTCCAGGTTGCTATTCTTTATTCCACATTTACTGGTATTTAAATTGTATTTGATTTTGAGTGAACATGTAGGAAGCACTTTGTCTTGCTTCACATGACTGTGAAACATTTATTTTTCTTCTTGAGCAAACAGCTTGTAAAATTTTGTTTGGACGGGAAAAGTAGAACACTGAACTTAAGAGGTAAGAAAATGCTGTGTTATTTCAGTCAAATCTCTGTTAGTTATAAGGTTACCTTATTTCTATTCTAATAATTACATTTGTGATGTTCTAAATCTTTGGATAAGGGAAAAAAAAAACCCAAACAATAAGAACAAACAAACAACAACACCAAAACCAAAACCCATGCAAAAAACCCCGCACCCTGTCACACTGGAAAACCTCTTCTCAGAACAATCAGATGCGTAGATTTACTTGTCACTTCCTATACATCTATAATGACTTTTCCTTAAAATTACTTAAAATATTTTCCTTTACTTCTTTTCTTGTAGTAATCATAACCAGACATGATTTTTAAATCTAATATCAAAATGCTAAATTCACATCAGATATATTAATTAAAAATCACCTTTTGATCTCTAATAAAAGAAAACTCAGTATTTATCTATTGATTTTTGTGCACTCTGTAACTTGACCATTGAACAAAAAACTGCCAGGAGACAGTTCTTCAGACAATACATTCTGAAAACTATGTTTTTGTATAGCACAAGACACAATTTCCTCTAATTGCCACAAAAAAAAAAAATCTAATATAAATTCACACAACTGGTGAAACTCAGAAGTTCTGAAAAACAAAATCACTCAAATCTTATCTTCATAAATGCATTATCACATATATAATAATTGTGGACCAAACTTCTTAGAATACACACAGAATACTAATGATGTTCCTTACAGAACTAATGTATTAATTTGTTTTAAGCTTCTTTACCCTGTACATGCAAAATAAAGAGAAGAACAAAAAAATTATATGTACAGCATATTCCTATATCCATTTTATAAAAAGGTCATATTTAAATATGAGACAGCACTGGATTTTTTTTTTTGCAGGGCGGGGGAGAGGAATCACCCCTCAGACATCAATCACATGGCTTTTAATACCAGATATATACCATTATTTTTACTCCAAATCAAGATCTACTTTTACAACTTAATAAATAAGTCACACTTTCTCAAGCATATTAATTAATCCTGATTTAATAAGCCAGAGTCAAGACAAACTAGCTTCAAAATAAATAAAATACCACTGAGGCAAAGCTACTGAACACCACAGTAGCTCTTTTCTTGATTTAGGGAATATTATTTTTTTTTAAATTTAAGCAAAGAGATCAGGATGACATCAGCAGTAGTTCCTACATGTAAAACAAAGGTTTCAAAGTCAAACAATCTGACAAGAAATGTAAGTGGATTACAACTGCCAGCACCCCCACCCACTTCACCCAGGTGATTCTATCACCTAAGTATTAGGTACACCTAAGTATTAGGCACAGTCACACATCATGCACCCCTGGAATTAAAATAAGTATTTTCACATGGTTTAGTCAATGTATACATACATGTGTAGTCAAGGATAAACAGCTAACAGACATTAATCTGGATTTATTCAGCTTCCAATTTCTTTGCAGTGCTGCCTCTAACAGTATTTTTCAATGGCTTTTTTATGTTGAATTTTAAGCAGAATTTCTTATTCTTTTCTCCCACTTAAAAACTTTTCTGAATGTATAAAAAGTCCCAAAACACAGTACCCAAAAAACATTTAAAAGATCCCCAAAAGAACCCACAAGCCACATGTATGATTGTGAAGCATCATCTGTGAATGCAGACTAACAGTGTCCCAAAGACTTTGTAAATGTTACTTTTGCCTTATATTGCATTTTATCCGTTTCTATTTATTATTTATTTTTCTGGTCTATACTTCATTTTAGAGACAGTCAAGATTCCTCTGTTGACGTAGCAAGATTACATTTAATTACTTGGTGAGAAAGTTCAGGATAGCTCAACTGGATAAATTATAAACTAAAAGAAAATACTGATTCTGCCTCAAAACACACAGTAACAGAAATCCAGTTTTACTACCAGGAGCAATACGCTTTCTAATAAAAGCAAAGGCCAACATAATCAGTTACTGTGCACATCATAAATGTTGATTTGTAAAGACAGCTGAAAACGTTTCTGTAAGAGTCTCAGTAACTTTTGCTCTCAGTTGTCTGCTACTACTTATAACGTAATAAATACTTACCTACTTGCATAACAACCTTTTAATTATCTTCTAATATTATGATGCAATGTACCTGATGCAACAACCTAGTGTTCCTACTTATGAAAGTAGGGCTTTTTCGCTTGGTTTTTTGCTGTCTGTACAAGTATTGCTTTTCAAATACTTTCCGAATTTCAAATATTCCATGTAGAAACAGAAACTAAAGATGAAAGTAAATGTTTATATACTTCAAAATATCAGCTTCCACTTAATAGCAGTATTTGCACAGATCACATGGTATCTCAGTGTATATTTTGAAAATATTGAAAATTAAATATTTTATATCACATTCTATTTTCCCCCAAGTATACAGCCACAATATCATAGTTTCAAAGCATTTTTAAAGAACATGGATATTGACACTGGCTTTGCAAACAGGTGAACACATTTTAAATGCCTCTTTTGACACATAAGATCGAGAGACTACACAAAAACAATGCTATTTGTACTAAAAAATCAAGCACTCCAAAACAGGAAAAACCACATAGTTTTCCCAGCTAACACTGTAACCTTCTTGGTTTGTGTACCCATCCTGTTGCTGAATAAGGCAACAGTTACAAAGAATATGGATGAGCAGCAACAGAAAAAAAAAATCCGCAAGAAAAGCACAAAGAGTCAGTACAAAACAACTAACAGAGACAAGAAGCTAGATTTAGATTGCCAAGTCAACCCTAAAACTCAGGATTTCCTAACTTGAAAATTCTGGACCTGCAATCAAAATTAAATGCTTCTAGCATTCTATTAGGAAAAAAAAAAAAATCTATCAACTAGGCAAAATTCAACCCTTACGTACCACCTGCAGGAATACCACACTGCCAGAACAAATCTGCCCCTTTGTTTAGCCAAACTAGCAAGTTTGGACACTTTTCTCATCGCTATTTGCCAAGAAGTGCAGGTACTGTCTGTCCCTCTCGTACAGAGGGGCAGTTTGAGAAAGTCCTTCCCCACTCTCCTCCCCACATAGCACAGCTGTTCTGTCCTGTGGGAAATGCAACTTTTAGTCTAAGCTCATTTCTGCCGTTAAAACATTTTAAAAAGATGATGAATACACACAGTACTGTAATGTAAAAGATGTAAGCAACAACCTTTAACAGTTTTACATTTCAACAAAAATTGAATGGAATTTCCTAGTAAAGAAGCAGCACAGTTCTACAGCCAGAAGATCTGATGTACATCCTACATATATATTACAAGTGCTAAGCAATTTACAAGTCAGCATTGACAGCACTGAAAGCTGAAGCCACCTTAAGGCTCTAACATGACCTACCACACGTTTGGAAGTAGACACTCAGGTATAGGCTTTCCAAAACACCTAGGCAACAGAACAGACCCGACCCAGCATTAAAAATAAATAAACTTAAAAAAAAAAAAAAGAGATGGGAAGCAAGCATTCATCTCCTACCGTGAATGGTTAGCACCTTCTGATTGTACACTCTTAAATCACTAGTGCACAGATGAAAGTCTGAGAGGCTACATAATTAGATTATAAATGACCTACAGAATGACACTACCTATGTAATTTAACAGCCAAAAGCTTAGAGTATGACATCTGTGTAAGAAATTCTGCTCAAAATCATTCAAGGCAGTATCACAGAAATATGACCCAAAGGTAAACAGCAATTCACAAGCTACAAAAGTTCTGCAGAAATTATGAAGTATGTTGTTCTACATCAGTCTTCTTAACAAATCCTGAACTTTAAGATGTTTTGGAAACAGAATTATTAAAGATGGTGTAATTAAAATACCCAATCTTCCATATAATAATCACTCACTATCTGGGAAAGGAAACAGCACATGAACACTCCACCTTAAACTAAATGTAAATTGGAAGATGGTTTTTCTCAAGCTTCACCAGGTGTGCTCAGGGGCCACAGCTACCAAGTATTTGAAGATCACTATGATCTTCACATTTGTATACTTTTTCAAATACCAACTCTGAAGAGCCAGCAATATGCCAAGGAAACATACAGTCTAGTTATTAATGATTAAGAAAGTAAACCAAACAAACATCTCCACGTGTCTCAATCTCAACAGATGTTGAAAACATTAATATTAAATTCTTCAGGAGAAAAGAACAAGTGTTTAAATACTGAGAGTATATATTTCTTCTCTCGTAATTTAAAGACCTTAATTGCTCTTCCTTGAAATCTTTGAGAAGGCAAATCACGCTTCAGCTCCAAGGGAAAAAAAGTATATTAAAAAAAGATTAGAGAACAGGGATCATTTAAATGAAGACTGCTATAAATTGATCCACGTAATTCTTTACTAGTTTATGGGTATGTACTTAACTCCTACAGAAACAAAAGTGTTTCCTAAAGGGGAAAAAAAAAGTTAAAAGGAAGAACAGCCAAAGAAAACTAGACAACTGAGATTTGGCTCTGCACCATAATCACTTTTCCTTTTAACATACCTATTTCTGTTTTGCTTTTAATTCAGGTATCAGTTATCTAGAACTAAGCATGTTCACATTACAGTGAGTACTTAAGCAAGGATCTCCTTCAGCTGAAGACAAGTGATTTATAATAAAGCTCAACTTTAAAATAATAAAGCTCAACTTTAAACTGTGCACATTTTTTACATGTCTGACATAAAAGTACAGGACAGGAACTAAACTTGTTTCGAGAAATATGAAAATAAGCATAAATAGAAGAGAGCTGAACCTCTCTGAAGTCTTGAAAAGAAATTTAGTCATTAAAAAGAAAAAAAATAAAAGAAAAAAAAGTCTTTGTATTTCTGTTCCTGGCATCTCATGACACCATTAAAAAAGAGCAAACTGAAGGTAAAATATTTTTAGAGTCAGGCTTTTTTAAAAGTTACCAATGGGAAGAACCGCCAGAGGCACAACTGAGAACATACATTCTAATCCTCAACTCTTAGTTCATGTTCTTCTTTATATTGTCTTAAAAAAGGCAAAACAAAAACACACTGAACTACCAATAGGGACTGTTCTAATTAAGACAAAGCCAAATTCTTTTACACCAACTCCCCCCTTCCACGGACAACAGTTCCTGTTTAAATAGCAATATTAGTTGCCTACTGTCAACTTCAGCTTTGCTGCAGTGCATCACTAAACAAAAATACCATTTTACCAAGCAAATCATAATAGAGAACAGTGCAATGAATCTGATGTTCGTAAGCACCACCTGGGAGCTGAAGGCTTTTTGTCAAAGTCAGTCAATAGCTTCTTATATTAACAAAACTTCTTAGAGGAAAGGACTGCAGTCTCAAAACATGTATTTATTTAGATTAATTTAACCAGCTATATTGTCTACTACCTGAGACTTGGGAGTCAGCTATTTAAAAAGCATCATTTACTTGCATTATTTTAAAAGCCCTCATTGCCTTTGCATTCAGAGTCCTGGCACTCTGAATGCAAATGAGCCTCCACGTGGAAGTGGTGCCTGTTTTGAGAAACTTTCCAAATGACTGTTTTTAAATTACTAAGAATTAAATTCAAGGGGTAAACAAATATATTGATGTTGTAAGTGCTAGGGAAAAAAAAAAACAAATACTCCAGAAAAACAAATTTGTTTCTTTGTCCCAATAGTCCAATTTTGCATTTCTCAGTGCAAGTAAATTATGTCTCAAACATTCAGAAAAGCCAAAACTGTATCTTTCTACCATAGAGACTTCTGTCTGCTCAAATCCCAGATGCATGTTGTTTCCACTGTTGAAATGCATTAACTCAGATTAACTGAAAGAATTCTGAAAAGAGATGCTACTGTTCTTTTAAATTAAGATACAGATAACTGAAGTTCATGTTGTATTTCTCAACTCCTGAAATAAAGGTACTAAAAACTTAGTTTCTACTCCAATTCTGTTATTACTTATGAGCACATAACTTGCAACATCCCTGTTTTCTGGTGAGTCACATCACCAACCACATCAAATCTAGAGCCATCTGCCAGCTCCGTGATCACCACTGTCAAACCACAAAAACACGGAATGTGAAATGCGAGAAGCAATTTCAGTTCTGGTGTTCACGGCTTATATTCATACTCAGATAAAAAAACTCCTGGAAGAACTGCAAAAGACATACTTATACTCCTTATGAAGTATAATTTGGTAAGCAAAGACACGATTAGTACTAAAACTGTCAAATGCATTAATTATTTTGTTATGGTATTAACATTTCACTGAGATTACATGACAGATGTTTGACAGCATCATTGAACAGGAAGGCCCATTCATTTCAGGTTCCATGACTACATTAAGTAACTAACTTACTATCATTTACTTGCTAATTTTTCTTTAAAAAGTCTGTAAGTTACCAAATTCATTCAAGCCTTGATAAACACTATTGCATTTGCAAAACGAAAAATACAAATTTCAGAAAAAAATCCTGAGAAGTTATTCTGCCCCGTAGGAAAATACTTCCTTGAAGGTTTTTTGTCCCACTTACATAGACCTTACTGGATAAGTTCATACTTAATTTAGGTGAGATGAACAGGATTCAAAATGCATAGACACAAATGTAATTTTCATTTTGGGGCTCATAAATTAGAAAAAGAAGCTCAGATTCCAAAACCACAAATAAAAAAAACCTTGAACTTGGCTGGCCTTTTTAATATTTTTACTATATTTTAACATCTGCTATTCTGAATTCAGCAGTTAAGTTCCAAAAGCACAGTGAATGACAACATGACTTGGTCTGACAAAGAAAAAAAAAAAAAGGTTTTCTGAGGACAAGACAAACTACTTGATTACTTACTAATTTAATTTCTCTGAGGAAGTTACTGCATTTTTAATGCAACTCCATCAAAGTACAACGTGCATAATTAACACTAATCCTCTGAGAAAGGCCTTTAAGGAAAGCATGTAACAAATGTACAAAAACTTCATGTCGGTATCTAAAAGCATTAGTTTAAAATTAAGCAGACACTTAAGTAAAGGTTTCTCACTTGAATAGTTTGCTTACCTCTGAGGGGGGATATAAGGAGCAGATACTGTTGGCATAACTGTACAGGGTTCAACCACTGTTTTCTTGGCTTTTTTTGTCTTTTTTCTGACTTTTGATGTAGACCTAGCAGTTCTGACTGATCCCTCCTTTCTACAAACACCATTTTTGATTTCAGCTTCTCCATAAATATTCAGAGGTCTCCGTGTGCAACCTGGTGGAGTATGTACATCGCAATAGGCAGTCTTTTTCACAGAGAATGTTGTTCCACTGCCAGTTAGTTCTTTCACAGGTTCCATTTTCATATACAGACCGGCCTTTTGAGCACACGTCACATGGAATGCAGTATAGCAGTTTGCTTTGTGGCACTGGATGCAGGCACCAACACCTTTCTGTTTACAGAGGTAGCATGTTAACTTCCATCTGGCTGGGGGAATGTTCCTGACACCATCAATTGGCTCAATAAAAACTGTATTGGCAAATCCAACTTCTGGAATCCACAAAGCACATACCACGTGTCCCCAACGATCATCATCAGTCTTTTTAAAGGCACCTCCCTTGTTTGGGCACAGCACGCAGTCTACAGGCCGAGAGCGGGACTGCAAACAGTGTCTGCAGAGCCACTGGCCCTCAGGTATATATGGCACCCCATAGCATTCCTGATGTACTGCTAAATTACACATATCACAAAACAGGATCACATTGCTGTTCTGACATTCACCATCCATGCATATACAACACACTGCATCTTCATCAATTAAAGACTGATGATCACCCTGTTTTTGGTTCTCACAATAAGACTCTTTTTCAAACCTATCCATAAGGAATTCAAACATATTTTGTGAAACAACTGACACGCCATCACTTTTCCGCTTATCATTTATCAATTCTAACCACGCATAATCTTCTTCATCCATGTCATACTCAACTTCATTATCAAGTTCTTCTGCTGACTTCTCAATGAATTTGTAATAAACTGGAGGTCTCCGAGGAGCCGAAGGGGGACTGTATTCAACAATCCGTACTTTTGGTTCTGGAAGAGGAGCTGCTGTAGCAGGTATACCATGTGAGCTCGGAAGAGCTTCATTTTTCTTTTTCACTTTGTTATTTTTATGCCGCTTGCTTCTTAGACAAACTGGTGGTCTTTCACTATTTTCTTTATTGCTGTTGCATTCGCTCATTTCCTGGGCAGTAAGATCATCTTCTAATATAATCTCTAAAGGATCAAAGATACTGATCCTATGCAGGCGACCTTCAATTTCTATTTCAACCATCCTTTGAGCTTGAGCATATGTCAAGGTTTCTCGTGTGGGGGAGTGTTTAATACTGCATGGGGAAGAAGAATGCCTGGCTGCCGATACTCGATGGCATCTTCCTTTTCTCCTCATTTGGTAATGTTTACCTAAAATTAGAGCAACAGTTAATATTATGAACTTCAAACAATCATATTAAAATATGTAGTAAGGAAAAAAGCCTTCAGTTCTATAGCCCCCGATATACCTACTCAATTAAAAAGAAACAAAACCAAAAGCCTGTCACTCTTACTCAACAGGACTGCTCACACTGCTTCGTACAAATTTAACCTAACAATCAACTGATCTTCCAAATAACAGCTTCTCTGAGTAAACACAGCTATACAAAATCCTCGTTTCAAAAATCCTGCAAAACTGCTATCTGCAAGATCACTGCATGAGAACAAAAACATTTCAGAAGTGCCACAGATAAAAAAACCTGGCATTTGTTACCTTAAAGAAAACCTTTCATACAGTATTTCCAAATACCTTAAGGGAGCCTGCAGTTTGAAAATTTTTTCAACAGGTACAGATTACCTCCCCCAGACCCCCCTTCAAAAGAACTAATGCAATTGTGAAAGAAAACCAAGTTTTTCCATGAATTTTTTTCCAGTGCAATTTGGAACAGTCACATTATCTACTATTACAATTACTACATATATACTTAAAGCTAGAAGAATGCACATACTTCCAAATTTGGCAAGTATGCAGTTTGACAGCCGTTTACTTTTTTTAACTTTCCTCAATCTTTAGTGAGCCTATTATTCTTCATAACGTGACAAGAACATAATTGAACTTGCGGTGCCCAATATGGTGCAGTATGGACTGCAAGTAGGAAATATTCCACCTGTAAAGCAGATTTGACTTCGAGCCAAAACGTGCTCCCTGCTTTTAAGTATGCATGTACTCTCCCTCAACAGATTCTTCAAGAGCTGTTCACATATCAACCACGATAGATAAAAGCCTCCCTGCCTTTAAATCCTGTCCCGAGCCCTTTAACACAGTTTTCAAGTTTATGACCTACTGCAAAAAGATCACATACCATATAAAAAGATATCTTCTCAGACAAGCATGGATTTGGGTCACAAAATTTCTAAATTGAATTTTAATTTCTAAATAAAAAGCTTCCATACTTCTGCCTTCTGACATCATCACATGTGTGGGGTTTTTCTCCTATGAGCGTTGAAAATATTATAAACCTGACGGATAATGTCAAGTATAAAATTCTATACCACTCCTTCCTTCTTCTCAATAAATCATTAATAAATAGCATCATTCAACCTCAGCTGCAGAAAAAAACCTCAACCTTTAATCACTGCCTTAAGTATTAATAGGGCCTCACCGTTTCAACTGTGCACTTTGAGTCAGTGCTGCATATTAGCTAAAATAACACAACTATTGTTAGCATGTATTGCCAAAACAGGAGAGAAATACAGAGATCAAAACACAACTATTGTTGAAGGCCAGTGTATCTATTTCAAGGAAGAAAATGGCAAGGACTGGAACAACAAGAACGACTCCAAAACCGTCTGTCTTTTCCTTAGTCTACGATGCCAATCTTAAAGGTTCATCTCCAAAGTACTGACGGAACTCCTTTTATAGGAAGACTAAACAATTTAAGCAGCTAACCCTAAGACTAGTTCCTGAGAGGATCTATCTGCTTTCACAAACTGACCTTGCTTTCCCAATCTGAATTGGCTTTATTATTAAGAATGGTGCTGCTCATAGATCTGACTTTTATAAAAATAATTCTTAACTCTTACTTGTTTTTATAGCATAAAAACAGACAACAGTCAGTGCTGAATCATGACAGATCTCTGATCTGCTCTATATAAACAACAGATGAAGGTTCCACCTTTTCAAACAAGTTTAGAAGAAATATTTAATAATTAAATTCTGTAAAATAACATAGGATTTGATCATACTGATTTCTTAACTGTGGAAAAAAGTTTAAACCACTAATACTGCCACAGAAGGTCCAATGACTAAAAACAAAAACATATTGATAATTTAATGGACACTAAAAGTTAGTTCTCAGTTGCCATACAGATTTTATAATCCAGAGTTAATACATATATACTCAAAGGTAATACAAAGGCTCTGATTTCTGTTTATTACTGTGAGCAAATAATGACGGAACCTTCATCTAAAACACACTGATGTGTCAATGTACAGCAACTTACTACAGATCCAAATGGATTCATTTTATATGACTTTGTTTTATATGTCTGTCTTTACTCGTCAATCAAGGAGAACAGACAGTTTATATCATGTTTACCTCATGTAATTGCATTTCAATTCTGCCTAGCTGTGAAAGTCTGTTTTGATATTTTTAATGCCCCTTTCTACATCTTAGCTGGTTGTATATCTGTTCATAGTGGCTCCTGAGAATAGACTGTTTTGAAAACAATACCAAGGAAGGGACAAGAGGTGGCCTTCAAAAATCAAACACGTGTAACTTGTCCATGCTATTTATCTTAGTCCAGTACCACAGAAAAACACATTAACGCTCAGTTTCCAAACTCTCCAACCCACTCTGTTCCCAAGATTCTTAAGCATGCCTTCAAGCAGACACTAAGAACAGGAAGAAAATACCCCAAAACACAAGCATTCTTGCTTAAATGTTTAGGACTGCTGTTGTCAAGTCAAAGAAACTGTATGAACCAGAATAATAAAAGCTACCATCTAAGCATCTTTCCTGCAAATACTCAACAGTAAATACAGACGAATTAGGAAACAAATTAAACCTCAGTTAAACACACAATGGATACCCTACCAATACAATGCAGTGCACACAGAACCGGAACTGGTAGTTCTCTGGACAAATTCCATGCAAATTTAGTGTGAATAACTTAAATGCCCTGGAAGCCAAAGCAGTGATTTGTTTCTTCAAAATCCTTCTGTTTGCAAACGTTTGCAATACTCCAGATGAAGACTACATTTCTGCATAGTAAATTCACAGAATCACAGAATGTGCTGAGTTGCAAGTGACCCACAAGGGTCATCGAGTCCAACTCCTGGCCCTGCACAGGACCATCCCCAAGAGTCACACCATGTGCCTCAGAATATTGTCCAAACACTTCCTGAACTCTGTCAGGCTTGGTGCTGTGACACTTCTGTTTGCTTTTCAGAGATAATTATCGGGTGTTTTTCTCCCTCCCCTCTACTCCCAGTATCCTGTAGATCGACGGAAATCACGACCACGGATTTAAGTCTGAAAAAGGGCAAACTAAGACAAGTTTTCATTCAACATTAACAAAGATACCACACTAACTGCAAACAATAAAGTATCAACGCACTTCTGTAAGCACTTTTCTGCCTCTTATAACGACTCAAAGACTGCAGGATATAAAGAAGGGAAGTTATCCATAGCCTTCCTCTCGTAGAATTTCATCAGCTTCTTGGGAAGAAAGTCACGTTTTCCCTCACCATCAACAAAAGTACATGAAGACAGCTATTTCGTGTGGGATGAGGCAAAAAAAACCCCAAAAACCCAAACAAAAAAAACTATCAAGGTGTAGGATAGGTAAATATGAAAAGCACGATAACGTAAACTTTTTGATTACCAATCTCTGTCCTAGTTACCTTCCTCCTCTTCAAATAAAGTGCCTTTGGTCTCTGGATCCCCTGCTCAATGGAAAAGGGAATTCCATTCTCAATGGGCACTTTCATGCAGACCATTAAAAAGAGAAAGACACAGGAATGCTCTTTAATCCCAGACAATGAGGGACGGTAAGCACACCGTGCTTACTCTCATAGGGGCGGACACCACCCACGGCTCCAGCCGCGCAGCAGGAGCGACTCCCGAGCGATGCCCCCCGGGCGCGGCACAGAGCGAGGCTCAGGGAGCCCAGCGAGCCGACCTGGGAACGGCCGAGAGACGCGGGGCCACCGGAGCAGCCCTCCCTCGGGCCGGCGGACGGAGCCCGCCGACGCCAGAGCCCGCCGCCGTCCCGGGGTCCCGCCGCCCGCGCACGGTGCCCACGCCCCCCGGCCCGCCCTCGCCGGTGCCGCGCCAACACTTCCTGCCCACGCCCAGGGAGACTCCAGCGCTCCCTCCCCTCCGCGCCGATGGTTCCTGCCCGGCGCGGCGCTCCCCCCTCCCGGCCCCCGGCAGGATGGTTCCTGCCCGGGCCCATCATCTCCAGCCCTTCCCAACAGTCACTCCCTCCCCGCCGCGAAAATACTCGGCCCACAAATATGGCGGCTGACAAAACAGCTCCAGCGGCGCCCTCCTCCCTCCCTCCCCCAGCCCGCCGCGCTCCGCTCGCCTGCCCGCCCGCCCGCCCTTCGCTTCCCCACCCCGGGCTGCCGTGCTCAACCCGCCTCGCTCTTCCCCCCACGCCGCTCTCCCGTCCCGCCGCGGCGGGACCCGCCGGCTCCCGGCCCCGCAGCCCCCGCCCGCCGGCCCCGCCGCCCGCCCGGCCGCACTCACGCTGTGGGAGCCGCCGAGGCGCGGCTGACAGACCTCCCGCTCCGCCGCTGCGGCCGACGCTCGGCCGGGTTAATGGCTGAGGCCCCGCCGGTGCTGCCGCCTGGCCCCGCGTCCGGCAGCCGCGGGCGGGCGAGCGGGCGCTGCGAGGGCCGCGCTGCCCGCGGCGGACACCCGGCGCTGGGTGCGGGGCTGCTGCTGCCGCCGGGCGCGGCGCATTCGTGAGGCGCGGCGCGGGTCGCCGTCCGGCTGCGGGCTCGGCGCTCGGCTCCCGGGGCTGAGCGGCTCCCCTCCCCCCGCGGCACAAACAATGCGGCTTCACCACAGCGCTGCGCCGACGGGGGGGAGGAGGAGAGGCGGGCGGGGAGGGAGCGAGCGAGCGAGCGAGGGAGGGAGCGAGGGAGGGAAGGGACGTGAGGGCGCCAGGCACCGCCCAGCCCCGCCGCTGCCGCCGCCGCGGGGCGGGGCCTGAGCGCCGCCTCTCCCTCCGTGGCCGGCACCGGCCGCGCTCGGGGCCCGGAGCACGAACGAGCCGCCCCCGGGGCCGCCGCGCTACCGCCCAACGCCGGCCGGGCCGGGCCCGAGCCCGCCACGCGCCCCCGGCGGATCGTCCGAACGCCCCAGCACGGGGGGAACGGGGGAGGAGAAGAACGGGGAACGAATGGGGGCGGGACGCGGCTCGTTACAAAACCGAGGCTTAAAACTTGAAGCGAGTGGTATTTATTATCGCTTTGGGGGAACTCCAAGCTCGAGCTTCCTTACATAAAAAATTTGCTTGAAAGTCAGCTCTTGCGTGGTCTTCAGGTCAGGCTGCTGCTTACAGATTAACTGATAATAGCCTTACATTTTGACAGAGCAAAAGCAGGTTATTTCTGGCTCCCCCTGTGAAGGACATCCTTTGTTAGGTATTATTTTTAGACAGCCATTACAGCCACATTCGAAAACTGGAGGATTTTACTGCAATACATTTCTGTGAGGCAGCTGCACCCCCATTCTTAAAAAACAACTTTAGCTGGCCCAGTCTGAGACAAACATTTGCTTGTGTCGATCACAAGTCCTGCATAAAAAAGCGAGTGGTTGAGAGTAGGTGTGATTCTCTCTGCCCATCAGTAACCATCCACTAAGCGAAGTCACTTCAAAACAATTCACTTTTATGTTTTCTCTAGCCCTACTATGTTTGCTTGCCTCAAAAAGCAGTTGGTCCTACAATAAATTTATGACTAGGAAATCAGAAATAGATACACCTGTCATAGTAGAAAGTCAATTAAGGTCCAGAGAGTGTAAGTAACTTTGTTAAGGAAATGCTGTAGAATAGGCAAAGTACTTTCCAACTCCTTTTTTCCTAATCAGGGACCATTCAGCATGCAGATCCCTGAACAAAACAGAAGCTATTAAAGCACCTAACACTTGTGCAGTGCACTCAGTGTAGAAATAGATCTTTAGATACAGATACAGTACCTTAAATTTTAGAAACAAGAAAGTTTGTATGAACTATGTAGGCCGTCTGGTCATTTGTGTGCTTGCCTGTGAGGAACTACTCTCTGATTATATTGCTTAAGTGATCTTAGCATCAGTCACAGGTGTCTCACAACATGCTGGTGTAAGTTAGTGTTGTTGCACTGGAATTCAACCAGTGATAGAAAGGTATTAAGAGGGAGCAGCATACTGAATCATATATGTTACTGTGCAGAGTATAGAAATGAATAGAAATTATGTTGTCAAGAAGCTAATAATAAATATTGTCTATTATCCCTTAAAAGATAAACTGATGTATTTTCTATAATCCGCATGTGTATTTGCTGTGCAGCTGTGTACAATTGCTTTATAACTGAGACGAGTTTTCTGCAGAGGCCTTGATGGTGTCCATACTCTCAACGTGTCTGAAGCACAGTAAGTCTGGCTCTTTCCCGGATTCTTTTTTCTGCCAGGTGGACTACAGCATTTCATAGTCCCTGGACATCCTTTTGATAACGTGGTGTTCTTTGTTGGTATTTGCACCATTTGACCATTTTTGTGTAATTTAAACTCATGCTTCTAGATCCTCTCAATTATTCTCAGTAGGAAGGTATGTGGAGTTTTCGCTATGGACCGTCCAGGCTAAAACACAGAACGCATGTTGTTCCTTGAGATGGTATTTCAGAGCAATGGTACAAAGATCCGGGCAGGCTCAACAGTAGCTCCATATTAGAAGCCTTCAACTTTCATATCCCTTCTCACTGACATTACGACAGGCTACCAGAGCAGAATCCTCATGCCCTCTATGTTAAGTATTATTACATTAGCCCATATATTTTAAAATACAATATGTAGTATTGTCTGGGGCATCTGACCAGTCCTCTGCAAATGCCTCTATAACCTCAAAGATCTGTTACCTTTGCCTTTTCCACCTCACAAGTGAAACTTGGTTACTCAAAAGAATACAGTTCTACCAGGATACAATCCAATTTCAAGCAAAAAATAACTGTCCGTCTGATCCATAGTTTGATGGCAACAGACCCCTCGCCACCAGTTCAACACTGTGCAAGGGACTTCAGTCCCAGTCCATCAGAATGTTCACACCCCTACCTGGCAGCATCAAATCGTTAATCAAGTTGCCACTGTTGACTCACACTGCATGGGAAACTTCCACAGGAGGATCTTCTGCCTACAGCTTTCACCTCCACTAGTTACTAAATTCTCAACAGAATCACTGCAAGAAGGATCATGTAAGCAAACACAACTGCCTTTTATCTGCTTCAGCATCCTCCTCTGTCCTTCAAACTGCAAGAGACACATTTTTATGTTTCTAAAGTGTATCACCTACATAGTATCACCTTTGTTTTACAGATTAAAAAAGGTCAACTCAGACTTGCTGCAGCACTAAATACTTGCGGGGTGCTGATCTTCCCTGGATGCAACTCTGTATCCCTGTACTGGTCTAGACAGCACGCTGGTGAAGAGACAAACAAGAATCAGGATCCACTCCATACGTTCTTTAGAACCTGTAAGAACCTTTGCATTTCAACAAAGGTTTTGGACATGGTATGCATTGTGTGGGTCTGCTTCCGATCATGACAAATCTGCCTAACCTTGCATGTGAAGTCTCTGTATGATGCCTCAAGCCAATCTATCACTAATAAGTTTTCAAGTTTGGCTTCCCCACTGTACTATTTACATCTTCAAACTTATCTATGCATGATTAATATTCCCCTTCAGAATTCCATCTCATGAGATATAACATTACCATGGTCCTTTCATCCTACACAGGAATGCTTTTAGACCTCACTTACCTCATCACAGTACTCATGGGCATGACTTTGCAAGTTCACAAAAGGTTGTTCCCAAACCTCACAGAAGCCAGAACAACATTCACTGTGGAAAAGATGTTGTAACCCTATCAAAAGACATATTACAGCATTGTGCTGACAAAAACCTCAGCTGTTGTTTTTTTTTTCAGTCTATGAGGTAGCGCAGCATCCCTCCACATCTTCTGGGTGATCTTTGCAAACTATTGCATTTACAGAAAAATCCGCCTATCACTGATCCATCTCTTAGTTATCATTGATACCTTGGCAGAAAGACTGACTTCTTTTCATACTAGACTGAGTGGGATATAGTCAAAGTCCTATATGACAATTCCAGAATGAGGATCAAATTTTGGGCTTCAAATATGTAAGAAAATTATTGGTCCTTTTAACTCCTACATGTTAAGTGAATATATTCCTTGTTCTCTAGTTAGGAAGAACTGTTTGGATATTCCTTTTCACTCCGCTGATCTAGAAGTTCTGGCTGTACTATGACAAAACGGTGAGTAAAGATGGAATGATATTGGTGTTCATCATGTTCACCAACTGCTAAGGAATCAAAGATGTTTTGTTTCTTATGGCCTCACTAACTCTCATTTCCTGCATGTACCACCTTTCTCATTCTCAGAGTCAAAGTGGTTCTCTGTTTATAAAATTGGTGAAACCCTTTAGTCTGACCCTCTGGAACAATTTGTGCTGATCCAAACAAACGGTCTTTACCAAAACACAAGTTTTAAACAGTCTGGAAGCTGTGTCAATGCCTCTTATGGTACTGATAAAGTTACAGAGCCCTTTTATCAGAGCTCCACCAGAACTCAGGCTACATCAGTGTGCTTGCTAAGAAATACCTCTGAAAGCTGCATCTGCTAAGCAGTCCTATGGAATGTTATCTATAGATAAGACTTGAAGATCATTTGACAGAGTGGTCTTCAAGTGGTACAGCTGCTATGCAAAGGCCCTTACCACATTTCCATTTAAGCATTTGTTGGAACTACTGCTGGGAGTCACCTACTGCAAGAAGAGGTATGTACACAGAAAGATATGCCAAGGACTCTGCTGAGATACACAATCGACAGGGAAACCTACTTCCTGCATTACTTATCCACTGTCTAGCTTGAATCCTTTACCATCATGTACCTTTAAGATTTTGCAGATTTTTTAGAAGATGCTCTCTACCATATGTGCTCATAACTGTCACATGATGGAAGGTGGGGCTTGAGCTCACCCCTATGGACACTGCAAAGATTTAAAAAAAAGAAACAAAACAAAGCCAAACAAAGTTCACTATTGGGATATATACAAATATGTAAACTATGCTTCAACAATACAAAACAAAAAAATACCCAAATTACAAAGTGCCGCAACACAAGCACAAGGCTTGCCCATCTACTCACCTGTAGGTCTTCTAAACAGCAAAACTACCACCTACTATTTTAGAGACTATTTTATCAAGCACAAACCCTTGGAACAGTTATTTGCACTCTTGCATATAATAATGCTGCTGCTTATGAAAGAGTAGACAGAGCCATAAACAAGGGAATAGCATTCTCCTTCTCTTCATTGCCTCTTTGCCATTAATTATTCAATTCCTAGTGTTTACAGTTTGGCACCTTTATTATGTTCTGCCTAGTAACTCCACCTGCAAAGGTCTTTGTGGGAAGCTATTCCTGCCACAGGGTAACTGCCATCAGAACAACCCTTCATAAAAAGTCACCTATTTTCTGTCTAGCTCCCAGAAGTGCCTCCCTGCATGATCAGATGAAAACAATTGCAAGCACAAGGGAGCAGCAATGAAGTAAATCCAGGATTTGGGAGTTTCCCCTCCCTAGTTATTAGCTGTCATTAGTTCAGCTTACAAAAGCAGCTGCATGTTTAGAATTGGAGTGTCTGTCAATTCACACAGCATAACTAACTGAGCCAAGTTACAGGCAAAGACAGAACGTCAGCAGTAATGGGTAGGAATCAAAAAGCAAAACAGTAATTGCTAAGCAAAAAGTTCTAAAAATATCATACTTGCATGGCAAAGAATTACAAAACAGTGTGGCCAAACAATCTACATTGGATTTTGACCTCTTTTTTGTAAGACAGGCTGAGGAAGTTAACACAACAACAAAAAAAGGACGTATTTGAACTGAACATTTTTGTCAAATGCAGCCACAGTAAAGGGAAAATAAAGTGGGTTCCACACATATATCTGATACACAATGATTTTTGAGAAATTTCTTTTATTTCTATTTCTCCCTGTGGTTGTGCTCCTGATCAGGTTTAGATTCCAGAAGATATTTCATTTATCCCAAACTCAGGTAACTGCTTAAGGCAGCATAACCCGTGTAAACGATATTAATGCAAATATATTGTTGCTTTCTCCCTTTCCTACTTCCTGATCATTTCCTCTACACTGGGAAGGATCCTCTACACAGCATTCATCCAAGCAAAGACAAGTTGCTCATTGCCTTCATAAAGTTTAATAACACATAAAGTTCCTTTTATTTATTGAATCCCTTAGAGTGACTTCTCCATTCTCAATTTCTTTGCTGTCAGTATCAAAACTTGCCAGTGTAATATGAGATGAAGTATAAACTCCGAGGGAAGTTGTTTTCCTAGTTAGGTCACTCACAAACATGTATCTCTAAGAAACAACCTCCAATATTTACAAGGAGTTAATACTTCAGCCTTAGCATAACTAAGGTAAAATTCAATCTGCAATGAGACCCAAATCCACTCTTAATTATTTTACTACCTCTTCCTCATTCCTTCTAGAGGACAAACCTGGTTTGCAGATGATTAAGACGGTATGCAATGGAGGAAGCTCGGCCATCAGAATCCCTAGTCATTTATCACAGAAGAAATCCAAAGATAGATGGGCTCATTCAGAATCAAAACCTTGTCTCCTCATTTACATGAAGAAGGACTACCAGGCAAAGTGACACCAAAATCTGGGGAGGAAAAATAAAGTGAAAAATAAGTCAGAAACAAGACTCAATACATGACCACCCACAAAAAAACCCGAACAACCAAGAGCAACAGACATGGCTCGTAACTTCCTCTCTTTCCTTCAGAGAAATCTGACTTATATGTATCATTTAAAAAGCAGTAGTGAGCCCTATGCAACTTTGCTTTGTCTCAGACATGCTACCACCTTGGCTGGTGCCTGATGCTGGATAATAAAGAGAACTTCCAAACTCATGCATATATAAATCAGTTTTGATACATAATACGGCTTCATAACATAACAGAATCTCAACAGATTCATCAAAAGTCCTAGAATAGGAACTTCCAATTGAGCACTCCTGAAAGACATTCCAGCACCATCCTAACTCCATGTAAAGGGTAAATATGAATAAATCCTGTGAACATGCTATTATATGCTCTGCTCCAAGTCAAAAGTCACTGACATACATCTCTGATGTGCTACAAACTGAGGATGATAAAGATATTAGAAAGCTGTGTTAGTAATAAGTGAGGTAATTAAAATAAACGCACGAGGCCACCATGGTTTTGGCACTGAATATTTGCTCACAACTACTATGTGATTGCTCATTCTTTTATTTCCTGAGCACCCACCTTGACACCTTGGATCTGATCAGCAGAGTCAAGGGCCCACTGATGTAAATGGGTATGTATGCTAAATATATAAGTACTTTCCTATGTTTAGTGTTCTTAGAAATTGTACCCTTGCGATACTAAATTGGACATCCAAATTTAGTACTTCTGACCTCTATTTTAAGGTTTTGATCATTAAGTTGACATTGCCTAGATAGGTTCCTGGAAGAGGCTGGAGCCTATACAAGGAGGAAAAGAGATAATTTTATTAAATGTATTACCTCAGTGCATACAAAAGGCAGCAATTTTTGTGCTTGGTTTAAGAACTATAATTTTTCGATATAGTTTGTCTTCATGACTTCATCTGGAAAATGCATCACTGATACAGAAGTTACTAGAGGTGAAGCCAAAGGTTTGAGTGATTCAATAAGGAAAAGAAGCTTATCAGAACAGGTTTAGAGATAAATATTAATTGCTCAATTTTGCTAAAACAAGGTAACGGCATCAAAATGGTTGCTACTTACAATACTGGTATTATTGGTACACTATTAAAATATTTAATGTTTCCAAAGGTACACAAACTCAGAAAGACAGAACTCCATCAATTCACCACTGCACTATCAGTGTTACATTTACTACCAAGAAAGAAATGGAAGGAAGGAAGCAAAAAAAAAGACAGATTAAGATGAACAGCCAAATGACTGGAGAGACCCTGGGACCACAAAACACTGCAAAAGCTCTGTCTCCAGTACTGAACATCCACAATTGGCTAATAACATAGCACTGACAGAGAAATAGGTACATTTAAGGTATATTTTAAGTTATGTCACAGTAGGATAGAATACAAGAACCTAATTTAGTTTCCAACTCATTTTAGGCTCTTGTTATAGCTTTTTCCGAGGAGCCTTCCAAGATCAAGCTGCACCCCAGTATTGGGAACTGGTTACTTACAGTTACTATGGAGATGTTTCCTTCTCTGAACCTGTAAGACCTATTTTCCAGAGAACCCAAACAGTTTATTTGGGAGCACGATCTCCCTTTTTGCTATTCTACAAAACCTAATGGGGAGCCAGGTACTTGCAGTTTGCAGGGACTGGAGTAAGAAATTACTTGTTTATATTCATTTAGTATCACATCACTTTTAATACATGCCAGGGTCAGTTAAATATGCAAATGTTTATTCACAATATCTGAAACAGATAACAAGTTTGCAAAGGCATAGATCAGTGAAAACAAAGAAAAAACATACTCTTCTGAAGTTAAATTATGGAAGTTTTGGTTTCTTCCCATCAGGATGCCTTGCAGAGATTTTCCTAATAATCCATCTTTCTAAATGACTATGTTCTTTCATATACTTACCCCTCAGACTTCAAGCTTTATCGAAAATCTGTATCTTCAGACTATTGCTACAGCAGTGCTGCTACATTCACCACAAGCTGGCAGTCTGGAGTCTTCTCTAGGAATAAGTTACTTACTGTTTCTTTGCCTGTCACCAGATCAGCATCCTCTCTTTGTTTTATTCTTCATTTTACTTGGTTGTTTGTGAAAAGACTTTCTGGCCCCAGCTTTGTTCAGATTTTTAAGACCTAATTTCTCGAGTTTCCGGTGTATTTTTGTAAAATGGAAAGAAACTCCAGCTATTTCACTCATTCTGTGATATACATCTGCAGATTATATAGTGAATCACTGATTGGTTCTCAAGCCACATAAAAGATAATTTAAAGAAATAACCAACTTTCACTTATCTCAGCTTTCCCTAACCCTTAAGGAAATTTTCAGAATAGGATGTATGAAAAAATGAAGACGTATGGAGAGGTGCATACAGAAAGAGTAACGTGCAGTGGGAAAGCACAAAATTCATTTCCAGTCTTTTTTTAAATTACTCTAAAATTTTCAATTGCAAAACTTGCAAAACTCACAAAACTCTTCAAAATCATAGCTGCTAAAAAAGGACAGTTAACAGAACCAGATACTCTAATATTATCAGGTTTTCCATGATAAGTGTAACTATGTCAATCCAAGTAAAATTCAATATAACTGATGCAATTATGTAGTTCTCTAAAAGATGCTTTATGAGGTGACATCTTTCTATTATTATTATTGCTGTTGTTATTATTGTTAATATTGTTATCATTATTAGGTGTTAAACAATTACCATAATTTCCTGTCAGCAGTCTGGTTACAGTTTTCTGATCTAAGCTCTCACATCTTTATTACTTAGTCTAGAAGGCAGATCTGGCCAAGATCAAAATTAATTTTTAATTAGTTGTATTGATATAAATGTACTTTGTAACAGTCAAAACTGAGCAAGTCCGAGGAGCTTCACCTCAAATCACTTTGGCCTCAGTTGCTTGGCCTCAGTCATCTATAGTAGCTGATATATATACTATATATACAGTATTGTGTATATATATATACACACACACACACACTGATACAGTTCAACTGTATCAATAAAAAGCAACTGTAAATAAAAAGTTGTAATAAGGAACAAAGAAGGACTGCCAGCACACAGTGTAACAACTATTTTGTTGGGAATTTAGGTAGTGTATGAATAGTGACATAAGATTTCCGAGGGAAGTATTAGCCATAACAGATCATTTACTTCATATTGGCTCACACCATCCATTTAAAAAAACACACCAGTACTTAAGTATAGACATACAAATACTACGGAAAAATGTTCAAGAGCTCCACTATTTCAAATCAACCGATTTCAACTGACTCAATATCAACTGATTTCTTCATATGCTGCCATATATCCAACCAAAATATTTTTACTAACTCTGTTGAAATTTAAAAAAAACCCCAATAAATTAACTGATGAGAACAACTCAGATTAAAAAACAAGTACTTCCTTAAGCACTATTTATCTAAATATTGTCTTAATGTAAATTTTAACACTGTTTCCAAACCAGTACTGGTAATGTTTTGTCTTGTTTTCACTCCCAAGGATAAGAAGCGAGTTATTATACATAACGACACCTAAGTCAAAGCAGCAGAAATCTATGATTGCCACTGGGAATTTGACAATAAATGTCAAATTCATACCAGATCACATCTTACTCAACTCTCTGTAGAAAAGACATACATCAAAAGAACTCAACACATCATCCTTCTTCGCCCTCACTCCACTTGAAAAGCCTGGATCACTGAGACCATTGACAACCTTGACTAACGTTTCTCAGCTGAAGACAACCACCGACCTACACGTGAACACCAAAACTGAAGGAGCTTTATCCAGAGCAAGACCTCAAGCACGTAGCTGGTCATTGCTTCCCTGAACCGCCGCAGTGCATTCCCACCAACCCGAACAGCCTTCCCTGGGACGGCTGCGCGGGTGGGACTCAAGTGCCACGCGAAGCGCCCCTCCGGAGGCAAAACGAGCACAGCAAAACAGCGCCCAGGACCAAACACGCTGTGCACTAAACCACGAAGACACATCACGGCGTGTCTCTATAAATGTAAACACGCGTAATGGAGGGTAAGCTCATGACAAGGCGAGGGCTGCGCTCGGAGCAGCATGCCCGGCCCGCTCCAGCGGAGCGATGCCCAGCAAGGCCTCTCCGCTCCCGGCCCACGGGGACTTCGGGGCACCCGCCCGCGGCCTCCCGGGGAAGGCACAGCCGGCCGGGCAGAGGCCGCGGCGGCCCTCCCAGGCCTGAAGCACCGCAGGAGCCGCCCCGGCCCGCCACCCTCAGAGGCGCCGCGGCCACCGCCTTCAGCCGCCCCGGAGCCGCGGCGGGCGGCAGCGCCGAACGCGCCTTTCCCGCCGGCCGGGGCGGCGCAGCCCGGGGTCGCCATTTTGCGGCCGTGCCGCGCTGACATGTCGCGCGCCGTGCGTGGCACCGCCCCCCGCGCCTGCGCCGCGCGCCCCGCGGCGGCTGAGCCGGGGCAGCTGCCGAGCGCCGCGGCGGCGGCCGAGACAAAGCGCCGGGTAATGAATGGGACGGGCCCGCCCGGCCCTTCCTCTTAACTCCTTCGGGCCCGGCCGGGCGGCGGCAGTGGCCACCTTCGGCTTCCCCCGCGGCGGCCGCCCGGGGAGGTGAGTGGCATCGTTCGGGCACCGGGAGGGCGCCGGGCGGGGCGGTCCGGTCCGGTCGCTGGTGCCCCGGCCCCACCGCTCCCCCCGCGCCCGCCGCCGCCGTTGGCCTCGGCGGCCTCGGTGCCTTGCGCGGCTGCGGCCCCGCGCCCTGGGCCCCGGGCCCGGCGCCGCGTCCCGGCCGGGAGCGCCCGCGGGACAGCGCCGCCAGGCCGGGCAGGGGGCGTGTGGCGGCGGGGCGGCGCAGGGAGTCGGAGACCAGGCCCGCGGTGCCGGTTCCATTGTCTGCGGGGCCCCGCGGGGGGCCCGGCCGGTCCGGCAGGCGGAGATCGCCGGGGATTTGAGGACTCGGCGCTGGCCGGGCCGACCCGGGGGCTCCATCGCCCCCAGCCCGGGAGCGGTGCCCGCCCTGGCGCCAGCCGCGCCCCGAACCCGCTCGGCTTTGTGCGCGGGCCGGGCCGGGCCGGCGAGATCCGCCGGGGCTTCGCCCCCGGGCCCCGCTGGCGGGGCGGCGGGAGCACGGCCCGCAGAGGGACTGGGGACCATGTGGCCGCTGCCACCCCGATCCAGGCTGGCCTGGCAGCTCGGAGCGGGGGACCCACGGCCCCCGCACGGTGCGGACCGGCCCTGCCCGGGCACCGCGGGACGCTCGGGCACAGGCTCCCTGGTCGGGCGCCGGAAAGCCTCGGAAATCCCGGGAAGTCCCAAAAAGCGTGCCCTCCCGAGAACACGGGACGCGAGGTGGGCAGGAGCCCGCCAGGGCTTCGGCCGCCGCGTAAACACCGCGTCTGCCTCTGTGCGGGGAAGCTCCAGTCCCGTCAGTCTTGGGCAGAGTCGCTCAAGAGAGGTGCCTGGGAGAAGTGCAGGATTTATAGCTTTCATGTATTGCTGCTCTCGTTTTCTATTTGGGGCGTGGTAATTTTGCTTAAAAATGTCTTCTGTAACTCCTGGACCTACTCAGACAGCTACCTACGTTAGACTGGCTGTGTTAGAATGCTTGCTGTATTCTAGAGGGTGTCCAATACACTTAAAGTTGTTTGCTGCACGTATAGCCTACTGAAAGTGTAAAAACACTTATTATTGCATTGAAAGGTAAAAGGCCTTTTTTTGCTTTAATAGTAATTTTACTTATCATTGCTAAGTTTAGTAGGGTTTGGCTTTGCAGTGTAGAGCTTTTCTGTCTGGTGCTAGTGTGTTAGAAGCAGTTGTGTCTTGTTTCTGGGGGGTATCTTTGAGAGATTTCAGTAATTTAGCCTGAGCTGTCATGTTACAACTGTAATGCCAAGCAGAGAAAGCCTTTCAAGCCCCCATAACATGAATGTACTTCGGAGACCTGCTTTAGATGGTGTTGTCTGTAAGGCCCACTCTGCATGTGCATGTGTTTTGCTTTTCAAGAGGGTGAGCACAGCTCTTTTTTTCTAAGGGTTATCTCCAGTAATGCAGCGTTTCACTTAAAGCACAGATGTGCACCCTTGGGAGGATGTTCATGGAGCACATACTGGGGGAGTGAAGTCTGGAAGACTTTATCAACTATCCCCAAGATACCCCACTGCTCCTAGGAAGCCCGTGTTTGTATAAGGAGTGGGTAGGGGCATTCCAGTTATTATTTGCTATGGAGATTGGTTTTGCAGAGGAAAAATCTAGCATCTTTTCATTGTATATTAAAAGCGGCATAAATTTTTTTTGGACTATTAGAAACTTGAGTGCTGTTTGCTAGGTATGAGACCAACAGGCAAGGTGCTGACAGTTTTCATACAGTTGGATATCTATCTACTTTGATACTTTGTGTTGCAAGTGCCTTCCGACTTTCACAGATATTGAGGAATTTATTCCATAGAAGGTCTCCAGAGCTGTCAAAAGTAAGAATTGATTGAGAATAAGTAAAATGAAAGTAAACCGAAATATCTAAACTAAGCATTTCAAGGAAAAGTTTTCTAAAGGTCTGTACTTTTGAATAACAATGACCCTTTTACTTGTGGTGGTGTACCACCCCCCATCCTCGTGAGTGCTCTGCCTACTTGGAAGCTCCTGATAAGCCCTGTCCGAACCGGCTGAGTGGTGAAGCGTCCCTTGACCGTACCAGCTGGCCCGTGAGGCACTCCCTGATCGTACCAGGAGCTCTGGCATGGTAAAGGTGGGAAACAAAGGATAAGCAATTATCCTTTGTAGCCTTGGTAAACCATTTACCTGAATGGTAGCCCAAGTGGAACGGTACCATTGTTACTGCACTTTGGGGAAAAAAGCCCAGTAGTTACTGGCTTGGTTTATGGCCAGGATGGAAACTTACTGATGACCAAAGTCAATCATCTTGCGACCCTATAAACAGCCCTCCTAAGTGAGGCCCTTTGTGCTCTGCCGGAGCCCAGTGGGCTGTGCCAGCACCTCCCTCTGGTGGGACACTTCTCAGAGCTCACAATCCCTCAAGTCTGATACTGAAAGAACTGTCTTTCCCTCCCCTCCGTCACCATGTTTGTCAAGGTGCAGCCCTTGCCTATGGGGAAACACAAAGGGATTTGAAATATTTCACTGAACTTAAGGGCACTTTTTGATAGGTACCTTTACAGACATAGAAATAGGTGTACACATTATTTTACCTGTGTGTGTGTGTGAATTGATTATAGTAGGAATGTTACTATTTCAAATCTGTACTTAAATCATTGTTATAATTGTAATGACATTTATCAAATTACTTTGTAAATGTTAAGTACTCAGTGAGTAAGTGCTTCTAAACCCTTTTTCATGCTTATCTTTGCTTGCATATCCTTTGCACTCTTGCCCTCTTTGCATTCCCAGCTTTTGTGTAAATCATTCCAAATTACTTATTTGATCTTCCTTTGTGTGCTTTAGTCTGTGTAGTAAGTAGTAGAGTGAGCCTTGCCATCAGACCCTGTAAAGTTGTATTTTCATGTATTGATATTAAACCCTGCTTTTGCTGGTACCTTTGATGGTGTTTAAGCTGCCAAACCACTCACTCCTGACATCTCTATAAAGCCAAACAGTGACAGGTACAGCATCCTCTGTGATAATGCAAAAGGCAAAGTATAGAGCAGCAAAGGGCTAGACAGGTGACGAGCTTAGAGTAATGTTTGCTGTCTTTGTTACCTTGTCTCCTACACCCTCCCTCTGATGTTTCCACCTATTAAGGCTCATTTTAAACCAAGACAGTAAATGTCCTGAGCAAGAATTGTGTTTGCAGAACAGCCAGTGTCAAAGGTGGTTAGTGCAGAAGGGGTCTACTTCAGAAGACATCACTAAGACTTAAACAGGACCTTTGAAAATACAGAACTTTGCACTTTTATTTGAAATTGTCCATGCACTGAAGTAAAATAGCCGCCTGTCAAATATTTTTAAAAACAAGGTATTACAGAAGGAACCTGAACCTGTTGGGTCTTTCTCTTTTCTTCTCCCTTCTTTCTTGGAATTTGTTCTCTTCTAGTTTTTAGAACCCTAAATGCATTAACTTCTTAGAATTTTTTTTTTTTTGCTCTGAGAAAGTTTGAGTTAAAGAATGCCTGTTTTATCTCCCAACAGCTTGCTTTTTTACCACCTCTTACAGTGAAGACTCTGTATAGAGGAGATTTTGTAAATCCTGGTTTTTTGCAGCTTGCTTATAATTTTTATGAGTTCTTGTCTTCAAAGTGAGCATATTGTGCTATGGGGTCGCCACTAATGTACAGTTAGAATAATGAGCTTTATTCAAATAGCATGATGATACATATATATTGGCTTAGGTTTATATAAGAAACCGTATTGTAAATAGCTTAGTGAGGAATTTTGCAAAATATAGAGCAAAGCGTTTTACTCCATGACTGACATATTTTCCCTAAGTAGGGACAATCTAGGTATTCTAGTAGTATTGGCATAAATTAAGATAATTTACATAATGTCATCTGTTATAGTGTACACTTTCAAAACAGACTTCCCAAAGAGAGCATTCCCATGTAGAAGACGTACTGTATTGTTTTCTGCACATTTTTGGTTGTTTATTTTGCATTTTCTACTGGCAACTTCAGTATTGGTCAATTCACAACTGTGGAATTGTTCAATTCCAATCAATTAGTGAAAAAATTGAGTGGCTTCTGTGTTCTAAAGGTAGTTTTCAAGTGAAATCCAGCATTTAAAGCTCATATGTCAAGAAGCAAGAACAACTAAAGCTTTTACTGTGGACTTTTTTGGTGTGTTCTTTTTTTTTTTCACTGAAGTGAAGGAACTTCTCTCCTAAATTAGTGTGATACATGGTTTAACCACAGTAGTAACGTGGCCAGTCTTTGCGAACGAAGATCTGGGAAAGGTGTTTTTACCTTTCAAGCCTGCGCAATGGATTTTTTAGG
>JAWWLV010000045.1:17753428-17777632 GCA_035041135.1 Platyrinchus mystaceus
GCAGGACCGGGAATCGAACCTGCGACCTCGGCGCTGAGAGCGCAGCATCTTAACCACTAGACCACCAGGGGTCCCCAACCATGGTAGTATTGGTGTGGGTTTGTTTGGTGGTGGTTTTTTTGTTTGGTTGTTTTTTTTGTTTTTGTTTTTTTGTGATGAGATAGTTCACAATATGATGGGCTGTTAAAGTGACAACAGGGAGACAGCTTAATTTTTAAGGCCTTTATTTTTATGCAAGATAATTCAGAATAAATAGTGAAATTTTTTTATATTGAAAAGTGAAGTATCAGTCTTTCCTATAATCTCTTTAAGACTGGTTTTCAGTGGATGTTGACATAATAAATATTATATAATCTTTATATAAACTTGCAACCTCTTTGCTCTCTTTAGCAATTACTGCTCAGTTGTGTCCCTTCCATCTCTCACCTCTTTCCCTTCCTCTGCTGTTTAAGGACATGTAGGGTTGGCTGATCCCTCTCTGAAGGTTTCGAGGGTTACCAGTCCGTTGTTACAGCTGCCTGAAAGTTTGTTGGATTCTATTTTTTTTTGAGTCATGTCTGTTAGGCTGCCTTCACTAGTGTCATACAGATATATTTTTCATTTGGTGTTAGAGTAATTTTTGCCCCGAGTGCTCAGATTTTCTCTACATTCAATACAAAAGCCAGTTCTGGGTTTCAGTAGTCAATAGCTTGAAAATTATGGCTGAAAATAGGCTTGATTTAACAGCTGGACATATTTAGCAGTACTTTTTTGTGATTCTTTACAAATTGTATGGTAAAAGGGATTTAAAATTAATCATGTATTTCTCTCATGGGACAATGATCAAAGAATTTGTGCCAGTTTTGCCCCAAATAGATTCATTCAAATAGCTTGTCAATAATTATGCTGCTTACCTGTTGCTGCAATTCCGTATACTGTTTTAATGAATCAATGTTTGCCTCTAAAGAAAATAAGCTGAGATCCAGCTAAAGTGACTTTTTCTTTGTTATTCTTCTCACTAAAATAGATAATCAAGAAAACACAAACATTGATTTGAATTTAGTGAAATCTTTGGCCTGGCTTGAAACTATCAAAAAATGGGAAAATGGGAATGAAAGCAGTGAGGGGTTTTGGTGTTTTTTAAAGAAATCAAGGAGCATAAAGATGCATATTTCTACTTGTATCTTGCCTGTAGTCTGATGGCTCTGGCACTTGCAAGGAATGTGGGAGAGCCAGGTTCACTTCCCTGCTTTGCCTGAGGAACTCACTACACATCTGGGGAGAGTTCCCGAGCCGCTCCACTGAGCACCCTCTGTTGAGCGGGTGGGTCTCTGTCTGCTTGCCTGACACCTTCTTCTCTGTATACATTATTTAAATGTTGCTGAAATAGGGATAGCTGAAGCATCTCAACAGTCAAATTAACCAGCAGCACAGCTCTGGAGATGTTTCACTTGCTTAAGAGGCTCTATAGGGGTATTTTTAAGTAAAAATGTTAGTCAAAGAAGTTACATATAATTCATTTCATAGCTCACAGTAAGCCATCTATCAGGACTCTGCCCTCTGAAAGGTGTTCTCCTTCCTAAGTGAGGATATGTCTGTGTGTATATATATATATATATATATGTATCATTAAACGTGTCTCAGTCTGATTAAGAGCAGTAATCACTGACTGGTGGGGAGAATGCTTTGCAGATTTAACTCCTGTTGATGCTTGACCCATATGAAGTTTAGAAAAGAGGACAGAGTGGCATCCTGACCATTAATATTTGGATTTGGAGTCAAAGCTTACTTTCTGGATTTTCTGATGTGGCAAAAAGATTTCTTAGTCCGTTGTGTTGGTTTTTTTCAGTGTACTGGGGCAGTGTAAGAGCTGGGGCCTCTGCTCAGTATCACTTGTGTGTGTGTAATGGTCAGTGGGACTGAAATTGCAAAACTCTGAAAATGTGTCCTGTGATAGACTGTTTCAGTCTGTTTTGTTGCTAAGTCAAAATATGTGACCTAATATGCTCCACTTGCAATTGCTCCTTTCTCATACGTGGGGAATGATAATCTTTTGTTGATCCTATACTATTGCATGTTGATTAATACACATGGTAGGTGCAGTGTGTAAGCAATATGTTTAGCTGATGAAGAGGAGGTGTAACAAGCTGCCAGGAGAATCCTGTAGTGCATTGAAAGGTATTGGCAAGCTCCTTTGAAGTCTTGCGTGTAGTGTAGACTCCGTTTCATTAAGCACAGGCATAAAAAAATGGAGCAGTGCCAAGATAAAAATTTGACTTTTAAATTTTTTCAGTAATCATGTGGGAGGGATATATATATATATATTTTTTTTTTTTTTTTTTTTTTGCTCTGGAGCTCTACAGGTGAAAATGTCTTAATTTTTCTTTTTCAGTTTTGAGGGCTAGGGATTTGAAAAAAGGCAAGAGCCGGTCATGTAACTGTAACTCCTGGAGCTCTCACCTATAGAGAAACTTGAAACATCCCTTGACTTGCCACTGTGACAGCTAACACGTTTAAAAAAAAAAAATTAATACTAATTACTTTCTTCTTTTCCTTAGATACAATCATCTCATCATTAAGTTTGAGTAGCAAGTCTTTAACCTCAAATGAAGCAGCCTGCATGCAGTGGAACAGATGTGTAAGTTTGTTTTGCTCAATAAACTAGGGGGCAGCTTGTTTATCTTGGGTCTTGTATCATTGTTTTTATTGATTTAGAGTAAAACAATGGATAAAAGTAGTGAATACTTGTATGCCTATGCATTGACTTGTGTGGAGCTTAATAATTTAGCAGGAGGTTTTTATGGTGCCCGAGCCTTAAAAATTAAGTTCAGGAGCCTGGGTATCTTCACAGTGTTACAGAAATAGTAACTATTTTATGATTTGTGGGGCACCTTTTACTCTGTGGTATCAGCTGGCATATATACATCCTTACCCTGAAGTATACTGCTTAAAAATGGGGAGGAAACTTACATGCTACATTCATCCTATTCTCAAATTACATGCATCTTAATCAGATTTTCCTGTCTTCACTGATAAAGTTAGTTTTAAATTTTTTTTCTAGAGTTTTTGTCTTCAAATATTAAAACTTTATGTATTCATTTTGAGCTGTTGAGTACAGATTTATTGGAAGCCTGAGATTCCCAAACAGATGCAGTAGAAGAAAAATGTTCATATGCAAATCAGCATTTATGTGTAAAAAACAAACAACCAAAAGGCAACAGTACAAAACTCATTACACGAGAGGTTGTCACTTGCTGTGACTTGCATTAATAGCTGTTGAAATAGTAGGAAGAGTGGGTTAAGCTTTCAGGGAGCCAAGCAGTGTGCAAACCATGCTGTCAGCAGCATCTTTGCTTTTGATACTGCAAAACAGCAGGAATTGGGGTTCTGTTCTTTTCCTAGTGATTTGAGTTGTTTTCTGTGGCTTTACTGGGCAGTGGGGAGATCACAATTCATTTATGAAAGGAAATACAATGATGGTCCTAAAGAAAAAGAAGATTCCTCATCCCTCTCTTTTCTCTAAATGTTTTTATTTATTTCCCTTTTATATATCTGTCAAAATATTAGGTTTATCAAAATAATTATGTATAATAATACAAATCAAGCAAATGGGAACGGCAAGGGTTATCCTCTTCTTCATCTCTTCTTGTACTGAAAGTGTTGTGGATCCTGGTCTGAATAGGATACCCATGTAATCCTATTCTCTAAAACTTATTTTAAAAACAGGTTTCATTACATGAACTGCACTGATTAGAATAGGTACTACAAGAAGTTTTATTCTTAATTAAAATTTCTGTATTTTTCATTAGCACCTTGAGCAAAATCTTATTTGCTCAAATTATGGCAGTGGGATGTTTCTTATATAAGCCATTTCTTTTGGGAGAAGAAGCTTTTAGAAGAAGCAGCTATTTGCTTGCCAGGGGCAGGAGAATCTCTTTGTACTTCCTGTTGTTGCTCAGTGTGGTGCTGGTGGAAACAATGTTGGCTTCCTTTGGCTTGGTTGTCCTGTCAGCTGGGTCTTAGTGAAGTCTCACCTTGCCTTAAAGAAGGCAAAGAGAATATATCCCTCAAAGAGGGAAAGTACCCCTTTTCATGGAGGCTGGGGGACAGGCTGGTTGACAGGTGAACACAGAGATGTGTACATTCATTTCTCTCTCCCCAGTTCTGTGAGTCGGAATGTTTGTTTTGAGAGGGACAGTGTTGTGCTCATTGGTTTTTAACCTGGGATATCAGGTTAAAATATCAGTAGGGATACCAGTAGCATCAGTCAGATGCTACTGAGAAATGTACAATTTACTTAGGACATACAGAATGACAAAAAATACTTTAAAAGAGGCATAAAAAGTTCATCCCTTTTTTGGGCATGATGGATTATGCCTGCATGTGGTACGGCAGCTTGGTTTTAAAGTTACCTGTTTCTTTTTGTTGCAATTCTTGTGCTCATTGGCAAGGTGGTGAAACCAAATGTTTCTGAACTATAAAAATTATTTTGGATAGTAAGATTATGAATATTGCTTTATTATATTTAGTAAATAGGTGATATTTTCCTTGCTTTAAGAAAAAATATAGACACATTTCTTCAATTTATTACATGAGGAAGAAAGAAGATACCTTCAATTGTAAAAGATTCTCCGAAGAAATCCGTTTCTTCTTCATACTAGATGTCTTCTGACTTGAAATAAATAATAAAAGAATGATTAAGCTTAGCTGCAAAAAGTCCCTATGAAGCATTTAAACTACTGTTTATATGCTTGAAGTATTTTTTGTCTTTTCAGGGACTATGAAGAACAATTTCTTTCTAACCTGCCTTTAAATGTGGAGGCATTCCAGGATACAAACATTCAATACAAGTACAGTACTATGTCATGTTACAGATACACGAATATGATATATGTAAATAATGGAAAACCTCTCCATAGCACAGCTGAAACTATCTGAGGACTTGTAACTAACTGGCATCAGTATGAACACAGAATCGGGTTGATGAGTAGCTATGAATGCGTTTTTAAAACAGACCTCTCCAGACTTGATCTGGTTAGTACAAAAAATATTAATATATGATATTCTTAGCAGTTCAACTGATAAAGGTCAATTTTTTTATTTATCTTAGAAAAATTATAGTTCAAACAGGTTCATATAATAATATATTCTCTAAAGGACTCAGTTTACATTCTGTGAGGGTTTTTCACACTTATATAGATGTTTTCAGCAGGAGTTCCAACAAGACATACTGTACGCAAGACATGGTGTGCCTCTCCTAACTGCTTTTTCATTCTTCATCATCCTACCTATTCTGCTTTGTAACCCTCAGTTTTCCCTTTTACAGGTACCTTATTCCTTGCTGTTTGAAATCATCCTTAGAGTTCTTGAGGTTTCACTCTTACTGAGTTTAAAGATAGGCATTTAAAAAGAAATAAAACCCACAAAAATACATGGTTTTTAGTATGTTGCAAGCTGGGAAGGTGGACTACTCCAGAAAAATCTCCTGTCCTAATCCCTTCCCACTTACTTTGTCAGCTGTAGGCTGCACAGGAGGAGGAAGAGTAGAGTTCTAATGGGCTATGCAGAGAACTGATCACTTGGGGAAAAGAATTGTTAGATGAGCTTTGCTTTGCATTTTCTGATTCTTTTCTGAAAGCAGGCTGCTATTCTCTAGCAGTCTTTTGTCTTTCCTTCTTTCCAAGCTTGCCTGTTGTTACTGTGGGTTTAGTTGTGTGTATTTCTGTGATAATACTTATGCATCTTTCCTACTCAGTCCTTATTTTTATCTTCTTCATTTTACTCTTGTGTTGTGTTACCTCAACCTTTGTTCATCTTCCCTCAGCCGCAAATTGTACATCATGGGGTACTAAAAGCAGTTGTGATGTCCTGCACTAAAAATGCTGTAAGCCAGACAACATATGCTTCAGCTGTGTAAAAAAAATCTTAAGAAAACCACCCTATTTCTTGTAATAAGGATTGCCCTATCTTATTAGCATATGATATTTATCAAAATTTGTAAATTATATAAGTATCACAATAAAATAACTTGCTGTAGCTTTCATTTGAAGTAACTGAACTGCTTTGTAAGACTTGGGAAAATCCTGCTAAGTTGTAATGGAATTATTGCTTAAATCATTGGCATTTTAAGAAAGGACAGACAGGTCTGACATTTGGTGGGTGTGAACAATAGCTTAGAAACAGATCTCGCAAGTATTGCGTACCAGGTGATGAGAAAGAACACTTCAACATTTAAGAGATATCCTAGACAAATATTGACATAATTTACTTATTGTAATAGATCTGTTTTTTTATGAGTAATCTCTTAGTAGAGGCTGGGATGGAAATTACTAGCATGTGTACAACCTGCTTTTGTTTTTTCCTCCTTCATTATAGTGTACTGCTATGGGAAATTATCAAAAAACATGTGAAGGAATATAGCCCCATTTAAGATCTGATGGTATTTTTAGTGCACTAAGGAAAAAAAATAGCAACAATTAAATGCTTACCAGGTGGTTGTAGATGTGAATAGTGCTACTGTTTCTGGTGATACATAATATTATGTATGGTGGTAGTACAACACAGTGATATTTCTTTATCTTTTTACATAAAATGTGGGAGTAACATTGTTTTGGCTGAGGTGACTGTTGCTTTAGCTTTGCATCTTTATTTTACTTTTAAGATAAATGCTGTTTGAAATCACATGGAAAGGGGATTTTGGTGCTATGGGCTTTAGGGTGTTTAACAGTGCTGCTTAAACCTAGATGGTGGAGGATGATGCTTCAAATAGATATATGCTTAATAAATTGGCAGATAAATTACAAAGACTGATTTCTCCAGAAATAAGCTTGAGTTTAGACTCCCAGCCTGATATCAGACACCTGCTTTATTGAGCATTCAGCCTGTATCATTGAGGTCTGATGAAACATTTGGGGACTTGAGCATGTTTAGCAAATCCAGTTGGGCACTAAACAGGGATGTCAGAATTAAACATCAGCCAGATGTAAATAATATGGGTGCTAACATCCTTATTTATATCACACCTTAAAACTAATTATTATGGAATGTATAATATTTAAAAAAAACATTATCTCAATCCTTTTAAGAAGTTTTATGGTTGAGGATATACTAGTGTAAGAACTGAATTAAGAACTGGATCCTCTTTTTAAAAAAATATTACTTAAAAAAATTACATCTTCATTTCCACTTTGTTCCAAAGTATTTTTCAAATGATGTTGATCTGGAAATCATACCGTTCCTCTTCAGTTTTGCCACTGTCACAAATTATTTTCAACCTTTCACACAACAGAGTAAGTCAGTGCCATTGTGGGCAGAGGGAGCTGCCATGCATACTTTCTTCCATTCGAGAAGCAGACAATTTAGGGTTTGAGGTGGAAAAATTGGTATGAAGGTGGAGTTTTTAGTTCTTGAATCTTTCCTGAGGTTTCAGTATTAGTAATTAAATTAAAATGTAATTAAATTAAAATTAAATTAGTAATAAAATTAAAATTATTAGTAAACAGCATCCCACTGACTTTTTTTGATGTTTAGAGCAGGAAGAGAAGAAAACAGATGTATAAAATAAAACATCTTTCAACAGTAAGAGTTTAAGCTTGAGGAGTTTGTCCAGTGTTCAGTGTTTCTATGTGCTGCTTAGATTTTAACTCAACGCTGTCCCTTCAACAGTCTATGACTAAAACTTCCACTTCTGAGCTGTTACCTTCCTGATTTTATTATTAATTTAGAGGTAGTATGGAAAATAGAGAACATAGAGAAGAGTCCACTAAACCAAAAAAGTATAACTTGGCCCTAGCAGATCTCTTTTACTTCTTAAAATAGTCTGTGTTAACAGGAAAATTATTTGATGTTTTGGGGGCAGAAGGCAAGGAAGAGGGGAATCTCTACATTTAGTGGATAGGTTTTTTTAACTTTTCAGTCTCTGCTCCAGCTAAATTTCTGCATTTTTAATTAGGGTTGAGTACATGGAGACTAATGATGATAGTTGTGACTATAATACTCGGCTCTCTACATCTTGTTTTTTCTCTGCCTGCAATGACTGATTTAGACCCTGGCTTACACCAAGCCCTGAGTTTTTCAGCAGCATGAAGGGGCATGAAATATCTTTATACTTGAATAAATCAGAGGTCTCTGTGTCGTGTCCTGACAAGTAGCAGGAGCACACCTGGAGACTCACAGAAGACTTCATGTCAACAAGGAGCAGTGTACAGTATTGGTGATGCTGTTTTCACACTTTATTCTTTTGTGTCCAGATGGAGTGTCTGGGGTCATGGACATGAGAGAGGGTAATTCAGTTTGGAGGGAAAACTTTTGTAAAACCACAACAGTTATTGGTTATCATAAGATCTGCCTTTCAGGTGACTGGAAAAGTAATGGAATAGTAAAGGTGGCATCTCTATTCTCATCTTTTCTCTCCCAACAGTTCTCTACAAATTATACCCCCCGTGAAGTCCAGAACAACTTGTTTCTTCTTTTACGCCCGACTGTGCTTTATTCCCGATTCCACTATTGCGTCCCCTAGTTCATGCTTGTACGTCTGTGCCAATTCCTGTGAGCGTCAGTGAGACTTAGGAGTAGGACCCACCTTGTTCAAAGTGCGACTAACATGCTAATTTTGCAGTCTCTTCTACATTGTAACTGCTCAGTATCTTGCAAATTTCTGTAGTTCTTTTATGGGTGAACTAGTACTGACATTTTGTCATAGGAAATTTCTTAAGGAAAAAATGTCACTGTTCTTAGTTTTCCTTCTTTTAAGGCATTTATAACTTGCAAAAGCAGTGAGGTTCATCTGGGCTATACATTTATAAAAACATGTTCTGCTTATTTGTTAAGGGGTTTAGATGTGTGTTTTCTGCATTTTTGGAGGTTTCTTTATTTGTGTTTTGTGTGTTTATTTTGTTTTCATAAATATTCCATAATTAGCATAATACTTGCCATTGCAGTTGAAGCAAATAATAATTTCTCAACGTATCTGTTCCTTATTGCTTGTATTGCTTGCTCTTAGGGTTTTTCTTTTTATGTGGTGTTCTTAGTGATGCCTGTACATTTCCAAAAATAAACAAAATTAGCACTATTTATTCTAAAACGGTTATCTGTTTGTGCAAATTATTAATGATCTTTTATGTACATTTTGTGCTCAAAGTCTGCACAATTTTTTTCAAATTAGCAAATGGTTTGCTTTCACTGTTTTCACTGTTTTCCACATTTTGCATCTTTCTTGAAAAAACTGCTCTTGCATTTTTCAGTTGTGGGTCTGTGTATTTACACTGCATGCACTTCTATAATAATGTAAAGTTTTTTGTTTTAAACTACTTTTTCTCGACCATTATTTGCACCAAGTTTCTGTGATTGTAATCAAGTTCATGATTATCACCTGACTACTCAACCTACAGTCTAAAATTGTTTAAAGCTTACAGGCCACGATGTGCTTCACAAACAAATAATCTGCTCATGGTTCAGTGTTCTTGCATGCTTTTCATACTTCTCTGTGTGTTAATGTATGTCTCTGCAATTCTGAGACACCAGTGTTTCTCTTTTTACCTCCTTTCTTCAGCAGTGATTTCTTCCGGTCATGGCAGTCTGCTGTGGCAGTGGCATTCTGATATTTCTTGTCAACCACCATGCACTTCTAGTAATCCCATCTTGAATGGAAAATCCTGTAAAATGTTTCTGCAGGTTTCTTACCACAGCAGCCTCTCAGGATCTAATAGTCCAGAGTAGTGCATTTGAATAGATAATTGTTCTCTAGTTCCCTTTATTTTCTTTGAATTTTTTTTTTCTGTTGCAAGGTAATTCTGTATCTCATTGTGGTGATTTCAAAGGCATAAATCACTTTAATTTTGAGCTGACTGCCTGTAGCCTTTTGTAACTTTGAAAACATTTTTCTTCTTGAATGTCCTATTTGTTTAGCAGTAGTCCTTAATTTTGAGTAGCTTGGTACTCCAAGGGTAAACAAGCTATGTAAAGGTGATCGTAACCAAATTCATAACCTTGAACTTTGTTCAAGGTATCTATAAAATTTTAAAACACTCCATCCTTTTTTGTTTCTTATTAAAACAGATTGACTTGTACATATAGTTGGCATGGGAGGAGATGACAAACATTCTATCTTTCTAACCCTGAGCATTCTGGGGACTGTATTCTAAAGAAAATCTGAGTTGAACCCACAGGGGTGTTTTGAAGGGAAGGAGCTTAACTTAATTTTACAATATGATGTAGTAACATCATAACACAGGGTCACAGAATGGTGGGGGGTGGAAGTGACCTCTGGAGATCATCTAGTCCTACCCCCCTTGCTAAGGCAGGTTCACCTACAGTAGATTGTACAGGATCTTTGTCCAGGTTGGTTTTGAACATCTCCGGAGGAGAATTAACACCCTCTCTGGGCAGCTGCTTCCAGTGCTCTGTTAACCTCAAAGGAAGAAATTTTTCCTCGTATTCTGATGAATCCTCCTGTGTTTGTTTGTAACCATTACCCCTTGTGCTGTCACTTGGCACACTGGAAGGAGCCTCACTTGTTCCACCAGAAATCTTTCTTGCTTATCCTGTATCCTTGGATTTTGATTGGAGATTTTACTACTTGAATTGTTGACTCACATGTTTTTCTATCCCCTCTTTGTGCAATTAAATATACATCTCCCCTTGTTCTGGTCCTAAAGAAATTTTTTGGTCCTTAAGAAACAAAGATAATAAGGTCAGGAGCAGATTGCTTCCCACATCTTTTTTTTTTTTTTTTGGTAGAGGAGATTATGAGCATTAAAAACACCCAGCAACAGCAAGGAGAAACAGAAAAGAAAATAATCTACCACCACAGTTCCTGCTTCAGAGTCCAAATAGCTCCAGTACCTCTTTACCTCAGCTTCAGCAAGTAAGACCATCAGGACCACAGCCATCAGTATTAAACTACATGGCATGGGCTCAGTGGTGTTGTGTACTCAAAGCTAATTTGGGATAAGATGATTAGGGCCTAAGTGTTTGAATATGTAGTGATAATGGCTGATAACGATTAAGAACTTAACCACTGGCAGTGTGTGGTCTTAATGAATGTCACTCTAGTTAATGTGGTTATAAAGTTAGCAATTGGTCTTTTTTATCAGGTTTCCAAATCTTCTCATCACAGCTACCTTAAGCTTCACTATGTTAAGCAGTAACTGCTTATCAGGACAGAAGCAATTGAAGCATCTCTGCAGGTTTTTATGTTTAAAGCCTAGAATTGGTTTTGCATAGTTAAGAAATTACAGGAATCGCAGGCTAGAGATGTGATTACCTGTTTTGAGGCAAAGAAGTTGTGGACAGGTTTGTCAGAACCTGATGCCAGAGGATGTATGTGTGTGTTTTGTGTGAATCTAGCTAGGAATCTGTAATGTGCTTACTGTAACTTGGCACTGCCATGCATAATTTATGTTCACTTGCTTGTGAGCCTTTCTATTCTGTGATCCTAAGTCACAACAGCTTACTATATTTTCTTGCTTTCCCTGTTTGCAATACAGGCTCCAAATTCACAGATTAGATCAAAGTAAAGATGAAAAAAACATCCTCTTAGATTGATTCCTATTAAAAATAGTTGACTACCTTACACTCTCTCTCTTGTTACAGGTCCAAGTGCTTCTGTATCATCAGTATGTATGTGATCACAAGCTCGTGTTTCATTCAACTTTACACTGAGTCATGTAAATTTAGTCTCTGGATGCCAGAATTGTTCTTAGATGTGATTTCACAAACCTATGGAAAGTCATGTGTAGTGTATTAAATTTCTTCTTGAAATCTAAAGCTTTTATTCTTCAAGTCTTTCCCTTCATTCAAACTGATGTTCTTCATGCTCAACCCTCGTATCTTTTGGTACGTGAATTTTTTTTTTTCCTGAGAAGGAGAGAGAAAGGCAGTGCACAAATACTAAAACTTACACAAAAAGAAAACAAGAGTTGCTCCCTACCTCTTAGCATGCTCTGACTGTTCCACCTCTCTTTTCTTAAAACAGCTGTAGTAAGATGATTACCCCTCCTTTTCCCTGCCCCTTCCTCTGCACTGGAAAAGAAAGAAAGTTTTCACTCTGATAGGCTTTCCATAAATCTTAAATCCATGGAAAATGAGTGTTTCTGATTTGTAAACATACCTCAGAGAAAATTAATTAAAATTGGTTACAAAGCTAATATGACACTGATCTTGATACAGGGAGGAAATGTCTCTGTGAATAGCAGAGACTTTTTTAATGTGTTTTGTAGCTATGGCTATTTCTACCTTTTGTCCCCTGAAATCATAAAATCATAGAATATTCTGAGTTGGAAGGGACGCATCAGGGTTGTCAAGTCCAACTCCTGGCTCTATGCAGGACACCCCATAAATCACCCCAATCCTTGTGTTTTACTAACAAATGAAAGTTGTGGGAAGTTTTTAAAATAACTGATTCAAATTTGTGTTTTGTGTTCACCTAGGAGAAAGAGTTCCATAAAATTCAATTTGCACAAATTAGAGTACATAGCTTAACAGCACCTGTGTGGCCAAAAATATTTGTTATCTTGAATGAAGACACCAATAAGTACATTAATGACACAGAAAAATAAATGAGAAAGGGTTTGGCAAAATTTAGAATTCTGATAAAACAATAGTGGAAAAAAAAAGTGACTGACAAATGCAGTCAACTTTGTGTTTGTGAGGGACTAGTGGGGCATTCTGGTTTTGTAGCCTGTTGTGTCCCTGTGGTTCATATGCAACTATACTTCAGAAGCCTACTCTGTACTGGAATTGATGGGCAACAATCTTTGCTCACAAGTGAAATTAGCTATCTTGGTGTAAAGGGGCTTTCTACTGTAACCTTTGGGTACACAAGGAACTTGAGCTGGCAGTGCTGCATTAGGCACCAGCGTATGCAACTGTGTGTGCCTTTGCTTCTGGGTGATGTTGCTATGCTTTTGGAAGATCTCAGTGTCTGTGGCATTTATGCAGCCCAGTTACCCTAAATTAAACATTTCAGTTTTTAATCATGAAACTCTAAAAGTAGCTTGTGTCTATAGTATGTTTGTCTGGGAGTCTTACGGCATGAATACAACCATGTGAAACTATGGCCAGAGGAGAAGAGCTTAGTGTGACAATGCTGGACACCCTTAAACAGAGCTTTCTTGTTTGTTTGTTTTTTTTAAACACTGCTGTCAATAATGAGGGGCTCACATGTACAGGAGTATAATGTAACATCTAGTTTTAAGTACATATTTTAGTGCTAAGATGATTAAATGCCTGGTTGTCTTTATAGGTATCTGCAGATATAGACACCTATGTAGTATATGTTTTTAGTATAAATGTGCATGTGCAGCCGTTGAATTATGATGTCGAGTGAGGTATCAGTACATTCAAGCAAATACAAAAGCAATGCTTGGTCTCTATACTTTGTCAAAACTGAACCAGAACTTGAATAAATGTTGGGGCTTTTTCTTTCTTTTTTTTTTTTTTCCAATAGTATACTGAATTGTTTTTATCTCAAAGGAGTAAAAACCAAAACCTACAGAACATTTAGTGCCTGTTTTCAGTTCGTTTACTGTAGTCACTTAAAGTAACTGAAATGTTAATTAACTTTGTCTTGGATTTTTTTTATTTCTAGATGGTGCAAAAGAATCACAGTTGCCCAATCAAGATGATCAGAATGGCTTCCTTCAACAAGAAAACAGAACGTTCATTTTTTAGGATTATGTCTACAACATGAAGCATTTAACAGTAGCTGTCTTTGAGAACATTCATCTATTATGTGAAATGTCCTGATCCTGGGAAAAAAGATTCCATTAATTAAGTCTATAATTTTTAAATGCATTTTTATGACTAATTATGTTTGCTTATGCACAACACGGATAAAGGATTCATAAACCGGAGATTATTTTAACACATGCACACATTTGTGTTTGTGCATTCAGTATACAAGATACATAATTTTAATCAATTTTTAAATAATCTTTTAAATTATCTATATTTATTAATAAATGAAGTCTTGGCAAGAAGAATTCATCCATGGACATGAGTAAAGCAGAATCCCTCGGAATGGATGATAATTTTGTATTGGGTAAAATCAATAACTTAAAAGTAGAGCAAGAGGAAGACAGTATCAACTGTACTCTAGAAAGAACGGATATAAAGACAGGACAAGATGATTTCAAACATGCAGACAGCAGTGATGAACAGGAAGACAAAGAAAAGAACTTTATTAACAACAACCCTGGCAAATATTTGTCCACAGAAAATGAAGATGATTATGGATCTCTTTTTTCTCAATATAGTAATACGCTGTATGATGTAGCAATGGAAGCTGTGACACAAAGCCTCCTTTCTAGCAGAAATATAAGCTCCAGAAAAAAGTCACCTGCTTGGAACCATTTTTTTATATCTCCTAGAGATAGCACTAAAGCAATATGTATGTACTGTATGAAAGAATTTAGCAGGGGTAAAAACGAAAAGGACCTCAGCACAAGTTGTCTCATGAGACATGTGAGGAGAGCCCATCCCACTGTCCTAATTCAAGAAAATGGAACTATGCCAGGTATATCCTCCTTTTCTTCATCTACATTATTGCTGCCACCTCAATCTGCAGATGTTGGAGATCTGAGTTCTATGTTATCCCCCATAAAACTGGTAAAGAAAATGGCTTCTAAAATACCATCTCCAGATCGAATAATTGAGGAATCTGTTTCTATTGTTTCTTCTGAAGAAATATCAGATCTCTCAGTTTCTGAAAAGTGCAGCAAAGAGGAAATCATGGTCAGCTCATCTCCACAGCTACCCAACAACCAGTATGACGACACTGTTGAGAATGTAGCAGAAAAAACAGTTGTAATTCCAAAGAGTGCATCAGGTTCTAGAAGGAGATCTGCTGTGTGGAAACACTTTTATTTGTCACCTCTAGATAATTCTAAAGCTGTTTGTATCCACTGCATGAATGAATTCAGTAGAGGGAAAAATGGGAAAGACCTGGGAACAAGTTGTTTAATAAGACACATGTGGAGAGCCCATCGTTCCATTGTCCTGCAAGAGAATGGGGGTGGTACCAGCATACCACCTCTCTACACCACACCTCCAACTCTGTTGCCTTCTTTACTACCATCAGATAGCGATCTGAATTCTGTGTCATCTTCTCCTGGAAAACTAATGAAAGAACCAACTTCTGTTTCTTCTTCTCCGGACAGAATCTCCGAGGAGATCCATACTAATCTGACTTCTGGAGATGCTCTAGTAGAAGACTCAATGCTGTCATCTTCTGATGATATAGGTGAAGTCTCCTTTGTTTCATCTCCTGAGAAACAGTGTGAGGGATTAGGTCCACTAATATTTGAACCTACTGCTGTGTTTCAGCAAAACAAAAGGATTATGAAAAGGCTTAAATCAGAAGTTTGGCACCACTTTTCACTGTCACCTGCAGACAGTCTAAAAGCAGTATGTAGATACTGCAGTTGCATGATAAGTCGTGGTAAGAAAGGAGATGTTGGCACAAGCTGCTTAATGAGACATCTATATCGACGCCATCCTGATGTAATTGGAAACCAAAAGAGCTTTCTTGATGTGAGTTTGGCAAATTCTCCTTACGCCACTTTGGCTTCTGCAGAATGTTCATCCTCAAAATTGGCTGACTTACCTACAATGGTTACACATGATAATCAAATTATATTTCCTGTTAATAGTAAGAAGACCTCAAAACTGTGGAATCACTTTTCAATTTGTTCTGCAGATTCAACAAAAGTAATATGTACACACTGTGGACGTATAATAAGTAGGGGGAAGAAGCCAACAAACTTAGGCACAAGTTGCCTTCTAAGACATTTGCAGCGGTTTCATAACAATGTTTTGAAAACTGATGTTCCAGAGACAGTATTATCCTCATCTACGGATAATCACATGCCACTGCGCACAGAAATACTAGGATCTTCAAATTTTGATGAAACCAATGACAAGTTTTGTGACTCTCACCCAGTTGCCAAAAAAATCACAAGTCTTGTAGCCGAAATGATTGCACTTGACCTTCAGCCATATTCTTTTGTAGACAACATTGGCTTTAACAGGCTGCTTGAATATTTGCAACCTCAATATTCTTTACCTTCTCCATCTTACTTTTCTAGGACAGCAATTCCAGATATGTATGATAATGTAAAACAAATAATTATTTCACATCTTAAAGAAGCTGAAAGTGGAGTGATCCATTTTACGTCTGGAATATGGATGAGCAACCAAACACGAGAATATCTAACCCTGACCGCTCACTGGGTAACATTTGAGTCTTCATTTCGACCACAGTGTGAGGATTACCATTGTTCAGCACTATTAAATGTATCGCAGATTGATTGCGACTACAATGGAATCAGTATTCAAAAACAGCTTGAGTACTGGTGGGAAACATGGATTACTTCCATTGGACTTCAGATTGGGATTACTGTTACTGATAATCAGAGTATAGAGAAAACTTTAAATGAAGGTGATCATTCAAGTGTACAATGTTTTAGTCACACGGTTAATGTAATTGTAAATGAGGCTATTAAAAGCCAGAGAATGGTTCAGAATTTGCTTAGTATTGCAAGAAAGATCTGTGAGCGCGTCCATCGATCAGCAAAAGCAAAGGAGAAGTTAGCTGAGTTGCAAAAAGAGTATGAGTTGCCTCAGCATCAGCTAATACAAGATGTTCCATCCAAGTGGAATACATCGTTTCATATGCTTGAACGTCTCATCGAACAGAAAAGAGCCATTGATGAAATGTCAATAGAGTGCAGCTTTCGGGAGCTGATAAGCTGTGATCAGTGGGAAGTCATGCAGTCGGTCTGTCATGCTCTCAAACCTTTCGAAGCTGCAAGTAGGGAGATGAGTACACACATGTCTACTCTAAGCCAAGTGATTCCAATGATTCACATACTTAACAGAAAAATAGAAATGCTGTTTGAGGAAACTATGGGCATAGATACTATGCTGAAATCTTTGAAAGAAGCTATGGTGAGTAGATTGTCCTCCACCCTTCATGATCCAAGGTACATTTTTGCTACGCTTCTGGATCCCCGGTATAAAACATCGCTATTTACAGAAGAGGAGGCTGAACAATATAAACAAGACTTAATCAGGGAGCTGGAAATAATGAGTTCTACCTCAGATGATGATAAACCTGTTTCCAATGGATGTGATATAGGTTCACCATCTACAAATTCTTATGGGGAAGATAATCTTTGGTCACTCATGGGTGACATGAAGAAAACAAAAGACCTGAAAGAGAGAGCAAAGTTACCAGAGGAAATGGTGCTTTCTTACTTGGAGGAAGAAGTGCTTGAGCATAACTGTGATCCTCTAACTTACTGGAACTTTAAAAAGTCATCTTGGCCAGTACTGTCAAAATTGGCTGTCAGGTTCTTGGGTTGCCCACCAAGCATTGTTCCTTCAGAGAGATTGTTTAATACATCCAATGAAAACAACAACTTTAGTCAGTCAAGGTTAATGATTGAACACTTTGAAAAGCTTATCTTTTTGAAAGTGAATCTTCCTTTAATATACTTCCAGTATTGAAACTAATGAACAAACTCATAGATAAAATCTATTGTTGCTCACTGGATATTAACTATCTATAACTCGAATTTTTAAATTGCTCCAGTAGGGGCCATGTATGACATCTAATCAGTGACTATAATTCCAAATTTTAGGTTCATTTTTTTCAGCTTTCAATATGTCTACATGTGCCTTATTCATAGTACTTCAGGCCAGATATTGTATATATGTTTTTTAAAAGTTCACACTAGAGATAGCCTGTCTCGTCAAATTATACAAAATTATGTAGGTTTTAATCCATAATTGTAAATGAACTTTAAAAAAGCTCAGTCATTTGTTTTAATAGAATGGCAGAAAAAAAAAAAAAGATGTAAACAGTTCTATTCTGTAGTTTTTTATTCAATTATTATGTAAAAACCATAAACCAGGTACTGTATTTTAGTTGAACATTGCTTTAATTGCAAGAAAACAAGTTTTGTAGTTGTCAAGAGAAAGCTGTACATGAAAGATGGGGTTCAAGCTGTCTTTTTATCATGCAGTGTTTTTAACTGCAAGCCCTAAAGTACTTAGAGGATTAAGAAGAGTTATTGAGAAAGATGTGTTTACAGGAGACTGTTGACTTAATATCTGAAAATAAATCTTAAATTTAAGATGAAATGGAATGTCAGTTATACAGCAATCGGTCATTAAACTCCCCATTCTGGGTTCTCCTGTTTAGGTTTTACATTTTAACTGAACTACAGAAATATTCTGGGTATTTATAAAAGCTCTTTGGAAGTCTTATCAAAGTTTGTGAATTAATGCTTGTTATTTAATGCCATGTTAAAAAAGGCAAAAAAACTTACCATGACGACTCTAATGTCATTCTGAAGCCTTTCCTAATCTTTAGTGCATCCAAACTGTAAGGCCCCTTTTGTAAAAATTGAGCCCTTACTCCTAATGTAATTTCAATTGTGTAGAACAGCCTTTCTTAAAGCTCCTAGTACAGAAATAACTGATCTTCCGGTTTTCAGTAATAGCCTTATGGATATGGTGCACTGCTTAGAACTTTATGTAGTAGGGTTTATTCTTAACTGTTGGTGTCCATCAGGCAAATGGGATATAGAGCCCTTAAAATTTCAAATAAGATGGAAAAAATAGCCAGCATTTTAATTTGAAAGGAACGTTCTCCATGGTTTAACTCTAGAAAGATTCATCTTCTCATTTCAGTTTTCATTGAATACTTTTTGGGAAACAAGTCATCATTTGCCTATGACCTTTTAGAAAAGTTGTAGCTTTGTTAAAATACTGTACCTATGCCTAATCTAATTTTGCATTTACTATGTTTTAGTGTATTTATAAATGGTGAACTCAGTTTCTGAAATTAAACATTTTATTTGCAATTTTCCAGTGGTAGTCAACACTGCCTTTTATTTTTCAGATGGATTTTAGGCAACCATTGAATGAAATTTCATACAATTGTAATCATAAATATACCACAGAACATGGTATGTGAAAAGATGAGTTTTCCATTTAGCTCTTTGGACTTGAGCCTGGATTCTGGTTCTTTTAATTTCACAAAAACTGTTTTAATCTCAGGAAAATGTGTTGAATTATTTCCCAGGTGGCTTTGGTTTCCATGTGCCCTTTCTATAAAACATTTTATGGTTTCAGGTATTTCAATTATTATTCCATCAGTTATGTTTACACCTGTACTATTTAAGTAAATTACTATATAGTGTACTTGGGAAAAACTAATAATGCATTTTGCCTGCACTATTTTAAAAGACAAATTTTACTTCTATCAACAGTGAGCATTTCTTTGTTTTTCTAGGGTTGAATGAGAATAGCACACGTTTTTTCTGCAGTAATAAAACAATTTGTTCTCGTTTATATATAGCTGGAAGTAGGTGAATTTGAATGGTTACTGGTTAATTATTATCTCATTTCTTTCCCTACATTTTAACTGTGAATATAACCTTGACCCTTGTAAAGGAGATTTTTATTCTCTCCAAACCAGTGGAGAGGGAAGTAGAGCATGAAGAAATTTTTTTTTCTTTTTAAACAGGTGATATAATTTTCACTCAAGGCTTGAATGTAAATAAAGCCTATGGCTTAAAGCATTGTGGAGTCACATCATACCAGGAGTGCTGATAGTGAACAAGCTTACCTGAAAATCACAGTTCTCTGGAAGCAAGCATCTTGGCTCCTCTAAAGGCAGTCTTTGCTGCAGCTCCTGTCTAATTCCCTGTGTGGAAAGTTGTAGTGATGGCATTTTGTAGCCCCAAATTTGTATCCTGCTCATATGGATAATTAATTGTATAGTCATGCTTTTTGTCAAAACTTTTCCTGAGAGCACAAGAACTAGTCACTATTTTTAAAAGTAAAATTTTATCAGTTCGTCTACTTTATTTGTACCTGCAATTTTCTTTTCCTTTTTTTCCCTTGGTTTGATTTGGTTTGGTTTTTTGAAGGGCTTTATTCTTAACATTGCACTGTTTCAGTGCCAGCTTGGTTAAGAATCAATTATAGGCTTATGTTAGAATTTTTTGGAAGATAATACACAGGCACAAAATGCTTTAAAATTGAAATATTAAATAAAAATAGGAGAAACTGAGAACACAAGGTTGCTGGTTTCAGTTGTAAGCCCTGATCCTTCTGTAGGAGTTATGGGAGCATCTCCTTCTTCAGTTCAGGCACTGCTGCCTGTGAAAAAAGAATGACTTCAAGAGAAGGGCTGAAAGCTGTCATTGAAGCAGTGAGGTAAGTTACTGAGAGGGTGGGTTTTGTGTTGGGTTTACTTTATTTTGGTAATGGATAGGAACCCCTGCTATTTTTACATCGCTTTCCTTCAGACTACTAAAGCATAAGCTGTAAACAGAGGGAGTTTTCATTGAGCTGAGTTTGTGCTGCACCAATCCCTTTGGCAGCAGACATTCCCTTTATGCATAATGATATGGTGACCCTGAAACAGTGATACTTAAACAGATAGTTTCAGTACATTAGCAACTTTAGAAATAAATTTAGTAAGCAGACATTTTTTGGTCTTAGCATAGAAAGTAAATGTAGGTGATACTAAAGATGATACTTGGTGTCATCATAAATATATTACAGCTTTTGCTTCTTTTAAGAGTAGGCAGGTGTAACAATATAGCAAGAAATACGTTGTAGTAATAAATGTGGGAAGGGCAAAGAGTAGAGATCTGCAACAGCCTTTTCAAGGACCTCAAGTCTTGTGAAGGTTATATAATGGAAAGTATCTATTGAGATCTATATTATGCTCCAGAAACCTGTGATAATGCTTCCTCCACATTTGCATCTTTATATTTGGCCTCTTTCCCTACCCACCAAGTCCAAGTGAAGGAAAAGTGTTTGCAGAATTTGGCCAGTGAACATTTACTAGGAATACTCACAGCTTCTCATTGTTTCCCAAAAGTAGCTTGAGTTTATAATGAACTGAAATCTCAGTCTAGAGCAGTTTCAATACCAGCATAAGGATGTAATTGATTAAATGTAGATGTAGATGACAAGCTCAAAGTAAATGTTTACCACTGGGGATATCTCTCCCTTAAAGTAGCTTTTTTTTTCCTGCCACTATTCAGAGCTGACCATATTAAATTTTCATTTAATATCTCTAAACATGGGAAAAATATAGTACACAATTAACAACACTTTCTAGTTACAGATTTAGATTTTACAAAGTAAGCATTTTATTCTTTCACAAATTATTCATCTTTTGCTTCATTCTTAGCAACAAGAGTGATTCTTTACCTTCTTGGTTACCTTGCAAAGCTGAACCAAAAATGCTTTGTTTCATAAAATGACTAGGCCAGCCAGAAATAGTAACTACAGCAATGTCCCCAACCCAGGTATCAACTTGGGTTCTAAGGGCTGGATTGATGCCTAAGCATTCCCAACATTTTTTCTTTTTAATTGTTAAATCTATTAAGCAATTCCTTCTTCCAGCTTCTTAAGTTGACAGTTTTAAAGGAAAAGATGGACTTCATTTCAGGCAGCATTTTTACCTTATACTTGACACAAATCGACACAAATGAAGCCTCAGTACAGAACCAAGGGCAGCTGAAATAAAGCAGAATTGGTGAAAACCTACCCATTACAGTAAGATGCAGGATTTCAGAGGAAACACTGGCCACCCTTTCTATCATAAACAAAGGTCTGAAATGAGCAGCCAAAAGTAGTTGTTGCTCATTTTTATCTCAAGACCTGATCTAAAATAAGTAGTTGCATATGAAATTAATCAATTATATTTAGAAATCATACATATTTAAACAGAAAATGAACACCTTCAGAGGTATTCTTTGTCATTTAACTTAAGGAATTTTTGCAAACACCCTTTTAATCTTAGGTATTGCATGTTAAGCAGGTAGTGATACATTTCATGTATCACTGTCTGTAACAGCCTCTTAGCATTAGTCTTGGCATGGTTGAGACTAATTATGTAACCAGCTTGCTGAGGTGGCTAAACAGTCTTGCTTACATTGGTGGTAAACTCAGCTTGTGGTTTTCTTCTTTTCTGGCAAAATGAAGTCACTTGTATGAGATAGAGCCTTTGAATACTAAGTTACAAGGAAAGCTCTTTTGGGGGTGATGGTAGAAAGGGAATATTTAAGAATGAGCACAGGTAGTCAAGAAAGGGAAGCAATGTTAGACTTCTGTATAATTTCTGGAATTTCTGTATATGAAAAAGTGCTGTCAGGTGCAAGGGAAACAGTGCATTGAAACTGAGATCCAGCAAACCAATGCTAAGATCTTGTATCAGTTTTCAAGCTCCTTACCATTATGGGAAGAACTAAAAGCATTCAGGAAGATAGGAATGGTCATAGAACAACTGTAAGTGCAGGAGAAGCAGCATAATCTCGATCTTGTTCTCCTGAATGTCGAACCTGTCTCACGAAGGGGGTGTGTGAAATGGCCAGGAGTGAGAAAAAGGAATGTGATCAGTGTTTCAAAAAGTGTTGCACAAATCAATTGCACTGAGATTGTGTTCTGATGGATGGCAAAGGGAAGAACCTGAGACATGTTCTGGTTTTTCTCAGTGTTAGCAGATAAATGTATTTTATGTCAGATCCAATACAATCATTCTCCATGTCTCCTTACCCCAAATCCACTCTTGAGAAGACCTATAGCAAATACTATGGGGAGGTAAAAGGTAAATGCGATCTGGTTTTGTTTTTTTTTCCCAGCTCTGAACACTTTATTAGAGATGTAGTGACCTGGAAATTGTTCCTTGATCTTTGATTCTTTTGGTTCTTGATGCAAGAGTGATCAGTTTAACCTTGTTTTGAAGCAGCTTTTACTTTCATCGTGGCAGAAATGTCCTACATTGGCAAGTTCCACAATTTCTTTTCAGCATTAGTTAACTTTTACAACACAGGGTGTCATAAATCTCAGGCTGTAAGACAGTGATTATTCTCCATCTCTGTGTGAAATGACATGGTGATGTGTTTTTGTCCAAATAAACTTTTAAGACTTTTTACAGGAACAAGCATTGCTTGTAAGAAGTCAGACTTCAAAAGGCAGTATATGATGCTACACACCATTTGACCTTTGGGAAGTTTTAACTAAAGACATCCTAAAATAAATCTCATTCTACAGCAGCATTTCAGATTAACTGTACTATCTCTCTTTTGCTTTATTCAGGTTAATTCAACTGTTAGTTATTTAAATACACTCACCTTATTCCCACTTTTGATAAGAACTGTACTTTATGCTGGGATTGTGAGTAATCAGTCCAGTCAAAAAGTATTTTTAAGATCTTGCAATAGTTATGAGAAATTTATTGCTCTAAAGTCCCTTCAAAAATTTCACCTGCTGTTCAGTCTCCCTCCAGCCTGCACCATTCATTCTGTAACTTGAGGTTTCCCACTATGCCCCCCCAATGCAGAAGAACTTGTAATACCCCACTTCACATTTGCATCACGTTTGCAGAATGAGTGAGAGATTTCATTAATGCCCTCTTATGTGTAAGGAAACTCAAACTCACACTTTTTTATTCCATGGAAGTACACTGAATATTAGTCTGCATTAAAGGAAAAAATAAGATGGTTTTTGTGAAGCTAAAGGCAATCCAATACTTGGAGATGAGAAGATTCATTTAACAGAGAGATGGCTTTTAGTTTCCAAGGATTGCTTTTTTTTTCTTTTTTTTTTATTGAAAGCAGCCTTTAGGGAAAAACTGCAGTAATCTTCATCCCTGTTTGCCAGTTCCCCCTTCTTATTCCGAGTGTGGTCTACTATAATCATGGCCTGAGTTGGAGGCAGTTACCCATAGAATCATATACCCTGAGCTGGAAGGGACCCACAGGGAATTGAGTCCCACTCCTGGCCCTGCACAGGACCATCCGCAAGAGTCACACAATGTGCCTTAGAGTATAATCCAGACACTTCTTGAACTCTGTCAGGCTTGGTGCTGTGACTACTTCCCTGGAGTGAAGCACTGTTCAGTGCTCAACCAGTGTTTGGGTGAAGAAGCTTTTCCTAATATCCAACATAAACCTCCTGACACATGCTGTGACAGAGGTCATACAGCCATGGGTACTGCAGTGCTGTAGGCACTGCATGGGGCACAATCTAGCTCTTTGTCTACAAACCTCAAGTTGTAGATTTTCAAACTAAGCACTTGTAATAATCACATACATAGAACAAGATGTAGCAGGACCCAAATAAACTTCAGACATTGTTCAAAACTTTTTGATTGCAACTGGATTGTAATCCAATCCCGTATCTCTTTCCTGTCTT
>JAWWLV010000045.1:17777732-17812156 GCA_035041135.1 Platyrinchus mystaceus
AATAAACTTCAGACATTGTTCAAAACTTTTTGATTGCAACTGGATTGTAATCCAATCCCGTATCTCTTTCCTGTCTTGTATGTATTTTACCTTTCTCTACCCCAAACAAATAAACTAAACAGGCCAATTTGAGCTGATCCCTTCTAGTTCCATCAGTGGTGAACAACAGTACACATTAGCACCACAGCTGAACACCATTACTGGTGTAAGTCCAACAGGTAGCACCTTGACACCTGAATAAAAGTCTGTGGAGGGATCCAACACAGTGTGTGTGTCTGACATTCAGCAAGATGAAACTCTTCAGGTGTCTCATCTCCACACACTGTGCCACTTCAGGCATTAGCTTGAGGTGCCTATGTTGCAAGCATAGCAGCCCTAGGTTTTCTCTGTAGTTAACAGAAGACAAGTTCCTGCAGAGGATTCCGACAATCAGAGACTTGGAAAGCTGGAATAACCATAGACCTAACTGCAGCAGTGCAGACATTTGTATACAGCTGGGCAGGATAAATTTTAGTTCAGGTTCTTGAGTTGTGGATTGCAGTGTGAGGGAGTTACATAAAGTCAACTATTAGCCTTAACATAAAGGCCTACCTACATCCTTAGTCAAAAGTTTTCCTCTGTGTGGTTCTAAATTTCCAGCTATTTGCACATGTCTCATGGGAATTGTTTGATGTTCAAACTGGTTCTGGAGGAAGCTGAGTTTTCTTTCAAAGACAAGTCAAATAGATAATACTTGAGTGATTTCAATTTCAAGAGCAGGGAGAGACTGGACCAACAAGTTCTGCAGGTTGCCTTTGCCAGATCTGCTCAGACCGAGGAAACCTGGGCAACAGCAATAGCCACCCACAGAGGAGCAGGCTCCACCCCACCAGATCAGTTCCTCTGCTACATAATCTAGAGGATAAAAACAAAACACAATCCCAAAAGCTGAAATATACACACAGGTAAAGGTAGTTCTTGAATCAAGCGCACTTTAAGAGTAAAAAAACACCAAAACCAACCAACCAACAAAGGAAACAAAAACCCACCAAACCGCTTTATTCCGTAATTGTTTTTTACCCAAGTTTTCATTCAGCAAGGAACAGTTTTCTGCCCACGATAATTTCAGCAATACTGTTATTTTACACTAATGGAGCTCTTGTCATATTACAACTGGCCTAACCAGAACTGTTTTTTTTTTCCTTGTTCCATTTAGCAACCTAGGCAGACATCCTTAACAAAAATATCTAATAAAGAAGAGACTACAGAGCATGCAATCTTATTCTAGTTTACAGAATGAAGCACATGGCACATTAGAGTACTCCTTTCCAAAGGGAATTACTTATTAAAAAAAGGAAAACAGCACCTATCTTAAAGTGTATTCAAGTGAATATTTTCATAGGTAAATTTTTGGACTGCAAATTAAGATAATATCATTACAGCAGAAGAGGGGAAACCTTATTTTAAAAATGCTTTTTCCTATGAAATCAAAGTTGCTGCTTTTTCATGATCTATTGGAAGATAATCATCCTTGATACTCAAACCTGTTATGAGACAGTATTTGTCAGGAGGTCCAACTGCTTTTTAAGCGAATCCTTCACTTTAATTAGTTTGGTAGCCCACAGGGCATTATTAGGTATTATGATGAAGCCAACAATGAATATGGCTTTCCTATGTTGATAACATCATTAGGTTTCACACAGGCACTCTGAGAGCTGAGGGAGTTACAATCCTGCAGACACATTAAGTAATACATCTTTGCACACAGAGACAGATTACAGATCAAATTATTGCCATAGCACAAACCTGTTCCATTATGTATTTTAAATAGGACAATTAGGACATACCTGTGCTGTGAAACAGACAGCTACCCAAAGCAAGTAGACAGTTTTTACTTAGTACCACTAAACTTGAAGGTAACTCTCTCAAACATACTTAACAATACAACTCAGGATACTGAGTATATACTAAGAATGCACTGTTAATATTTATGTAAGAAACAAGACGGAGCTAAATACCAATTAGTACAAAGATTTTCTGTGCCTTTCCACAGAAGCTGAGTTGCAGTGCTGGAATGACAATTTGCTGCTGTCTTATACAGTTCAGTCATCAGAAGACTTACTTAAAATTCACAGTCAAGATGATAGAGGAAGTTTTTCCAACAGTACTAATTTTGGTTTCAAGTTTAAAGTAAAAGGAGGTAGTGCAGTAAGGTTCAACCCAATTTTACTGATGCCAGGTATATTTGCCAGTGGCCTGTGGGTTGTCTTGTAATGTGATATTTGAAGAGGGTTTGTTTCCATCAGTATATGCGTGTAAGAAAACATCAGCTGGTCTCCTGGTTTAACGTCTTCCCTTTTGTCATACCTGTAAAGAATAAAGAAGGTTTTATTTATATTTCTCGCTTTACCTATTAAACAACTCCATTATTGCAGGGGCATGTACCATTCAAAATTAATCACAAAAGGAATTGTAACATTCTTAAGTTATATTTCTTGATTAAATAATTAGTACTAGAGGAGGAAATAGTATTTTTGAAGAGTTTAGGGACTTGGTCATTCCATGCAAATCTTTCTGCTGCTATTGTGATATAAATCAGGATACCTAGAAAATTTTTTACTAGTCCCCTATTTGAGTTCTGTGGAGAAAGGACATCAAAGCCTAAGACTGCAGGAAACTGGACTAATTTTTAAGGTTGACCTTACCAGAACTACAGTTTGGATAAGTGTGGATTTTTTTTGTTTGTGGGGTTTTTTAATAATTTAAAAAAATACATTATGAGGTACTTCAGCAGAACCCTTTCCCTTCTGGTAGTCATACATTAAAGTAGAAGCCTCAGAGAATAGTGGCAAGAAGACCTCCTTGAACTCTGTAGGAAAGAAAGAACAGCCTGACAATTAAAGTATTAACTTGGCACTTGTTATTTCTGAGTTCAGCTTCCTGACCTACTACCTATTTGGGCAGGTCTCTTTAGGTCAGCTTTAACAAACTTGTTTAAGTACCAAAATATATCTAAATTATATATATTAAAAAAAATAAAAAAGTAACTAGGGAGCTCTAAAACTATTTAACAGGTACACTTACACTTATTTCATGAAAGGACATATGTTCAGTCTAGCTATTGAGGGAGTTTACAGGATGAGAAAAGTGGCTTAGCCATTTGGCAGGGATGTGAAAGATCTAGCTTCAGTCACTCTCCATCTGATCTAAGCCCAAAACTGAAGATGACTATCTGTCAGAGCTGTATGAACCTCTCTAATCTTCTAGAAACTGAGATACATCTCCCTCACTGTCTCATGAGGACACTTCAAATTCACAATAGTTAGTTATTCATTCACTGAAGGAGAGTTCAGGTGCAATTTATAGCCCAAGGGTCAGGATACTCATACTGGATATGGCATACTGGATCAAGTCTTCAATCCAGCAACTTCAAAGGAGAAAAATGAGTAAACCCCAAAACACTCCACAGACCACTGTTAAGCTCTGTAACCCAAGTGAAGAGCAGTGCCCCATTCTTCAGCCTTTCCGTTGCTCTGTTCTATTAACTGTTTTCTATCAGCATTTGTCACTCCTCTTCTTAGGTACCTGACTCCTCCCACAGGTCTGGGCCTCTCATCTGTCTGAATTCTCTGAAAAAAAAATCTCAAATGATATTTTTATAATGCTCCCTGACATAGCAGTCACTAACATTTAAGATATTTAAAGGAAGAATTTCACAGCAAACTAGAGGTTTTGTGTGGATTGTTAACTAAAATTTTGGCAATTCAGAAAAGACCCCAGGCTGACAGAATCCAGGTGTCAATAAATACACCATGTAATGCAGAATTAGACTTTGCACAGGGAATAGGTGCTTTCTTCTTCTAAAACACTTGCATGCTGATTTCACTGCTATTTCCAAAAATATCACAATACTCCTCTAGGTTGGTACACACGTCCAAATGGGCAGAAGGAATGGCATACTTTGTAACAACTTTACCCCCTACTAATTTTGCATTTTCTTCATCAGCAAATAAGGGCCTTTCATTTGGCTGCAAGCATTTCTGAATTTTATTATTTTTTAAATACTTTAAGCTTACACAGCGTATTTATTCCTAGTTCAAAGAGACTGCACTAATTGAAGGGAAGATTGTAACACCTGTTCTGTGTAAGAACCTGCATCAAGCTTCTTTCAATCAACCTTTGAAGAAAAATAATGGATCACTTGCATTTTTCTTGAGGCAAACAGATCTAATCTGAGCATGCCACTGAACGCTGTTACCTTTAAGACACTTTTATTTATGGATTGCAGTTATCCTGATGAATCATCAGCCTTCACAGTCACCCCATCCACAAATCTGTTTTTGCCTGACATACACTGTCTATGAAGATGGTAAATTAGTTTTCACCCATCTGAAGGCTGTCACTTCCTTGGATAAAGAGAAAAAGGACAGTTGGTGCCACTAAACTTTGCAGTACTGTGCTGTTAGACAATGTCCCGTGCATGATGCTCAGTTGTGGATTGTGCCTAATTTTTTTAATGTGAAACTTCACGATGAATCAGCCCTTCCTTGAGGCTTTGTTTTGCTGAGTAGAGATAAAAGTGAGAGACAAACTGCTCTGTAGCTGCAACACTATGAAACATCTATCAGTGACAGGGATATTTATTCATTCACCTTCCAATCTCACTACACTATGCCTTACAAGCCCAAAACAACCCAAAACTCACCACCTCAAAAAGCTCATTCAAATGAAGCACTATTTATAGTGTTGCATTCAGAGTAGTGTCTATGTTTAAGTATAGTCAAAAAACAAAGATTGTTACATTTTAGCTACCATGCATGTTCTATCCCTTGTACACAATTTAATGTCTCCTCCTGATTTGTGGCTTAAGTCTTTTTCTGGATCGAACATACAAAAAACCAAGTTGAAATAAACAGTGGATGGGTAACTGTGGAGGCTTTAAACTGTCTGTACCATCATGACAGAGCCTGAAAATAAGGTACAGCAAGACTGATGATTTTTGTAATTCTCCCAGAAGCATACTTCTCCCTTCTTCTGCATTATTTACAAAGTACTTTTATCTCTAAACATACCAACAATTAAATTATGTTCATCTGATCCTGAATACTGTAACTGGGTAAAAAGAACTCCATGTTCACAGCACTTCTTAAAACAAAATTTGCTTGTATTGCTTTTGTTTTGTGCAGTACGAAGGGAGGCTCTGTGTCACTTTCTAGTGAGTCATTTTCATTATGATGACATATTAAATTAGAAACCTATACTTCAGCAGAAGAGGCCTAAGAATCAGAAAGGTGCCTACTTTTTTGGTTTGTATCCTGAAAAGCAAATGATGCCATCCCATAATGTCTCGTACTATCCATTCTGATTTTTAAAACTGTCTATCGCTGCTGGTCATGGTAACAAAACACTCAATAGCCTTCTCTCAGAGCTAATGAATTTGTCCACAACAGCAGCTTCAGTGCCATCTATGTGAAGGATGTTCCACACAGACTTTCAACATTACTATGTACATTAGCCACACATCACTCAAAGACAAACAAAATGAGAAGCTACCCCCACAATTATATAAACTGTTCTGCATTAAATATATTGGCATTTTAGTAAGCTAATAATTTTTCGTACTGTTTCTGATGTCTGTGGAATCAGAATTGTTAAGGTTGAAAAAGACCTCTATGATCATCCAGTTCAACCATCAACTTAGCACCACCACAATGTTCACCATTAAACCATTGTCCCCAGGTGCCATATTCACTTCCAGGGATGGTGACTCCACCACTTTCCTGGACAGCCTGTTCTGATGCTTCATAACGCTTTCCATGAAGAAATGTTTCCTAGTATGTCATTTAAACCTCCCCTGGACAACTTGAGGCCATTTCCTCTTGTCATTTGAAAGATTCTAAGCTATTTAGGCAAATCAGAACCAACTAAAAAAAAAACCACTGCCATTCTTTATTTCTGAAATGGTAGCACTGTAGAAACCAAAATTCTCTAAAGATTCACATTGTTCGTGACCTGGCTAATAAATACACTGTATCAGAAACTGTGCTTGTAAGGCCTGTCTCTGCATATATTTAAAAAAGGAAAAATCAGACTCCTTTCTTCAGATCAAAATACTTCATAACATACCTCCAATCAGAATTGATTTCTAGAAATCGTGAAACTCCCGTTTGTGCTGCAGCCACATCAATATGAACAGAGACATCTACATAAATAAAGAAAACAGAATACAGTTTCAAAATTATTTTAAGAACACTCTGATTAATAATAAATTAAAAAAATAGTAACAAGAAAGATGCACATAGCTAGTGTGAAGAAGTAGTATCCAATACATGAGAAGATATACCAGCAAAAAACACTAAAATTAAAATTAGGTGAACATACCTCAAGACAGCTTTACATACCTGCTGTTGAAGGTACCAACTCATGCAACTTCTGAATTGCCACTCCTCCAGGATAATTGAAATGTGAAACATATAAAGATGTTCCTGAATAAGCAGCATTAACTAGAAGATGCATTATAACAAAGAAAGATCCCAGTTTGTAGAGCCAGGATCTCCGGTAGTTATTCACGCTGTTGAGGAAGGAAAAAACCAAGAATAAACTTCTTTTCTTTCATACTGGTCATTGACTACCATGAGAGAGCTGTTATGGAAACTCCATTGCTAGATAATAAAGATTAATGCAAATTTTATTAATCATGTATGGCATGCATTTTTTATCAATTTCTAAAAGATTTAACTTCTAGTGACATTTAAATTAAAATGCTTTTATTAATAAAACTAAAACAAGCTCATCAATAAAGCTAAGTATTTCTGTGTTTAAAACCTTTAGCTATGAGTGTATTGTCTGTCAAAGAAGTTCAGAGTTTAACTTCTATTTGTTTACTCAATATACCCAACTAAAACTGTTTAACTCCATGTTTGACAGGCCTCACCTTTATATTAAACTATCTCCTGAGGTAAATTAACAGCACAGGAGTACACTGGAACGTGTCTTTTTTTCTGGTGGATAAAGTTAACTGAATTGTAACAACATAACAGTAAAATCAGGGCTCTATTCTCAACTCTGTTCCAGACTTGCCAAATGGTCCTGTCAAAGCATTTAACTTTTCTATGTTTCCACTTCTCTCTATGGTTCGGTACATTGACACAGATCTCAACCTCCTTTCTACAGCATATGAACATCTCAAGGTGATCCACAGTCCAAAATGGGAAAAAGTGCATAAAAACAGTAATAATAATTTTTCTTTTCTTTTGCATTTTCAGAGGAAAAAAAAACCAAACCAAACAGAATTTTTAACTTACATTCGTGAGCACATTTTAGCAGCCACTATGTTGAAGACAGGGAAAGTATATATGATAAAACGCAGCTCTTTGTGTGGGAGAAACGAATACAAGAAAACAAAGCCCAGTGCTGGCAAAAGTAAAATCCGAGTTCTCTTTTCTGTTACACCCAAAGGTACAAATACAATGCTGCATCCCAAAGCACGAGGCAGGGCTGAATAGAAATACCACAAGAAGGGAGAGGTCTTCAAGGTAAAAAGGAGAGTTAAGGATGTTTTCACTGTTAACAAGTAAAGTAACTATTCTTTACGGTAGCACATGTAAATTTTGCAAATAAGCAGTATGCTTTTTGTACACACACTTTTCCAGGCCTTTGGTTTCCTGCCTTATCTTTAGAGAACTAAAAGCAGTTGCTTAACATCATTCACATCACCCAACAGAGGTACATTAAATGGCACTAGTGATACGCAACATGAAAAACCAAGGGGAAGAAACCTGTTTTACATAGGTAGAACACAAAGGGGCAAGGAAGAACAGTCAGAAGAGGAAAGTTACAATTTGCAGAAAGATCTAAGAGACAGACATTTTGTCATAAATTTCAAATAATGAAATACTAGATGAATAGTAGAATTTATCACCCTAACTTACTCTCAGGAATAAGTTAAATCAAGTCTTTGCTTTGGCTGGTAGTATTATTTTTCCCCAAATGTTTCAAAGGATACTCCCCAGTTGGAACTTTTGTTTAGAACTGTGTTATACCAGAGCACTTTCCCCTCAGGCCACACAAGTTGCCTCCAAAATAGAGAATCCACAGCAACTGTTAGCCCTAAGAGAATTAAAGAAATACAAATCTGCATGAATTAAAAACTAAGAAAAAAGCAAACTAATGTATCCAAACAGCACATTTACTGATGAGATCAATATAAACTGAAACATGGATTGTAAGCCTCACCCAAAACCACAGAGAAGGTTGAATATGTCTGTCTTGCAGAGGAAATGCAGGGAAGGGAGGCACTTCTTAATAGAAGTCTTAAAAGAAGCATGTTAGATATTAATCCAATTGAGATTCGCCCTACTCCAACCCCAGGTGTGAAAAGCAGTCATTTAACTGAAGTTTGTTTTAAAACAAATGCTTAGAGCATTAAATGACATGAATGGTAAGAATCCCAAGTTAACTTTCAACAATACTAAATAATTTTTATTGTAAAAATGTTAGGTTACAAGAAGCAGTCTCTAGAAGTTTGCTACTATTTATTTGGTGGAAAGCAGGAGGAGGATAAGGGATGAAAGGCAAAAAGGGAGAGCAGCAAAACCATCAGCTCCATCTCTTCTACTCCACATCTCCACTCTGGTATTTAAGGATTTTGCTCAGATAGGAAGTGGGAGCATCAGTGACTAATTCCCATCGGAATTCCAAACTCTTATGACATGAGGAGCCTCCAAATGCACATGGCACAGTCATTTAGTGTAAAGGACAGCCAGAGATCCTCACATATCTGACAACAGCATTTTTAATTAGGCTAGCAGAGAAGCTCAGAGAATGTGCATATGCATGGCTCTTCCATGGATGGGTAGAGACAAGGGGATTTTTCAACCTCTCTAGCATGGAGATCACTTAAGCTGTTAAAATTAATGTAATAAAGGAACAGAATTTGAACTGTAACTCTCCCCACAACCCTCTTGCTTGGTATCTCTGTCACATGATTGCATTTTAGCCTGGGATTCAGCTTATCACCATGGCAATAGATACTACAACTGATAACTTGCACAAGTAGCTACAGCCAGGACCTAATTATACTGAAGCCAACTTGCACATCTAAGCCTCTTTAAGATCAGGATATTATACTGTAAGCATCCAATGGCAGAGGTCACAGTATCTTTCTCTGTTCCATTCACGCCTATTTCCTCACACAGAAACTTCCAGAGGAAAAGTCTTGTCATATTACTAGCAAATGGAATCAAAGTAAAAAAAAAAAAACAACCACCAACAACCAAACCAAAAAAACAACCAAACAAACAAAACCCCAAAACAAACCACCAAAACAACAACAAATTAAACAAAACAAACAAAACCAAACAAACAAAACCCCCAAAACAAAACAACAACAACAAAAACCCCACCAAAACAAAACAAAAAACCACCAACCTTACAGGACATTTACCAGAGAAATCAGTCAAAACTCCAGACTTCTCTTGAATTTAATGTTATTTGTTGTTTCCAAGCAAACACTTACCCAGCCAAAAAATTCCAGCAGGAACAGCATGGGAAAGCACCTTGAAAATGGAGATTCTTTTAGTTAACAAAGTCACCAGGAGCATGAGGCCTAAGAATATGCAGAGCTCTGATCTGAAGACTATAATTGCCAAAGCTGAGAACCAAATGAATGGCCTTTGCTTTTGCTGTATCCAAAATGTCAATGCCAGAAGCACTGCAAAAAAAAAAAAAATAACACACATTGCCTGACATGCTGAATTATTCTTTTTCTAAAGGACAACACTATTCTCAACACTGTCTTCTTCTTCCTCTAACTTCCCACCAATCTTCTCTTGGTTTTCATACCATTTCTAGTCCAGAAATTTTTCCTCTGCTAGAAGGTAATTTGGAATAATGCGCAGCTTTATGGTGTTGGTGCTTAATTAGGAAAAGTATAACCATGGAAGGAACACATGGGAACTCTTTCTAGACAGTGTATTTAATAGCTTTTGAGGGGGGAAAGAAGAAAAACAAACCTTAAGGGAGTACTAAAAGCCTTTCAAATTATGATTCATAATTAGTATTGCTTGATATCAGCTGAGCAGTTAGTAATTATTCTTTTGGCTCAGTATATTCTACTTTCACGATAACAGCAACAGATTTCAAATAAGAAAATGAGACTGCAGACTATCACTCAGGGAGAAAGAACTACAAATTCATTTCAGTGATTAGCTGGAGACACACCATATCTCTACACATGAAGGTGTCTCTACTTATTCACATTTTAAATCACTACATAGTAAAGTGGTCATGATCCTAAGGAAAATCTGTGAAATACTGACAGGACAAAACCATGAAACAACTTGTATTTTTGCAATACCTGCAGAAATTATCTGAGATGTTTATTACTACACAGTGTTTATCTGACAAGTCATCTGCTTTTGTTTCCTAGTTCTGATCTATGCAGTTCTTTTGTCAACATCATGATTTTATTAGCTGAACAACTTGCACTGAAACATTTAGTGACTCAACTAATACATGTCACGTGGTTAATCTTCCTTCTCATCATCTCTGGGGGAAAACTGTATGTGTAGAGAAGGATTTTGACTTTGATTTTTTCTTCTGTTTACTTTTAGTGTAGAAACTGCTGCATTGGTAGATGCCTTTAGAAGAGGAGGGTGGAGATGTTGCAGTAGGTTTGTTCCACAGTCTCATGAGAAAGCCATTTCCTGTGTACACTAAGTTCTCAGGTTTTTTTGAACTTCAGGCATACCAAGTGCCTTTTCAATAGCTCTATGCTCTATGCATTAGATATGTGTACTCAAACCTCCAGCTACTCAAAGCCATCTGACAAAACCCACATACACTCACATTCAATAAAACTCAATTCAACAGTCATTGTAAGCACATGATTAAAATAAAAATAAAGGAAGAAATCTCAAGTACAGTTTTCTAGTTTTGCTATCACACAATTTAATCAAGCACATGCATTATTTATTCTGACCATACATTTTCTGTGCTTTAACTATAATGCATCTGGAAGAAGTTTTATGTTAAAATTATTCCCGTGAAATACCTACCAAAAGGAAGTGCAAACACATTAGGGAGGGTTCGTGTACAGTAAAACATCAAATGAAACTGAGTAACAGTGATGAGACAGAAGATCGATGCTGTAGTTGCTCCAAACTGTTTTCTAACTTCTTTCTGCAGCTTCCATAACGTGTAAATCACACTGAGCCCCAAGCTTCCTCGGACTATTAGAAGAATAAAAGGAATTAAAGAGTAGTATCAGACAGATCAGTGATGAACAGCCATGTTGTATAATTTAATGCAAAAAAGTTCTGAAGAATAATACTGAAGATATCACAATATAACCATCTTCAAAGAAACAAAAAAAAATAAACAAAACCTCATTAGTTTATCTATTCTAATCCACCTTTAACTACTCCAGTCCTTCTGCACAAAGGTCAATGCTTCTATGACCAAGTTAAATGATATACTCTGTGTATGCTTCAGAACACACGGGAGTGTATTCTCTAAAGACACTTGAGGCACTTGCTTTTTCTACATTATCTGACATTTTTTAGCATAACTGTTAGTTATCCCCAAAGAGGAAGTGGAATGGCCATGCTGGCCCCAAGTACCTACAGTTTGCAAAATCCCTCATTGAAAAAAAGAATGTCACATTTTAACGACTGATCCAAACACTGAATGTAACAACGATGTCACCCATTAGCGCAGCACTAAAAACATCTCTGTTCCAAGGATCTGAAGTTCTCATACCTATCAGCTGGGAGTAAAACTTGGACATTTTTAGCACAGAAAGTACATATATAGCTGGGCTGGAAAGGGCAGCAATAAAAATTGGTCCAAGGAACGTTCTTGGGACAACTCCAGGAAATTCATGATGGTCATACTGCAAAAAGGAAAATCTATGTAAGAGAAGAAAATCAGAAACAAAGGAAAATAAATTACATTCACACTGCATTTATCCTACTCATAGTGCAGGGAATTGCCATCTTCAGCAGTATCCAAATATGAAGACATACTTTTTAATTTACCTTATCCAAGTCCAGTTGGTGGTACACCACATCATGGATAGCTTGTAGGTTAAAGCTTTCCTCCACTTTTGTGAAAGGACAGACAGTTAAATGAACAAAAGCCACAACAATAAGCAGCAGCAGCAATGGGAATGACCTCCCACTTGAGCTCCTCTTCTGAGCCATCCTGGGCTTGAAATTCACAAGTATTCTATTATTATTGAAAAGAAAAAAAAAACCACATTAATAACATGGCTTGAAGTGTAGAACCAAAGAAAAAGATTGATAATGCAAGGAAAATGTACTCCAGTAGTGGAAATGTTTAAAAAAAGTATCACCTCAATTATGTCTGCACTTTGTGGGAGAGACAACCTTGTTATTTATTCTCACTTTAATCACACACCGGATTTACACATGATCTTAAGAACATGATCTCTCGTTTGTCCAGGACTCCAAAATCAGTGGAAGAGGAACCACAAGGATGAGGAATTTCTCAGAACAGAGTACTTTGATCCTCTGAGTTTGCCAGCAGCAAGGTCTGGACTCAGCAAGTGAAGGACGAATCCCCCCAAGCACCTCCACCATGTGTCACTATGGCATCAGACAGTCTGAACCCCATCCTTCACACTTCTACCTAGAAATGAAGGCCACCTCTCCCTAATGCTTAATTTCACAACACTGCTGAGCCATTCTTATGGTAGCATTTATGTTGTATTTTATCATTACAATAAAATCATGTGTCCAGGTGATGCCAGAGCAGATCTATTTCATGTTCTTTTAATTTAAGCTTCCCAGTTTAAGTTTATAATTTAATAATTTTGGTTATTGTTGCTCTTGCTCTGTTCTCACCGAAAAAAACCCCTTCAAAAATAGGTACGATTGGGGTTTTGGTTAGAGATGTTTTCTACTGTGTTTTGGTCTAAATATGTCCGTCAAAGAGATGTAAGACAGTTGGCAGATTTTCTAAGATGACTGAGCAACTGCTTACTAGAGGTACCTTTTTTCTGAACTGATTTTTCTGCTGCTCATTAGTAAAAATAAATACAAGCGTGTTCACATTCTTTATATTCACAATTAAAACCAATAAAGCCTAAAATTTGTGTTCTTCCTGTAAATTGCATGTATCTGCATATTATTTTATATATCTCACTGACTGCATCTCTTTTTCTCATGACAGCTTCTGCTACAGACTGTTGCTGAAGCTCTAAGCCTGGGCTCAGAGAGTTCTGTATTAAGTCCTTACGATTTTTGCCTTGTTTTGCATTGTTAAGAGCCTAAACAAAACAGCACCCCAGAAAGTGGGAATAAGTTTTTTTAACCTATGCCTAATATTACTCCCCTAAAAAAATGGCTAAATAGGAGTTTTGCAACAACAGAGTCCTTTTTCCACGGCAGTAGTAAAGGAGGTACAGGACTGACATCAGGAGCACCTCTAGAAGTGTCAGCAGGAATTAAGCCTCTGCACAGGGCAATTAATCTTGCACAAACTCTAGAAGGCAATCTTGGTCAACTCTTCCAATAAATGCAGAGGCATCTAATGTTTCTGGCCAAACTTACCAAGGAGAAAAATGGACACTGGAGGGTCAATCCACCACTGCATAAAGCAACATGGGCATTTGAGTAGCTTATGTGTCAGGTGGAGCAGCATATAGACATTCACCAGCAAGGTAGGTATTCCTCACTCCCAGTTCACAGCTTCTTAACATTTCAGATATTTTAGGATCCAAAAAATCTTCGTAAAACCACGCAAGTGCCAAAAAGTTCTATTTTTATCTTCTTAACTACATCAGTTTCATAAGAGCTTTTACCTTCACCTATACATACTACATTCATTATCCTCTGACCACTCTACAATATAGCCTGTTCCTGGTATCTTTAGCTGATAACCACCTGAATAATCAGTTCCCAACTTCCTAAATCAGAATGAAAGTGAAGCTACGTATCCCACATGCAGTTTATCACAAAGCTTTTTTTTATCTTGTTGACTCTAATCCTTTTGTATGCCTGAAGAAAAGAAACATGCCAGTACACTCGTACATCTTGAAGATAATTACATGCATTACAAATACTGAGATTCCCTGAAGGAAAACATGCTAGATGATAAAAAAACAAAGCATGAAGACAACACCCAGGTTTCTGAGACAAAGCCTAATAAATTCAGTTGTCAAGACTCAAGATAACTTGCTCTGCTGAAAATTGATGCTGACAAGCCTCAAAATTCAAGTAGAATTTATCAAGGCAGGTAGATACTGAATTTGATGATCAAAATAAATTTTTTATATAAAGGCAAAATACCTGCACTTAGTTTTTATTTTGTTTATTGCCAAAACCACAGAAACAGATTTCACTTAATAAGTATTTTAATAATGAAGTTTAGAGGAATAATCATAAGCAAATATATATAGTTTTCTCCATCGTTAACAGTCTGACAACTTCAGAGGAACCTTCCTCAAGCCTCTAAAACGTACCCACACTGACTTCCCCCAGATGCCTACATCATGAATGAATCACAGCAGAGCAGCAATTCTTCAACACAAAAAATTAATCTCTTCTTGGGAATAAACTGGGTGAAAAAAAAATTGGCTTTTTTACTGAAAAAAAAAAAATAGGCTGAAGTACTTTCATCAACAAGGGTTCATTGTTGTTCTATACTTTTTCAGTGGAAGTGCCATTAGTTCAAATGGGCTTTTTACTCTTGCCACGAAAAACCTACCATATTTAGCTCATTTATGTTTTTCAGACATTCTTCACTATAAATAGGACAGCGTTTGGCAGCCAAACTGCTTGTTAAATCTGTCTACAGAGACTCATTTCACTCCCTCATACAGAGGCATCTAAGCAGAACCACAAAGCACATCCCACCATAAGGTTCTCCCTCTTTGATGTGATCTAGCTTTGGCAAAACCTATGTTGCACCATCTTAAATTTTCATCTTTTTCTTACCTATGCTTTCATAACTCTTACAACTTTGCTCCGAAGTTAACTTCTCAATAGGTCAGATTTAAACCATGTAGTTGCCGAGATTGCTTTTTCATCTTTTCTCAGAAAAAAATGCACAGTTACTATTGTTTTATACATTTACTCCTAAGTTTGGGGATTGCTAAAAAAATAAAATAATCAAGACGAAAAGAGAAGAGGAAGTTGAGGCAAGAAACGAAGTGTGGGATGGCTCCAGACACGAAGGTGCGATGAAGCTGTGGAAAAATGTCACTCACTGTTCGGACCGGGGAAGAAACACACAGAACGCTCTGGACTGAAAAATACCCAAACCCGACGCAAGGACCCTCCCCGAGCGCACACCGCCACCGGGGCGCCCCGGTGCCCTCAGGGGACAACGCACACACCGCCCGCTCAGCCCGGGGTGCGAGGGGCTACCGGAGACACCAAACACCACCCGCTACTCCTGCGGCACCGACGCCGCCACCCGAGGCCCCCCCGGCTCCCCGCGGCAGGGCAGGGCAGGGACAGGGACAGGCACCGCGCACACCCCTCAGGAGGCGGCTGCCCCGCGCTGCTGGCCCCGCCGCCTCCCTCCCGCCGCAGCTCTCCTGCCCAGGAGGCGGAGAGCTGGGGCGGCAGCCTAGCAGCGCCCGGCGGGGCTCCCGGGAACGCCCTCTGTGCCGGCTGCAGCCGGGCTGTGACGACGGCACCCCCACGCCCGTTTGGCCGGTCGGTCGTTCCCTCCCTCCCTCCGTCCCTCCCGCAGCCCCGGGCAGTGACCGCCACCCGGCCCGGCCCGCACTCACCACGCGCGCGCCCGCGTGGCCGCCTCGCGCACGGCGCCGGCAGCGCGCGAGCGGCGGAGCCCGCCCCGCGAGCACGTGACCCGCTCCCCGGCCGGCCATGTTAGGTGAGGGCAGGCCGCGCCCCCGGCAGCGGGAGGTCTCAGAGGCGGCAGCTGCCGAATACAAATGGCGGGTGGGTGCGAAGCTCCTGCCGAGCCCGCGCCTGCCCGTTCTCACGATGGCGGCGATGGCGCGCGAGGCCCCGCGGCCGCCGCTCCCTCAGACGGCTCGGCCGCGCCCCCCGCTCGGCTCGCCTGGCACGCGGGGCGCTCCCATTGGTCCGGAGCGTGGCGGGCGCTGATTGGACCACGTTCCTCGGCTCCCGCCGCCTCCACCAACCGGCGCCCGCGGCCGGGGCGCGCGTGCGGCTTTCGCGGAAATCTGAATGGGGCTCGCGCGGCGCCGCTGACGGGGCTCGGCCGGGGCCGCCCCGCTGCGCGTGCCGGGCTGCCGCGCCCTCGCCATGGGCCCCGGCACCGCTGCTCGCCCGGGCCCCGCGCCGCGCCCGGCCCGACCCGCTTCGGCCGCGCTGCTCTGCGCCGCCCTCCTGCTGCTGCTGCTGCTGCTGCTGCCACCGGCCGCCCGCGGCGCCGGCGAGCGGCGGCGCCTGGCGTGCTCCACCTGCCGGGGCATCGTGGACAGGTTCAACCAGGTGGGCGGCGGGGCCGAGCAGGGTGTGGGCGGGCGGCCCCCCCGTGGGACAGGGGGCTTGCGCGGGCCCCACGCCGAAGGGCAGCGCCGGTCCCCGGCCGGGCCGGCTCTGCGCCCAGGGCCGCGCTCCGGGAGCACCTCCGCCGGGGCCGCGTCGTGGCAGTGCCTGGGCGAGTGACGGGGCCGCGGCGGGTCCCGCTCCGGCAGCTGTCGCGGTGCTGAAGCGGGCGGGTGTCAGAGCTCCTCCAGCCTTGCAGCCCAAAGCGCTTTGGTGCTGGCCGTGGTCAGCGTGCCCGGCTTTGCGGGGAGTGCTGGTGGAAAACACCATTACCAACCTGTTGCCGCCTGCAGCAGTCCTGCCTGTGACTCGGGACGATCGGCGTAGGCAGCGGAGGGCTGCTGCGCCTTGTGACAGGTGCTTGATGCTCTCGGTACGCGCCGATATCGGGTGCTGAGGGCTCGGTCTGTCACTTCAGCTGCGGAGGTTTTGTGCGAGGTGTGGTTTGGTGGCACTGGCTATGGACTGGGGACAGTTGTGTGATCGCCCTGTTGTTGAAGTTACAACACGGTACAGACTGGGCTAAGTGTTAAAAAGCTGGATGAAGCAGAGGTCCTGTTCAGCTGATTATAGTAAAGCTTCTGAGAACTTAAAGGAGAAGGGCATAAAGTTTCATACGTGTGTTTTTGTAAATCAAAACTGTATCAAGGCCTTGTTTATGATTAGGAAAATTAAATCATGTTGTGACATACACTTTCTCACTTCTCATCTTGTCACTACCTGTTTCTTTCACTTAGCAATTGATCAGCAGCTTTACAGCTTTGCTGAAGTTTCTGCATGGTGCTTTTCATAATTTTTATATAAGCAGTTATTATTGTCCTTAATTTCTGTTAGAAACAGACCTTACATTGTTTTTGGTATTTTTATTTGTAGGGTTTAGCAGATACAGCTAAAAAGAACTTTGGTGGTGGAAACACTGCTTGGGAAGAGAAGACGCTGTCAAAGTATGAGTCCAGGTAAGCTGTCTCAGTACTTCTCATTCAGCTACATTTTGTGTTCACTGTAATTTCACTGTACAAGTGTTTGTCTGGAACTTAAATATGGAACTAAAGTTTTGCTTGACCAAGCCTTAAATTCTTAATTACTAAACTGTTACATTACATTGTAATGTAAAGATTACAGTAAAGACTGAAATCCCTTATTAATGCCTTTACGTGTCTTGTTTCTGAAAACAACAAAAGTAAATTTCTATTTACCCATTTAAGTCATAAAAAAGTGATCCTAAATAATGGTCACTAGTTTATTGTTAATCATAAAAGGTGCAGAGTACTGCAATACTTGTTTTAGAATTAAAGCAATATCTCCCCCCTAGAGTTGTCACTATTTCAGTGCCAAACAGAAAACAGCTTACTGTACTCTTTTATATATATATATATATATTTATATATATGTTTGATTATGGAGCAAAGTAATCTGATGTCTTTCTCCTAAATTTCAAATTCATTTTTTATCTTAGTTGGAGCATTGAGATGTTACTATGAGCTTCATGGGCTTCTATCAAATATTAACAATACGTGAAACTGCACTCCAGTTTTCTGGGAAGCTAAAAATCTATCAAACCTACAATCTGCAGGCATAATAAATGCAAGTAAGCCACGAGGGTCTCGTGGTCATTCTTCTATTTTCTTTTTTGATTGAAGTAACATTCTTTATTCTGATTTTTGCTGTGTTTTGGAACTAAATCAGAACACACCGTGAACAGATGAAATATTCTAGGCTGAAATCTGACCACTCTGTTATGTCTTGAAATGTGTTGAATGTTGAAATTAAATTTACGGTTTTTGTTCTCTGCTTGTAGCGAAATTCGTCTTGTAGAAATCATAGAGAATCTGTGTGACAGTAGTAACTTCGAATGCAACAACATGGTAGAAGAGCATGAAGAACATATAGAGAAATGGTGGTTCAAACTGTAAGTATAGTTTTTTGGTAGAGATCTCTGTGTGAATAAGCTATCTAAGAGGATGAACTACTAGCATTTGATCTTGTGCCTGAACAAGAGCAGTATGGATAATTCTTCATTATCCATCAAGAGTTGGCATTGTGCTGCTGTGCTATGTTCTTTTTAATTTTCTGTTCCAGCAGTGTTGCACCAAAACATCCAGTCTCACTTCTCATACACTGTGTACTCATTTACCAGTGGGGTGTCGAGGCAAACTAACATTGGAAAACTGTGAGGTTTAGTCCCTTATTTGTTTCCCTTTGTCATAAAATTGCAAAGGACTCTTTGGTTCTTGTGGGGTTTTTGTTTGTTTGCTTTTTTTTCCTGAAACTGTTTTGTTCTTCCGGCATCAAAAGAATAGTTGATGCTAATCAGTGTAGAAGTTGGATCTCTTGAGGATGGTAGAGTAGCAACTGATTTTTCTATCTGCCTTTTAAGCTAGCCAGTGATTTTTGTTATAATAGAAATCTGTTATAAGCTTTTCATATGCTAGTCTAAAATATAATTAGTGCAAGGATGGCAATGTAGCATTTTTATTTCCAAATCATGTTTCTTCTAAGTATTTTTTCACTAATTTAGATGGTCAGCATTCCCAGTTAGCTAAAATTCAATAGGATGAACTGCCAATGTAACATTTCATAACTGGGTAAGGCTTTTTAATAATCCACTTTCTTCCTAAAGACTGCTTTATCCTTTTACATAACTATACAGGATTTTGTATACATTAACATGTCAGTTGAAGGGAATAGAATTAAATAGCAGAGCATAGAATAGAATATTTCAGTTGGAAGGAACCTGCAGTGATCACCTTGTCTAGTTGCCTAACCTAGTCTAACTTCAGGGCTGACCAAAAGTTAAAGCATGTTACTAAGGACATTATCCAAACACCTCTCAACACTGACAGGCTTTGGGGCATTTACCACCTCTCTAGGAAGCCTATTCCATTGTTTGACCGCTCTCTTGGTAAGAAATGCTTCCTACTGTCCAGTCTAAACCTCCCCTGGTGCAGCTGTGAACAATTCACATGTGTCCTGTCACTAGGTACAAGAGACAAGACATAGCGCCTCTTTTCTCCACTTGCCCTCAGTAAGCTGCAGAGAGCAATGAGGTCACTCCCTCTGCCTCCTTCTAGACAAGCACAGAGTCCTTAGGTGGTCCTCATAGCACATGCCTTCCAGAAACATAAGCTATGCAACCCAGAGTCTTGAATGTGGCTTAAATCTGCAGAACTGAAAGAAACTGGTCTTAAACTAGAAAACTTGACAAAGTAGACTTTGTAAAATAAACAAAACCATTCATAAAATGCACTGGGTTTTGGCAAGTTTATGTATTTAATAGGCCTTTTGCGTGCAATTTATTGTTTTGTTTTGCTCTTTAACCTGCAAATATCATTCAGTTTCTGTGGTAGTTTCCAAAAGACAGTTTCTTTGTCCATAAATGCCTTAGGTCTTTTTTTCCCAAGTTGTTATATAAAGGGTGGTTGATCACTGGAACAGGTTCCCCACAGCATTCTATTAATGCTAAAAAAGAGGAGAAATTTTAACCCTATTGTCAAGTTGCCAATACCGTAAGCAAATGTTAATGTCTGTCCTGGTTTATCTTCTGTATAGTTGAGATAAAGACACAGCATTTATCTTTAAAAGGAAGACATAAATAAGACATTCTAAACTGTATATAAACCTTCCCTAAAAGTAAGGTGTTAAAAAGTTTTGTATGTATGAAGATGAATTGATTTTGTTTGTTGCTCCTATTTCACTTTTTTCTTAAATATAAACTATAAAATTTGGGTAGAGTTTGTTTACAGTATTGCAGCTTAACAGGTAAATGTTCAAGTTGAAGGACTTCTTCTAGAAATTGGTTCCTGAAATAGGATCATCTTCAGAAGAAGTAGGTTTCTAATCTGTCTTGTGGCATAGATTTCTCTCCTTTGTTGTGCTGGGTCAGTTGTGGGAGTTGGCTTTGTTCTTTTTTACTTATACATTAATGTCTTTCATATACAGAAAGAAGAAGTATCCTGATTTGTTTAAATGGTTTTGCATTGAAACAATAGAAGTTTGCTGCCCTGCTGGAACATATGGACCTGATTGCCTTGGTAATTTTTCTTCTGAAAAATTCAGTAGCAGATATGTTCTTTTTACCTGTTTGCTTTAGTCTTTCTTGACATGGATAAATACATGAAGTATGATATTTTGCATGAGGAACTGGCTGCTGTGTCGCGTGTACCTGCCTGCTGCCTGATAATTGTGAATATCCTGCCTGAATAAAAGTCTTCTGGGGATGAAGTAATGTACAGAGCTGTCAAGGGCACCAAAATGTGCAGAATCCATCTGATCCGATGCTCACATCCACACCTTAAAGTCTCTCTGTGGCATCAAGTCTGTTGTTTAGGTGGCCTTTCAGAAGCTTCATAGACAAGAATCCTTGTTCAGTTTCAAGAGTAAAATAGCCAAAACGCTGTTGGGGAATTAAATTAAGAAATCTGCATCTGAGAATCAGTTAAAAAGGCAATGAGAGAAATTGGGTAAAAGTAGGTGGGAGATGAAAGTAAGGTCTTTGCAAAAGTGAGAAAAGAGATATTTTGGCCTCTGAAGCTTGTCTAATGAATAAATCTCTAAAACTTTACACATTGTTAAGAGATCAATTTTGGCCTCCTATGTATTGTTAAAAATTAAGTGCCTATTCCCCATACTGATCTAAATGATTTCTGGTAGGTATTTACAACTGTGATATTAGGCTTCTCAGAGATCCAGAAAAAGGAAAGATTTCAACTTTATCCAGGAAGCTAGGAAAACAAAAGTTCTAAGCCGTGGTCTTTACACAAAATTAAATTGATAAGTGAACTTTCCAGGAGATTATTTTGAGTTTCTCTTATACTTGAGTACATTACTGAACATTCCCTTGTTGCAAACCTTTTGGTTATTCTCAAGGGTAGAAAAGACTTTGGAAATAATATCCTGGTTTAATGTGACTCTTTTTAATTAATTTTCATTTTATTTTACTCTGTATGAAGAGAGAGGGACTTCAGGTGCTTGTGTCTGAGAATAGGATGTTATTGCCTTTAACATCTCATTTAAAAATATTTTTGATCCTTTTTAGCTTGTCGTGGTGGATCAGAAAGACCTTGCCATGGAAATGGCCACTGTGATGGTGATGGTACCCGAGGTGGAGATGGCTCATGTAGCTGTAACAAGGAGTACACAGGAGAATTTTGTTTGGACTGTTCCAGTGGTTACTTCAGTACCTTGAGAAATGAGACGCATTCTGTTTGTACAGGTAATGGAGTCTTAACACATGCTTATATCTTTGTGTTACTTCTTCAGTTTTTGTAAAGAAAACTAGAAACAGTTTAACAAATGTAGAAACAAAACAGCTTTAAGCATAAATGACATGTCAGTCACTTTGGTGTAACTCTAAGGGTTTGCTAAGTTACACTTCCAGACTGCCCTTGAGTTTAGTTTTTTTTTCTGCCTTAATTTAAGAAGCAGAACTCATATGTATCTTTGTCCCTCTGCTTCCCACATACTGTTAAAGTCTTTAGCTGAAGTTATTGCATATTGGACTATTTTGAAAGCTAGGTTTTCCTCATGTCTCAAATAGAATTAATTAACTAGAATAAATGGGCATGGAAACAGCTGATCTGTACTGTAGACTACTTAGATTCCAGTTAGGTATGTCTAACATTAATTTTGAAACAAAGTCAGGTCACAGGAGTAAACTTTTGCAATTGGTCAGATTTTGAACTGTTTTTACACCCTTGATGAGATTCTGCAACAACCTACATCCTGATCCTGGGGTCTAATAAGATTGTTTTTCAACAGTCTATATTGTTTTTTCTTTAATCTGGCTGTGTAGTAATTCTACTGTATGATTTCTTTTATATTATAATACATAACATGCATATGTTATATGTGGTGTATTATTTATGCATGTAATATATATGTGTAATATGCATATGGAGCTGGATTTCTAGTTTATTTCCTTCTGAAGCTCTTCAGAGTGAAATCACTTCACACACTGCTCTCATAGCTGGTTGCAAATGAAGTAGTGTGAGGATTTGTTAGGTAGAACTGAGTCTGATATTTAAACGGATGTCTCATCCCTGAGGGGCTGAGCAAAGCTTACTTACTTGATCTTCTCTTCCCAAATATTTTGGAAACTGGACCTGCCACTCCTAGTCAATAGAATGGTGCTTTTCTCAGTGTGCAGATGACTGTAATTGCCAGGTTTGACTTCCAGGAGCTTTTGAGGGTATTTGAGGTTTTTGCAGTTGTTTTGGTAGGATAGAGCTGCATGTTTGTAAATTAAATCTTGACTTTATGGAGATATGAATGGGAGTTTCAAGCTCTTAAAATATAATAGCTTCCAGTGAATCCTAAAGAAATTTTTGTTTGAGAGTTTGTGCCCAAATTTGTCTTGTAAACTCTCAACAAAGCTCAAGTTGTAATTTTCTCTACTCTTAGCCTGCCACACTTCCTGTAAAACTTGTAGTGGTTCAAGTAACAAGGACTGCCAAGACTGTAAAGAAGGCTGGATTAAAGACGAAGGTGGAGCTTGTGTGGGTGAGTAATGCTTGGCGGACTTCAAACAGGTTTTGTGGTAACAGTGACTGGTGACATTAGATGACATCACTTTGAGTTTTATTGTGTTTTATGGAAGCGCTCTGTCAGTTTAGATTTCTACAATTTTTGTAGTCTCTCTCTTCCTAACTTGTTTCATGTTGCAGGAAAGCAGTATTTCCTCACCACTGATTGCCTGGTAATTTTGGTTGTCTTTATGATACTATTCATTGTAGATCTTCTTAGTTTGGTGGAATACCCATTCTTTTCAGACATGGGTTTTCCTGGTGTTTATTTAAATGCTAAACAGTGTCCCGCTCTTGATTTAAGCTATTTTGTCAACAACTGGAAGATTCCTGTAAACTTACTACATACTTTGTAGTAGTTGCACTATTGCCTTCACATAACTTTATCATAAATGCTCAACCCTAGTGGAGCTCAAACATTTCACTAGAAGCTATGCATGCTAATGTTTTGTGTTATCGGAGAGAAATACCAGGAGACATCAAGCTCAGTGCTTCCATTAATCTCTTACGTATTTCTACCTTAGCATTTAACTTGGTTTGTGAGGAGATAAGTATGAAACACTTCAGGAAAAAAGCAAATACTAAAAATGCTCCCAATGCAGGAGTGCACTAGGGGAGAGTAACACATTCTGTTTAACTGGTTGAATTTGACCTGTTAAAGATCCTTAGCATAATGCCTGGAAACAGTATCTTAGAAATTATATGAACACTGTTTCTTTTTCAAAGTGTCAGTGAGACCTGGGCTTGAAATTACAGCTCCTGCAATGCCTTCTTAGGCAACTATGAAATGCTCCAAGAGCATTTTTAAGATACTTTAGTATTGTCTTCTGTACAGCTGTTTTATCCCAAATAATCATTGCCATTTACCAAGTATAACTCAATTGAGTAATTAGTAGGAATGATAGGATCAGTCGCAGCAACAGGATGAGAGTGACAGCAAGGGGACTGAAATAGCCTTTCGCTGTCTGAATTTTTTTAATTAAATACTGTTGTGCCCTCTCTTTGAAATCACAAGACTAGCATGTTTTAATTTTCCAGATAGAAGGTTTCACTTGGCCAATACTAACCATAACCTGGTTTGCTCCAATTTGCTTTATATAGTAAACTAAGAGGTGTATATGTGTGCATTTGTGTAAGTTTTCTAATGCTTAAAATAGCTTGGTAATGCAGGAGTAGAGGAGAGAATAGTATTCCAGAATAAAAAGCATAAAGCATGACTTGAAAATTACAAGGATGCAGGTATTATGGAAGTTTATTTAATTTGAGCTCTTGAATTTCTAAGACATCATTGTCATCACAAAATATCTTCTAAGGATCAGTTTTGATTTTTTTTTAAAATGCAGTTTTAAGTTGAACAAAACAGTATATGTTGCTATGCAACTTCTGTGTCTAACATGTTGCATATCTGATCCCAAATTCTTAGGTAACTTGTCACTTTTTATCTTTCAGATTTAGATGAGTGTGCTACTTCTCCTTGCAAAGATCACCAGTATTGTTTGAACACAGATGGATCTTTCTCATGCAAAGGTTTCTTTTTAATCTGCTATTGTATTTTACTGGCTAGAATCCTAATCTAATGGTAGAGGTAATGCTAAAAAAGGGCATGATGCCAGGCTTTTGGTACAGTGTGGTCTGGTTCTGAGTGGGCATGGGGAGGATGAAGTTTTAGACCTATTGTATGAGGAAAGCAAGAGTTTTCTGGTTATTCCTACTCTGCTCTTGTGAGACCCCCAGCTTGAGTACTGCATCCAGCTCTGGGGCCCCCAACATAAGGAGGGCATGGATCTGCTTGAGTGGGTCCAGAGGACGACCATGAAGACTTTGATCAAGGGACTGGAGCACCTCTCCTATGAAGACAGACTGAGAGAGCTGGGATTGTTCAGCCTGGAGAAGAGAAGGCTCCAAGGAGACCTCATAGCAGCCTTCCAGTACTTAAAGGGGCCCACAATAAAGGTAGAGAGGGACTTTTACAAAGGCATGTAGTGGACAGAAGAAGGGGGAATGGCTTCAAACTGAACGAGAGCAGGTTTAAATTAGATACTAGGAAGAACTTCTTTACTGTGAGGGTAATGGGGAACTGAACCAGAAAAGCTGTGAATGCTCCATCCCTGGAAGTGTTCAAGGACAGGTTGGATGGAGCTCTGAGTAACCTGGTGTAGTGAAAGGTGTCCCTTCCCATGGCAGGGGGGTTAGAACTAGATGATTTTAAAGGTCAGCTTCCAGCCCAAACCATTCTAGGATTCCTTGTGTGGATAAGCTGTCTGTCTTTAAGGGTAGTATTTTAAACCTCAGATATATCACTTTTTTATTCATAAAATATTTTATCTTTAGGCTGTGATGCCAGCTGTGTAGGTTGCACGGGAGAAGGTTCTGATAAATGTAAGACCTGTGCATCTGGATATGTGAAGGAAGATGAAAAGTGCACAGGTTGGTGGATTTAGCAGTACATGATAGACCACTGGTTAGCTCACTCTTGGTTAGCCACGCTGAGGAGCAGAGAAGTACGTTCATGTTTGTGTGCTTCTATTTCCAAGCCTGTCAGAATGAACCCAGTCATTCTGGTGTTGGCTGCAAAGATACTTGTAATAACTTGATGTATATTACTGAGATAATATGCTTGACGAGGCTTAAAATGAACCACTCGTACAAAGGAACTAAGTATTATATAGAATGTTTGGGAAACAGCCACCTGAGTCTCTTTTCAGTCATCTATCACTTCATCAGGTGTGTGCGTCTCTTTTCATTTTGTAACAGAAAGGCTGGAATGCAATGTGGATTCTGCTGCCTTTCTGTTAATCCGTTAATGTCCAAGTTCAAATGATATTCATTCATAGTGAATTATAACCTGATACTAGACTTTCTCTGTGGGGAAGAGCAGAACATATGCATAATCTTAAGAATCTGTTAATTGTGATGTAGTATTTACAGGCTCTGTTCCCTTTAGCTATACTTTGATGGCATAAATAGAAAATGACTGTGGGGCAAATGTTCAGGAGATTACGAGGAATTGCTTAATTGTGACAAATGTAGTTGCTTAGTACATTTCACCACACAGGGACCTGCAAAACATAAAAAAACCCCAGTACTATATGAATAACTTTGAAACACAGTCTAAAGCATGAAGAATCAGATTATTTTAACAGAAGTTAAATCTGTTGCAGCAGCATTCTGCTCCTAAGTGGTTTTTGTATTTGAATAGAATTTTGTTTATATGACTGAGAATGAGTAAGTTTTATAACAAAATAACAGCAGTGGACTGTTTCTTTCCCTATTCTATCTCTAGATATAGATGAATGTAACCTTCCTGAAAAGGTCTGCATGAAAGAGAATCAAGACTGTGTTAATACATCAGGTAGTTACAAGTGTGTATGTTCAGAAGGGTTTGAAGATAAGGATGGCACATGTGTTCAAACTGTAAAACCAGGCAAGTAGCTTTTCAGTGACAATTTTTAAAAAAATATGCCACATTGACAGTGTGGAGTTCTATTTCAGTCTAAGGGTCTAGTTGCTTGTAACCTCCTCTGTATAATTTCTCATCATCCTACAGCTGTGGTCTCTCTGTAGTATAGAACTGTTTAGCTTGACATAAACTATACCTTCAGTCAAGAAATTCAAGTGTAATTTTTTTCTGGGATCTGTTGACACATTATGGATAGCATTATGTTCATAAATGTTTCATTACTCCATCTAGGCTTCTTTTACAATGCCAAAGAGAAAACTGGAATTATTTTGCAATAACAGTTGTAGAAGAATAGATAAGAGACAATGAATTGTTTGGTTATTTTGTCCCCCTCATTCCATCCCCCAGACTGCTTATTGCTCTTGTATTAAGTTGTAAAAATCTGTGTTATGTTGTTACTCAAGTTCATACCTTACACTCTCAGTACTGTTATTAGTCCTTTAAAATCAGTTATGTGTTTCTCCAATGCCGATACTCAGAATATCAGTTATTGTGTTTTTAATGTGGCCTGATATTTTATGAGACTAAAGGTAAAATTAAAAGTTGACAAATTTGCTTAGTTTTTTTTCTTAGATAATGCTTTTCCTAGTATAATAAAATTATTCTGCTTTTTAAAAGGTTGTTTTAACATCTGAATGGAGCAGTTTGTACTATAGAAAACAATTCTGAGTAAGACTTGCCTTATTTTTTCAAATACCAGAACTTCTCCTGAGGGGTCATGTGGAAAGGAGAAAATTCACTGTGCATAGCTGAAAACAAAAGATCAGAATAGAAATATCTATGCTGATTTTTTTTCCTCCTTTCTCTAACAGTATAATACTGGTTTATTTGAAATACTTTGTTTGCATCTGGTAAAAAAAAAGTAAGCTTATCTAGGAGGATGGTGCAAGTAGCTCTTCTGTATGGCTTATAATTGCTTCTCTAGTCTTGATAAGCATGTTTTGGGTTTCTCTGAAAAAATCCTAACATCAAAAATCATATGGTATAATTAATAATAGATTTGTATTCTAATTGTGATATTTATCTTCACAGGAGAGGAAGTAGAGAGTGAAAGAACTGAGCCTTCACATACTGGACACGATGACTTATGATCTTTGTTCAGAACCAAAAGACATTCCTATCTAAAGTTTTAAATTATTGGACTAGGCCTCTGCTAGCTGACATACTGTGGAAATGGTATTAAATATGCAGGTTGCCATTAAGATTTTTTTTTTTAAATGGTGATGACCTGCTCTTTAAGCTGCATTTCTTTATTCTTAAATCTCCCTTTTTATATAATTCTTCAAGAACAACACTTAGATGGGTTAGTATAAAATTTGAATGAACCTAACATTGTACCCAGCAAATGTAAACAATTTACAGGCTTCTTGTTCTAGTGCCTACTGAAAACTGTTATCTTTTGGAAGAATTGAGTTGCACTTCATAATTCAAGGAATATTTAGACTTAAGTTTGTTTCTAATCATGAGAAATATTTCTGTAACTGAAATACAGCTTTTGGAAACTATCAAAGGGAATCTCTTTGGGGGGGAAGCACTGTTCCCTTAAACAAAATAGAATGCCTAATATTGCATTCAATAAAAGTTTATTTTGTTGGAATGTGCCTTAAAATTTTTAACATGTTAATACCTTGCTGTGTGTTGTCATGTCTATTTTTCTTTTAAATCAGTGAAAAAAAGGAAAACCAATCCCAAACAAAACCAAACAATCCTCACAAAAACAAAACCCCAGAAACCTGTAAACTGTATTTCAGTTCAGCACTGATTTTCAGCTCTCAGTTGGAATGTATATGGAAAAAAAAAACCAACAACAACATCCCCCTCATACACACTCCTCTAAAGGAAGAATTACGTCAAACTTTGCTTTTCAAAGGCAGGTAGGCAAGACTTTCTGCCAGAAGTTGCATTAACTATGTAAACTAGTTTACGCAGTGATGACAAGCAGGTTTGGCTAACACCTGCACTCAGTGGTTCACAGTTGTTATGTGAGTACTCTCTAAAATTGATGAATACATGACTTTCACTACAGTCTACTGCTATGTATAATAGCTTCCTGTCTTGCAAACCAAACATACTACAATCAATTTATCATTTTGTCTCTTGTGCCATTTCAGTGGGAAAACTTATAAACATAGCATAAACACAATTTCCTATGTGTTGTCTCTAAGCTTAAAGACAAGTAAAAGAGCTAAAATGGGTATATTCTGTAGGACTCTCACAGCTGTAAATAAGGTAAGGACCATCCAGGTACAGTGTTTAAAGTTCTAGTGGAAGTGAGGAAAGCTTAGAATACATTGTGGTGGATACAGGGAGTATAAAGAGGGCTTGTAGGATACAGCTAAATAGAGCACAGCTTAGATTTGGCTATGAAGACATTATAAACAGTACCCTGAGGTAAAGGGAAATAAAAAGGCTATAAATAGGACTGACCTGTTGAGCAGTGAAGGCCAGACATCTTCTCTATTCTTCTGAAGACTTCTTTGTTCAGACTAAGTCACAGTTCAGTTTGTGAACAGTGTGTGTAGTATTTGTATGTGCAATGGATACTTATATGAATATTGTACAGAAAAGGATTCTGTTGGATTCTTAGGTTAAAAGCTGTCTAAGCTGATACTGTGTGTGTTAGTCTAAATACCTAGTTGTATTAAAGTATCTGTAACAGCTTTCTTTAAGTCAGTTTCCTTCAGCTGTTATATCTAGATATTTCTTAACTTGCTAGTCTGAGAATGAAATCTTCACAGCTCTCTCAGCTGTAATTACCGGACCAGGACCTATGGGGCACATGTGTTGCAAGTTGTAGGGTAGGTGTTGTATTTAATAAGTGCTAAATTAAAAGGAGGAAAAAGTAGGCAGTTTGGAGAGCACAGGGAATACAGCTCAAGGATCTTTAGGGTTTTTTTGTACAGGTGTAGCCAGTTACAATAGTATTAGCCTTTAAGGATCTTGGCGGAGTGTAGCTTGTCTTTGTTACTCAGTCATTCACATTTAACTCTCAGGTGTTGCAGGTGATCATAGGAATGGTTCTTAATAGTAACATGAAATGTCAGTTCTGTTTAGAAACTACCATCAACTCATAGTCCAGGGAATTGTCTCTCCTGTCTAAACTGTTCTGTTTATGTTTCAAGCCTGAAATAATGCTTCCTAGGTTCCTTTCAAGTTATTTGGGACTCTGGGGGGTACCTGATGAGATTCTTAACTACATTGTGAAAGTATTCGCTTCCCACCCCCCAAAGCTTTGGACAAAAAGCCCTAACTGAATTTTTCAAGTTAAGCTCACCTCTGAGATGAAGTGATGAAAACCAAAAACTTGAAGAATTTGTTTGTTTTCTCTGGTGATAGAGAGGAGAAAATCTTCCTAGCCCAACCTGCAAAAATAATGAGAGTAGTCTGATATAACCAAACTGTTGTGGAGAAAAATGTTTTCAGCTTTCCATTGTTGGAGTAGAACCAGCAGAGTGTTGTTTCCTACAAAACATATGGATGTGCTACCTGGGTATTAGTAATCAAAAATAGTCTTACCTCAATCCTCCCCTGCCCACCAATTAGAGGCACCTGTTGCTCTGCATTAAGTTATTTCAAATAAATAGGTGAATTCAAATAGTTAGAGCTTTCTCTGAAGAAATATTGACCAAGTTATGTATGTGATGAATGTTTAATACTATCCCTCTCAGTGCTGAAGTTCTAAACAGTTCTCTTGTTTTATTCTGTATCCTTCTTTCACTACTTCAGACTGTAATTACTGCTCTGTTCTAGAGGTTGGAACTAAAAACTGTTTTGACTCAATTTACTCTTTCCCCCCCCCCCCCGCCTTGAATAAATTGAGGGTTGGGCTCAGTTCTCTTGGGTTTTGCCCTTTGTAATCAGAATGGAGGGGGTGGAGAAGCAGGATTTAAGCTGATTAGCAGAAACTGACAATGAAGGTTAAGTGCTTTCTGTTAATCAACCAGTCCAGGCTATCAATGCATTCTACTGTATGTATTAACAGCTTAGTGCTAAAAAACCGAGCTGTTCCCATTAAATTTTTCATTGCATTTGTAAGGACATGTGGTTATGTTGTACAAGGTGTTGTACCTAAGGTTACCTGAAATTATAGGTCTCATGTCAAACTATATAACTATGTTGGTAAATACTTCAGAAATCATCTAAGATACCTAGCAAACAAGATTTGTGCCTTAGTGAAGTGCTGGTTGGGTACTTTTGTCATAAATACCAAGGTGAACCTTAAACTTCTAGATTCACACCTATTATTTATTTTGGTAACTTCATACTGTGTGGTATAAAACTGAAAGTGGCATCCCTTTTGCTAGATTGTTTTGCTACTGCTTTGGGGTTTCTTGACCTAATGTCTTAGGTCAAGAATGGGAAATACACTATTCAGTACTATCTTGCCCTTTAAAGGACAAGGTTCTCTGGTATGTGATAATTGGAATCCACAGAAGGTCCAGGAACACTTTCCAGTAGCAAGCAAACCTAGAGACCTGCATGTTTCAATTAAAGCTCTAAACAAGGCCAGGAAAGCAGTCTGAAGTATGCAGCATGTATACCACAATTTTCCTGCAGTGTCTAAACTTAGAAATCAAAGTATGTGCTGAAATGTTTTCATCTGAACATTGGGACATAAATAGTGAATTTTTTCTTTGATGTGAATTCCCAGCATGTCTACAGAACTGAGTTCTCTGCAAAGTATAATACCATCTATTCATAAATAGGGTAAATGAAGTCTGTTTTGCAGAATACCATAATGATTTAAATAATTCAGGAAGTCAGAGATCACCTGAAAGTGTTCAAATCACTGTCTTCTGTCTCAAGAAAGATGCCAAAGTTCAGAGGTTATAGACAAGATCAGGATATGGGTAACTGTAAAATATATGAGATGTACTGTACAAACACAACCCTTTTGCCTTATGGATGATGAGGACTGATCATACATCATCCTAGTATGTATGGGAGAGGTACTGTTCAGGCAATTGTCAGTTCAAAAGGCAAAAAATGACATTTGCAAGTTGAAAAAGCATCAAGAATTGTGAAAATCACCAAATCACATTTTGAGCATATGCTGTTGTATGCAGCACTGTGTGCATATGTTAAGACAATTCTCCCTGACAAACAGGGTCCCCCATGCCCTTCAGGTTGCTTTCAGACCATTAATACAGCACAAAGTTAGGCACACAAATAATTCAAGTTTGCCGTAACAAATGGCTAATGAAAAGAAGGAAAATGACTAAATGAAAAGAATGTGTGGGGAGAAAAAAAACAAACAAAAAACCTGCACCAAAAATCAAACCAACCAACCAACCCCATGCAGTCCTGGATCATATGTAGCAATAATATAACAGTTCTCCCTAATGATCCTAGCTGAACTCCTGATAACCCTCCCTTCCCTGTGTCTGTCAGGAAGCCATGGGGTATTTTCTAAGGTTGTGTTTTTTCTATTCTGAAAGGAACCTTCTGAGATTATTCAAAACAACTGTCTGTGCTTTTTTTTATTTTCTTCCTTGGATCAAAATTGAATTCTTGTCCTTTTCAGCAACTTCATATCTTGTCTAATTTCATGGTTTCATTTGCTGTAGACATGCCTGTAGCAGCCCTCGATACTCTTCAAATCCCTTGCCAGTTTTTCTCCAAGTGAGCTTTGGCTTTCTTGACTCCGTTCCTTCATGCTGAGACAGTGGCTCTGTATTCCTCCAGGTCACTTGCCACTCTGCACCTTGTGTGTTCCTTTTTATGTCTTGAGTTTAGTGAGGAGCTCATTGTTCGTTCTTGTCAGCTTCCTGCCACCTTTGCTTGATTTCCCACACATCAGGACTGGAGAAGGCAATCACTGAAAATCAACCAACTCCCCTGGACCCTTCTGTCTAGGACTGTCTGCCTTATCTTTCCTCCCATGCTGATCCCTGAAGTGGCCAAGGCCTACTCTTCTAACATAAGGGGTTGTGATCCTGCTATTGTTTTGAAGGCAAAAAAGTCTTTGGTTACACTACTTGGTCTGCTGATGAGGTAACAATACTGTCTCTCTACTTATGCTATTTTGTTGAATTCAACCCTTTTAATTTAACCTTGATCAGTAGGGTGACTGTAGGCTCCTTGGGACTGAGGGTTATCTTTTCGATTTGCTTTTATTAGAGTCTTGGCCTAATCCTCACATGTTCCTGAGTTTGCATCACAGCATTTGATATGTAGGATTCACATCTACCAGTGCATCCACCAGTGCAGAAAGTGCATGAGTAGTACCTGGAAAGTTGTGCAGCTTGGAGAAACACACTTCTCTTGCTAAAATCTTATGTATTCACAGTGCACAGTAAGTCCAAGAGGGAAATAAAAAAAAAAAAAAAGAATATAGTTGGATTTCATACTAGCTGTAAGATGAATGTTAAACTTGTTAGTGTTGGGACAATTATCTATTTTTTACATCTTGGGGCTGCTATATCAGTATTTCTAAGCATATTTGAGAAATTATGAATGCTTTGGTGGTGGTGCTTCTTTTTTTGCAAATCTGTGATGTCCACATAGTGTATAATTTTTGGTAGATTATGTATACAATAACTTTACAAATCTTTTTGTACTTTCTGTTCTCTTTTTGATAAATACTATACCTGGACTAAGCAAATTTATCTTCTTGAGGGAAAAAAGAAAAGGCACCTTAAGTAAAATCAGTTCTGCTTCACATTGATTTTTTCAATGTCTTCTAGGAGTGTGGTCCAGATCCTTTTATTCTTGCCCATTCTGTGTACCTGTAATAATTTACTCTCGATGAAAAACCAAACATTGTATTTCTTCAATATTCCTTACTTTAAAAAAATAAAGAAAAGTTTGCTGGTTTTTTTTTTTTTTAATGATGAGGAGGAAGAAGGAAAGCAAACTTTAAGAAATAAGGTGTCCTACTTATTAGGGGTTTTTATTCGGTTTTGGGTTTTTTTCTTCCTAGATAAAAATGGCTACCGAAAAACAGGGATGCATGAATAAATTAAACAGTGTTCTAATGGGTGAGACCTTGTGGATCATCTTAGTCTTCTCTTGCCAGTGTGGAATTATTCTCTCTATGCCACTTGGAAATGCAATATCTAATTACAAATTGCTAAGGTAATGTGTTTTCCATAATTCCGTATTATTTCATCGATCATAATATATTATCAGGTACTCATTTGACAGTATTCTTTTTCATGACTAGGACAATAAACAAGAACTCTCCCACATGCAGCTGTGATCATGCCTCATTTGTTTGAGGTAATGCATAGAAAAAAATGTGGTCCTATATAAGATCTTTCAGGGTTTTGTACATAGCAGAGCAGCTCCCTCACTGTGATCTATTGAGAATCAGCCCTCAACACAAGCTTTTGTTTTAGGTGGTGGATTCACCATCCCTGGAGGTGTTTAAGATGAGGCCGGATGTGGCACTGAGTGCCATGATCTAGTAATCACAGTGGGGTTGAATCAAGGGTTGGACTTGATGATCTCAGAGGTCTCTTCCAACCCAGTTAATTCTATGATTCTATGATCTTTGCTTGCAAAATGTAGAAGAGGAACAGGTTCAGGGAACTGAGACTCATCTTTGACCTTTAACATAAAAAATAGGCAGATTTTCTAGTTTGCTTTCTGGAGTGCCACATTGTCAAGCACTGAAGCAAAGAAGGCCAGAAACTACCATTTAGAAAAGCATAACAACAGCTGACATTTTCATACAAAAAGCAGTTATGTAAAGAAAATGTCTAACTGTAACTCCTGGCAGCAGTGAAACATGTAGTTTCAGTGCTAAGATCAACTTGCTCTTGGGAAATGCAGAATTTTTGTTGTGTGAGTGTATCCCTCAGTGATGTTGTAACTTACTTTAAGAAAGATATTATTGTTTATTTATCAAGGAACAGATTGTGAAGATTTGTTTCACCAACTCTATTCACAATCTTCTTCAGTATGATGCTCCAAAGGGCCACGGCAGACCTTGATGAAGAAAACAGTATC
>JAWWLV010000045.1:17840762-17855378 GCA_035041135.1 Platyrinchus mystaceus
TGGATCAAGGGTTGGACTTGATGATCTCAGAGGTCTCTTCCAACCCAGTTAATTCTATGATTCTATGATTCTATGATTCTCCTACTAGCTTCTACGGTGTTATGTGAGAACAGCCTGACTTCTGGGATAAAAGAGTCTGCTTAAACTTATATTTGAAGTCACTATTGTATATACAGGAACTACAGATAATAACAGTAAGGTTATCAATGGAAATAATTGCAGTATTGTACCATATAAAGGGTCTTGGACCCTGATAAGAGTTTTACTTCCCCTATTGTAAACAGAATCTCTGATGAGCTTCAGAGTATTTTGACCCAAGTTCTTAAGAGACGAGCTCTGATTTGGATCTAGTTTATATGTTTGGAGGTGACGTTATATCCAGCTGTGTATTTCCACTTCCCTCCTTGTTTAAATGTGAAGCAACAGTGCAGGCTGTAAGAGTTATCCCTTTGCCTGCTTACAGGAGCAGAAACCTTTGGAATAAGGGAAGAGTAGAAGACTTTATGTGATAAACAGCCTAGCTCAACTCGGGGCCTTTGAAATTATTTAAATTGTGATAGTGATTGCCAGCCTCCATGCTGCCTCAATATTAGTTTAATGTTCTTCTGATATTAATGTCTACTATATAAACATATAAAGTCTATCACTTCTTCCAGTGTGAAGTCAAAGTAAAGCAGACTGGATCCATTTATCCTTTCACTGCTGTTTTGAACTTTTGGCTTGCTGTGCTGAAGAAAAAAAGTACAGTTTTCTTTTAAGCATGAAGTTTAATGCGATCTTTGATCTTTGCACTTCCAACAGTTTTTTTTGCCTGGAACAGTCTTCCACACAGACGAGTTATAAATCCCTGAAAACAGAAATTTATAAAGGAAAAGCTGTCAACACATTAATTATGGTAGCATAAATGTTGTGCTGCTTCTATAGTTAGTCACTGCTTAAAAATAAAAGCAAGAAAAGAAGATGTTCTGACATAAAGTCTATCCTCATGGTACTCAATGTCAAATGTTCAATATTTAGTCAACTGTTTTTAAAAAGTGATTGCTATAGTACTTTTTCTATTTTGTTTCTTTTGAGAACTTTAATGTGTTGGAATATAAAAGATTACATTTCCACTGACAGACAGAGCTGGAAAAAAGAAAGATTTCATATATAAAAAAGCTCTATTGCATGATAAAAAATATCTGGGATATTTACTTAGAAAAGCCATTAACTGGTTTACTTTTTTTTTTTTGAGCTTGCATTCTTTGTCAGCAGTTTAGATTCAAAGACTCTAAATTTAAAATTTTCTATCGATCTTCTGTAGGTCTTTGGCTTCCTTCTAATTGTTTCTGGATGTATGCCAGCTCTTTGGGCTTTAAATGAATTTGTAGGAGTGGAGTCACTTAAACATAATTTAAATGATCTCATATGGTAAACTTAGTAGGCATTTAATAGATTTTGTGTTTCTGCTTGGTGATGCTGAGAACATATATTGTAGTATATTAGTATGTATCTGTTAGGCACAAGGAAAAAAGCATGAATCATGGAACAGTACAAATTTCATGATGACAATCTTCCAGGAAATATCCAAAGAAAACTCTAAAGCAAAAATTATCTGGTGATACAGCATGCTTTGCTGAAAGGTTTTCTGGACTTCAGAAGGCATACAAAACGCATAACAAATAAAAAATGCTTATGAAATGGAAATAGATAGCTTTGGTGCTACAAAGTACTATCATAAAGCTGACATTGCAATCCAAACATTTTGGCCTTGGCTGCAGTATTTGTGAACCACTGCATTTTAACTGTACATGGCATTATGTATTTTATCCTTTGCAGGGTTCAGAATTTGACAGAAGGATCTTTTGATATGATCGAAGATAAACCAATACAGTCCCACTGAGGTATCTGGGTGTAACACAGACAAAAGGACTTCAATTTTTTTTGTTTATTTTGAGTTCTCTGAGACTTCTCTCAGTGAAGTCTTTTATGCTGTTCTCTTTCTGCTCAATTGTGCCATAATCATCTTTTCTATTCCCAACTTTGTTTTAAAACACATTTCTTCCTAACAGACTACTGAACATTAAACCTTCTGTGGAAGGATGTCATTGTAGGAATGTTCAGAGAGAGCAGCTCTTCTCTTTACTGGTCCTGGGTGACATTATGGTATCTGGCAGTACTGAAAAACGTGTTCATCTTATTCTAAGCATTACTAGGCACAGAAAAACTGTAAAGCGCATATCAGAATTTAAGTGTTTTCATCATAATCATCTCATTTATGCTACATTTTGACTAGACCTCATTTTCCCTTCCTTATGTCATAACACACAGACTAGCCAAAAATAACAGTGTGAGAAATGCTGTTACTAGTGGTCCTGGTCACTAACAAACATAGGCAAAACAAAGTGCTTTCCTATCATTGCATACCAAGGAGCAAAATCCTAATGTCTTCCGCAGAATTCCTTTGTTCTCCCCCCCATACAGGAGATGTGAGTGATATCTGTCTTGGGATTCTGCGTTGGTGTTGCCTCTGGCAATGTGCACTGTGCTAGCAGCACAACCAAATTATAAGTATCTTAACATCCAGTGCTTTAATATTTCAGGGTTTTTTCAGGTTGGGAGTAGGCCTTGCAGAGGGACTTGGGTATTTTTCTCACTAAAGAAAAGAGGTACTCATAACTCAGAGCAATTGATGCACAACAGTGCTCCATTGAAGAGAGAAGTTTATGGGCTTCAGGTAAGTTAAACATTGAACTGATGACTGCAGAGAAGACAAATAAAAATGAATTTCTTTGTCTTTGCTTTAACCTTTAGTTAACTAATTCAAAATTAGAACATACCTTTTGGGTTTTTTTCCCCTTTTTTAACTTTTCCCTTTTTTTTCCTTAGTGAAGGCAAGACCTCGCATCTGACATACAAAAGCAAAAGAATATTTAATTCAGGATCCAGATTTTGTAATTTGGGTCCATCTGTGATAAGAACAGAGTGTGAACTCATAGAAATGCTTGTGTGAATTTTTAATAAATTGTCACTAGTCTATTTCAATACAAGCTAGAAAACTGTACATAAATGCAGCAAGGAACTGCCATACAGAAAAGAGGTGCTTCCCTACCAGAGAGTCCAGCCCAGCCCAGCCCACTCTAGTGCTCTCCAGCAAGGTGCAGAATAACAATTCTCTACAGCAACATTTCACTCTATCTCAGAACTGATGGGATGTTAACAATGGGACATGGCCAGAAGCACTGAAGTTTCTTAAGGACAGGACACTGGACAGCAAACATTGAGAGAAGCATTTGTATTTAATCTGGTAACCCAGTTAAAACTAGCTACCTTATTTTTCAGCAACAGAGATCCTATGCTAACATCTTTTGGTTGTGGTTTATTTTTTGGAAACAATTTGCACTGGCTTGTCTGTTTTCTTCCAAGGAAATGAAAAAAGTTATTTCAGGTCAAAGTACTTTTTATTTCATTATTTGATCATTTTTTTGGCAACCCATTATTTGATCTTTTTTTGGCAACCAAACCAATGGATATTCACATAGCTCTGGTTTGTAGTTCTGGTGAGGGGAGCTTTCCAAGATGTATTTGGGAAACTGGACCATTTATTAGGAAGGGAAGTATATTTGAGATTTCTTAATTCTTTCTTATTTATTTACCCTTGTATGTGGTTTTCAGGATTGCAAGGAAGGAAAAAAATTAATCTCTTTTTGATTTGAACACACAAATTTGAACTTAACATGCAATGTGAAGAATGAAAATTCCTTTTCTGGGTAGAATTTGATCACTCCTTTAGTAAATTTTGTGGACACATGGTAATAATCTATATTATGTTAAGATATGCAAACAGTTTTCTATGGAAACTAGAAAAAACTGCAAACTAAATCCCAGATGGAGTTCTTATTAAGGAAACATAGTTTTAAAAATCCTGTTTCTCCATCTGCTTGTAGTATCTTTGAAGTGTTTCTCTGTATAATTGTAATGATGATTTCTTTGTGTCATACTCTTTTTTATTACATAATCCTACTCCTTTCTCAAAAATTCAAATGTTTACCTCAGTCAGCAAGGACTTAATTCAATTTCCCCCTGCTCTGATCTGAGTGGGGGAAGGTGCTACAGTTATGGCATCCTGGCATATGAAGGGATGCTCCATGCTCTATGAAGGGAGCTCCATGTGTGGCTTGAAACTCCCTTCTTCTTCAAAACTTCTGCAGAGAGAAGTTCTGTGCCAGAGACCCTTTCCCATCCTTGTGGTCTGACTCATTCTGACTCAGTGAACTTGAGAAAGCAGTCAGCATTACTCCTTTCTGGGAAAGTGCAAAGAAGGACCAGTTCTTCTCCAAATAAATGCAAATAAGTCAGCTGCAAGCATCTGGGGAAAAGCAGTAAGAGAAGTGAGAAATTATTTCTTGTCATCCAGTATTCCACTACAGTGTAATTTTGATCATTATCTTATTTTTCTTTCCTGGCCAAGGGAATGAAATTCATAGGTTGTGAATCCAAGTACACAAGTTGGATAAATAATAGGTTGCATTTAGTTAAATTTGTTGTTCAAGCTGTTGTTTGGAAGTTCTTATCGAGTCATTTCAGTTTAAGAACGCGAGCAATTTCATAGACTTCAGTACATTGTTAAAGTGCATTGGCTTAAGCCTTGGGGGATTTACTGGGAGAAATATTAATAGTTTCTCAAAGAACACTCTTGCCTCTTACCTTATTTGTTTGCATGTTCCTGAGAAGATGATACAAAAGCTAGAGGTTCACCTCGCTGATATAAAAAAAACCCCAAATCAGTCTTTACTAGAAACTGCTTATGCTAGATGTCAGCTTGATGTGGTGAAAAAATAGCTGCAACTGCCCTGAAAGCAATGATGGAAGGAGGGTGTCTGCTCCTTAGGAGCTCTCAGCTTTTTCAGCTTCTATAGGGTCCACACAGGCAGTGCTGACTGTTCACTGGGGATTGCCATTTGGAAGTGAAAATATTATAGATTTCCAGGTATGAAAGCAGTATTTCACACAAATGCTGTAAGTCCTGCCAAATCTGTACTAGCCAGATGGTGTCAGTCTTGTATTGAAGCTTTATTATTACTCTCCCCTGGTGCTTAACACAGTATAATAAATTCTGCTGCTCACATTTTTGTTTCACCTGTACTTGCCTAACACCACCACACACAAACACACACACACACACACAAAGAGAGAGAGAGAGAGAAAGAGAAATGAGTGACTTGCCAAAATCTGCTGTGAGCAGGTCACACAGACTGTCCTTGAATTGCAGTGAACTTTTGCAGATCAGAGTGCAAAATCAACATTTCCTTAAAATCTAGGAGCTCTTTGCTAAAAAATTGCCTGATATGTCTGTCTTGATTTTATTGTCAGAATGACAAACTCCTGAATAAATGCTTCTTATCAGCAAGAGATATAGAAAAAAAAAGTGCCTGCAAGACTTTAAGTGAACATGACCCATTCCAATTTGGAAAAAACAACAGCAGTGAATGACAGAACATTTAAAAGCAGGCACTGTCACAAAAAAAAAAAAAAAAACAAAACAACAACACAACACAAAAAACCCCCAAAAAAAACAAAAACAAAACAAAACAAAAAAAAACAACAAAAAAACCCCCCCACAACACAATACGTAGACCCACAACATGTTGCTAAAACAGCAATTATTATATAACCCATTAGTTAATGCAAACATCATGAGTTTTGGAAGAGCTGTAAAACCAAGTTCTTGGCCACTCTTAACCTTCAGAACTACTTTGGCACTTTGGCTAGGGTGTTAACACAAGGGCTCTGTCCAAATTCCATATGGGTAACTATATTTTGCCTAGCTGATATTTGCATGTAATTTAGTTAGATATGTTATTATTCTTTTTGTGTCTCAGACTGTAATATGGAGATGCTGTATTAAGAGCTGCTGCTGCCTAACTAGAAGTTTTGATAATCCAGGGACCAGTGAAGGGATTCATGTTACTACCAGAGCAGGGATTTCTGTGGTGGTCAGTGTTTTGGGAGTTTGGAGGTAAAGCACTATATAAACAAATGTCTATAACCAAAGCTCTGTTTCAAATATCACAGATACCCAGGAAGTCTTGGCATTCCTTGGTGATGCTGAAATCCTGAGACTGCTGGCAGTAGTAAGGGAATTGGTTAGCATCCCTGCTGAGCCCTGAATGAATTAAACAAGAAAACTGCTAAGAGGGCTCAAGAAATAGATGTCATGTGTCTTTTTCTTAGTTGAATTTATACTGTTTATTTTCAAAACTCTTTAGCAATCTGTCAAAAGCCTGTACACTGCTTCAAGTTTGAACATCTCCTGTCTCCAGAAGCAGACTTAACAGGGTCACTTGGCCATTTCCCTATAAGATTGGGTAGAGGCTTGTGTTGTGACTGCATTGTTGTTTTTTGGACCTCATGTTTTGAAGGGTGTCTTTAGGAAATTTGCCCCATTTTCTCTGGAAACTTATTCCCTCACTGGATCCCTGTCTATCTTTCATGTGCATCCTAAATATTTTAACTAGGATGGTTCTATAGAAAGTCACTCACATTGGCAGACAAAGCTCCTTTGAGCATGGTACTGCAGAACTTTTGTAGGGCAGTCTGGTCTGCTTTATAGCAGTAAGATGGACAAGGAGCTGCCCATGGCAGACAGCAGAGGGTAAGCCCAAGTCAGTGCAGTTACTGCTGAGTTCTGCAATCTCTCCTGCTTTTTCGGCCTTCTGAAGGGCCATGAGAATACCAATGAAAGGATCATGGCTGCAGTGAGGGCTGGGAAGGCTCTCCTGTGACTGCCCACAGTGTCTATTAGTCTGTAGCATTCTATGTGTTTGACTGGCCCATCTAGGACTTTCTCAAACCACTCTGCTATGGAGGGGTAGAGAACTAAGCTGAGTAGACATGACTGCTCTAGAGCTGGTTATGTCTAAATTTTGGCAGCAGAGAGAGAAATGGAGATGAAACTGTGCTGTGAACATCAAATTCTTGTGGTTGTATCCTGTGGTTCAGGACTGGACTTGGTTCTGTTCATGATAAGCTGTTTCAGTCCTCAGAAACCAAGGCAAGTGGGGTAGAGGAAAACACTGCACAATTTTTCCTGTCCCATGGATACCCTGTTCTGCCTGACATAGCTAACCGTACAGGATCTGTCTGGTTTGTGTAGGAAAGCTAAGATCTGTCAGCTCTGTCTAAAAGTCAGGGTTTTTGGGACCTTTTTGTGACTAGGCAAGCCACGGAGTTGGTTAATGTCTGAGGATTGTGCTCTCAGAGCTTAAGTTCACCAAGACAGCAGACTCTTCTGAAACCCTGCAGTTGCTTTCCTTCTCCTGCTGTAGAGAACCTATTCACTAGTCTGGATTTAACTTGCTCATTTTGTGGCTCTGGAAAAATGGTGACACGTCCCTCTTCACATCCTGACATCAGTGGGGACTTCCAGTCACTGACAATTCAAAGGCAGCATCACTATGTGCCTTATGGGAGCCAGGGATGAAGCTATTGGTTTCCAGTTCTCCCTCTTCTATCTTGCCTCTGTGAAGTAGGTTGTTCTTTTCCAGTAGCAATGACCTGCATTCCCCCCATTCTTCTATCTTTGAAAACTGTACCAGGCCTGGCATTCTGTTATTTGGTCTTCTCTCTCACTAAAAATATGATGAAACAAGCAGTGAAAGCTGGTACTGTGTTGTATATAGAAAAAAAGTGATACTTTATGAATTTTATTATGTAAAGTGTCACTTCTAGTGCATAGCTCTCAGTTCATCATGCTTGTTACCATGAAGAATCTGGGAAACGTTGGCTCTCACACAAATGAGTTTTATGTGTTTTTATGTGTTATAAAGTCAAAAGCACAACTTGTTTCCAAGTGGAACTAAATACAAAGAAAACCTATTATGCAGAATGGAAACCAGATGATTCTGCTTTTCCTTTTGCTCTATTAGAGCTTGATTATTTTCTTTTTTGATTCCTTCTTTCAGGAGTACTACTCTAAGAGTTATAATCTAGTAGTACCCTATTTGTATTTTTGGTTGCTGTGTAAGAGTCCTAAGAAACTTTTACCTTTCTGGATTACTTTTTTCATTAAGTTCCTAAGCCTAAAAAAGAGTCTTCCCAACTCATTTGTACTCTTGAAACCATGGTGAACTTAAACAAAGGGGTATATTCTGTTTCTGCTTTACTGAGATGCAGCTCCACAGGACCTCTGTTCACTTTCACGGAGTTTATCTGTATTCACATAAATGTAAATCAGATCAGAATTTGGCCACTAAGAATGCAGCTGATGTAGACATTGGCTTAGAATGGCTGGCATTAGTGATCTCAGTGTATTTGGAGATTCAGCCAGCTCTCTTCCAACTTCATTTCCTTTTAGTATCTTTTCTATATCCCCTGGTGGCAATATGGGTTGAGATGATGAGTTGCTTTACCTAGCAATGCAGGATATAAAGTGGCAGAAAACATTGAAACACTGATACAGTGTTGGTTAGTGCTGACAGTAAAGTCCCATCCACAGCCTGTGAGACCCTGAATCAGTGGACACATAACACATTTTCCAATGAAAAAGGCCTTTTACACCCTTGATATTGCCAATGGTCTGGAGAAAGAAAATTAGCAAACTGAAACCAAGGGCCCTTCCCAGAGCAAGCTCTTCCTTATCACAGGACATGCCACACTTAGCCCTCGTTAGATCCCAGTTCACTTTCAGCTTTCGCAAGTCAGAATGAGCTTATCTGTGATTTTTTCATGTTTACTCAAGCTCTCAGCTTGATAGTGATGTACGACTAATACTTGGGTGTGCCACATTCCATAAGATTTGTGAAGTAAATGACAGAGAGAGAGAAAAAGACCTTTAATTATATGAAATTAATTTTGGAGTTTTGCTTTCCACAACCGTTGCTACAAAATCTGCAGACAGCGCAGTTCGGAGCCCTCTCTGCTTTTCTGGCAACACAGAGGATCCCAGAAGCTGCCAGCAGCATCTAATGGGATTTTTTGTGGCTGCATGTTGCCATTTGGCTACACCGTCTTGTGGACAGAGGAAGATTTGTCTGCCTGATTTGGGGCAGTTTCCATAGGAAACATGGTGGGGTGCACTGGCCGTTCAGCAAGGGTTAAACTGCCCTGAGATGCATCCAAATCACACTTGGGATGGAATGAGTCCAGAACAATCCCTTGAACAAGCAAGCTGGAAGAAGTTTCCTCTCCTTTGCTACTCCGTGGCTGCTTTGAGTACTTGTTGGAAATAGCAAGGAAAGAGTCTCATGTCTTCTGTTGTTTCATTAGGAAGTACTTCCAAGAAAATGTAATTTTTCAATCTAATAACCTCAAATGACCATGGTTTGGTTTATTTTTCTGTTTGTAAAATAAGAAATCTATCTGGAATTAATGGTTTCTTTGGGAAAAAAAGATACCCAGTGTCTTTTTTTTTTTTTTAAATAAATTTGCTTGTTACAGTGTAATTTTGAGAGCCTTGAAATCTCCAGGTGAACCTTCAGGAAGACCGGACCTTTACAAAGGTATAGTAAAGGTGGTTTTATTCTGAAACAATGGACATATTTTTAGTCAGAATTTCTTTTATTATTTTTAGAAGATAAGGTAATGGACATAAATTTTGCTTGGTACTTACACTAAAATCACCCGTGCTTTTGTGAAGTATTTTCTTGTGGTAGCTATGCATGATATTTTAAGATTGGTTTGTTCTCTTTTTAAGTTGTTTCTTGGTATCTCCCCTAATGGATGTGTTTTCCCACCATCTAGGGGTGGTTGAACAGTGAAAACAAGAACCAATAGGCTCACTATCTTATTTTTATGAGATCTGAAAAGGATAGAAGAAATAGTATCCTCTCCACCAAGTAATTGCGCTGCCACTTGCCACTTTGTCTTGCTGGCGAAGTCAGCACAGGAAAATTTTGCAGAAGAGGCCTCCTTTCCCACTCACAAAGTGGGACATGTATGCCATATAGATTCTCTTCACACAGTAATCCTGGGATTATTTGCTTGTTGACCAAGAAATCTTCCTTTAGTCTGTCCTGTCCCAATGTTTCCAGTGGCCCACCAGGCACAAATTCTTTAACACGATGTCTACTGAAGGCAACCTCTGGCATACTCTCTGGGTGCCTTGGAGCATGTAAGCTGATGTATCCACTGATCCCATCCCAAGGGACCTGCATCATAAAGTGTTTATCCCAGGCAAAATAGGTTATCCACCCTCTTTCATATTTGCCCTCTCACACTGACCTCAGAGTGCTCACTCTTTCTATACATATCTCAGAAAAGTGTTTCATGTAGCCTGCACCCATATGAATGATGTGGTTCTTCAAAAATCCTGTTGGAAGAGCACACAGATATTTCATTTTCAGTGTAGCGCCTTCCTGACAAACATATCAGTATCCCTTACTGGTCAGGTGAAAGGGAAAGAGGGACATGAAGAGAATCTCACCGATTCCTGCCCATAAGTATACAAACCCAGAATTTAGGGTCTGTCACTCCAGTCCATGAGGTGATAGTCCTTGATATTTTGTGTACAGGCCATGTCCTCTCTGCAGGACACAGCAATGATGCTTAGTATCACATCCAAAGATCAGCTGTGGGAGAGGGACTAGTTAGGATGCAATTTTGCAAATTTCCATGAAAAGACAAATCTCAACGGACTTGCTCATGACAAATTGCTGGGCTATAGAGCTGTGGGAATCCAGCCAGATTGCAGAGAGCACTGTTAAACCATTTCTGGCTAAAGACAGATGCACTGCTACTCCAGATCTCCTGATTAAAAAATATGATCTCAAATTACCTGCCCATTGGTTTATCATCCATGCCTGGAGTCACCACTCTACCTTTCAGTTGCATAGCTGCAAGAGTGGATCACATGCCTCCTGGAGGAGCAGTGTAAAATTAGATGGAATATGCAAGTGTGGAAGGGCAGGAGGGTATAATAATTTGAAATGAACAGTAATTCTACATTAGTGAGGAAAGATGTTTGCTCTGGTAACTGGTCTGGCTTGTGGGAATGTTGAGTTCCCAATGATCCCTGTGAGCATCCTGACTCTTTATCTCCCTAAAGAACACCCACAAATTCATTAGTCCAGATAAGCAAAAGGAACTAAAGCAACTCACTCACAGTTAAGTGCTTGGCTCCCTGACTAGATACCTTAACTCACTGTTAGGCATTTAACTGCTGTGGAGAGAGTTCCAAACCCACTAATAAATTGAGTGCACTGCTACTCAGCACTAACCAACAGTGTATGCTGAGCAGGGGGGCTATGTCTAAATCTAGATTTTTTTTCACTTTTTCTAGACATACACACAAAATTGCTCTGGAGATGCATACCTTTCTACAAATAGATAGGAGAGAAAGCACAGTAACAATTTTTGTATCACTCCATTAATTATAATGTAAGACCAGGGAGTTGAAGACTTTAGTAACTACACTGTACAATTACAGTTGAGTAGTTTGTGATGGTTTGAATTTCTACTTCTCCAATGGAAGATTTTTCTCTAACTTATTGTCTGCAGTATCAGAAGCTGCTTTTCACTGAGCCCAGTGCTGCATTTCAATTATATGTTTGGTGTGAGAAAGCTTTATGTTGGGTTTGTGACATCTGTCTCCTTTAAGAGTGGATATTACTGAGATAGAGACAATTAAATTCCACCTGCATCTATCTTAGGTAATATGGTAGGTACTCAGAATACCCTCTGAGGCTCAGAATTCAGTAGATCTTCCCTGTCTCACAGACTCTGAGAGGACTGGGTCCTGCTGCCATCATGTAAGGAGCATCATTTAGCAATTATCCATCCAGAAAACTATGGCAAAAATTACAATCACGAGCCACATGGCACGAAGAGTTTTATATCAGTGATAAGAATGCTACAACCCTCAATTCAGCATATTTTAACAGGGCTTCAGAGTGGATATCTCTGACCAGTTCTTTCACCAGAAGCATCTGTACTGTTTATGTAACTGTTTGGTTAATGTGTCATGTTTTTCATACTCAGTGGTAAAGTTTAATAATAGCATGCTGCAGCAAAGGGCACAGAAAATACGATGACTAAAGTTCTTACGTGAGCGAATTTTAGCTTTCAAAAAGAATTGTCTTTTCTGGGCTCTGACACATTAAAATTTCTCTCCTTTTCAAAGCAAGGGTGATATTATTACCCAGGAAAATTGCAGTGTGGGAGAAAAGCTATGCAACTGAAAAATGAGATTCAATAGCATTCCTAGGAAAACTCAACCTTTTCATGGCTTTCTGTGTTGGCATTAGCCAAGGAAGTCAGCAAGCAAGTATATTTTCAAGAGGGAGGTGTATGTTCAACATAATCCCTATGATTCTCATATTAACAATCATGGGATTATTACAACTAGAAAGGTGATAGAAATCAGTGTACTGCTCTTCACATTGACGATGGAACTTCTGCTTACAAACCAAATACTCTGTGTTAACAGATGTGTATATCTCCTTCATATACCAGAAGGCAGCCACAATAACATTTACAGAACAGTAAATGCTTTTAAAGTGTCTCTGAACAAGAGTAAGAAACCTGAGTACACGTACTCAGGTACAGCTGAATAAAGGAGGAAAAAAAAAAAAAGAAAGAACACAGAAATAAGGATGCAGAAATATTATTTAGTGTAAATTTAGTGTAAGTTTCAGTGCAAATCACTGTGACATTAATGGAGGCTGACAAACATTCAAAATTATGAACCAGAATATTTAAGACACCATTCGTAATTCTTTCCATTAGTACCAAGATGAAACTAAAGTGAATTCCTCTGAAATGAAGGTTGGATTGACTGGTAAACTTAGATATTTTTGAAAGGAATATTATTTAAATGGCAACTTGTTAAAAGCATTTCTGCTTCTTAGTTCTCTGTTGTCAATCACAACTGAAACAGTTCACATTTTGAAATATACAACCCCAAACTTATTTTAAATTATTCAAACAATAATTTTGTTATTTGAGTTAATGTAACAAAAATTGATTTTGAATTTTTGGCAGAAGCCCAGAAAGAATTACTTGAGTTTTACACATACATTTTCAAGAGTTTATCTGACATTCACAAATACCACTGGAAGTTTAGCTCTTTTGTAGAAAATTGTATTATGTTGTATTCATGTAGTATTTTAAAATATGCCAAAGGCTGTTGGAGTGGATTTTAGGATTTTTTAACAACTCTGTCAATCTCAATAAAACAAAATAAAATAAAGGATGGAACCATATTGAAGGCTGTTTTCGAGTACAAAAAAAATTGTTGACAGCTTGGTGCAGAAGACTCTGTAGAAAACCATGAGCATTACTTTTCAATAGCTACTGAGTTTGCAGTTTCAGTAGACACTGAGGATTCTAATTCATATCCAAACTTCATGATGCAAAATTGGCTTTGCCATAAATTCAGATAATACCAAGGTCCAAGAAGATTTAGTGCTAAATCCAAATATCAGAACGAAGACCCATCTTTAAGTTTAAAAAACCTCCTAATGCCTGTTTGACATCTCATGGTGCCATCATTAAAAATGTGACTTCATAAATTGCACTGATATAAAAGGTAAACTTTATGACCTAATGTAAAATCAGTGTAATGACAAGAGCATTGGGTGCTTTTTTACATGAAGGTTTAAATAATTAATTTTCTTCTTCCATTTTTGACATCTCAGCCTAGCTCAGGCAAAAGTGTAGGCTGAGAAGACAGATACACTAGGTAGGCAGCCAATTAAAACAGACTGTCACAAAAGAGCAGGATGGTTTTTCAGGACAGGCATCGTTATTTTGTGAGAACCAATATAACTTCCTAAATGTCTCACAGATGCAGTCTGGAAGAAATTGCATCCCCCTCCCAGTAAAAATATCTTAGCTGCCTCAAAGAAGAGACCATCTGGAGGCTTACTCACTTCGGGGGATGCTGAGTTAATTGAGTGAAAGTCCAAATAACTCTTTAGGAGAGACATGATGAGGAATAGCAGTAGATTTTAAAGTGATTTAAAGTTATGTAACTCCAAATGAATTTGCTTCAGTATTGCTAATTCTTAATGAGTTGTATTAGCACCATACTTTGGTGGCCTAAGCATAGATCAGGGCTTGTTTTGAGTACTGCAAAAAGGAATTTGCTGAGCACTGCTAAATGCACTTACACTAGAAATTCAGACAAAAACCAGTAAAATTTCAATAATAAAATCAACACAGTTTGGTGTAATTTGTTCTTACAACTCTGTTTTCAGACTAGTTTAAGGTAGCTTAGTAAAAGTTTAAGCTTGTTCTCAAGTTAAGACGCTTTAAGACAATAGCAGTCACAAAGCTGCTGGTATGATCTCTGAATTAAGACATGACTCCCATGAAAATAGCCAAAATTTTCCAACCGAATATTCTGTGATTCTGTGAAGAAACAATCTCAAATACAGCATGTGTGAGAAATAAATGACTCGGTTTTATTATAAGCAAAGTGAATTAAATAGAAAACATAAAGAAATGAGATTTTTTTAGGCGTATCGTGAAATCTGTGAGGTGGAAAGTCCTTTCTGGACCGGACACCAGGGAAACTTACGGATGGGAATAGGGAAAATATAAAAATAAAATATATACCCGACCACATGGTTGGCCTTTGTATGCAAAGAACCCCCCTGTGCAATGTACAGGGGGGTACGTCACAAATCAATCAAGAAG
>JAWWLV010000045.1:17855478-17911794 GCA_035041135.1 Platyrinchus mystaceus
AGAAATTACCTTTTAAGGTAAAATACCTGACACCTACTGAATATGTAACAGCTTATGTAACCAAGAATGTACAAAAAAGCGCGTTTTTCAAACTGCAGGGTGCTTTCCGGGCCATGTGGCCCAGAATGTCACCCAGCGCTGCAATAAAAATCTTCTCTGGTAATTTTCCTCATTCTGCAGGGTTTTTTTGCTGTTTTCTTAAATTGAAAGCAAGGATTTTTCCAACAGCACACACTTGGATTTGACCAACTCGAAAGCAGCTTGGCAGAAAAAGACTTGGTTATCCTTATAGGTAATAGCTGATAATGACTCAGTTGTGTGTCCTTGGAGCAAAGCAGGACCTGGGCTGCAGTAGGCTGAGTCGTGCCAGCAGGTTGAGGGATAATTTGAGTGAAGAGTCAGTAGCAAAAGGAATGTACTCATTGTCCTATTCAAACAAGTGATTCTGTCTGCCTGGAAGAGTGTCTAAGCTGTGATTGAAGGTTGCAGCACAAGCATTCACTCAAGGTAGTTGGAAGTCATGCAGGATCACCACCTCTTTGGTTCCAAGCTTTCTTGGCTACTTTTCTCCTGGGTTTGCTGGTTGCTGTTGGGAACTGCTGTCTCTTTAGACCTGTCTACATATTCAGAGCTGCCAGTTGCCTGATAAGTTTTGAGAGTTTTTGTTGTTCAAAGTGGTGATACTGTGTTGACAGGGTTTTGAGATCTTTCAGTTAAGTAATCTTGTGTCATTTAAACAATCTACGGATCACACCTCAGGCTGCTGTCTCCATCTGGAATCTTATCAACCCTGGGTATTGTAGATCCCTTGTATTTGCAGCCTCTGTGCCAAGAACCGACAGGGTAGAAGATAGAAGACTGTCTTGAGAAGAAAGTCTTCTTGCTGTCTGCTAGTGCAGGATCTATAGCTTGGCACTTTCTTCTTTGTCCCCTTCTTATGCTATCTTATCTTTTTATGTAATATGAAAGGAGTAAGTTTTACCATGTCACTTACCTATCTTTTCTAGCCTGAGACTCCTCTTTGATTCTTTCTTTGCACAGCAATTCTTCTTTCATTGGTTTTACCCTGGATAAATTGAATTGATCCTGCCCCAGTGACTGGAAAGTTTTACATCTCAGACTTCAGCCTTATCCTTTAAGCCCTCCCTTTCCCATCGCTGTAGTGGAATTACTTATCTACATCTATTTACTCTTTGACTCTAGTGGATCTGGGATTGTTAAAAATTGGGCAGACCGGGCCCTTTCCAATTCATGTGACATTCACGCTAAAATGGATGGGATTTAGGAACCTAAATATATCTGAGGATCTATGTCATTTTTGTCTTATTGTTTCTGGGTGATATCCATAATTGTTTTAAGAAAACAGCCTTGAAACTATATTGTGGTGCCAAACTGGTGTGTTTTGTTTGGTTGTTTTTCTTTCTTTCTTTTTTTTATTTTTTTTTTTAAGAATCACTTTCCTCCTGCAGATTATAATAACCTAGCAGTTAGCATAAGAACAGAATTTAAGACAGAAGTTGAGTCTAAAAACAAGGACAAGCATCAGCTCCTAATGGTTGCTGGGAGTGGGACTCCGCTCTTTCTCACGTGAAGGTTGCAGCAAAGAAAATCGAGAATATTTTCCCCGGTGATAGAAGACTGACTCTGTAGAATGGATAGAGCAGTTAAAGCTTCCAAATGGAGGAAGAGAGTGCAGAGTGGCCCTAAGAGCCAAAATCCCTCTATTACTGCATTGTTTTCTACAGCAGTCTGAATGCAAAGCCAATTTTGCTCTAGACTTTCAGGTTTTGCAGCCTTCCAGTCTTTCTGGGATTGACAGAGTTGCTTCTTAACTTGTTTGGCCCATTCAAAAGGGAAAACTTCTTAGTTCCAGACACATATAACCTATAGCACCTCTTGCTTCTCCCTTCCCTATTCTTCAGATAATTGACTTTTTAACACTTGAATACCTTCAAGCAAGAACTGTGATGTCTCCTGTGTCCATACACTGCCTAGTACCCAGGGAGTACTTTGGGAAACAAGCAGAATTAACTATCTGTCTCAGAGAAAATCAAACCACAACTTACCTGAGGTCTACAGGTGCACCCTCCTTTCCCTCAGCCTAGCTTCCTCTGTGAACTAGAAAGTCCTGCTGTGTCCATGTGATCTGCTGAATGGATGTAGTCCCAGTCTATTGTCCGGACTGAAGGACCATTTGGAGCACAATAAGCATTCCTTCCAAAGAAAACCTGGATGTACAGGTGGGAGATTACACAGCAAGGTACCTCCTGACCTGAAAACCAGAAACAAGGAAAGACCATCCTCCTACCTAAACTCAAAATTTTATTTTAGTGGTGGCCTAGTGAAGCCAAAGAGCTGTGACACCATTCAAGATGTCCTTTCAGGGGCTTCGAATGGCTGCAATTTAGGGGACAGGTATTTTTATTCTTTGGGCTCACAAACAATTAGTAAGACCTGTAACACTAGCCAATCATTTATAGAATGAGAAGGAAAGAAGAAGAAAAGAAGCCATCAAAAAACCCAAACAAATGCAAATGGTAGAGCAAGAACAGCTAAAAATAGTAAGAGACATCAGGACTTAGAAGAGGCAGGTTGGAATGAGAGAATGAGAGCAGTGAGTGAGAACACATCAGAGAGGAAAACTGAAGAGCAGGTGGGAATGAAGGAAGAAGAAAAGGGGAAGGAGATTCTCAGAGAGAAGGAGAAAGGAAAGACCAGAATTAGGAGATGGAATGTGACAAAGAGGGATAGTAAGGGAGCTGCTAAATAAAAAGAGAAGAGGAAAATGAGGAGGAAGGTGACGAAAAGGAAAGAAAGAAGGAAATGTATGCTGAAGTCAAAACAGAGGAATGAAAGAATCCTGAAGCAAGAGGATTTATGGAGAAATGGAAGTAATCACATAAAACGTACAGGTGTAAAATGAGAAAATGAACAATGGAAGCATGAAGAGAGGAAGAAGGGTAACATGAAGTAGGGCCTCTACATCAGTTGATAGACTTCTACACATCAGTATTAAGACAGATGAACCTCACCATAATATGTGAAAAGAATTTTTGTGCTTTTTAAGTTTAAGGGTTATAATACAAGTATTTTGTAGAAAATACAAATTGTCATGATTTTTACAAATGTTGGTCTGTGCTACATATGGCTTATAAAAAATGCCAAAGCAGAACAAATTACATCAAGATGTTGTGCAGAAATTAGAAAAGGTAAACAAAAATCTGATACTTTTATAACACAGGCAGGAAAGAGTAGTCTTATATACACTGTGAGTTACAAATCTGTGGGAGCTATTGCGACTGATGTCCAGCCCTCACTTCATACATTAGTCAGTGTAAAGGATGATGTCACAGAAGGATTAGATCTAATCCTGGACAAGAAAGCCCTGTGATGACTTAACAAGGAGCAGAAAAGAGGGAGCTAAATCAGCTTAAACTCAGGCTTTATGAGTTTGGATGGAATCAGCATTTTGCATGTGTGGTCATGCTTTGCACGTAGCAGCAACACACTCAGTTCACGATGATACCTGTCTACAACTTTCCTGTTCCTGCCTCCTATTTCAGCATGCTGCTGGCCCAGTTTCTGGCTGCCACTAATACAAAATAAGAGTCCATTTTCCAGAATTTATGCAAGTCAAATTTTAATTAACAGCAGAACTCTTGACACCACATAAGCCTCACAGTGCATTGATCAGTGTAAATAACCAATAGATAAACCAGGGCAGACCTTTGGTTGCCATGTAGTGAATAGGTGGCTGCTAGATAATCCAGCTTTAATTTTTCAGTTTTGTTAGTAGTCTGTCTGGCAAAGCACAGGCATAATTTGAAGTGACCAAATTTGCTCACCTGCTAAATTGATGGTGTTGATCACCCACTGGTTCCTCTGACCCCAGAGCTTTGCTCAACCCAGATGAATGGTAGTGAGAAGAAAGATCTTTCTGGATAGGACTGCAATTTATGTAGAAGCTATTGATGAGCCATGGAACATCTTTGCAACAAGCCCTTTAGTCAGACTATCACTTACATGGAATTAGCTAGGCAGCAAGGTGCTCAGGGCACCTCTGGGTCAGTGTTGCCTGAATCAGAAGCAAAAGGTGACTATTTGAATGTTGTCTGAAGTGGTCACTGCAAAGAGGGCCTATTCTCATGACCAGTGCTATAGATATCTTTCTTCTATTGAAATAAAAGCAAACAATTTGCAGAGATTTATAGAACATTTAATTTAACTTTCATTAGAAAAGCACCAGAATCCTGTTTGGGGAGGTAACAAATGGAAAAGTTCTTTGCAGCTCATCATGGCTCTGATAGATATTTCCTTATTAATTTTTTTATTTTGGAAAGTAATACAGTAGTGAGTGATAATTGTTGCTGAGAGGATTTTTGAGGAGGTTCTATTTAACAGTTTTCTCTAGGTTTTAAGCAGATTAAGAAATGGAAACTCCAGTGATATATCCCAGTGTAATGTTTCTTTACTCACATTGTTGTTTTTAGTTTTAAAAACAATTACCTCATTGAAAAGTACAATTTAGGAAAAATAGATTTTTAAAAGACTTACAGTTTTATTCCAGAAATTTGCTTGACAGTGTGGGGTATTCTCTAAAAGCTCTGTTTTGCAACTAACAGTTTAAAACTTTAGATAGGAGAGCCAAATCTGCCCCAGAGGTAAGTTCCCTAATGTGGATATAATGGTTGGAATGAATTTAGTCCATTATTTTCAGTTACTCAACTTTTAGATTACTATTGCAAGGCTTGGAGTTGTGAGAAAAGAGTGTAATAAAGACATTCTAGCACATGGAATAAAAATCAGAAAAAAACACTAGGAAGTATGCAATTATATTTCCCACTAGGAAGTATGCAGTTACATGATATTTCACAGTTAAAATATCATAGAATCATAGAATCATAGAATCATAGAATCATAGAATCATAGAATTAACTGGGTTAGAAGAGACCTCTGAGATCATCAAGTCCAACCCTTGATCCAACCCCCCTGTGATTACTAGATCATGGCACTCAGTGCCACATCCAACCTCATGTAAACTGGGGGAAATGTAAATACAGAAATCAATGATAATGGTTATCTGACAGCTCTTTGTCACCCTTTGCATGACAACTTTGACATACCAGTCACTTTCCAACGGGCAGTTTTCAGTCCAGCTGTCAAAACCACATCCCATTTGGAATAGCTTTGCATAGAGAGGTTACAGGTCTCAGCCTGAGGAGATGAGGGAATCCCATCACCCTAGGCACATGGAGAAGAAGTTGTACTGTCCTCATGTGCTCCCCTCACAGAGGATAATGGATGGAGTCAGCCCATGACTGGTGAGGAGTGGGTTGGCTCAGTTGGTTAGAGCATGGTGCAAAGTACGCCAGGGGTTGTGGGTTCAATCCCCATATGGGCCATTCACTTAGGAGCTGGACTTGATGATCTTTGTGGGTCCCTTCCAACACAGAATATTCCATGAATATTCTCTCTGCACTATGGAAAAGTGTGGTGGTAGGGGGAGTCTCCTTTTCTCCCTCAGCTGGAGAGTTTTTTCTTTTGTCATCACTAGTTTCTTGCTTTTTGGTGGAGGCAGCTGCAATATTCATCAGGAATTAGTAAATTACTGGAACAACATCTCACAATCCCTCCCATAAAGCCTTCTGAGGTCACTGAACCATGGTCTTCTATCCAAGTATGGAGGACAAGTGCATCAACATCATGTGTTTCTGAGAATGATCAGAAACAGATTAAAAATCAAAACAAGGTCAGATCTGCAAAAGAACTAGGGATTGAGGAAGTTCTGGAGAAACCTGGGTGTAACTGAGTATAATTATGATCCCCATGTCCCCTGCTCAGCTGCAGCTAACCCAATATAGATACCTAAACTCACCAGGGGCCTCTTTGTTTGATGTTTGACATTACTATTATGAGAATTCAATTCTCTGCAGCCCATTTCAAATTGTTCAAGTATGAGAAGTTCAGCTGCTGGTTCAACACTTGATCAGGTTTCAGAAACAGAAATTTTCCCCTAAGTCTCTCTGTAAGTTAAAATATATTCTCAGAACATTCATAGCAAATGTGAAGAACAGTGTGTGCTGCTTGAAAGACACAGTTATGAATATTTTTTAAAGGAACCAGAATTTTTATATTTCTTCATAATATGATGCGATAGCTTTTCTTATACTTGGAAAAATTGTGAAATTTTGTCTATAAGCCTTCCTTGGTTAGTCAGAGAAAGCTCAGTCTTTTATTTCTTGATTGAGCACCAAAATTGTTCAGATGCTCAATCCTGAAAATTAGGGGCTGTAATAAACATCACAAGGAGGAGAAAGATTTCTTGATTCTCATTACTGTTTCCAGAAATGTTTGTTCACTTTATCCAGTGACCACTTAATATGAAAACAGGAGGAGAAATGGGTTGAAATTCCCACTGGTTGAAGAGGAAAAGGAAACTTAATGCTCATACTTCTTGGATAAATACCTTTGTGTTGGGTTTGCCTGGCGAGTTTTTGGCATCAGTGTGGCTACAGAAGTTGCTTCTGTGAGAAGCTGCTAGAAGTTTCCCTTATGTCTGATGCAGAGAAGGCAAATCAGCTCCAGGTGTGCTCCCAAGATCTCCAAGGAATTTCTTTAAAGATGACCCAAGGAAGGAAAGGGCTCTGCTGGAGACAAGGGTTAATGAGAAGATAGTACTGTCTCTTGACAGTCAAAGGAGGGTAATAAGTGGATTATAAATGAACAGCACCACTCACGAGGTGGGAACTGGACTGGGAATACTGAGCTGAGGGTGTGGAGCATATGGGTTGCAGGAGAGGAAATGGGAATTAGGAACAGGAAGGGAACTTAAGGTCTGGGGAAATGCTTGATAAAGGGTTTGGAAAAGAATGGTGACAGAGGGAAAGGAGGATTGGGGTTCAAAAGGGATTAGGAAGGCCTTATTTCTTTAGTTTGTACATTTTGGGATTTCAAGGACTGGCTCTGGAGGAACAGTGGGATTGGGTTAGTGAAAGATATGGGAAAATAATTGTCAGAGATGAAGTAAATCTAAGCAAGGAGAGATGGAGAGGAAAATTAGTGGCTTTGGTATGGGAGGAAGGTGCTTTGTAATGGCAGACACCTTGGAAAGGGACAACGTGGGAGGGAACTCTCAACACAGAAGATGTTTGGAGGAGTTTTTAGGCAGAAAGGACTGGAAGATTTGAGACCTGGGACAGAAAGGGCTCAGGACAGTATGGTGTGATGGGGAGGTTAGGGTTACTAATTTGGGGAATATTTTTTGGGACCTGATGTTAGAGAAGAGGCACATACTGAGAGAACTGCCTCCCTGTCCTTGTTCAAAGAACAGTCCTTCCCTTATTCTCTGTTTGTAGAAATGAAAATAGCACTGTTTGGACTGAATAACCGAGAGATTAACTTTAAAGTCAGGAATGACATGAATTCTGAGTGCTCTGTGGTATTATTGTGCCATATGAAAATTCTTTACAGGACAGCCAGTTTGAGAGACTGAAACTTTGTGTTTCTGAACTTGTTTGACACAGCAAATGTGCCTAATAAATCCCAATTTTAAACCAGACACTCTTCCACACAATAACATGCATCAATTTAATCTTAGCTGTTTCCTTAAATATCTCTTCTCTGTAGGAACTTGGTCCTAAATCTGTCTGTGAGATCCAGGTCCTTCCATAGATGGCCTGATAATCCTACTCTCCATATGTTATGAGTGCTGAATTTTCATAAGTTCATGTCAGCACACGTTGGCACTCTACTTCAGCTTTGGTCAACTTTTCTTTCTGGATAGGGCAACACTGAGCTCTCTTGAAATCCTGTCTGTAATACACAGTTGTTTACAAACCACTTGATACAGAAGTCACAGCACATATTTGTGTTGGCTGATAATCTGTTGTCAATGACGGATGACAATCAGGTGTCGTTTATGATTCTTTTGGATTTGTCGCTGCCTCCAGTACTGTTGACCATGAACTGACCTGCATTCTGGCAGTCCGGAAGCAAGGACAAATGGGATGAGTAGTGGAGTTCAGAGTTATGAGCAGCTTTGAGCCCTGAAGCCTGTTGGCAGTGGGTTGAAGCAGGGATCATTATTAACATCTCTTCTGTGTTAAAAATACACAGGTGATTCTTCCTTTCACAGCATTTTTATTAATATGTTTACCTATTAATATTTTGATAATGCAGCATTAGCACTTATGTAAGTTTCTGCTTGCTTGTCACATAAATTTTAAAAAATGTTGTAAGCTTATACATAATGTTTTCAACAAATATTTTCTCCAATCTCTTGCCTTTAGCTCATCCTTCCTCCATCTGCCTCAAAAAATAAACAAAAAAAGGATCCGTACAGCAAGCTCAGCAACGCCACCCACCTTCCCCCTCAACAAGTAGCAAAACAATCTAGTCTTTGTTGGACCTGGGGGCATGAGGTTGGTTTTATTATCAAATATGAAGGCAATTCTGCTAGATAAATGTCTCTTGTCCTTGTTGGATCCATTGTCACTACCCCTGCTGTTCTTATTGAGATGTTGTAGCATACTAATTTCCTCCATTGATCAGAATTTGGGTTATACAGAGCTCCAGGGATCTCTTCCATACTACATATTCCAATTTAAATGACTGGGGATGAGAGAAGGAACGCCTACATTTTTTGTGTTTCCTCTTCTCTACTCCCTATGGGGCAGCTAAAGTTCCCTCTAAGTTGCAGACCAAAAATCAACAGTCTGAAGTCTACCTGGAAACAGCTGACAACCTCTCAGATATGGGTTCAAGCACTGCCTGTGTGTACAGCTTCTCTTGAGAAATCTGTGTGAGCCATCAGACAGAGACACCAGGTGATACCAGCATCTAGGAACACCAAGAGAATTTTGCATCCCAGGGTGGGAAAAGCACAGATAACACAGTCTGAAAGGAACTAACTTAATCCAACTCCTGTGGCAAAGCATGTTATGCTGTGTCAGCTCAGCCATGGGAGGAGTCCATCTTTAAACTACTTGTCAGGTGCAAATGTGAGATAAATAGATACAAGCTTCTCTACCTTGTATTTACTGGCCTCCTAGATACAATTAGTCAGAAAGGTAGGTAATTAGATGGAGAGATAAGGATAAATAGCAAATTCAGTTCAGTGTACCACAGACATTCTGGGTAAGCACTATGAACACTTTTCTTTTAAAGATTCGGTCATATGTCATCATAGCTCTATGGTTAGACATGGCCTATGAAATTCTACATTAGGAAGACACAGTTAAATCCATGCCCTCTCTCAAGAGAAATAAGACATTCTCTCATAGCTTCCATACATTATATTAATTTCTCTAGTTCTTTGCTCAAGAGGGAAAAAAAATAAGGTGGTTGATTACACAATCCTGACGTTTGTCCACTTGCTGCTGCTTTTTTTGGCTCCTCTTTCACTAGAAAGACAAGTGATTTCCCTGAGGGCCCTGAACTAGTGCCATGCCACAGCCAACAGCTTCAGCCACTTGGAAAAAGTGCAATGTTGTATCTTCCAAAAACTGTTCCCAGGGCTTCATAATATTTGATTATTAGACCAGAGCTGTTTACTGTAGGGTGGCAGCTACACTCCGTCCAGACTTGTTGCTTTATTATGCACTAGCTCAATCTGTTTGTGCAACAGTTTGCATGTGGTGATAAAGCCAGTTAAAACATTGGCCGTGGTGTAGTGCTATTTAGTAAACTTTGAAAGTCTCTGTTTTGCTCTTTCCAGAGTACCGAGCATAGATGGATTTCAACTGTCTTGCAGTTTTACAAGACATAAAATTACTATGTGTAATTGATTACTGTTAGATTGGTCCATGATCTGGCCTCAAATCTGCCTAATAATCTTATAATACTCCACCCCAGCCTTTGTTCGTCACCATTCCCAGCCACCCTCTCCATCAGCTGTTAGTCAGCATCTCCATGTTTTTTTTCTAAGACATCTACTCAAAGCACCAGAGGCAGATGCAGGAGACAGGCAGAGCTGCTGGTGATTGTTTTAACATCAGTGCTGTTGTTTTCCAGTTGTAAAGTATTTCCAAAGTTTATTTTCCTTAGTGAAATGAAAACAACAAAAATAGTAAATCTGTTTGTGTAACTTTTACTTATAATTTTCATTGTAAGGGTTTCATTGACTGGGTTCCATTGACTGGGTTCCTTTGGTTTACTTTTGGTTTTCATTATTCTATAATCCTCTGTGGCTTGAGACAACAAGGATTGAGTTTCATTTATGTAGACAAATTATACGAGGAACATTACCACAGCAACTAAGATCCTGATTTATAAGAAAAAACATAGCTCCCTTCTCCATTCAAAAAGGATTTACAGGTATTTTGCTAATCATACATCCACAGTTCTTTTGATTTCCAAATGAAATGCTACTTGCATTATTAATAGTCCTGTCACCTTGACTGATGCAAATTCAGCTGGCTATTTAATGTCAGTTGAAGGGCCGGCATTTCAATATCAAAGTTTCTGGTTATCATCTTCTTATGTCCTGAGCGACAACACTGCCCTAGAACTGATTACATTACATTTAGTATTTCCTGAAAACCCCTCCATATGACAGGATCTGTATGACCATCCCTTTGATTTTCTTCTCTGAGTAACAGTCAAGTAGTGCTGTTTCCCTGAGAAATGATTTTGCCAATAAAATATCAGGTTGTTGTTATAGGATGTTTTGATCATCACTTTCCTGGGTTTTTTTGTGTCTCAAGTATGATATTCCATGTTAGTATCTGGCCATGCAAGAAAAAAATGCCCTCCAAAACACAAACATAAGTCTAGGACATTGAATCTCTGCTCTGTTTCAGATTTTCTGTCCTGCAGTCAGTCCACACAGTCTCTATCTTAGCTCCTGAACTGCAAAACAGGCATAATACCACCCACCTTTGGAGACATTTGTCAGGCTATGAAACGTTCAAGTACCCTTCTTTAGTGTTACTGTGGCAAGGGTAGGAGTGATATTAGTTCTTGTGCTGGGAGCTTGTATAGGTATTCCTATCACAGTAGAAAAATTAGCCCACAATGTCCTGATTAAGTTGTGTGCAAAGCCAGGAGGTGTTGGACAGTTTGGGTGGTGTTTCTTATTTAAGCAGTTATTGCAATATCCTCCAGGGACTAGCTGGTGAGCAGACTGCTGTAGCAGTAGAAGTAATATGTCCTGAAGCTTGAAACTTCCTAGGGAGCTTAAAAAATACTCTTGTCTCAGAAGTACCAAACAAATTCAGAAATAAAGATTATATTTTGACCTCATTTACATGTAAACACCCCGCTCCACCCTGCCTATTTCTGACCCATCAAAGACAATCAAAGTCATAAAGACCCTGCCTTATTTGCTGGAATGTGAAATTCTAAGAACTTACTGGAATGAACCTCTCAAGTCCAAAACTTTCTTCTACTTTGAGGCATTTCCTATTAAAAAAAGTAGGAAGAAAGATTAAAAAAGGAAACTCCTCTCTGAAGTTTGGAAAAAAAAATGCTCCAGTTGCAACTACATGCAGTTGCAATATAAGCAGTATTCTTCTGACAGCAAAGACATGGTACAAATCCAGTTTGTTTGTGAGACTGCACCAGCTGAAAGCATGCAGGATGGCTAAGAGCAGGCAAAATGGGTTCAGGGTGTAGGACCCCTGCCCTTCAACTCACAAAAAATTGCATTTTTTTACATCTGTGGGAAAAAGGGCGATTGTGCCATCCATGATCTCCTTTACCATCATCAGAGCACCTGTTACAGCTTGACTAGTGATATCAATATAGGTGTGAACCTCGTCAAATCTAGATTTATTTCATGCAGGATGGTGAGTAGAAGCTTAGCAAACACAAAGGGACAGCCAAGCATCTACAGACCTGAAGTGTACACAGATCAGGGTGCTGTGCCAGTCTGGCCTTGACCGTATTGCCCACCTGCTTTTGGGCTGATGCCATGTAGCAATGGAAAGCTGATTCCAGGAACAAGAGTCCTGGGTATTCTGTCATGCAGAGAGTGAGCTTTTCTGTTCTTTGTGTGAAAGTGCCTATCTGGGTTCTGAGCCATAGGTATTTTACAGACATACAGACTGCACAGTGCACTGGCTTGCTGATGGCCAGAGAAGTCAAAGTCACTTTCTGGTATCAGGACTGTAACACAGATTGATGAAACCTGGGCAAAAGTTACTGTGTTGCCTTTGAAAATAGAGGCTGGACCTGTCTTCAAAACACATGACCGTGGAAAACACCTTGTTAAGAGTAAAGCTTTTTAAAAGGGACTCAGACTGATTTTTTTTTTTTTCACTGCTTTTTTCTCTTTGAACTTTTACAATCCCTTCTTGGTCTTCCTATGTAACAAAAAGAACTGAAACAACATAGAAACAATGATACAGAGCCTAATAAGTTCAATTGAAATTCATTTTGGTTTCATCAGCTAAAGACAATGACTGTAAGAAAAGACTAAGGTGACCATCAAGGTTAAGAGTATAATAATATAATGCAAAACGTTTTTGTTTTCTTGTTCATTAGTTGTTAAAAGGCACATATGTTTGCTGATAATTTAGAAAATAGTCATGTGAATTCACTTAAAAACACTGCACTTGAGTTAGAGAACCTCCTGATTTCCTACAATGTGATATTTCCAAGAATAGAGGAATATCTGAGTTAATTTACTATCCTCAGTCCACCTGGAATAGGTCAGTTGCTGATTAAACACACACCGAGGACTAATCAATAAAGAGCCATATCTTTGATCTATTTGGTACTGTTTCTGACTACATAAAGTAATGCTCTTAATGAAACATGGTTCTCTTGACTTTTCAGTGTAAAATCTTTTTTTTTTCAAATGATTGCTTATTAAAACCATTATGAAATAGGAACAAGAAGTTGCTCTTTTTTACTCATTTCGAACAGTGCAATAGCAGCTTGCTCATGCTCTTTACTGGTTTAAGGTTTCATTTAGAGGTTCTCACATGTGACCCAGAAGTCATGCTTTGATCTTTGTCAATAGCAAATGGTATGATTTCCTAAAGATACAGTTTACGTTTATTTTGTAATGTTAAATAGGTCAACGTGGTACCCCAATGACGCAAGACAAAATTGCTGAATTGTCTAGGGATGAATGGCTTCAGCTGACTGAAGAGGAAGCAAAACAGTACCAGCACTGGGCATTTGTGTGCTGTCAGTCTGCTTTGGCCCTGCCTTACAGATGAGTATTTTATTTTCTTACAGCGCCTGTTCTCTAACTCTGAACACCCTCTGCTCTTAGCTGTCTAAATGATTTTAAAAACTGTAAGTAACCCTCCCCCCACTTGCACCATATCTCTAAGTGCTTCCTCATTCACAAGTATCTCAGTTGCCTCTTCACAGTCCTTTGCAAATGTTAGTTGAAACAAATGAATCCTTCACTGGCCTTAAACTATCTGCTGTAAAGAACGCTGAAATGTCACTGAATTTGAGGATGGAAGCAGAAAGTCATCCTTCCTTGACAGGATTAACTTTATTTTGTGTTGACAGACTTTACACCCTTGCTAATCCCTTCTTTCTGCTGTTCCTGCAGTTTGGGAAGGCCCAAACTGTTCTCCATTAAAAATAAAAATTATAAGGCTGCTGTCAATATCTTTCTAAACTTCTCACTGCTCTCCCCTCCTGCCCAGCACATGCTGTAGACATGAACAGTTTCTACAGATGGCTTCATCTGTGTGAGTGTATGGCTGTACCAAGCTTTCTTGTACCCTCCACATCTATTCCCTGGCTCACCTAGATTATAGCTCTGACTGGAGCATGTCAGAACTCCTTGTTGGCTTGTGTGTCCACCAAAGAAAAATCAACTCTGTAGAGACAGGAGAGAAAAGGAAAGACAGAAGTTGTTTCCTGCTTTAACTACTGCCAATATGTTCTCAGGAAACTTACAGAAGGTGTTTTCACCTCTAGTGTCTCTCAGCTGATAGGTAACCTAGCTTTAGCAAGAAGGATATGGAGCTGTTTAGGTCTCTCAGCTCTGCTTACTGGCACTATAAGCCCACTGCTATCTGGGGAGGGTGCTCCTGAAAGGTGTCACGTATTGCAAGTCATGAAAGGCACACAAGTTAAATAGAGGGGGCAGGGTATGCTATGGGGAGAACAGAGACAGAAGCAAGATCCTTAGGCTGATCAAATAGCTGGGAGAGAGGCTGACTTCTCAGCAGCTGAGGATGCTAATTAAAATGCTGATTTGCATTTTAAAGCACAGTTTAAGATATGATCGACATATAACCATAAGGTTTTGATTGGTACCTCACTTTACAAGGTGGGATTGAATCTTGGGGTGCCCTGATGCCTCTTCCAGTCCTTCTTGGAGTGGGAAACCATTCTGGAATTGCTTATCAATTCACAAAATATTAGACACTTTAAAAAATCTTCTAGCGCATGTGTTCTTGATGCCTCTTTATGAGTTGTTATATTTTCATTCTAGCCATCATCAGTTATCTTCTTATCAAGGCCAATTAAATAAATCAAAGGTGAAGGATAGAAGAGTGGGGTAATGGCAACAGTCAGCAGAGCAGAGTGGTTAATAAACACTGAATGCTTTACAACAAAACTCCAAAATGATGGGTGAAGTACCAACAGATTTTTGGTACACAAAACCACAGTGACTGTGTTTTACACACTGTACCAGGATAACAGAATGTTCCTGTGTTATTAGAGAACATGAGCAACTGTTTGGTGCCCAGACCAAAACACATCTGGGCATTCATAGGTCCAGAACTTTGTGCTCTGATTTGAATGTCATAGTTGATTTTAGGTTTTTCTATGATTGTCTGGTACTTGTGAGTAAGCCTTGTAAAACTTAATCACTGGCAATCAGTCAAAATGGAGCTGGGATTTCAGGGCTTCATCAGCAGGGGAAAATCCTACAACTACCCCTCTCTAAGGATTTAATTAAAAATCTTCTTTGGTTTTCCTTGAATTTTCTTCCTATATTTTTATTGATGGGATGTAGTTCATTTCATAATCATCAATTTTGGCAAATCAGGCCCCCAAAACTAGTAGAAATTTAGAGATGTACTCATGTTAAAAAAAAAAAAAGTTGGGAAATTACATTCTCTTAAATTAGTCTAAATAATAGGAAATCAAAAGGGTATCCTACCCATAAAAAAAATTATTTTTATTGGAGTTTTGGTCAGCAAATAACCATAAATTTGGCCTATTTACTTGTACTGAACTGATCATACTCTCTCAATATGCTTACAAGTTTAGATGTAAATAAAAGAGGCCCAGGTTGTCATGTATTTATATTGAAAAAATAGCTTTACATTGAAATCAGGAAAAAAGTCTGCAAAACAATGAGAAGAGTTCAGTAAGGTGATGAGTGTGTTCTTCAACTGGAGCATTTCCAAGGAATGACAGTCAAGACCCTAGGTAACTACAGTACTGAAATTGAGCACCATATTTGTAACAGCAAATGTACTATAACACCACCTCTTTCCTAAAAATGTAATTAGTATTTTTGCAATTATGAAAAATTCCTGATATCATTCTTATTTTGTGAAGTCTTTTATCTAAATATATATACTTTGCCCTTTAATTTGTATCAGTCACAACTCTGAGAGTTCTATTTATCTCCTAATTAATCCAACAGGTGTCTGAAAATTGAAGACATTTAATTTCTGACAAGTTTAAAGAATGTCTGTCTTTGAATAATTTTTCTAAGAAGTAGTCTCTGGGAAATAAACCTCCATCAAGTACAGAAAAATAATCTACTTGCCCTTTGTGATGTGGACAACACATTTAGCTCCTTGTATCTGAAAAATGTTCCCACGTTAAACAATTATTAACTTGTTTATAAGTCACTGCTTGAAGTATATTATTGGATACAGATGCAAAAAAAGAAAGCAGAATATGAAAGGAAAGATGTTACTGTGTTTTATTGACTGCTTTTCAAACAGTTTCACTATCTTGATGTTCTACCTCTTCTCATTTGCTTATTGACCTTGTAAATATCTGATGCAAATACTTATTTGTTGTGGTAGATTTTGTTTATATCATGTGGACTGTTACATGCTTTTATAGACCAGCATTTTGGACAAGATAAAAAAATCTATGAGACTTTTAAAGAGTCATTTAATAAGCCACAGGCAGATTTTTCATGGCTACATTGAGATGTTTTCTTCCAGTCAGATAATATTCTTTGTGCTTAATATGGTCTACTATTTGTCTATGAACAGTCATTCAACCATAAAAGGAGAGAGACCAAAAGTCATCTCAAAATTATCTTCATTTATGACTTGAGTACTAAGGGAATCAGAATACAAGCGTGTATAAGATCCCTCTCCTGCTGAATGAACTGTTGTCCTGGATACCAACTATTTCTATTGGACAGAAAATAAATCCTTTCACGAGTGATTTCAAAAGCATGTTGTCCTGTTAGGATCTGCAGTAAAGTCAATGCACTTTTACTCAAAGATACATCAAAGCTGCCAAGGGTTCTAAGGTATCAGTATTGATTCCTCTATGAAGTTCTGGTTCTACTGAGACCAACAGAAAAATCCTGCTGATCTCAGAGAGGCCAAGATTTCATTGCTTATTTTTCCTTATTATTAACAGGACTAAATTGCAGACAGTCTCATTAAAATAACACAATATTATATTACATAGAAGTATTCTCTTACCACACATAATAAATAATGGGAATAGAAGGACAACAGAAAAGGCAAAAATTATATGAATATGAACAGGGATAGGAGCTGAGATTGAAAATATTAAGAGGTTACTGGTCCTTCCCACCCTTAGAGTTATTAATGATCCTCAGCTTTAGTTCCCAAAGAATCCATTTTCTGTCCTTTCATTCTATTCAAGAATTAAGTTCAAATTTCAATGGGAAATATAAAAGGGATCAAGACTTATCTATATAGCAATTTATAAGGCCTTCGTTCACCAGCAGCAGTTTCCTATTTTGCTCTCAGATATTCACACAACATCTGAATGTCTTGCAAATGTTAATGAATTTATGCTATAACCTCCTTGAGAGTTAGAGGAGAAAAATTATCTCTATTTTACAGCTGGAGAATGGAGAGAGAAAGAGGCTGTGATGTGCCCGAGGTCTCTCCCTGGATTTTTCAAACTCTGTATCTAAACCCCAAGACTTCTTTAGCCTCTAATTATTTTTGCTTTGGGGATTCTAACTTATTTAAATTCTGCTCTCTTGAACACTTTTCTCTTGGCCAAATCCATGCAAAAAATGATTCTTAACCTCAACAGATATCTGGAAAACCCCTTGTCCAGAAGAAAGCTAGAGTATTTACTGGCTTCTGTAGTTTGTGAGGCAACAAAAACAGAGGAGAAAACAGACTCTGAAGGATGTCTAAAAAATTTTTTTGAAAACATAACAAATGCATAGAGACTGATATTAAACAGATTTCCTTATTTTAATTTTGCCTGGGATAGAGGTACCAGAAGGTCTTCAAACTGAAGTTACCTTGTTGTTTGCACTATTAAAGTTATTAGCATTTTGCCACTTTTTTTCTGAAGCTCTCTCCTTCTTAATTAACCCTGAGTTTCATATTGGCTACTTTTATATAGAGCTTGGATTGCATTGTCATGATGCCTTTTGCCCTGCATTCAATCTACACACCTGGTAAATCTGTCTTGATTTAAAGACTTAAGAAGAAGGCAACTGGCTGTTTTGCCTACATTCTATTTTGTAAGAAGAACAGGAACAGCCAGGTTTGCTGTGTTACTGCAAAGAGTTAATGTCTGGTAAGCTCCATTATGCGGTGCTCCATGCTCCTCTTGTACGACTTCTTCCAGCTCCTGGCTGTTTTGCTAAGGGTTATCCAAGTGTGCTATACTTACACATAACTATAATTTAGTAACTGTTTTATTTGTTTTGTAATTAATTGTATCAAGCTGAGTTTCTTTAAACTAGAGTTGTAATCTTTCCCTAACATCTACTTTGCATAAACCCAGCAGAATTCAGTTATACCTTTGTACAGTGTTTATGCAAAGGTAGTTTACATAAACAGAACACACATACGAGAAAACCTGAATACTGGGACCTTTATAATACAGAAATCTGCATCCTGAGAGAACCAGCACACCTTATCCCTTATACACTGAGAGCCAATACGGTCATAAAGTGTTCCCCAGGCTTTGCAAGGTGAGAGAGGGACTAAAATGAAGCAAGAGGAATAAAGTTATTGGAAAGTTTCTTGATTTAGGAAGGAGATCAATACACACTGCAGTGGACTCCTTTCCACCCCTCTTGGCTTGGAGAACTACACAGAGCGGAAACTTTGGGTGCAGCTCTGGCGAAGAAGGCTGAGAGAAAAAAGCATGGAGCAGAAGTCTTCTTCCCATAAAATTGCTGTTGTAAAGAATATCTGGCTTTGATTTTCCTTTTATGTATACCCATTTCACATTATGAAAGTACTGCTGACTTACTGAATCTATTACTGACTTCCTCAGGAATAAGAAAAGTTAGACTTGGGTTCATTATGTTTTAGTATGAAGCAGTCTGTCAGTGATAAGGCTGAAGGACAGAGTTTAGGACTTCTAGAACTTATCCTACGGTTTTCCTAATTTATTCAATATAAAGAATTTTGGACATCTAGAAAATGGAAAATTCCAGACACCACCACTGTTGACTGGGTGCTGTGCAATATCTGACTCTAAGCAACCTGACGTCTTCAAAATAGGCCCTGCTTTGAGAAGGTGTTTGGAGCAAATGGCTTCCAGGAGTTCCTTCTAAACTGAATTGTTCGGTGATCCTATGCTCGTGCTCACTGTAAAGCTGTAACTATAAAGAGTTGTGTCTCTGGCTTTCTACATGCCCCTGTTTCCCAGTGCTTTCTATTCCAGAACTAATTATAGAACCAGTTTCCAGGTGAGGCTGTGCACTTGTTATGCTCTACACCTGAGTTAATGCACCCTGAGCAACATGGTACCGACACTGTCACTTTGTTTTGCTTCCAGCATGTCTCACATTACCACAAATCCATTAAATCTCATACAAAGCATAATCATAGAATCATAGAATATCTTGAGTTGGAAGGAACCCACAAGGATCACCAGTCCAACTCCTGTTAATAAATTAATAAACAAAACTGCACCTGTAGTTACTCATTCTGGAGGTCACTGGTTCTCTGCACATTGTCTTCTTATGGACTCCCAGTTTTGGGAAAGTATTTCAAGTCTGCCTCTCCTTCATGAAGCCAAGTAAAGTTCTGGACAAATTATTAGTTCAGTCAGGTTGTGATATGAAAACCATAATACTAATACCAGACCCAAGACAATCACAGAAGCAGCACAGCTGTGTTTACATGGCGCTGAATCAACCAATGCCCACTGTAAAGTTGATCTGTCCAAGCAGGTGACTGTACATCACAAAGAAGTGGAAGCTTCATATGCACACTGTCCAGAGACATTTGCAGGATTTGCAACTCCATTGGCAGTCACTGAATGAAAATGAAGCAATTTGATTTAATAACACAGATGTCAAAATATTAAAACATTCAGGACAATTATATTGGGAACTGTCACCATCAATTTTACTTTTTTTTCTTATTGTAGAATTGTTTGAACAGTATATTTCCCACTGCTGAGAAAGATGATAAACAGAGGAACTGAGCTGAAGCTAAATCATTCATAAATCCATTTTTCAGCAAGGTGAGATGTCATTAATTCAGACACTGGAACAAGTAATATCATTAAATATTATGACACACTTCATTCAATTCCTCCACTAAATGGTTTTCTTAATGCTTTGTTTGTAAAGGAAATGAGTATCAATCAGTCAAACATGGACATGCACCATTCTAATTATGTATTTTGCCAATATCATAAAAACAGAATGTTAGATGCCTTAGCTAGTGTGTATCTCAAGTGTGTCAGAAATATTTTGTCTTGCATAAGGATAACATGGCCTATCTCCTTTGCATATTACTCAGAGGGCTCATTGCCCCAAAAGAGATCAAGAAATCTGTGTAGAAGAGGCTGAGAGGTGGACGGGTAAGCCAGGGGAGGCAGATGACACAATTCCACCAGGGGCCAAACCTGGGTGCAACCACTTCCCGATTGTCCTATGAGGCAGTGAGGTTCCTCATCACCATGACATTGCTTGGAACTTGACATGGATCTGAAGTTATTTTGATCTGCTGCTAATGAAGGTTTGCAAGGCTACAATTCAAACTGTGGTTGCTTTAAGCACATATACAATCCTGTCAGGTTCTTGAACTTGATGGAGAGTAGAATTAGGGAATAAATAATTCAAAATGTAAGAGAAAAGAGAAAATACTACAGAATTCTTTACATAAAATGTAATGTCCCTTTCTAGAAATAATTTTAGTGTCATATTTCTATGACTTAGATCAACATTTTAGATGTAGATAAGTACTAATAATGTTATTACTAAACCGGAAGAGACCAGTTTTTCTTTGAATGTAGACAGCCCAGGTGTTTCTAATGAGTGTTGTGCTTTATTCCATTACCATTATTTGAGAACTGTGTGAACATATCTATTTATTAATTTATCTATTGGTTAGTCTATTAATTGTTAAACTTAATTTTCCCCTTACTGTTTGAGAAGTCATGGGAACTGCCCTAAACCAACTAAAACCTTTAACTGAGCAATCTTTCACATGCTTTTGTGAGGATTTATGGGATCTATCCAGGTGAAAATGAACTTTTTCTGCAAGCACTGGGAGATTTAGGCTATGATTTACCAGTAAACTAGTGTGCCACCTAAAGCACAGATTTGATCCTGCCTACAATTATCCATACAATTTAACTGTTGATACTAGGAAGAAATCAGCCCCATGGAAGAGTTTTGTCATAATTACACTACCTAGAATAATACCCAGGAGCCATTTGTAGGATAGCATGGGCCAAAGACCATTCCCTTCAGGGGTGATGCCACACAGTTTAGCAGGGTAAGAGATCCTGGCTATGAGCCACGAGCTGGACTGCTCTGTTTTATCTCATCCTGGCAACAAATACCTCCCAGTGCATGCCTGGGCAGTCTCTGACTCACAGCCACGCTGTTGAAGCAGAAGGTTAGATTTGAAGCCACAAGGATTTAAACAGTAAGGTTTGCTCAGCCACACCTGAGTGTGAGTCAGGCAGGAGATGTCATCAATAAAAAAGAGCAAATGGGCTTGATCACAATCAATCTCAGATGCTTCTGTATCACTTGGGCACTCTCCTGTGCCAGCTCAAGGATTGCAATACTTATAATGGGCGTGGGATGGGATGGCATGAGCAAATGATCCTTGTTCCAGGCATGATAGTTCAGTCTCCTTCTATGGGCAACTCCCATAATCTAGAAAAAGAGCTAGGAAAAGTCTTCTGGAAGTGGTGGTAGCTCTTGATCTGATCTTCTGATCCTGATCTCCAATATCATAAAATCACAGAATGAAAGGGACCTTAAAAATCATCCAGTTCCAATTCCCTTCCTTGGGCAAGAACACCCTCCACTAGGCCAGGAACTCAGAGCCCCATTTGGCCTGGTCTTGCACACTGCCAGGGATGAGGAGCCCACAACCTCTCTGGACAACCTGGTCAAGTGCCTCAGCACCTTGTAGTAAAGAATTTCTTTCTAATATCTAGTCTAAAACCATTCTCCTTCAGTTTAAGGCCATTCCTCTTGTCCTGTCACTACATGCCCTTGTGGAAAACTCCTTCTCCAGTCTTCTTGTAAGCCCCTTTTAGGTACTGGAAGGAGGTAGTCCCATGACAAGGTGAGCTGCTGAAGTGGATGAGAGTCTACCTGCATTTTAGTAAAGCCTTTGACACTGTTTCCCAAAACATTATCCTGGAGAAAACGGCTGCTCATGACTTGGAAGGGTGCACTCTTTGCTTGGTAAAAAATAGTGTGGCCAGCAGGACCAGGGCAGTGATTGTGCCCCTGTACTCAGCACTGGTGAGGTCACACCTCAAACCCTGTGTTCAGCTTTGGGCCCCTCATTGCAAGAAAGACATTGAGGTGTGTCCAGAGAATGGCAGTGGATCTGATGAGGGGTCTGGAGCACAAGTCTGATAAGGAGCAGCTAAGGGAGCTGAGGTTGTTCAGCCTGGAGAAAAGAAGGCTTGGGTGGAACCTTATCACTCTCTACAACTACTTGAAAGGAGGTTGTGGAGAGGTGGGTCTTAAATTTTTCTGTCAGATAATAAGTGAAAGGATGAGAGAAAATGGCCTCAAGTTGCACCAGTGTAGTTTTAGATTGGATATTAGGAAAAATTTCTTCACTGAAAGGGTGGTCAAGCATTGGAAGAGGGTGTCCAGGGAAGTGCTGGTAAGAGCATCCCTGAAGGTATTTAAAAGATGTATAGATCTTTTAAACACTTAGGGACATGGTTTAGTGGTGGACTTGAGAGAACTGGCTTAATGGCTGGGACTTGGTGATACTAGAAGTCTTTTCCGACCTAAACCATTCTATGATAATTCTCCTCTGGGTGGAATTTCCAAGGCGAAAACTCTCTGAAAACTCCTTTTAGTTCCCAGGGGGAGAAGACATTTATCACTTCCCTGCTTCAGCCCAGGGCTAACAGCAATCTTGTAAAGTATTTTCTCTCCATTCTGCCAAAACCAGAATTTTAAATTAAGGGGCTATTTTTATTACCATATGTAAATCTAAAAAGAGTCCCTAAGAATAAATGTAAGTTGTTCGTGTTAATACAGGGTCTGCACATAGCAAAAGAGAGATAAGTAGAAGTAAAGAAGAAAGAAAGGAAAGCAAAAAAAACATTGATTCCACTCACTGCAAAAATTAAGAACAAGAAAATTGTCCTCACTTCATTCATATGAGAAAGCAGAGTGCTCTCCCACACACAGTTACCCTCTTGCAGTCTTTCTCTTTTCCTGATGCTGTCAGAGATTTGTCTGCTGTCAGTCATCCTTGCTGTAAGTTTCTTTAAACTGTAATTGCGCAGTCTTCCAGATTCTGAGGGACCCCTTTGCCAGAGGAGCTCCTACGGACACAGCCTCTATTTTTTGAAATTGAGAACTGATAAATTAATAGATATGATTCTTTGTTCATAGCAAAGGTCTTGTTTTACCAGCAACTATTTTTAAGCAAACTATATTTAGCAGCAACTATATTTAAGGAACCCTATTATGAAATATAGTTGTACCTTTATGTTCCTGTATTTTATTTTCTGTTAAAAAAGGCTCCACGTTTAAGAAGAATGTCATAATCTCTGTGTTTGTGTGTGACATTGGGAATTTGAACCTTGTTCACCTGCTACCCACCTTCTTAAGGATTACAAACATAAGTACCATTTGAACCAATTTCCCCAAATCAGTTTAATTTTTCACTCTCTCTGTGTATGTGTTTCTTAGTCACATGTAAAAACCCCACACATACCACCCTGAAAGGATGGGTCAAGGCCTGTTTTATTGACAAGCAGAGCTGGCCAAGTCACTCCACTTCTGCTGGCAGCCTGCATTGCCTGCAGCATGTCAGCCAGCTGGGCAGCCCTCAGAAGTCCTTTGACTTATGACCAGGTATAGAGATGAGAAGAGGCAGGGTTGAGAAGATTAAGAGATGGCACCTACCTGTTTTGGAGAGTGGTGGAGCTGCCTACAACTACCAGCTGTCCTTTTGATAGCAGCGGTGTTTGTACCTAAAGTGTGTTTGGTTCTGTAGCCCACTCCCCAAACTTAGAAACTAAGCCACAGCAGGGCAAGGACTCCAGGGATGTGCTACGAGTGTCAGAAGTAGTTTTATCTCAAAGTAGTCATGGCCAAATTCAACCACCTGCATCGGTGAGCTGACCACAGACAGGGCTAACCTGCACTGACTGTAGCCCATGCTCTTCTAAGGGTTGGAAAACTGCTGTTTTGAGCTTTTCTTCTCCTCTGGTGGAGTATCACAGTTACTGGGTAATATCTGATGTCTGTGGTATCATGACATTCCCTCCTGGGCCACGTTTTGGCCTCTGGGTTGACAAATCATGACTGGGTTTTGTACTCCTATTACAGTAAAGTTGCATCACCTCAGCTCTACCGGCTCCTTGCAGTATGCTAGGGAAAAGTTCAGCAAGAGCTGCCACTATCTCTCCGGCCTAGGTTTGAACCTTGTTTTAAATACAAATATCTCTACCTTTTCAGCATAGTCAGGAAAGATAGGGTCATCTTTATACCTGATATCTCAAGCAAAGCAGTGGGTAAATATCAAAGATGTTAAGGCAAAGCAAACACATCCCTTTTATGTTTGTGGGTAGCAATAATGACACAGCGTGAAATTTATCCTCTTATCAAAGGTCAACACAAACCTAGGCACTACTTCAAAGGTGTATTGATCCTATAACTGGCTCCTGGCACTGAGCTGGATTTCACCAAACTCCAAAACTTACAGGAACAGATAGATTTTATACATCTGTGTAAAAAAATAATAGGATGTGTTCAGATACAGACACACTTAGAAATCCACAGCACCTATCTTGATTTTGCTGAGACAACGTAAAGTTTTTTATCTCGTGTTCACGTATTTTGGACAATATTTGCTAAACCATCTGTCCCTTCCTCCCACTTAATCAGTCAAAACATCCATATTCTTTGCAACTACACAATATTTGCTCAAGCTCCGTATTTACCAAGAAGAAGCTGACAGTTCGGTGACTGAGTCTTTACTACTGCAGATACTGCTTGGTTTGAAGAGGAAAGTAAGAGTGAAGGCACTGTCAAAGCTATTCTTTCAGGTCTTAGTGAATAATAAGAAGAAATATTCAGTGTTTCCTATGAACTTCAGCCATCGCTCCGGGATACCAAAAAGATCTTGCAGACAGGAAAAATGTGAAAGACAAGGGAGAGGGTAGTAAAGGCAGTGTAATAGCAAGTGGTTATACACATAAATGTGTCACTGAAGAGCAGGCATGGGATTTTTGTGTATGTTGCAAGTGTGGTCATACTGCATGTGAATACATTAACTGTAAATACTTTAGTAGAAGATGTGGCATCTGCAGTGTTTTGGGGGTTTTTTTCCCTTTCTTTTGTATTTTCTTTCTGTGGTTGTGTTTGAGCAGGGTGTGCCAATATTTGCCACCTGAAGAATAACATCAGAACGTCTAATATTCCTGTCTACTAGTAAAAATAATCAAAACAATTGAGTTAATTCACCATAACTTCATATGCATTAGTCACTGGTCCCTGCGTGCTCTTATTATAGGCTGCCTTAACATCATAACTGCAGGTCACAAAGCAAAGACTTCACAAAAGTTGTTTTGGTATCTCTTCTTTTCTTACTAGGCTAATGGAGAAGATACTTTAAATACAGATCTGTGCTTGATGTCCTGTTCTCAGAATGTGACTGTGGCAGTTAATATGATTACCATAGTATCAGCTGAAATGGATTAGGAGGTACTTTGCTCAGGATAGATAAACCTACCAGGTAGTGTCCTCTTCCTTTAGTTCTGAGAAAATCAGATTTTTTTTCTTTTTGATTCACAGGAGTAAGACGCAAAGAGTCTTTTCATAGCTAAGCTGTATTTTTTAACCTGAGTTGCTCTAAATATATAACCAAGGGCAGCTGAATCCCATGTGCTGTGGCTCACTGTGCAAGTTATAATTTATTAAACTGTTATATTCACAAGATTATGTCAGAATTCCTTTGTGCAGTCATGTACATGATTGCTTTGGGGGCTCCAGTAGGTCAAATTCTGACAGTGTCAAGCATAATTATCTTCTGAATATATTCACACCTGCTGTGAAAGCCAATGTTTGTTTGGTTTTGCCTTATTTAAGAGTGTATTCATTAGTTTACAACCTTTAATGAGGCTTTCTAAGCTTCAACTGAATGACTAAAATCTGTAAGAAAGACAGATTCACTGAAGATTGTATTATGACATAAAACACATTGAAGAAAAATTTTGTATTTCCATAAAAAATTCAAGACATAATGTTTATTTTTGCACATTGATGCAGCTATCTGTATGCGTTGGGGCCCATGGTAGTAAACACACAGTAATGCACATTAGCTTGTTTCTGTGAATTAGGACTTTATACATATACAATAAACTCATAATCCCCCACTTTATAATGGATTTGGAGCTTATAAAATCTTACAGCTACTGATGTTCTCCTCCAGTAGACTGGAGTTGTGGGTCGCTATATAGCAGGTACTATTTGTGTAGAAGTGAAAATGTGAAATATTAATAACATAACTGAAGAATTAACACTAGAATGAGTGAGATGGAAACACTGTGTTTATAAGCAGAAGACCAGGGCACACAGCCAAACACAGCTGAGTTGTGGTAACCTAACAATTTGTCACCCGTCCATTGAGTCAACAAAACTGACCTTGTGTCTGTTTCAGCTTTAGGGAAAAGCATATTAATGTAAAGTTCTTTGACTAATTTACTGTCCACCAATTGAAATACTCTCTCCCAAATTTTAATAATTCATTCTCTGTTGTCACAGTAAGCTTGTGTTGATAACTACACAGAATCACAGAATCAATTGTTACGGTTGAAAGGGACCTCTGGCGATCTAGATCAATCCCTCTGCCAAGGCAGGGTCACCTAGACCAGGTTACACAACGTGTCCAGGTGGGTTTTGCATATCTCTGGAGAGGGAGACTTCACAACTTCCCTAGGCAGCCTGTTTCAGTGCTCTGACACCCTCAACATAAAGAAATTCTTCCTCATGTTGAGGTGAAAATTCTTGTGTTTTAGTTTATGGCTATTACTCCTCATCCTGTCACTGGGCACCACTGAAAAGAGTCTGGCACCATTCTCTTGGCACCTACCTTTGAGATATTTATATGCATTAATGAGATTCTTTCTCAGTCCTCTCTTCTCTAGGCTAAAGAAGCCCAGCTCCCACAGTCTCTGCTCATAGGAGAGATGCTCCAGAGCCCTAATCATCTTTGTGTCCTCTACTGGACCCTCTCCAGTAGCTTCTTGTCTTTGTTGTATTGAGGAGACCAGAACTGGACACAGCACTCCAGATGTGACCTCACTAGGGCCAAGTAGAAGAGGAGGATCACCTCCCTCGACCTGCTGGCCACACCCTTCCCGATGCACCCCAGGTTACCCTTGGCCCTCCTGGCCTCAAGGTCACACCTCATGGTCACCTTGTCATCCACCAAGACTCCCAGGTCCTTCTCAGCAGAGCTGCTCTCTAGCAGGTCAGCCCCCAGTCTGGTACTTGGGGTTATTCCTCCCCACGTGCAGAACCCCACACTTGCCTTTGTTGAACCTCATTAGGTTTCCCTCTACCCTACTCTCCAGGTATTAAGGCAGCACAGCCTTCAAGTGTATCAGCTGCTCGCCCCAGTTCCATATCATCAGCAAACTTGCCGAGGGTGCATTCTATCCCTTCATCTAGGTCACTGATAAATAACTTGAATAAGACTGGACCTAGTATTGATCCCTGACCCTCCGAGCTCTGCCATTCAGCCAGTTCTTGATCCATCTCAGTGGCTATTCATCTAACCCACATTTCCTGAGCTTGCCTACAAGGGTTTTTTGGGAGGCACTGTCAAAAGCCTTGCTGAAGTTGAGCTCTCCCCTTGTTGACCCATCCTGCCATATCATCATAGGAAGCTATCAGACTGTCAAGTAAGATTTCCCCTTGGTGAATCCATACTGCCTACTTCTGATGATCTTTTGTTCTAAATGCTTGGTGACAAACTAAATGAATTATGTCTTTGTGATGAAATATTTACTTGCTACCTGCATAGTAGCTTGATTCTGGAAACTGCTGTTCGTTGTTCCTTTCACTGATAGGAAAGAACTACTTTGAGGGAAGGCATCTTTTGAGCTCATGCTCCAGTTGATAGTGCACGAAATGTTATTTGGGAAAAACCAGAGCAACCCCCCAATTTGTTTTGAGCTAAACCTGTTATATCAGTTCTGCTGAGCGTCCCTCTCATTCTTAATTCTTCTACAAAAATATGACTTTAAAAGTAAAATACATTTCTCAAAACAAAAATTGACAGCTAATGACCAGACAATAAAAAAATAATTAAGTTTATATAAATTCTAATAAAATTAAAGAAAAAAGAAAATAAAACAAATATTAAAAATTGCATAGCAATTTTCACTAGAAGAAAACTTTAGCACAATATGAAACACTGAAATGGCACTAGTATACGAAGACAAGTCAGTTACAAAAGTCAGATAAACCACAGACTCATTTCTGACTTCCACTTAACTACTGACATTCCCTAAGAAATCAAAAGGGAAAAAGTCAATAAGAACCCTTTCCCTGTCAGTAAAGAATAGTGATATCTGGGAAACAGAAGTAGATGCCTATGAAAGATCAGCAGAATTAGGGAATGTGGGGACTGGGCCACACAAGGATGGGGCCAATGAGTAGTGAAGGATCAGGTCTCTCTGGGGGTAGGAATGAGCACAGTGGGCTGAGGAGGGAGGATGGAGAACAGCCTCCTGAGCTGATGGAACATGGTTTCTGGGAGAGCTGGTGGGAGCAGAGAGGAGCTGGTTTTACTGAATCATGAAAATCTTCCTGTAGTGCAACCCCACATAAATGTATGATGGATATTTGGCATGTGGTCAGAAATATGACTGATAGCTAGATGGTTGGAAAATAGATAACCATTTGGCTTAATAAAAGAGTTTGGAAAATATTTGCCTTCAGAATTGGGGCAAAAAGTAGAATGAACAATCCTCTTTCCCTCCTCCAGCTTCCAATATTACATGTAATTTTTATTTACTTCAACAGAAAGAGATTTCTTAAAAAATATTTTTAAAAAGTGTTTGCAGAGAGTTTTGGCTTGTTAGTTGTCTGCCTGCCCAGAAAGTACTGCTCACTTTCCTCTTCCTTTCCATAAGTGAAAATATTAGTCTTCAGCTGGGGTTACTAGCAGCTAAACGTGAAGGATTTTTGTCCTTCTGGTCCTCTCTGCTGAGGCCTATTCAGGGAGTTTTGTTAGCTTTGCAGCTTTCCCCAAAGGCTGAAATGCAGGGGGCTATAGCATAGGTTGCTGTAGCACTCCTGTCAGTAACAGAACAGAAAAAAGAAAATAGACACTAGAAAATTCAATTTCATGGAACAGACATTTTCTATTTTAATGAAAATAACCTTGATGAAAAATTGCTGGCTAGCTCACCACTCAAGTCTTCTCTAAATATGTCAGATATTCCATTTTAGTTATTTACCTCTCATAGAATTACTGAATCATATAGGTTGGAAAAGACCTTTAAGATCATCGAGTCCTACCATTAAAGTATCACTGCCACAACAGGATGGAAGCTAAGTGTCTGCAAAGTTTAGCTTTTACATTAAATTTATGTATTTTAATGTTAGATTGCCCCTTGACTCACTAGCACAGTGATGCTTCAAGAGCAGCAAATTATAGTAAAGGTAATGTAGTAGTAAGGTTTTGTGACATTTGACAGTTTATCTTTGGTTACATCAGGAAGGGACAAGATGCTTGTTTTCTCCCGAGTAATTACCTTTTGCATTGCATCTGATGCTTCACTCATTAAGCTCTGAGCTTCCTGAGATGACAGATCAAGAAACTTTTATGTTTTGTTTGGAATTTAAATAAGCTAGATATTCAGATGGTACACAGACACCTACTCACACATGTATGTGTATGTGCTTGTGTGGCTGTGCTTCCATATAAAAGAACTACAGATCTTTCCACAGATATTCCAGTTAAAAAATTCTTGGCAAATATTTGACCTTCTTCCATTTTTCAAAGCATTACATCTACAATTGCTGGAGTTAGGGTTTTAGAATAATTTATTTTTAAATCCTGCTTGCACACATTCGTACTTACAATTTCACTTACAATAATAGTATTTAGCACTATTCAGAGATGCACCAGATATTTTCCTGAAACAGAAATATAGGAAAAGACATTAGAGCTCATCTAAAAAAGGGTTTATGGGTTAGACTTCAGGTATAAGGTGACCACTTGATCATCAACATTGTCCATTTAGTGTCAATATTGGAGATGATCATTACAGTATATGAAATAACTCTTCTCTCTATTCAGTCTTCATATTATACATAAATCTTCTCCAAAAGACATTTCTAAGGTTAGAATAAGAAATTTTCTCAAAAAATCTTAAATGTCATGACTTGCATTTTCCTCTCTGTATCCTCTCTTCTCTCTATGTCTCTCCAATTTTTACTGAGTTTACCAATTTAATTTTAACAGGTAAAATTTTCAAGTCAAAAACTCTAGTCTTTTCTATTCAGTGTTTTGTTGGATTTTTAAAAAGAAAATGTTCTTAAGTACAAAATTTAGTAACAGATATTACTGAAGCCAGGAGAGAAAATAGACTGTAATGGAGATTGGAAGAGAATCAAGAAAACAATTATCAACTAAGAAAGGCCATTGCATGGAAGGATAGTAGAGGTTCACTCCCCTTTCGGAGGAGGGAGATTCAGAAGAGAAAAACATAAGCATGAATAGGCCCGTAGGAACCAATAAAGTAATTTGTGGTTAAAAAGAGGCTATGGCTCAGAGCTGAAGTATCCAAAGGCTAAATTTAGTAATAGAGCAGAGGCATGACTATGAGCATAGTGCCAGAGATGTACTGCAACAAGAACAACTGAGACTCAGAAATGCTGGAGAAGTGTTTTGTTTGAATTCTTCTGTTTTGTCCTGGAGTGACAGAGCTTCCTTTGCTTTGAGCAAAAAAAATAACCAGAATGAATCATGTACCAAATCAATCTCATGAGAGAAATGGAAAACCAAGAGACAGACAACTTGATACTAAAATAATAAATAGTCTCGTTCCTCCACTAGACTTTCACTGTAGAATCCTCTTTATCCTCATAACAGACTAGCTTTCTTAGTTCTGTACTTCTGAGGAAGCAGTAGTGCTATTTTAACCTTTAATTCAGTGTCACTTCATGTATATAGTACAAATTTGGGGAGCAACAGATCAATATTGTCAGTGCCTTGTCTTCTCTGTTAGAAAATAGTTTTAGTAGGAGGGTGATGATACAAAAAGGAACATATCATCGAATCACACACACATATGATTTAGATAGGGGGAGAATATTTTTTTTTCTTAAAAACCCAAGCACATCTGGTTATATACTGTGACTGGACAAATGCACTTATCATCCTATGTTTTTGGAGATAGCAAGAAAGATTTATGATCCATTTCTGTAAATCTATGTCAGACTGCTATAAATTTAGAAGTAATTTGTTTTGATAACTGACCAGAAAATTAATGTCATTCCTAACAAGAAAGAGCATATTTATTACATAAATGTGCTGTGATAAAATGCCCTAAGAACTAAATATCCTGGAAAGAATTTTAATTCTTATAAAGATAAGTGATTGAAGGAATGCTAATACTCTCTTTACTAGGAATGATGGGGAATGACTATGCACTACAGCTACATACCAAATGTCCTCAAGAGACTGATAATATTTTTACAGGAAAGTTTATGAACATTTTTTTTCAGATGTGTTAGTATACTTGGGTAAGTAAAGACACATAAGGAAAATTAATATTACATTGTGAAACATGGGCCCACAATTTTATAAAGAACTGATATGAATAAAACACTAGAACATGTCTAGCAATGTTGGAGTCATTGCAATCAGATGTTAGGCAGGCAAAGAACTCAGCAAGAAGAAAAGGATGTCAATAATTTGATGGCCAGTAAGTATTTTCAGAATTACAAATGGCAATATTTCAGTCTAGAATAATTATTTTTAAAAATAAATAAAATTGAAGCATTTCTGAGGGATATAAACCAATTGCACACTAATGATGTAGGAAGAAGCATTCTCTGCATTTCAGATAATTCCATAAGTTTGTAACAAGTAACTGGGTGAATGAAGGGTCGAACAAAAGAGCTGCTCAGAAACAACATCTATTTATTTTTTTGCCTTGCATTAAAGAAGCAGTCAAAACAGAAGAGCTATTAAACTGATAATAATGGAAAATTGAAACTAGTCACAGTTAGAAAACAGGAAATACTGTGGGGTTAGATGACATTGTCGGATATGCAATCCCCAGATGATAATCTTATCAGTTGTGATAAGATGGTCATTTTCAGAGATGATCATTTTCATGGCATTAGACATAATATTTCTTAGTTTTCAAATAGTATCATTATTTTGATAAAAAAATGTAGTTTGATGTGAAAATAAATCGTTCAAGCATGATTGTGCAGAAGACAGAAATATGATTTCAGTAAATTTAGAATTTCTTTTCAGGGATGATCTTGTTTTGTTTGAATGACAGATTTACAGTTTCAAATGCTGATTTTATTTTCCCAATCAGTGTTATTCCTATAATGTACATCATTAAACATAATGATGCATATTTTATAAGAAGTTTTCCTTTTTTAGGGGGAATTTCCTAGATATATGACCCTTATTTTTACAGAAACACAGGACTCCCCCCTGCCCCAAATTCTACTATGTACACTAGGGGTGTATGCTATGGATCTGGTATAAACTTCTGGGTATTTTAATATGATACAATTTGTCCAAATAAATCCATTAATATTTTTATAAACTATGATTTGTCCCTAATTATAATTGTTTTCTTGGCCAGTAAGGAAACATAAAATCTTCATGAAAGTTTTGTCTTCTGTGTAATGAAATTTGTTTTGCAAGTTCATTTTCCTGAAAATCCAGAAAAGGGACATGTACAACTTCACTCATCCCACACAAAATTATGGCATTATTCACGTCTCTCAGATGGGAGTTCTTTGGTCTGACAGTCTGTCCTGAGGAACTCTCAGGGCATTCTGAGATCACACAGTCTCTGAGCTGTGACACTCCTGAAGACTGCAGCATATTGTATGTGCTAACCTGGCCACAGTGTCATAGGACAGAGCTGGGACAGTGAAGACCCCATGTGTGATATTAGGCCTGCCCTTCTAGCTCTTGGGTAGGAATCAGGAACAGTGAATTCGAAACCTGTGCCAAAATTAACTCCAGTGTTTGCTTTGGTGTAAACCTCTGAATGTGCTGTTGGTATGAGGGGCTGAAGGGTGGAGCTTCCTGATGCTGTGAGATTACAGAAGGGAAAACAGATAGGTAAGTGATAAATTTAAAATACTACTATCCAACCAGTCATGACTTCCCATCCTCAGGGACCCAGCAACAAGTGGGAGGGAACTGGAGACAACTCTTGATATCCAGTGACATCAGGGAAAAAGTAGTTAGTACAACAATAGAAACCCTCACTTTGGCAAGATGACCCCAACTCCAAGTCTAGCAGGTTAAGTCAAAAGGCTCTCCCTCTTTGCTGAGGGCGAGCCAATACCTTCTGTGCAGAGGTTCCAGAATTTTCAAGGGCAGATGGTGCCTTTCTGTATGAAATCTTTAATGATACGTCCTAATGAAGCAGGCGTTTACACTCTTTTGGGGCATTTCAAGCTGCAGGTTTGCTCTGTGCTCTTTTATCTGGCAGAGTTAAGTGAATGAAAAGAAATAAAAGAACTGTTACTCTGCTTGAAGGGAAATTCACTGCAGCAGGGGTACCAAATATCTACGTATATGTTAATCAACTCCAAATGTATCTGCACGAAAAAGAAATTTTAAATGAACTGCATAATTCAACATACCCACCCAGCCCTCTTTAAGATTTCCTTCCTTTGCAGCCATTTCCTATAGAAATGTGTTATCCCGAAGTGCTCAACAATCATAACTGCCACTGTACTCTTTACAGCAAGAGGTCCTTGTGAAGCCCTTGCCAGGTCAGCTTCCCACATTCCTGCTTGTAGACCTTCAGACAGTAAGTGGGACGTGGACGACAATCTTTTCCAGTGCTCTGTATGAAAACAATTTGTACAAAATCTTATAATAAAGCTGCAACCCAGGCAAGAACAGACCAAGAGCAAGAGCTCTTCTGTATGGCAATACCTACAGGAGCCACAAAAATGAACTCTTCCTTCTGAAGAATCTTTTCAGCCTTCTGGAAGAAATTTGCCAGGGAAACCTTCAGTAACCAGCTGAAGGTCATCATGACCATAGACATCCTCCCCCTTTGCACTGTCCCACCTGTGCAACAAAGGGACAGAGACTCCTGAATTCACCATGCCATGTCAAGAAGGATTGTATTGGTTATAGGTGCAAGAGGACTGAAGTAAGATAATTCTTTTGTAAAGGATTGTAATTGTAATTTTGGCCTTTTTTAGCTGACTGATTTTTAACTTCACAACAAGTATAACAGTTTTATTTTAGTCTTGTTACATACATCACCTAGGTTTCTCACACAGGTTGACAGTAATTTTATTGTATATGTGTATATGTGGAAATGTTATTACCAAATGTTATGTCATTAAGCTCTGAGCATCCACAACTAGCCTTAATTCTGAGTAACTACTGCAGCTGTCAGGAGGAAGAGTTTAGTGAGGGCAAGGATATTTGGTCTCTGCACTGCCTGTGTGAAAATCTGAAGAAGCTTGCTTTGGGGTCTCTGCTTATATGGACATGGTGGGAAAACTTTGTTCATGTGGTTCCTTCAGACCCGAGAATGATAACCTGAGTCCATGCAACATATCTGAGGGAGAAAGTCTGCAAGGAAAGGAAGGTGGTGTGGGTCTCCTTGCCTGCTTTTTTGTAAGGGAGGTTTCCTGCTCAGAGCTCCTGATGTAGCAGGTGTTCCTGGTTAATTCATTGTTCGAACATTTGTGTTCAGTTGTTATTTTGGCACGCTGCCATCAATTTGCTGACAGATGGGAATGACACCACATATGTACCTGGGACATAGAGAAATGGAATTTCATGAGAAATACCAGAGGTATTTGTCTTCCAGAGCTTTCTTCTTGCTGAATTACAAAGGCCTTCTGTAAACAATGAAGACATGGGAACATGGAGCTGAAAGTCAAAATAAAATTCTTTTTGTCTGATAAGAAATACTTGGCAAAGCACTGTTCTTTCACTAAAAACAGATAAATATGAATATATGTAGTTTTACTTGCAGAAGTCTTTTTTAATTGTTCAATAAATTAAGGCTTTTATAGTATTACATTAATCTCTTTTTTTCTAGCATCTTTTACTGTTTTCAGTGAACACCACAGTGGAGAACCAGACTTTGTCCATGTTGTGGAGCTTGATTTATACTCCATGGTATGGAGCATGAAAGGCTCCTCTCCTCATGATATAAGGACAGTCCCAACTTGGTCAATTGGAAATACGAGACAGATGGATGAATTTCTGGTTTAGATTTAAAATTACTATCTCTTTCTCAAAAGTTTTTTTCAGGCTGCACATGGATCTGAGCATAGTTTCACATGCTAGAAAACACATGGGTAATTTTATGTTTGCATCAGCTCCCAGAGGGATTTTGCGTATGCACAGATAATCAAATTAATCATATTTGTTGGACTGGGATAAGAAATGTAACAATCCATGGAGTGAAGGCAGGGAGTTTAAAGTATATCTAAAGCTTTTCTGTATGGTTTCATTCATTAGTCAGTGCTCCGAGGAAACCATGGGTTCAACTCAGCACACTTCCTTGGAATCCTGAAGCTGGAGAATTATTTTTGTTTGAATTTCCTTTTAAAGCAAGAAGCATACAGATGAGCCATCCAAAGTATATAATTTGCAAAAGCCATGTTACAGTCATCTTTCAGGTGTTGTAAGTAGTAGATTTCTGTTCAATCACATGAAATATGGAAGTAACCATAAGGCTAATAGAAAAAAAGAAAACCCAAGCTGAAAAATTATTAACTTGCTTCTAAAAAGAGCTACTGTACCTGCTTAATATGGGGGAGGGCTATCAGGTTTGTAATCTCCATGAGATAGCTAATACCAACTCAAAAGGCAATGAAACAAGTAAGTTGTTTCGCCTAAAGTCATTGTGTCTCTTTCCACTGACTCATTGCTGCAGAGAAACGTACCTATTCCATTCCCTCAGCTGGCCTTAAAAATATTTGAACAGCTTGTTAGATTAAAATGGTGCAAGTAGGCAATTTGCACTGAGGTAAACCCCTTCTGTTAGACTATTTATGAGGAAATTATGAGAAGTTTTTCTTGGTTCTGTTTCAGATAATAAGAAAAAGAATGATGAAAGAAAAAGTACCACCGAAAGGTACTAACATTGATACCAGATTCAAAATTATGTCTTAAAAATTATGCACAAAAATTTATCAAAAAAACCCCACAGGTTATTTCTTTAATTTCTGGATCAGTGCTATTTTTCAATATACATTTTTGATTTCCTATCAAAGTACTGGCTTCCCCCACAAGACTTTTTCTCCAGCAAGACTTTGCATAGCAATTTTTAACAGCTCTATATTGTGTGATTGTAGTCGCAATATTTTTTTTATTTGATATAGTGAGACACAGTATTAACAGGGAAAAAAACCCCCAAACCTCTTTGCTAATTAAATCATACTGGATCCCATGAAGAATAATCATGAATAATGAAAAAAAAATTAACTAGTCAAATAAACACAGTGGTCAGGACTGACATCACTTTTCTTGTCTGTTTGTAACTAGATGATCTGTAAATGTGAGAGTTTCAAGGTGATCCCCTTGAAAGCCAAGGCTTCCAGAAAACTGCTCACCCTTTCTCATTTGACTGAGGTCCCAGACCTCTCTAAGGCTTTGTGCTGGCTTGAAATCTCACAGCACTGCTGACTGGAGCAAGCCCTGGGACATGTTCCATTGAACATGGTCTGAACAACTGCAGGAAATGGAATGACAAATATGAAATAACCATTTGCATCGGGGTAGCAAACCCCTGTGTGCTTGAGGGAAGACCACCACAAGGAAAGAGGCAAACAGCCACTTCCTCCTTATACATGAAAGCAGGACTGGACTGTCTGGGGGCAATGGAAAGGGAGGAGACGCAACCCAACAGAAGAAGTGCAGAGGCAGCTTCCCTAGGGCCACTGTGGCCCACCAGCTGGGTGCCCATGGTGCTCTTGGGTGCACCAGCTCCCACAGGTTCATTTTGGGAGTGCAACACTATGTCCCTTGTTACCTCAGAAGGACTTGCTGGAGCAACTCCTTCCATCTCTCTGCCACTGAGACTGGCACACAGACTGAACACAGGCTCTGGGACCTTGCATCATACCCTTCCACCTTCCCACACTTTGTCCATGACATTAATCACATCTTTTTAATAACTAGTAGCAGCTTGCATACTCTGGGCTGGGTGCCACTGATGGACAGGTGGAGGAATTTAACATGGGAGGACATTTTGTCTGTCACTTTTCCTTTGCTTTATCAGCAAAGATACCAATTCCTATTAGAAAAACAAACCAAACCAAAACACAAACCCAAACAAAACCCCCAAACCAAACTAACAAAACTCCCCTCTCCCCCCAAAAAACAACCCAAACTCCTACCCAGTCCCTCTTCAAAGCCCAAGAAAAACCTACCAAACAAACCACATGAGGTGACAACTTCATCCCCAGAGTTTACCAGAGTGCTCAGGAGCACTGGGTTCCCACACTTGTCCTTCCTCTCATGTTTCTCTCAGGATGATGAAGTTTGGATCAGCACTGATCCAAACTGAAGGTCACACTTGTATGCTGTGGTCTCCTTCACTTCATAAAGCGGGTAATGCTTTAAGGAATAAAGATCTAGATGTACCAGTTCATGTTAGTAAAGTCTCAGGAGCTGAGAAGTTCCATTGATTGTGAAAAATCCTTGGCTCTAATTTTATGTCCTCTATCACGTCTGTACAGCATCTAATACAACAAGATATAAGACTAGCTGGGGGTCACAGCTATGGTGATACCACAGCATGCAATGTAATCACAAACCTATTGCAAATTTGTTTTTGAAAGGGCTGCTTTCAGAATCATCACTGATAGCAGAAAAACACCAGTATAGCAGCCTGAAACCCACCAGTAAGAGGAAGCAGCTGTTGTTTAGCTCTGCAAATTTCTGAAGGCTTTCTCAATAATGGGCAGGAATCAGCTAAGCAGAATGAAGGAGAGCAGAAACATGAGTAAATGCATGGAGTTAAGGAAGGGCAAATGTTAACTGTCTGGATAACCTCTGTGACAGCAAAATCTACAAGTCTATAGAGAATTTTCCCAAAGGAAATGGTGAAAGCCTCTCTGATTGACATACATAGACTAGATTAAACAGAATACTTAATGTATAGTAGATAAAAATCATGCTTTTATGCAGAGAGATAGAATATTCTAGCAGTTTTCTTCAGCTGTGATTTAGAGTACAGAAACAATGAAAACAATGAAAAATGGAAAGATTTTTTTCCTCTCACTATTTATTATTTTCTGGTTTTCTTTTCCTTTGGACAATCAACAAAAAAAATCAGAGTATTCAAATAGTCATTTATGCTATACCATCTGGTTATTGCACTTTCTCATGAACTCCAGAAAGTACCATAAACAGTCTCCGCCCCTCTTAGGCTGCATTCTGCATAATATTGTAGAGAGTAGTGTACCTTAATTTCAATTTATGTTTTAACCTGGTGATATAGCAAAGTCAAGACCTTAATCAGTTTACAGGTCAGGTTTATATTCTATTCTGTCATATGGGAGTCATAATTCGGGTATTTATCTGAGAATATTTTTACCTCATATTTTAGGTTACTCCACATGAAAATACTGTGTATAAGAAGGTAATACTTGCCTGCAAAATATTTTGCAGTGTTATGCAGTGGTTAAATATGTTTTTATTGAAGGTTACCTCCATAATGTGAAATTGCAAGTTTAGCATTTTGCTTCTTTTTAGGCATATGACTAAGGTCTCAAATGGGATATTTTCACGAGACAGTGTAGGAGAGAGGTTAATTAAAATGAGCAATATTTTGTCAGTTGTAAAAGTCTACAATTATGTAGAACCTTTTACTATTTTTAAGCTACTCTCAGACATACTGATTTTTGTTTATCGTCTGAAGAACAAGATGATCTGACACTTCCTGCACTTTCAGACATTCTGAAGCTCATATGATGGTGTCATTCTTCAATAAAAGTTGGAGAATCTGATTTAAACATACTTTCTACAATGATATTCCAGACATGGCAAACTACAGATTGCAAAAACTTAATCTTTCTGTCAGGATTGTTCACTGTAGTCCAAGTCACATCTACACCTGGTTTCACCTCTGGTAAAGACAGAAAGTATACTTGTCTCCTTACTGACCTGACATTACTATAGGAGAAGGCAAAAAAAGTATTTCTCCCTATTGTATACACTATTTTAAATATGGTTCTACCCCTTCTTTAATTCCACTCTGATACACAGATCTTATAGCCCTTCAGACATATGCTTGGGGGAAAAATGAGTCCAATTTCAATAATGGTAAGTGCTCTATAAAAATCACCAGAGCAATCATATTAAGCTCAAGCTGCTGCTTTCTCATAGTAATGGTCTGGAAGTAAAATATAACCAAACAAACCTAGACACATCCATTTCTTTGGTACTATCTACTGTAGTTGTCTATTTCTACCCAGCAGATCAACCATGTATTTCATGAAGCCAGTTCTTGCAGGACTTTTTTTTTTTTTTTTAATAAAATCAAACAAAAAAAAGATGTTATGTAATAGGAGTGAGTACCAGAATAACACCACATTCTTCATAATATAATTTATTAACAAATAAATTTCTGCTTCCAACTGAAATACCTGTCTGATATTAAGGATTATTGAAAATCTACTTTGAAAATACCTCTTCATGCTAATACTTCCAGTCAAGTTAGTAGCACTAAACAGTCTAGCAATGTTTATACATCATGTAAAAGTTTTTAAGCACTTAAGTTTTTTTAAAGCTTTTTTTTTCAAAGACCAGGATGTTTCCAGACAGGAAAGCAAACATGCTTCTGTCATATCTAATGAGTGACATACCTTGGAGATCCAAAAGCTGATAATGTAATACACAGATTTTTTAGTCTGAAACCTTTGCTGATGAACTTGGTTTTCAACTGAGTCATAACTTCAACTCTCCTTGAACTACATATCCATTATAAAGTGGTGGGTGGTTGTTCTAAAGAAAACAGGTAATGTTGACATTTGAGAGTTTTGAGTAGGCATTCCTGTATTTATATGCTCTTGATTATAAAACATAGCTTTCTTGATTATATGCTATTGACAGATATTACTACATTATCAGTTTTATTAGTATGGTAGGCATGATATAAATCAAAACGTACAGTAAATGACTTTACAGGACATTTAAGCAGCTTGAAATCCTAGTGAGATTGAACTATAAATATAAAATTATGTTTGGTTTATGTTTTAAAATACTACTTGCTGAAAATCAAACAATTTCTGTTATATTAGGAAGTTCAGCATTCACTGAAGGAAATGGCATAGGAAATCCAGTCTTCCTCATGAAGGCTGGGGTAAGACAAGCTGTCTTGGGAAAACCCAAACTTGCAGGCAGGAAAAAAGCTGTATTTATTTCAATAATGTTATAAAGAAATTTCACTTTGAGACACATTTATGGGTTTACAGGAGGAAAGGCCTCCTTACTGTAGTTTTCAGGAACTGTCAGTCCTATAACATAAGGCTTGACCTCATTTTAATGAAATGTTTCTGAGATGTGTCCACTGTGACAGCTTGCTTGGTGCACTCCTGGCTGCAGTGGGCTGTCTCTCCCTCGCAACAGGTTATGGTTGACAAGGACCACAGCAAAAGGAGTGAAATGGTTCCACTTACCCAGCAAGTCCCTTATGCTCACCTACAATTTCACTCTTATTCATAGTTTTAATCACCTATGCTTCCACATCCCTTAAGGAATCTACTGTTTGGTATTTGTCTTAATTTCCAGTGAGGAAAATCCTCATTAATTCCCTTTGGGCAAGAAGCACAGCCACCTACAGCCAGCTGCCCAGTACTGTGCCTACATGGTTTTCAACTGTCTCTAAGGTGCGAGACTTCAACCTCCCCAGGCAACCTGTGCTAGTGCTTGCTCACCCTCACAGTAAACAAGTGTTCTTTCCTTGCTGATGGCGGTGTAAAGCAAGTATGGGCTGCAGTGGCAGGAAATTCAAAAATGCTCCAAAATGGTCAGACTCAGAAATTAAAAAAAAATTACAAATTTAAATAAAACAAATCCTAAATTGTTGGTTCTGTAAGTGAATTGTATGGATATGAAATTTATGAGAATACGTATTTGAATTCTGTTAGGAGAAATACATTATGATGTCTTCTGGAGGGGTTTCTTTAGTTGCAGTTGAGTATGCTGATGCTTCGTTAGGTTAAGGACAATTTATTTGAATGACAGGAGTGATGTGCTGGCTGAACAAGCTAAAGTGTCGCAATGCTGAGGTCACTAAAAATTGTACGACATCTAATACAGAAGTGGGATGAGACTACATTAAAAAGTTATATTCGGGTTGCTTAACTTTCTTAAAACAGCTGAAGAATGGGTGAATATGTGCTTTATGTTTAGCTTTTTACAAGACTAAATCAGCTGTTAAACTATGTGATTTTCAGTAAAAATTTGGTTAATAACATAAAAATTTGAAATAAAACAGTGCACTCTAAATTTATTCCACAAAAATGCTGGTTTCTGATTCTATCAGACAAAAAAGTTGCATGCAGTCACAGTACATGAAAACTTTGTGCAACATGGTGCGTAACAGATCTCAGAGAAAGCTGACCTCAATGCACCCTTAGGCATGGTTACAAAGGCCACTTAAATGAGCATTCTAGCAAAAATCACAAGCAGCAGATTTAGGACAAAAATTACCATGTGATAACACCTAATTCTCCAAGCAGGAACTGGCCAATAACACTTGTTTTACCATCATTTTCTTTGTACAAATCAGGCAAACTTCTAGCTTTGTACTCAGTCTAGTTTTTAAATTAAATGTGGATTTGACACAACAATGTACACATAAACCTCAGAAAAGAAATTAACTAGAACCAGATGTTGAGCAAGATGCCACACATGGAGAAACCCAGTTTAAACAACCACCTTACTGTAGTGACTTGAGTTTATGGCAAACAGAAAGGAGCTTTTCTTAGTTGCTATAAACTGGTGCACACACTTCAGCACGTGAAACCAACACCCCCTTAAAAGGCACCGTGATTGGTTGTAGGATTTAGAGCTTTATAATTTTGTATCCCTGGTGACCAACTCTGGATGATACAAAAGCAAAAGCCTGGACAATATTCTGGCTTCACATGACAAGAATTGTGTTTTTGTTTTTCTTTAATCTGAATCTGAAAGATTATGCCTTTGTTGTGTACATTCCAAATCAAAGTCTCTGATACTGCGAGGGAAAAAAAAATAAATTTGAGAGATGCTGACAACTTCAAAGCTACACTTCAGCCTGAATTTTTATCTGCTATTACTACATGCAAGTAAATTAGCTGAAAGAGATTTCAAGAGGAAAATGTTTTTCCAGTTGCTTTTTTTTTTTTTTTTTTTAAGGAAGTAACTGGGTTTCTGAGAACAGGTTGACTCTAATGCTATTTCTGCCTATTTTTTGGCTGGATGTGCTTTACACAGTCCATCAGCTGTTGTGATAAAGGGGAAAGCTGGAAAGACCTAAAGAAAGACTGAAATCCAGGCTGGGTAGGGCAGACAGTGGAATGGTTTAACAGAACTGGAGGCCAGAAAGAACCACCACAGTTGTTTGCCTGATGCACTCTGCATGCTCAGCTGGGGATGGATTCCCTGTGAAGGACAGTACTGTCCCTCAGTCCAAAGGTGCTTAGCCATAAGACTTTTGGGGCAGGCTCTCAGCATAGGCTCCATCACACACATGGTGTCGGATGTGTCTGGTAATCTCTTACATTGCTCACAGGACTGTGTTTCTGCTGCTCCCATGTACCCTTTCTGTTACATCCTTGCAAACCTAAACTATGGAAATTGGTTCCTGACTGTAATATGGTGATGAGTTTGTTCTGGAGAGTTTCATAAGGCTGCAAAACCAGACACCTGAGAGTTAATTTATTCTATTCTATTCACAGCCTTTGTGGCATCTTCCCTCTCCAGCTTTTCCTCTGCAGTCTGTAAGGCCAGTTGCTGATCATCCATGAAGCAGCAAAATCACAATACCTCCAGGTATTTGAGGAAACACAATTTCTCCAGGATTTTTTAGGATCAGGTGTGTTACAGGCATTTTCATACTGTGGAGCTTCAGGAATTATGAGAAGGCAGTGCACTTTTTGCTTTCTCTTTGGCTTCTGAAAAAGATGGACTCATAATTTCCCATAATCAGATATTTCCAAACCAAACTTTGGTGACTATCCTAGCCAAATGTTTTAATTCACATTCTTTAAAGATTTTCTGAAAAAAAACCCCATAATGAAATCCATAAAAATGGTTAAGGTGACCACTTCACAGCATGGTGGGACCACCATTTTCCATAATGAACATGTTGAATTAAAACACATTTTGCTTGTTTGCGGACTTTCAGGCACATGATTTAGATTATTCTGTCACAGTGATTTGCCTCCCTAGTTATAGACCTCCCCTTCAAATGTTATATTTTCTAGGTAGGCCAGAAAAGGCTGGCTTTTGCTAGAAAAAGTTCTACTCATCAATGACTTCATATTGACTGTGTTCTAAGATTTCTCAGTTAGCCTATGTTTTTAATCTCTCAAACATACACCTTGCTAGTGCCATGTACTGCAAATGTTTAAGTCAAATGTCCAGGTAATAATTCAATTAACACAGAAAAATCCAAGGTTACAACAAGAATACAGTTACATTTTCTACTTAGATTTAAAATTTTCTTAGAATATATAACAAGATTTTTGGATCAGGCAGACCTGCAAATAAATATATTAGCTGTTTGGGCTTATATTTATAAGCTTAAATTATTTGATGAGTCTCCTATTAACTGTTTCATAATTCCACGTAGAATCAATCCACAGCTAATAAATGCCACCTATTTTTTTTTTAAATATTGGAAGAACATTATTGATTTCTGAGTCTGTTTAAGTTTTCCTGAATTTGTTTAAATCAGTTTGCAGTGCTTCTCAGTCACTTTGTTAATATTTGGTTGAAGTACAAACACAATGTTCCAAATCTCCTTAAATGTTTCTCCACACCCTATTATTTTTCAAAGGATAAACTTCCTATTCACTAAGATGGTGTTTTTACTATCTCTTGTTTTCAGAAGAAGTAGAATTTTTTTCCCACTGGCCAAGTGAACTTTGAAGTACACACCACAAAAAAGTTATTCATAACAGCTTTTTCTTTTCCTACATGTTATGGGTAAGTATTTGTTGCAATATATTGCTCTTTCCTGATATTTAGGCAGTCTTTTCCACACTGCAGTGTAATATCGATCTGTTTCCCCACAGGAGCTGACACCTGAAGCTTCAATCTGGGTTCTTGGCCTGCTTTTACAACTCTGCAACACCTCCTTCACAAGGTGTGCTGCTTCCAAGGAGGGCTCTAGAGTAAAGTTCAATATGGCAGATATTAGCTTAAAGGAAATTTTGGCCACAGTAAACAACATGTACAAATATTCAAGACAAAAATAGCATGGCAGTTAAGAATGGAGATCAGATCATGTGGCTCCAGCTTTCTTTATTTACCCTTTCTTTTACATTATTTACAGAAGAAACAGGAAGACAATGAAATAAAGACCTGTTGGACAATAAAGTGCAATTCTTTCTGATCTCATTCATAGGAGAGTAGTAGCATGCAATATGATGCATCATGATCTATACAAAACTTTGAGATTTTTAATAATTTATGCAGTGTTTGAAGAAAATTCACAAATCTATAACCCTAAAATTGGAAATTGTGTGAAGTAGAAACTGTTTACAGAATGTACTTCTCACTTTGAATTAATTTATTCTGTATTTTGCTTGAATAATCCTTGACACTCCTGATTTTGAGGATTGCTGGCAGCAATGCCCTAAGAACGACAAGAAAAAGCTACCTCTGTTCTTGCAGGTTTCAGTATCACCCACTTACCCACGTGTACAATTATCACAGTTATTTTTAATATGTAATCTAGGTACTTCTGATTGGTTGATTAAGAAACAGTATTTAATTCATCAATTTTAAAGGACATATCTAACAGGAAAAACTGCTTACATATCAAACAGCCACAGTCAGAAAAAAAGTAGTTTGCTTAGTAGGGCAAAACTCTCTTATTTTCTCTTTTTTTCCAAAATCAGCACTCATCACCTACCATCTGTGCTTGCTTTCTGCGTGGATCTTCTTGATTTGATTGACATTCTTCCCAATGGCAGAACTTTCAGTGCATGTTAAGTTACACAAGAGAACCAATTTAAGCATCTCTTGTGTATAAATTAGCTAGAGAGTCTTAGAGATATACTGCTTATCTGATGGCATAATTGAGCCCAAAGCTCTATCATTGATCTTTCACAACTTGGCTGTCAAAAATAAAAAAGTTAAAAGAAAGGTGAGGGAGGGAAATCTCTTAATCAGAATTATAACTTTCTTAATTTCTCATGTAATTGTATTTCTTTTGCAGAGAAATTAGGAGAAATTTAAATGCAACAGTAAAATTCATGGTGTATTTCTGACAGAAGAGATGGGCCATGGAAGCAAATGATAGGAAATTCTGTGTTTGAAAGGGCTGGTATGTTACCCACACTCATCAAATTTAATTAATAATTTTTTTTCAAAGTTTTGGTTTTATAAACTCACATTTGTGACAAAATTGACTCTTACTCCAAGCTGTTAGCTAAACAGTTAGCAAGACACTTCTAAGTGTGTTCTTAGGCAAAAGAACCACATTTCCCAGTTTTGAAACAAGATTTGGAATACAGCCACAGCAACCCTCGACTGTGTAACAAGATCAGTTCACCAATATACCTGAAAAAAATAAATAGGTGATCATATTTCTTTCTCCATATCCTGTCACATCATTCAATATTTTTGAATATTTCACTATGTCCACTGTAAATGATTTGCTCTCCATATGTTTTCATAATTTAAAATTGATACTGTTGTCAGGATTCCTGACAATACTGTGTTGTTTATATTCTTTCAAATGCACTAAATCAGAGGATAATCCAAAACCAGATCTGCTATAAAACCACTACAACTTAAATTTCTTCTGAATGTGTAGTGCACATGAAACTTAATAACAAAAATACACACACACATTTATATTCAATTTTTGTTGTCCACAGTGCAGAGTCTCTACCCAAAAGATTGGCTACATATCAACATATGACTCTTTTCTGGTAAGTTAAGAAAATAAGTGATGAGACAATGGTGCTGTTGTTTCGTAAACATGCCTCCTCTTCCATGGTAGTAAGGGGGACTCTGCATTTTCTGTGAGGTTTGAACTCATCATGGGACTCACAGCTGTGTGACCACTCCAGTCTTCTTATGGTTAACATTAAAAAGTACACACACACAGGAAAACATACACACACATACGAGGGCATTGAAACCTTACAAATAAAATAAATTTGTCACTGCAAAATACAGCAGAAAATGTGATGATATAAAAATTCAGGCAAATGTATAAGATAGATTGGTAATATTTGCTAACACTATGTATATCAGAATGACATTTACCAGCAAACTTCCAGTATTTAATTCTTTTTTTGCCTACACACCTATCCTCTAGGTCTGAATTTTCCCAGCACTCTATGAAAAAAGTTTGGATTTCAGAGGTGGAATGACTAAGGAGTTACAAATAGTACATAGGACATAACTTGAGGTAATAACCTTTACAGATCACTGTAGAATTTATATTTAATGAATTATAGTGTCATTACCCTTATGTATGTCATATTTAAAGTAAAGCTAACATCCAATTTTATCTTCTTCCAGTGCATTCTCTTTCTGTTACATCAGAAAAAAAATATCTAAGGGCTGTATATTGTGTCTGTGCCTGGGATAGATGGACAAAGCCACCTCTGAACTGTGCTGTCTGGGTGCATGTACTATATTCATCCATTGGAATATGGGAATTTATTCAGGACATATCACCTATGTAGCAGATGAACTCTGTTGCATGGGATAGTGTGCAGCAGGATAAAATGGAAGGGAACACCTGCTCCCAGCAGCACCCCCTATTCTCCTAGATAATTCTCCCCAAATTGCCTTTTACTGGTGAATTTATGATTTACTGATATTGTGCTTAATTCCTCATGGAAAAGGAGTGATGCTTTTCAGTCTTTTTGCAGAACAGTTCCCTGTTTTACAAGTGTTATTAACCATATTTGTTATTTATTATTGTGACTCCAAAATATCTGCGCTGCTTATTTTTAACTAAATTAATTTTAGGTAGTAAAAAATTTTGCCAACCAGTGTTTGAATAATCCTGACACGATAGAATGAATAATTTTTTTAATATTCTAATTGATCACCTTGGCAGCTAGCTACCTCAAAGTGTTCTTCAAAATACATAAAAATATAATTTTTTTATATTTTTACCTGGTCTAGTGTAAGATGTCCCTGCCTGTGGCAGGAAGGTTGGAACTAGATGATCTTTAAGGTTTCTTCCAACTCAAACTTTCTATGATCACTTCGGTTTTGCATGCCTCGTGTTCACCATACATTGTATAGCAGTGCAGAATGATTTCTTTCTGCAGATCGAGGCTGGATTTTCATCTAGGTCCCTTCCCACTTCTACAGCCTGTAACAAAACAGATCTGATTTCACATTAACAAATCAAACAGCTTAAGTTTAATATTACTAAAAAAAGATACATGCGGTGTTTCTGGGCAGCACGGCTGAGACAGCTTACGCAGCATCAAGGTCGAGATTAGGCTTGGTCAGAGGATGGAATTTCAGCAAGTGTTCATTTCCAGAGGACAGCAAAACAGCCTGAGTGCTGGCTACATGCTGTGCTGACAGCCAAACCTCAAAACCCCCATTGACTCACACTGGTCTTAGGAGGTGCAGTTTTTGGTAGCTAAGGGCTGGTGACAGGAAATAAAGGTGTCTGTCCACTCTGGAGGCAGTAAAATCACATTCAGTGATGTCCTGACAGCTGTCTGTCTGTTCTACCTTGTCTTTTCCTCCCACAGCCAGAGCCTGTGGCCATCCAAGTGGCTGAATATTAATTTTTCAAGATGCTAAGCCTGGAACTGGCCCTGTACCTATCCTGTAGATAATTTATAAATAATCTGTAAATCTGTTGACATTATTAGTTACAAGCATGTAAGGACCTATTTCATAGAAGAATCTTTTGACAGAAGTTCACAGCTTCCCTTCAATCTCTTTGTCAGGCATTCCTTAAATGAGCTCTTGTCTCTGCATCTCTCTGGCTTTGCCTCCCTCTCTCAGTCTGAGGTCAACTGCTATTCCCCTTGAAGACAGCAGTAAAATCTTGTGCTGGCATTCATAAGATTAAGCATAACAGCTTTACAGTGTGTCCTTGTACAATTTTGGAAGAAAAAGGATGGTTCAGAAACCTTCATATTCCATCATTCCTTAAAGAAGGCTGATAGCTGCACCCATTCCAAGTCTACTCTTGAACATATTTAGATGTGAGAAAGAATGAAAAGAGTCTGCAGCAGAAAAAGACAGATATGGAGTGGGATGGCAGAATGTGCTGCACCCTTTTGAAGTATGTTATATGAGTTTCCAAGAGGCCTGGGCAGAGTTCATCACTGCTTCTCCTGGAAAAACTAGCTTTTGTACAGCTGTATGCACCAGAGGTCCTGGAGAGACTTTCATAAGCAGACAATCCAAGATTAGACCATTTCATGTGCATGATGCTGCTAGCCAACATATCCTCTTATCATACCTGAATTGTGAGAAAGAAACTGAGTGTCTGAAAGGATCCTGCTCATGGCAAAGCTCAACTAAGGCTCATGTCCTCAGTGAATATAAATACATTTTACACCCTTATTAAAATCTTGATATAATCTTATTTGCACAAAAGTAGTTCTGCTGGAGTTTCCTGTGTGACAATTTGATGGAGTCAAAATCAAACCCATGTAATTTGGATATTTGGGCACAGTTATATCTCACCTACAGCTGGGTACAGTATGGGATGTTAAAATTAGAAGCAGAGTGACCTAGGGTTGCTCAACAACTGGTGGGGAGAGAGGCACACAAGGAAAATATTTTTTCCCTTATATCACCTGGTTTTCCATTGACTCATCCATTAAACCAGGTAAGGTGAATCCAGATTAATTTTCAAAGCAAGTAGCGACCAACAAATAGATGGATTGTAAAGTAGATTTCTAAGTAGCTAATCATAAAGGATATAGGTCTGAGCACAGAAATCATGATCAACCACAAGTTCTTTGGAACAGGGACTTTCCTATCTTATATTCATACAGGAAATTTTTATCAAAGACACCAACTTGTCCGGATTTAAATTTAATCCTTCTGCTTGAAAAAATTATTTTTTTATTATAAAACATATTTAAGGAACCGGGAAAAACTGATAAAGTGAGCTGGATGGAGAGGTAAATCTGAAACTTGTATGCTCTCCTGGGCTCACAAAACATGGATCTTCTTGAGCTGGTTGCAAACCTAGTTATGATCTTTTCTACAGGATGTTTTTCTACCCGCATATTTGTCATGAAGAAAGGAACATTTTTCTTTGTGCACCATTAGCTAAGAAATAAACCTCTGGGCACAGTTATTCTTGCTTCTTTCCAGTGTCTTTAACCATAAGTTACCAAAGAATTTCCACACTGTAATGTGATAAATAGAGAGCAGTGCCTCGGGACTCTGGAGATGTGGGATCTGCTTTTCCAGATTCTGACAGATGTGTCTTCTTGGGAGGTCACTTTGTCTTGCTGTGCTCCATTGCTTTCAGCTGCAACAAGGATCAGTTTCCTGAGAAGATTATTATGAGGTGAATGGAAGTAGAAGTCCTGTGTCACAGCAGATTTGTATTTATCACTCTTTGGCAACAGAGTTGCGCTTATTATGCAAATTAATTTTAAAAAGAGAGATGTTTCCCTTACAGGTTTGGAAAATAATCTACATGATTCTTTCACTAAATGGTCTGTGTCCTCTTTTTTTGTAAACAGAGGAAGACTAACATTATGTGTTTACCTGTTTAAAAAACATACTGTTCCCAGCAACTACCAAGGACCTGCTCTGACAGCAGCAGCATTATTGTGAATGACCTCACTCATTTACAATCCTGATCCTTTTCTGACAACAAATCCCATCTGCATGTGTTTATTTTCTAAAGAACAGTATTAGTCCAAAGTGAGGTGTTTGGATTGAAGCAGCTCACCAATATTCACCGGTGTTATATTTACAGGACTGAAATCGTAGTACTTGATGACTCTATTGTTTGTTAGCTGGAGAGTGAATTCATTACCATCAGGATCCCAAATGTTTACAATTAGTTGCTATTAGAAACTACTTTGATTCTTTACTTGAAACCACAATCACATAGACAACCGTTAAGTCAGTAGCCCAGGGAGACTGGACTTACTGCTTTTCCCTTGTAATCCCCCTGTTCACTCTGCTGCAGGCTGTGGGGGTGAAGGGGCGGGACTGTTTACTACTTTAGTCCTTAATTTTTACCCTCATCATGCAAAGGAGGTTAAGAAGTACTAATCATTGCCAGAACTGAGGGATTTTCTTCTCATGTTAGGAGCTACTTTACAGGGGACACTGGGGATTACTTTAGTCTGGTTTGCTCCTGTGTGGGAGTAAGACTTTCATCCTTATATGTTTTCTGCCTCTGGACAGCTTTCACCCTTGTCACTTACAGAGCACATAGGAATGCACATGGAATCATTTGTGTTTGTTACTACCTATAATTTATCTTGGAGGCACTAAAGCTTTCATAAATTACTGTAAACCTGGTGGTCTGAAACCATGAAAGAGGATGAGCTTACTCTTAATACCCGACATTGAAGCAGAATGCCTGAAGAGGTACAGAGGCTCCTGCCAAGCTGGTGAATGTTCTGCCTGCATGTGCTTTTGAAAAACCGGAATTACTGGATGGGCCTCTCTTGCATGTCACTCATGTAACAGTTTATAAATTTTGTTTAAAAATAAGCAATGTTGAAGTGAATATAATGTTGGCATTCACATTTAAAAGTGAACAGGCAAACATGCCCAAGGTAGGGGAGTCTCTGGATGTGCTGCAGATGGTTTCTGCGAAAGGCCAGAAAAAAATTAAAAGAAGATGAAAATGAGGACGAAAATGACATTTGACTGAGAGAGTATGTGTCTTGTAGGTACAGGGCTTACTAAGGACCTTTCATTCTACCCTGAAAACATCTGAAACCTCAGAGGTGTAGGTGGGAGATATTGGGTGGTAGATGGTGGGTGTCTAGCAGTTCAGGGTCTGAGCAATGACCTGCGGATGAGAACACCACCAGTCCAGGGCAGAGCAGCTGCGACGCAGACACTGTACCAAATGGATCACTGGATTTGGTCACTTCATCTGAAATCAGCCATGGAGCTCAGTAAAATGATCTATATCACAGGGAATCCTGTCAATCTGGACAATGAATGAGGGGAAGATAGCAGTTAGTTACCTTGGCTGTGGGGAGGGGACTGGGAAACTGGGATAGAAAATGGTAATCTTGCATGCTGTCATTTAGCTCTTCTTTCCTGGAGCCACTGTGCTATCCTGTTTTCCTTTTGTTCCCAATAAACTGTTAGTTTAAACCACCTTGGTCTCACTTTTTAAACACCTGGAACTGTCAATTGCTGAATTACGGGTAGAAGACAGTTACTGGAGTTTCTAACTAGGAGTACACAAGAGCACTCTTACACAAGAGCACTCTTTGAATGCTTGTAGGAACCCTTAAAAATTGACACAAAGTTTGCACTGTTTTTTCCATTGAGAATGACTCAATCCCTTTCCTTTTCTTTTGTTCAGGAGAGTTTGGCACTGTAAACCTGAACCTTTCTTTCCTGAATGATGTTTTTCTGCCTGACTTTCCAGACAAATTTTGGGAAAACAAAAACTATTAAAAAAAAAAAAAGAAAGAAAAAATGAAAAAAAAAAGAGATTATCTAGAAGGTAGAAATAGCACAAGCTGTTAGTTGTGTTTTGGATTGAATACTGTTTTGCCAATTAAAAATTCCTTTTGATTTTTCTAAGTAACATCATCAGCCCAATTACCAAAGGAATTGTTATGCAACCACTTTATGGACAGTGTAAGCACCATATGCACCCTCCCCTTGGTCGTGCCTGTAAAGTCTGCTATGTTGGCTCTGAACAGCAGTGGAACTTGTTCTGCAAAATAATGGTTCAACAGCCTATTAGGGGTGGCCTGGCTGGCAGCTGCTTCTTCCACTAACTTCCCTACTTTCCCCCATACTGGGAGAGGTTTAACATATATCCCTTTGCTAATAAAGATTGCTTCAAAGAGTATATGCATGCAGCCAAAAAATAAGTTGCTTTTTAGGCAATCTGGAAAAACTTTTTCTAGAACTTTTTGCAACTTAAAACAACTGGTAGGAAAAATATTGTTATCTTTGCCTTGCAATTTTTCTGTTGTAGGCAATTCTAACATGAGTGGATGCATATTCATAGCTCTCCATCCATACTGTGACCTGTCTCAGTCATTTGATTTCCAGACTGAACTGGGTGTTGTATTTGAGCTTGTCGTTGTTCCAGCTGGTGTTAAAACACAAGTCTTTTAGTTAGAGGTTTCCAAGGTTAAAAATGCCCATTTGGAACCCAAAATGGATGTAATATATAGGTCACACATATCCCTATTTGAACAGGTCACGGGAATTATATTTTGACATTGTAAGTGAAATAAACATATTTTCTCTCAAATTCTATATTTGATCTTGAAAGTAAGCGCATCCAGAGGAAGAATCTGCAAGGTATACTGTTTAAAAATGTGGAGCTCATTTACTCTCTCTCATGGAAAGGTATGCTGGAGTAAAGATAGTGCATTTGGATAGATTTCCAATATTTTCACACAGAGTGGATTTGCCATATTTTCATGGGAAATGAGTTTGCACACTTGCCATCCTGGAACAAACCTTGTGATCCAGCCATCTGGAGTGAGCTGAGACCTGACACTCCTCACTGGTTTTCTCAGAACACTGGTTTAGTTGTAAAGCCATTAATAAGGACAGAAGAATTAAAGAAAGAAATAGTGGGAGTTGGACTCAGTCTGACTGTGTGAATGCTTTCTTTCTTGTGTCTGCTTTTTTACTACCTATTTGTCATTATCGAAGCTCATAATTGTTGGTCTTCTGTTTCTGCCTGACAGTTTGTTGTTTTGTCCTATTTGCTTGGATTTGACATATTTTTCCTATTTCTTTTTCAACTTTTATCTGTCTAATCTCCTCCAAGTCTCACATCTCAGCTGAGTCCTTTCCCACTGAAAACACAGTGTAAGCAAAGCATCTTGAACTTTAAAAAGGCTCCATTGCCTAAATACTTGTTTACTTCTGAATCCTCCCTCTCCTTCCTCGTGTGCCATTGGTTAACTCTGAGGATTGCTGATGCCAATGCCACACTGAGTCATCCAGCAGAGGACAAGAGAAGTGAAGGTCTGCTCAGGTTATGTGAGGTCAGTGCTACCATTCCTGCTCTTGAGGTCCACTGCCCGTGCAGCTGCATTTTGCCATTCAGATGTGCCATTCAAAACTTGCACCTGACAGTGTCTTAGCTCTTGCCCCAGACTGGACATGAGCTCAGTTGGGATGGGATACAGCAGTTGGTAATGGTGAGAAAAAACAGAGGTGGCATCATGGAATCACAGCATCACGCAGAATCACGGAGTCATTGAGGCTGGAAAAGACTTCCACGGTCAGAGAGTCCAACCTTTAACCAATCACCACCCTGTCAACTAGACCAGAGGACTGAGTGCCCTGTGGAGTCATTTCTGGAACACCTCCATGGATGGTAACTCCACCAGCCCTCTGGGCAGCCCATTCCAGTGCTTGACAAGTTTTTCCATGAAGAATTCTTCCTCATTTCCAACATGAGCCTCCCCTAATGCAGCTTGAGGCCATTTCCCCTTATCCTACTGCTTGTCTCTTGGGAGAAGAGGCCAACCCCCACCTGGCTACAACCTCCTTTCAGGAAGTTGCTGAGAGCAATAAGGTGTCCCCTGAACCAGACTAAACGACCCCAGCTCTCTCAGCTGCTCCTCATATAATTAATGCTCTAGACCCTTTGCCAGCTTTGTAGTCTTTTCCTGGACTTGTTCCAGCACCTCCTGGATTGAGACACCCAGAAACGGGCAAAGTACTCAAAGTGTGGCCTCACCAGTGCCAAGTGCAGAGGGACAATCACTTCCTTGGTCTTTCTGGCCACATTATTTTTGATAAAAGCCAGGATGCTATTGGCCTTCTTGGCCACCTGGACACACTGCTGGCTTATGTTCAGCTGGCTATGACCAGCACCCCCTTTTCCAGATCCTTTTTCTTTGGGCCACTTTCCAGCCACTCTTTCCTCAGTCTGTAGTGTTGCATGGGGTTGTTGTGATCGAAGTGAAGAACTCACCACTTTGTCTTATTGAATCTCATACTGCTGACTTTGGCCTATTGTTCCAGCCAGTCCAAATCCCTCTTCAGAGCCCTCCTACCCACCAGAATTAGTGTCATCTGCAAACCTACTGAGAGTGCACTCAATGGATGCAGATCAGTGTACCTGTACCTACAGGAAAAACTCATATGTCACAGTTGTAGGCTGTGAACCTCTTCAACTCATTGGAGGATAGTTGCATATACTTTCCTAAGGTAATATACAACATAGAAATGGATTACATGTGTCTGCCCTTCCAGTTTTTTTAACTTTCTATTTCAGCTAAGCCCTTTGAGGGAAATCATTTTGCTCGTCATTCTTGAATTTTAGCTCTTGTAGAACAAGACCTTCTTCTTGTGCTCAGGTAGGGCATAATGTGGTGGGATTCTCTAGCCCTGGTTAGACTACTATAGATTCTATTACAAAGCTCCTCCTCCTAACATCTTCAACAGCTTGCCACTTTGGGGGCTAGGTTGGAAGCTGCTAAAGCTGGTGCTTCAAGGCATCTGGGAGACATCGATGTGGGAGAAGAAGAATGTGTAATGACTCGATAAGGTTTTCTAAGCAGGTTTTTCTGCCTCTTGATTCAGTGGCTGGAAGAATGCCCACTCCGGAAATTAAGGATAAAACTGAAGTTTTCTAGGTGTTTTTTGGTAGCTGGCACACACTTAAGAAAGAGTTTTTACCTGAATTAAATTAACCATTTAACCCTCTTCCTTAATTATGTGGTTTGGAGAATTTAAAAGAAAAATTAGCCTGAGGAGAATGTTAAAATGAACATCAGATAAATGCTTCCCCAAACAGGAAACCATGTGAGCACCCTCGTGTACACCTACTCCCTCCCATTTCAGAACAACACAGAGACTATGCACTGTCTGCTGCAAAAACACCGAGGACATTTTGTTCAGCTGCCTGGGATTTGAGCACAATGATACTTTCTAAAGCAGAAGTATTCATCTGGGACATCTCTGCACATAAGAGCAGGCATTCATCTAGGCCACTGTAGTTACAGTTGCAAAACAGTTTCCACTATTACCTCCTTCTTTCTCGTGCTCATAGCTTTCCAAAGCAAGAGAAATTTGGACTGATTTTTGCCAAAAACTCTGGACCAGAGTTTTTCTTAGGAAAGACAACAAAACCGGACAACTCTGTTTCACAGAGCCAAGAAAATACATTTTTTTTTCCATGATGAAACAATGTAAATATAGTTCTTGCTTCTCTAGTCAATACATTATTAAATCTATGCAGTAAAAATCACAGGATGTCAGAAAACAATAATTTCAATAATCAGATTGAATGTGCACCTTTTTATTTGTCTGTTCTGGTTATAAGAATAATTCTGCTATTTATCCAGAAACCTTTTCTTTTCTCCTTACATCTCCAGAATGCTATATTTATTATACTTAGAAGTTATTCCTTTATCACTGAAGACTAATCTCAGAAGAAATTGAATACATGTGTCAGGCCCTCCAGTCCTGATTAGGCCAGTTTATTTTATTGCTTACAATTCTTGTATGACATTACCATCCTCTGGGATTGCAATGGGTTGACTTTGAACGGTGGTCAGACACCCACTCATCTTCTCTCTTATTTCCCTCTCTAACAGGACAAGAGGAGAAAATAGGAAGAAAATCTCATGGGTCAAGGTAAGGACAGGAAGAGCAGTTGCCAATTATCACCATGGGCAAAATGAAGTCAAACTGGGGAAAATTAATTTAATGTTTTCCAAATTAAAATGGGTTTGGACAGTCAGAAACAGAACCAAAGCAAAACAACAACTTCCTCCCAGCTCCCCATGTTTTGCCAGGTTTACTTCTTCATTATTGTCTTCTCTTAAAGGAGAAGAAGCTATATCACTTCTTTTATCTCTTCTTGTGTCTTGTCAACTGTAGAAAATCCAAGAGAGAGAAGGATCTTAAATCATTATTATCTATTCAGCATAATGGTCTCTAGTCTCACTTGGGTTTCCATCAGCCATGTTTACCAAATCAGAACCTTTGTACAGTCTTTTGTGTTGGCTAATATGCTTCTTCTCATAGATATAAGTTTATTTCAAACTGAGAAACAGAAAAACATCATCATTCAGCTATAAAAGTAAAAGTAAGTGGCCAGTCTTCGCAAACGAAGATCTGGGAAAGGTGTTTTTACCTTTCAAGCCTGCGCAATGGATTTTTT
>JAWWLV010000045.1:17932883-17952540 GCA_035041135.1 Platyrinchus mystaceus
ATATATTTCAATTGTATATAATTGTATATAAGTGTAAATATATTTATATATATATTGCTTTAGCTGTCTCTCGTTTCGGTTCTCTTGGGTTCTTTTTACTTTTTCCCCTTTATCCCTTGGTTTGGGATGAGGGGGGAACTTCTTGTGGTGGGGTTTGGAGACTTGGCAGGGAGCCAGCTGCAAGTACAAGATGGGAAAAGAATATTTTGCTTTAATAGAAATTCACTGTCACCTTTTCCTTTTTGTTGTTATCTAGCTAAGTAGAGCATTCTTGACAAAGAAATGAGGACAACTCTAAGCTTACATTAAATTCTGATGCATATAAGGTTTTAAACAAGCTAAAAAAGGAAAAAAAAAGAAAGGATTCACTGGATCTGTTCAGCAGTGTGGCTTAGCAGCTCTATGATGCTATTGCTTGACACTACATTTGGCAAGAGTGAAAAAGTTAATTCACAATATACTACTGTAACTGTGTATTACATTCACAGGGTTATGTTCACTGTAGTGGCTAATTTACTAAGAACAGCTGTCTTTTATGAAGAATGTAGTGTAACTCATCAGCCATAGTTACTGAGTCAAACTTTTCCACCACTTCATAGTCAGGAAAAAGTAGCAGAGTGCAGAAATGGGACTACATGAGTGTATATATATTTTCTCCATTATAACCATTGGTCTAATACAAGATGTTACCTCTTCCCAGCAACAGGGTGCAACCAGAACTGCAGTCAAATGAAGCTATTTCTCCAATTTCCAAGACATAGATATCCCAGATGACATGCTGGATACAAAAGTTGCCATATTTGCAAATTTACAAACTTACAGTAAGTAAAATCAAAGAAACCCAGAATATACTGAGTTGAAAGGGACCTACAAAAATCATCGAGTCCAACTCCTGGCCCTGCACAAGACCGTTCCCAAGACTCACACCATGTGCCTGAGAGTATCATCCAAACACTTGAACTCTGTCAGGCTTTGCCGTGACCACTTCTTGCTATCACAAGTCATCCTGGTTTTTTTTTCCTGAATAAGAGTAATGAAGATATACAGGAAAACTGCTGTAGTTTTCTGAAGGTCAGGGGAGAATTGCTAGACTGCATGAATTTTTGCTTTTGCTGTGTAAGCTGATCAACAGCAAAATTCTGGTCAAAATGCCTGAATGCCAGTCCTGATGTGTATTATTCTGAAGTCAAAGCTGAGCTGGACAAAGTTTTTCTCCGAGACGACAGTTGCCTCATTTGGTTGATTTCAATTAACAACTTCCTTGAAACATTGTTGACCTTTCTGGCATAGTACGCTTTCAAGTAAAATGCAGGATGCCAGTCTAATCCACTCAGCTCCAGAACAGTTTAACCAATATCCGTAGGGCACACATCCTGTGACTTGATTTAATCTTATGATCAGGGGAGTGTCACTTGATGTGTTAGGTGTTGAAGACTTAAGAGGCTCTTGACCTTTACCACAATTGTAAGACTTTCTTGTTCTCAGAACAAAAAAAAAAGTGATGAGGAAAAGTAATTTTTTTGGCTTTTTTTTGTTTCATGAACACAAAGCAGATGAGAACTAGCAATGATAGTCCAACCCATATTTTAGAATTAAGTATTTTAAGACGTCTCTTTTCAAAATGCACTTGGTGTTTCCAAAGTATACAGTTACTGATCACTGCTGCACTTCATTTGAGTAACCACAGTTGCATATTGAGCTGAGCATTTCCATAACTAGTATAGAGAATTGTTGCTATTTGACACAACCTCTGCTATTCAAAGCAGCTGACTTCTCTTCAGGAGTAATGTTTTCTCTGATGTTACTTCAAATTGTAATATTTACAGGGAATTCTAATAGCTTTTATTTCATTCAGCCGAGGTAGCTGGTGAATTTCTTGCAAATTTCTAAGCCATTTGTTTGAGATATCTGGTAACATAAAAATAATGTGACCTTTGTAATGATTAAGTAGACAGCTCTCCCCAACTATGTCATTCTATGAACATTGTATTAAGCATAAATATGCATATTTCTCTGCAAAAATACCTCCATATAAATGAAATGTTTCAACCATTGTTCAGAATTTGAGCTTCAGTCTGGGAACTCTTCACAGCATTGCGTTCCCTTGACATAACATTTGCTCTGTCATCTGGAAATTTTAGAGATATTGGGAAAAACAAACAAATAAACAAAATTAAAAATGTCTTCTTGTGTGTCTTGGCTTCCTATTCTAAAATTGAAAGTAGACGCCTGAATAAGAACCACAGTATGGAGTGTTCCCAAGGTCAGAGAGAGTTTGTCTTGGGAAATACAGACTGTCTTCTTGGCTGGAACACAAAGACCTCTACCTTCTAAGCATCAAAAGCAGAGATTGAAGGTTAGGGCTCTTCTCTTCCTCATGCCTTTGTAAAGACCAGGAATGTATTTGTATGTATGTATCCCTAGTCTGTTTCAGTCTTGATACATGCTTTGGATGATGTATATTTAGCCTAAGAAATTCAGTTTATGGGGTTACAACACTAATGAATGTACTGACCACCTTCAACTAGTTTCAAGAGTCGGGTAATGTCTCAAAAACTGTAACTGCTATTAAAGGCTTGAGCAATGTAGGACCCACAGCAAGGGCACAGACAGAAAAAAGCTGAAGAAATCCATCCAGAAAGGTCAAGTTACACAATTCTGGAATGGCAAAGCAAGAAATAAAGTTTGAATTATCTGTTATAGTTTAACATAGAGACTTTTAACTACAAACCTGACATCCTCAAATATCTTATCTATCAAACGTTTAATTTTGATTAAATAATTTCAAATACATTTTAAAGGTCAAAGTTTTGGGTTTTTTCCTCACATCTATTTACAGACACTATTTCACTGCTGATAAAAACACATAGTGATCTGACTTTGCTAATTAATCCTAAATATAAAAGTAAACATTCTTGAAAATTCTTCCTGTAAAAGACTGTCTGTACGGCTGCTTTTTCATTTTAATGGTAATCAGGTACATAAGAAATCTCAGAATGTTTCTAGGCTTCGTTATAACACTAACTTTGCTTGTAATAGACCTTGTAATGATTTACTCATTCACTCACTCATTCATTCATTCATTCGTTCACTCATCCATTCATCTACTGAGACGACAGCAGTCATGTGGCTTGGACCACACTTGTTCTAGAAGTAGCATGTAATTTAGCTTATTAAAGAAAGTTATTCAGCTTTCTTGGGCACCTTTTGGGAAGTCTTTCAACTTCTACATTATTTTGAGTTCTATATCTGCAATCTGGACTCTTACTGATGTTAGGAGGCACTCAGTATTCTGAAAGAGATTAAATTCTAGACTATTATTTTAAATATCCTCAAAAGGTTCAATCTTATTTCTCCTAGAGGCCAATTTCAAATTTTACATGGTTTGACCTAGGAAATAATGATCTTTTCTGAATACATAAGAAGGTTTTCTTACATTTGATAGGCCAAGATATAACTGTATCCTGCACTGACGTTTATCTTTTCTCTTCTAATACAAGTGTCATACTTCAATTTTGGCATTATTTTTGGCAATGTCTAGCTATGCCTGGTCAGCACCATGTAGAGACTTGACACAAGAGTGAATTTCAGAAGAACTGCATCGGCATAATTTTATGGTCAGCACATCTTTTGTGCTGGTACAGCTATGTCTTCCAATTTGAGACCTAGCTTGTGTGGCACCACCTGAGGTATCTTCTTATGTTGCAGCACAGTGTAATGGAAATATAACTCTCTCAATTCTGATAGATTTGTACTCAGGCTCAGCACAAACACTTTACCTAAACAATCTTAACAATAACAAAATTATTAAAAATATCTCATTCACAAAGCAGACATTAGGTACACGCCAGAATTTAAGTCACTTATGCAGCCCTTTGGCAAGTGTGAATGATGCTCTATATTTCATTAGGCAATCACCATAATTTCATAAGGTCTTTGCCTCACTCATTTTCTGACAAATAGAAACATGGGGAATTTGAGGGAACAGAGAGTGTTCATTGTAATCAAAATCTTCAGAGCATTCTGCTGTTAGATTTCAAGGCTCTGTTGAATGGAGATTTTATAATTACAATACAGATTAGATTAGGCTTGGCAGTTAACTGGATAGGAAAAAGTATATTGTTGCAAATATGATCACACCATGCTTAGGACTCCACTCAGAGGTGTGGCCTTTCAGTAAAGGCGTTTAAAAAATTTTTAAAAATAAAGAGATATGTTTATAATTATTCTCTAGTTTTTCAGATTTGAAATAGCTGAACAATATGAGCTGCAAAAAATAAATTAGTCTGAGAAGAAAACTTTTCCTAGCGATTTTGGGAAAAATATGGAAGATAGGAAAAGCTTAAGTTATAAAGTTTTGGGGAATCTTATTATCTCAAACAAAAATGTGATGAAATTGTGTCTATTTGGTCATGTACAGATAGAATTCTTGCTTTGTATAAGTGCTATCTTAAGATAACTATGCTGTTCAAAAGTATTCAGGCTGTATGTAGGGTTGTGAAGAAATCTTCCCAGTTCGTTATAGTTTTTGGTGTGCTTTGTGTAATAACCCTTTTTGTTCCATTCAGTTTTGCAGGAACAGGTCGTTTTATATGGTGGTTTCTTAATTGTTTCCTCTCTCCCTACTGAGCTTGCTGCTATTGCAGGATTGCAACAAACCTGAGTTGCAACATCTGGAATTTGACCTTTAACACACAGCTGCCCATTTACTTTGACACATGCATTTAAAACATTTTATTTGGGGGTGGGGGGTGGGGAGGAGTTTGTTCAGACTTTTTTTTTTTTTTAATGGAGACTGCATTTGACCTTTAGAGTAGGAACTCACAGACCTGTGCTGGCCAGAGACCAGAACTCTGAGTGTGGTACAGAAAGCAGCTTCCAGGCTGTTGGTGGAAAGGAAATGACATGATCACCCTGCCACCTGTTTCTGAGGAGCTACACTAGCAGCCAGTTTACTCGTTCACCAGGTCACCTTGTTGTAGCAGGGCCAAATCATGCTGAGTGCTGAGTTCATTGGCTTTCCAGCACCCTGGGTGCCTTGGGCAGAGCTTGCCTCAGGTTGTCAAGCAATTGATACTGTCTGTAGGAAGTATGATGCAATCTGTTAAGAACAGTAATTTGGAAATGCCACAAACAATTTTTTACTCCTTTTACGTGTAGATGTCAGCAATAGAAAAGGGAAAGAGGTCAGTGATGACAAGGAGAGCGTCAATTAGTTGTCCTAAACCACAAACTGATTTCAGCAAGCTGTTTACATTTTTGCTCATACAATAATAATTTTTAAGACCAGAATTTGTTGTATGAGTTCAAAACAACTCTCTATCATGAGTGCACAGAAATGAAGATCCCAGCACATGTGATGTGCAGTCTCTAAGGCATGTCTGATGTGTCTGACTGACTGACTAAAAATGCAGTAGGTACATTAGGCTTAATTTGCCAGACCTCCTTTCCGTAAGTCTGAGAACAAGCTCTGGCTTTTGTGTCCTGTCTCTTGTGACAAGTACATCAGAAAACCAGCTGATGAAGAAAGAATGGGCCCTGATTGGTGCTTTTAATATTAAATCTGACCTGCTAACATAAAGGAGAATCAATTCTCTTTGAGTGGCTTTGAGAAAATTGGCATTCTGGAGTTATGCTTGCTCAGAAGTAGATTTATCTTGAGACTGATAGAGCAGGGTAAAAGCAATGTAAGAGCAGGAAAAGACGGGTTGTGCAGTGGCTCTTCTACTTCATAATTTAGATCACTCATTGCACCACTCAGTTCCGAAGTGGAAAACTCTGAAGGTCTTGGGGAAAATCTGCCCTAGGTCTCCCTACACTGGGAAAAGGAGGAATAACCCAAAGCTCTGCACTGACACTGCAGCAACGTGCAGTGCTGGTGGGATGCAGACGGTGGAACGGAAGCACTTCTGCTGCAGTGCCAGCTGCACTTCTCACCGTCTCTAGCCCTGCATGAAGCTCAGCCATCCAGATTCTTCTTGCAATGCCAGTAGCTGGTCTTGTTTACATATACACATATGAACACTTTTGCTGCCACTACTTGGTCAGAGCTTGTAGCCCTGCTAAAGTAAGAGAGCACTCCAAAACTGTCAGAAATAAAGCCATTCGACCTTGAGGGTTCTCCTCAAATGAAACATTTGTGCTAAATCTGAATGAAACAACATTGCTTGCACATTGCTGGCTTCCCCCCTCCACAACATATACACATACACGCTTTTTGACTCAGCAACAATGCTGACAAAGATCCATTATCTGTGCAGCTCTAGAATTTAGACTGAGACCCACAAAGGACTCGGGGTACATCCATGCAGGCAGACACAAGCAACCTCTGTCCACACTCTAAGCTCACAAAAAGCCCACATGACCACAGTTTAGTGAGTCACTGAACCTCAGCTAACATGCTCTGCTGAGATGAGCAAACATGTATTCTAACTGCAGGGCAAAATATTTAAAAATGTGTTTACTGCTGTCACATTTCTTGGTATCCAAACAAGTATTTATCAGTACCATTTTGTGCAGCAACCAGAGGCTCCTAGCTCCTGCTGTGTTAGGTTGAAAACAAAAATATAAGAAAGACATGGTCCCTACACTTCACAGTTTGTGGTCTAGCAAAAGATAGACACAGCCAGCAGGTAGAAGAGACAAAATAAGCTGTTGTATTACACCAAGGTCACCTTTGGTTTGAGCAAAAGGTTGTCTGCCTATCCTATCATATTCCTGCATTTTCTTTGGGATGATGTAAAAGAAGTCCTTTCATGGTTTAAAATCATATATAAAACATTGATGTGGCTAGGCAAAAGTAATTAAGAAAAACATAGCCTTTTTGTTTTGGTCTTGGTAGTTTAAACTTATTTATACTCATTTTAACATAGCCTTAGTGGAATTGGAAGGTAAAAATGTGTATGTGCACTTCAAGAGAGTAGAGTAGACTTCAGAATATGCATCATCAAAGCTTTTCTGAAGAAGACCCAGCCTTTCACCTTTGCACTTTAGTCTCTTTGTACAAATATGTTAGGTTACATATTGACTGCATTTGCAGGTGATTATGGAAGGCTGCTATCCTCTGAGTGGCTGTTCGCAGGAGAGGATGCCTGAAGCTCCTCATAGAGGGCATTGCTATCCAGTTGGCAGCATTTTTTTTTCAAACTAATGGGTATTCTTATGCGTACAAACTAAATTCTCTCTGTAAATAAAGTGGACAGTGTTTTTGGATGTATGGCTTTCAACAAATAGAAAGTGCAGTGTAATTCCAAATTGCCTCTGCTCAATACTTTTTCGAAATGGGCCTGTCAGTGAGATCCCTGAAAAAGCCCCAGGCATTTGAATCACAAGTTAATTTAAAAAGAAAAAAAATCCACCTAATTGAATGTACATTTTATTGCATCCTTTAAAATAAAGGCAGCATTTAATGATCATATGTTCCAAAATTGCTTGGATATTACAGGGATAAGCTCCTGCATACTTATCACCAACACTTACTTCTCCAGTGCCCTCTAATCCTGAGTAGACATCTGTTTTATTGCTCTCTTTTTAGAGCTCATGGCAGCATGGCACAACTGTTCCACTTGTCTTCCAGGGAGCTTGATACTAGTTTTGTGACAATGTCACTGTGGGATGCATTCCTGAGTAATGACTTTAGGACTGAGTTTGAGGGAAATCCTTGCTGAGAAGTACAGTCTTCAATTCTGTACCTATTTACAAATCTTGTTCATTACCCCTTGATAACGACTATTTAATTCTTTTTATGCTGCTTCAGGATTAAGCTGTGTGGGTTTTCAGAAGAAGAAAATAAAACTGGTTTGAAACAAAAGTTTTGTTTTGCTTTTGTTTTATGGAGGTGTCCAGGGAAGAAGGTTTTTTCCTCTTAATTTGTATACTTTTATTTATTTTGAAATGAAAATTTCACAATAGGAGCCATCATGCACTGGAACTCATGCTGTCTGCAGAGGCTGTCCCACCCTTGGGATTTCTTTTATAAACCCACTGAATATAGCTATGAATAACCTGTTTAAAGCTTTGAAATTACCTTTGCTTTGAGCAGGACTGGGAGTAGATGACCTACAGAGATCTTTCCCCAATCCTGTGGTACTACTATTTGGCCCATGAACTTTTTGCAAACCTTCAGGTATGTTTACAAATTGCTGTGGATATGGAGCACAGATCTAAAATTAAAACTAAAGCTAAGCTTTGCCAGTAAATCTACACGGCACTGAGCATCACCTCATAGACATATTGAGTCCAGTCTCAAAGCATTATGATCTAAAGCATTATGGATTTGATCACTCAAGGCTCCCTTAAGAGTTTACTATACAGATTAAAGTCATGGTGCTCAAGTACCACTTTAGGTCTCCAGGAGCCAGGGACAAACTGTTGCAGTAAATACAGCCAGGGTTATCTTTTCTTTTGCACTTGTCCAGTGGTGCAAATGCCATTCTCTCTGTTCAGCCTTCCTTCTGTTCAGGCACTTTGCAGTGTAAGATCTGACTTTGACATTATTCACTCTGCTCTCAGACTAAGGCAAATCTCCAGTTTGAAAGATGAAACTCATAGAATAGCTGTGGAGCTCAAGGATAAAATCACGTGGTATCTGTATTAACAGAGGATACCTGATAATGGAGTTACAAATGGCAATCATAAGGATAGGTTTCTGTTTTAACTTGCCATGAATGACACTACATTTAATCAAGATATTTTGAGCTAACAGTATTTAATATCATAGCAGGAGTAATATAGGATGTTATAGAGCTACTGGCCAAAGCATGAAGTGGCATTTGGAGAGAAAAAAGCTTAGTCGTGACAGTTCTTTCCAATCTCTAAAAAAGGAAACACCCTCCCACAATTTCCCATCACTTCTCATGTAGGCATGTCCTGGGTGAGGATGCTGGACAGACCACCCATCAGTTACACTCTGCTTAAGATAACAGGAACTGAAGGCACTCAGCATTTCACTTTTTGATACCTCATGGTGGTGGGCCTTGTGTTACATCATGCATTACATTACACTAATGTCAGCAAGAACTTAAATTCCATCTGTTTTCAAGGACTATATATTCATAACTAGTAAACAGACATACACAAAGGATTTGAATAGGCTATTTATTTTTTCCACAACCAAGAAAAGGTGTCATAATACAGATTTGTAAAGAACCCTATCTATTTGCCATGTGCATTTACTGCTGCTATTTTAAGATTGTTTTACACATAATATACAAAGAGCTTTTGTTTACTGGATTTTATAGGAATCAAGAAAAGTCAGCTGGATGTGTTATGCTGGGTTTTTTTACTGGGATCACAGATTGTATGGTTATAGCAGTTGATCAGCACAAGAAACAAAATTCATCCCACCTAACTTTCATCATCCAGAAGTTAGTCATCCCCTCAGCATTACTCACTAAGGCCTCCTTGACAGTCTAAGAGAGGAAGGCATATGAACTAGGCAGAATATTTGTCTACAAGTATCTGATTCTCTCCACTGATTACAGAGAAAGAGTGGACTATCTGAGACCAATATCTGATGTTTAATACAGTGGAAAGTCACTTAAGTTTGTATATGCATTATTTGAACGTGCTCAGGTGAAAAAAAATATACAAAATAAGTTAAAGAAGATTTATAAATGTAAATGGATTTGTTTTTCAATTCATTAAAGTATGGAACTCTTTACATTAACCTGAGTAGAATGGCTACATACTTCTGATAATACACAGTGGAAACTAGCACTACAGTTTCCAGAGTTACTGCTATTTTAGGAGACAGAGAAAGCTGAGTGTCCTCAATAACTCTGAAGATAAGTCCTTTAAAGTAGTTATTTAAGATATAAGGTTCAGGAGGTTTCTATGGAGATGACTCTTTTTGTGTAGGTGTATCAAAATAAGCATTTGCATCAAAGGAGTGTTCTGAAAAATTATTGTTATGAATTCTGTGTTTTCAATCCATAGCTTGTCATACAGTATAATACATTATCCCTGATCTAAATATTGAAGTCTAAAGGAGTAGCAGGATTCCACCACCTCTGCAAATCAGATCATACAGATTAAATCCAATATTATAAAATCCTTCCTTATTACAGAAATGTTTTCACTCTACTCATGTCCCAGATGACAATTCACAGGACAACAACTGCTGGCTCTTCTCTACACTGATATGAGGTCCTTCCTTCCCACTTTTATTTCCCTTTGCTGGTACCATACAGCACTTGCTCAAAACTGTGCCACTTGATGGGACCAGTGCTCCTGTCATGAGACAATTTTGGTAAATTTCCCAAGTCCTGCCTATCCTGAAAAACCTCCTAGTGTTGCTGGGGCCTTGTAACTGAGCCAGATTCCTAGTGATGCCCCTCTTCTCCACGCCTACATGGTGAAGTGAGAGCATGGACACACCTCAGCATTCCATGCAGCTTGCAGCATCTCAGACTTTCAGGATCCATTTCCTTGATATAAGCCCCAATAATAAAACTGCAGGGTGGCCTTCTTGGGCAGATGTCCCATCTTGCTGATGACCTGTCACAGAGGTGAGGAAAAGGGGTAAAAGGGACACTCTAACAGGGTGTGGCCTTGTGCCCTCCAGCGCCAGTTGGGAATGGACTCAGTTGGGAATGGACCTTGGAGACATGCCTTTGTATCCATTAGCAGTGAGTCCAGATTCTTCTCTCTACCTCACAGAGATCCTTTGTGCCTTTTCTGACTGCATCTTCATTTTTTTGGCCTTGCTTCTCCAAGATCCTCTGCTCCTTTTGCCACTTTGGAGCTCACATCTCTGCAGAAGTGTAACTTGGAAATTTCCTCTGCTTCTGGGTGTCTGCAAAAGTCTTTGGGATGGTGTAACACAGATGGGAGCACACTTGGAATTGAGGCATCTACTAGCTAAGCTCTCAGAGTCCACTGAAAAACTTAAATATTTGAACAACTATCTTAACGAAGGGCAAGGGGTAACACCCCTCTGCTTTTCAGAAAAGAAAATGTTTTCAGGCTGCACTGTTTTTCTAAGCCCCATTAACCATACTTCTTAGTGAAGTTAGATAGTCTGCAGATTAAAGTTCAAGAATGTGTGTTTGCTGAATCCATGAATATATGAACGTACCCTAAGGTATTGATTTGCTGTCATTAACCATTGAAAACCAGAAAAATGTTTTACTTTAAAAAAACAGGGATTTAATAACTTGCTATACCTTTAGACCTCCTCCCTAAGTTAAAAATTAACCATTGTAGTTAACAAATCTTTGTCAGCTAGCAGAAAGTTCACTTTGCTGATTCTCCAAATATTCAAATAGAATGACATCTGATCCACAGCAATTTCAGCTCATGTGATTACAGACATCTATCAGATCAGATAGGTTCAGCTTTCACTGTTCACTGCCACTTGGTTAAAATTTACCCTTGACCCACATTTTTGAGCTGCTCACATAGAAAAGAAATGGGTAGATTATAGTAGAAACTCAAATGAGGGCTATGTACCTATGGTATAACACATACATAGGACTTTGTGACTCAATATAAGGTGAAAAATCTATATAAGACTGGCATATGAAGAATTTAAAGAAAAGCTCTAAATATTTCTCACATACATAAATGCTATAGTAAACATACTCCAAAGAGCACTAAGGGAAGTAGTTAATGAAATGTTCAGTAAGAACATCTTGTACATTTTACTGAAAGAACATTACATTGTCTGGAAGAACAATTTGAAGGAATGATTAATACTATCACTGGCTTCTGTGAAGAATAATTGCAGGAGTCTAATTTTATTAACCTAAAATGGCATACACTGTATCTAGACTCTATGAAAGATAACATGCAGGAAAGAATGTTTATATATATAAATATATATATATATGCAGAAAATATGGACTATTAATTACCAGTCAAAATATAAGTTATTATGTATAAGAAGCACTTGAAATGCATCAAATTTTTTTTGATAGCAAAGGTTTTATGGCTTTTACAGTAATCATTAAATGAAGTTATACAGCAATATATAGAATACCTCTTTCTTTCATATACCAAATCAGAGCTTTAGAGATTATTGCACTAACTATAACATGTTTTCCAGTGTGAAATAAATAAGCCTTAAGAGCCACATTATTTCAACTCTCTATGTGAAAATTTATGCACATCCTTTCCAGAACCATTAACAGAGATAAAGACGTACGTATGCAAATCCTAAGACAGCACATGGAGACTAAACTGATAAATTTTGCAGAATAGTTATTAGCCTGAAATTATAGGGAAAACACAAAAGGTAGTCTCGTGTAAGAAATTCAGTATTCTGGGCTTGATCTCTGTGCCCAGAACACAACAGATGGAAAAAGAAGTATAAATTGTAAGATTGAGATGTAAATAGTACAGTAGAGAATGTTTCTGTCTGTACTCTGTCATGGGCAAGCAGTGCCAGAGTGCATTGCAGATATGAACTGAGAGCATGTTGATCTGAAGGTGTGCTAAGAGTGGGAACAAAGGCCTATATTCAGATGATGTGTCATAGATACCTGATATAGAAGCTCTAACTGCTCTGAGATTTAGGGTTAGGAGGGTGATGAGTGATCCATGCTCAGGTGCCCAAGACTGGCAGATCCTAGTGTCTTGCAGAAGCCATGGGAGGGCACAAGTATACTAACATTAGATAACCAAGTCCCTCCTTCCAAACAGCAGAAGGTAGTTTCAGTCTATGGAAAGTAAAGTTACAAAAATATTTTAGAGTAATAAAGATAAATGTGTTAAGCACTCCCATCTCTGTAATGCCTATTCCACAGAGCATGAAGCTCAGGACCCCCAGTATGGGTTTGGGGCACATATTACTTTACTTGTGCAGTTGCTACTGCTGCTGGGCTTTGCCAATCCTGATTTATGGGCAATCAGTTAGTAGAGTCCTTCTATATATCTTTTTTTCTTCTTTTCCCCCCTCTGGGATTGAGCAGTGACTGACATGCTGTACCTAATTTTTACTTTTAGGGTAGCTTAACGTTTAAGATTTCACCTTGCCTGTGACTCAAACAATGAATGCCACATCTTTTGTTTGTGCCTTAGGTATTTTCCAAGAGATCATGTGACACTTTGCAACTGTTACACAAAGCTGGACAGATATCACATGTGTCTTTCTGGATGACAAGTTAGTAGCTGATGCCAGAAATCACGTCTGACACCTTCTCCTTTATTAATCATGGTCTCATGTAATTAATGTAAATAATACTAATTTTTGTACATCATGTAATTACAGTACATTGTTAATACCATCTGGAGAGCTATGGAATATGAAAAAAACATATGGTGACTTTGTTTTCCAGATCAACCAAATAATTTTAAACAATATATAATGTTTAGACAACCTGTGGTTTAGGGAGGATCTAGCTGGTTTCACAGAAGTTCCTGTTCTGTTGTGAAACTGAATGAAATAAAAACTGAGAAATTTTACTGAGCTGAAAATCAAACATTTCACTTTACAGCTCTCCCATTGTCACCTACAAATGTATTTTTGTCCTTTACAACCACTTCTGCTTAATCGAGATCTCTTATCCTACATGACGGAAAAGATTATTTTACTTATGACCCATGCCATAAGTAAGATAACTGAGACTCTGCATAAAGCACGCTGTCAGAATGGGGAAGAGATCCATCAACACTGATTGGTTTTGCAGTGGACTGAGGAGCGTGCACACATTCAGCTGACACAGCTCCACTTGAGAGTGGGGAAGGTATCTCCTCAAAATACGGTAACTGGGTTGTTTGTCGTCATGTAAGTATTTCTTCACAGAGATCCTGGACTTTGATGAATTTGATAGATCTGAGTGTTGTTTAAAGGAATTGGCCTCAAGTAAAATATCTAGGGCTGCCAAATTATCTGAAGCAATATAGAAAGCATTTGTGCCAGCATCTTATATCTCTGTTTCTCTAAACAACTGGGTTCTCAAGTGCTTCTACTTACACTGGCAACAAACACATTTCCACTATAATTTGGCATCTCCTCAGAGAATCTTGTATTATTCTGAGGGCATCCCTAGAAAGCTCTTTTCCTTAATTAGAAGAGGAAACAGCAATGCAGGGCTACTGAACATGCATAGCTTGAACCCAATTGTGGTAGAAAAGATATTACAGAATGTTTTTTATGGTTTAAACTTGGCCCAATTTTCATGAAATAATTTCATTACATTTTATAGATTTTTTGTGGTTTCTAGCACTTTTTTTGTATGATTTTTTTTCTTTTATTTTCTCTGCTGTTTATTAACTGCTAGTTGCTCAGGATTGTCCTAACCTCAACCTTGAGAGGTCAAGGTACATATCAGGTGGATATTATTGTAATCAAATTATTAAGGTTGGCTAAGAACTGGAATAGTTGAAATAAAATATTACATATGTTATAATACTTCAAAGATTTTGTCAGCTTAAAATTATTCATGGTTCCAGGTCATATTTAGAAAATCACCTCTAGCAAAAGAAGGGGCCAAGCCAACCTCCACTTTTTGCAAGAAATCTTCCTGGAAAAAGGGAACCTCTTTTCTTCTGTCCTCAAACCAGAAGCTTCATTTGTCTCCACTGATTGAGGAAAATCACTCTAAAAGTACATATATATTGTCAATTCCCGCAGTGTTACAGAAGTCAACTTGTTTTGCTTTATTCCTTGCCTGCAGGATAGCTGAGGGAGTGAGTGTGGAGAGAGAAGAGATGCAACACAAGGCATGTGTGAGTGTCAGGAGTCTGTGGGCAGCAGTGCCTGGCCTGGAGGGCAGCTCAGCCACCATGACCATTAAATTGCCGATATCTGCATGCCTGAAAGAGATCTGGGTTATGCCTAGTAGGATTTTCACCTCATTGCAGGCAGCATGTTTGCAGGGGTTCTGCAGCCATCAGATGGCAGCAGCTTTCAGTGGTCATTCCTGGCCTAGTTTGTATTCCAAGCACTGAGAAAAAAGAGAGGTTAAAGACTGCGTAGCCCTTCAGTTCCTATATAAATCCCATTTTGCAAAAAAGCTAAGGCCATAGCATAAAAGATAAATTGGTGTTATTTATGTTGTAGAGCGTGAACCTGAGGTCCCCTCTAGGGGCTCATTCCAGGCTCTGAGCTCTGGGCAGCTGGGTTTGTTGTATAACTATGTCATCATCAGCTGAGTTTTGGTATTTTGTTTTCCAGAATTACTAGTGCAATAATAATGAGCCCAGTAGTAATCTTTGCAAAATCCCTTCTCATTGCCTACTATATTGAAGTAGAATGAAAACAGATTGGCAGCAGGCATCTAGAAAATTAGATATTAACTTTCAAAAGTTCATGCTAGTTTGCCCTGTAATAGCTGGGAAGCAAGAACATTATGTTTCAGCACTGAACCTTTTTGTGGAATCAAAATATTCTCTCACTATAGCCTGGTTCACATCTGCTGTGGGCTTTAATGTTGTTAACAATACTTGTGATTGCAGTAATAGAAATGTAGTCAGGGAAAAGAAAGGGAAAATCCCTCTTATTTGTATTCAGAACTCTAACAATGCAGTTAATCCTACTGCAATTACTGGGGGAAAAAGAAAGGAACAAATCTGAGAAAAGAAAATTAATGTGGAAAAAAACACTCCTCTGCATTTAATTAATGTTAAGATGTAAAATAAGCCCACATAAGGAAAGAAGTGCACAACTGTGACAGAAAATTTGGATCAAAATCAGGTCCTTGATAAAGACTGTTATTATAGAAATAATGTAGTTGACCACAGAGAAAGCCAAAGGGAAAAAATACTCCCTTTAACTATAAGGAGATTTAGGGCAAATCAGATAGTTGAGGCTGTTATTAAAGTGATTATGAGTTACAGGTTAGAGGTAGCCGTGTTACTGGAAGGGAAGTTGCATAATATCAGAGTTGCTACTCTGCCCTGTGCCTGTGAGTTCAGATATTTCACCAAGCAGTGCTGATGGGGCAGAGGAGCTCCAGCCTCTTTGCTCTCTCCTTCCCAATAAACCTCACAGAAGACTGCAAATCATTTCCCTGCAAGGAGTAAAAAAGAAGGTATGCCCACTCTCCCTGGTTTCAGTAAAGGGGCTTTTGCCCATTTTATCCCATTTTTTCCAATTCACATTTCATTTTGAGCACTTTGCTCCTCATTTCCTTTCTTTCACTGCTGCCTGACTTGAAACTTCATTGGCCGTTTTCTGCTTTTGGCATCTCTGGTTTCAACTTCTGTCCATCAGCATCTCAGGAACTTAAATGTGAACGTTCTTTCCCAGATTTACTCCTTCCTGTAACTCTTGTTACATGAAAACCCATCCATCCTGCTTTCTAAAGTCTCTAATTACTCATATTGTCCCTTTTTTTTTTTTTTCTGGCTGCTAGTGTAACCAGCCTTCCTGAATGGGTTTCATCTATCTCCCTTAAGTTATTTACACATTAGAATTCTGCACCTGAGCTGCTCATCCAGGCTTCCTTTGGCAACTGTTCACAGGAATAGACACTTGTGCTGTGACTCATCTGACTTGTTTTACACTTCTTCGTTGGGATGAGATGCATTCTGGAAATGCCCATATATCTCACTGAATATAATAGGATGTTTTACAAGTAGGTCAGGTGAACTTGTTGACACCGTAACTCTGTAAAATGAGGTGAGATGAATGCCTCTGATATGCTTCTTCAGAAGGTAGAACAGAGAAAACATATAGCAAGAATTTATTTGAGACTTCTTATAACTCACTCTAATGCTGATTTCCAAGAATGATCAAAGAACCTGAATAAACTTTACATTTTTTCTGATTTTTATTGCAAACGTAAGTGTACAATTTTCAGACCATTAAATGATACAAATAATGATTCAAAATATGTTTTTCTTATATGTCAGTTTGTTCCCTACTGCCTATAAAACACATTTTTAATCTTAATGACTAAGAAAAATTGTAATTTAAGAGAAACTTTAGGGTATATTGTTAAAAGAAGACAAAAGAATTTGTAGGTGTAGGAATATAATCCATATATTTTATGAAACTATCTCCAGTGCTATGAAATAGGATATTGAAATTATTAACTGTCTGAAAACTACCTTTGGGTGTTCTTTTTGATATATATGAGTATTTTGCAACACATCTTTCTGATCGTTAAATTATGTTCTTTTGTAATAAAAGAGTTTTTGTTTCTAAGTCATTCTTCAAAATAAGATGTGTCAAAACACTGGGTTATATCATTGCTCATTACACATCAGGATATACAACAATGGATTTATATGGCATAATGATGTTTTACAGTTTCTCAAATTACTTGGAGCATAACACTATTTACTCCACAGCTATGCTGGCCATCTAAATTTTGGCTGGTTCTACAAACACTAAGCTGCACTGTTAATACATTATAATTGCATCTTCCTGCCTCTTCCAATGAACCACTGCCCTGTCACTGGGGGCTCTTCAGCCCCCTTCACTAGTGAGGCCAGTGCTGACATCTTTCCGCTTTACCCCAGTTCACCTCACTGAAAGGATCACTGTGGGCTGTCTGGCTCATCCATTTGACTCAACTCCCTTTTATTTCTTTCAGTGGCTTATGCTTCACTGGTGCATCTAATCAGTGCCTTGCCTTGAGGTCTCCAGAGAGTTCATCCCTTTCCTATGTGACCATTCTTTTCTTCTGCTTGATCGTTCCTACCCCTGTTGCTGCATCAGTGACTCCATATCCAGTTTTCTCTTCATTAATTTTTCTTTCTTCTGTTTGCACTATCTCCCTAGCAAATTTCTTCACCTGGGATCCCTCTCCTGATGTGCCCTGCAGCACCCACCTTCTGCAAATTACTTCTCCAGAAAAACTTTAGTCAAGATGGCTACAAAATTTAACCAATGAAAAATTTCTTTATAGAAGTTCAGGTGAGGGTATGTCACAATTTCACAATATGAAATAAAATAAAACAAAATCTAAAATATATCTCATGCATACTTTTGCCTTTGTTGTCATTCTTACTATGTTTATTCTTCTATAACGGTAAGTATTCATATAATGTATTTATAAAGCCTAAGACAACTTGCTTCTCGAAATATTGAAGATTAGCAGAATGTTAGAGATGAAACCTATAAACATGAATGCTGATTATGATGCAATATGTGGTACAACACTATATGCAAAAAACAGATGTTTTTTCAAGGTTTAATCTTTTTATCTTGAGTGCTTCTATGAATCCTGTTATTGTTGCATCTCCCAATAATACCTCATCAGTTATAGAATATATAGCTTTATAGAATAATTCCAATGTAATGCAAATATGTGCTATTCTTCCCATTTAACAGATAGAGAACTGAAGATATAAACTGAAGAGAAACCAAGATACAAAAAAGAACACTGACATCCAAAGCACACCACAGTTGACAAATCTAGATTATTAAAAACAAACCTCAAACACATATTTGATAAACTTTACCCACTGTAAACATCATTGTAACTGTCTGCACATTGTAAGTCTCAATCAAAAAAATCAAAATAACTATTATTTCTAGTTTTATATCTCAGGATTTAATGCACAATATCTCACTAAATGTAAGAGTTACCCAAGGGCCACCATGCAACAGAGAACACAGAATACTCAAATTTCATAACCTTGTAAGTGTGAAAAAACTACAATTACAGTAATTAACAAACATACAAAAGAATTCTCATCATAACCATGTAATATTTACCATTAAAGAATAAAATTGTTTTAGAAACTAGTTAAAATGAATACCGTAGCTAAAAAGCTAAAATACTAATATTTTTACACCACATTAGAAGCTTAGAGAATATGTATTACTCATCAAAAACACTTCGAAAAGGATGATGATCCTCAATCCTTCTTCCTTAAACTAATGATTAAACAGTAGAGGACAGTGGATTATTAGAAAAAAAAAATCTTCCCTCAGAAATGGAATAAAGCTTTCCCCAAAAAGAAAAAAAGGGGGTGGTGGTGAGAGGAAGTATTTCAAACATTTTAGAAGCCAAAAGTCTGCTAAAGGAAGGGTTTAAGACTCTAGTAAACAGATACTCTAGTACAAGCCTATAGATTAATTTCATATTTTTATTTTTTTTCTTTAGTGGTCATTATAGGAAAGATTAAGGAACTGCCTATGCTGCAGATTTTCTTTATAGGTACAAATCTGAGGACAGTATCAGTGTGAACTGGTATTAGAAGGGACTGATATCTAGGAATTTGATACAAAATGAATAGAAAGTGGCAAATGGGCAATCAGCCGTCAAAAAGGGTTCTTCCTTGCTCCAGCAGATCAATGTCCAATATGATTATCAGAAGAACTAGTAGAAATCAGAATTACAATTAATTAGTAGAAAAGAGGGTAAATATCAGACTGGTGACCTGTCACTAGTGAGGTTCTCAGGGCTCCACCTTAGGCCCTGTGCTCTCCAACATCTTCATAAATAACTTGGACACAGGACTGGTAGGGCTACTAAGCAAGTTTACAGATGACACAAAACTGGTAGGAACTGTTGAATCCCTCAAAGGCAGGGAGGTCCTGCAGAGAGACCTCAACAAGTTAGAGGACTGGGCAATCACCAACTGTATGAAGTTCAACAAGGGAAAGTGCCAGATTCTGCACCTGGGATGGGATAACCTCAGATATTTGTACAGACTGGGGAATGAGATACTGGAATACGGTGCCGTGGAAAGGGACCTGGGGGTCCTGGTCGATGGCAAGTTGAATATGAGTCAGCAGTGCCCTGGCAGCCAGGAGGGC
>JAWWLV010000045.1:17952640-17968221 GCA_035041135.1 Platyrinchus mystaceus
AAGAGATGAACAACATTAATGAAATGGGATTGTCATGGGGTAGAAGGGTAAATCCTCTCCAAAATTACTATGTGAAAGATAGGAATCAAAGGCTAGGGAGAACAGTAATTTTTCACAGGAAGGAACCAACAGCACTCCAGGGATCTGGATTCATAAATGTTATGGAAAAGCGGTGAGCTGAAAGGTGATTTTTTGTGTAATGATACAGAATTAATCAGGATAGTAAAAGCATAAGCTGGATGTGAGTAGTGACAGAACAGTGTCATGATATTGAGCAATAAAATGACAAATGAAATCAATGTCAATAAATGGAAAGTCATGCACTGAGAAAAAATAACCTTCACCGTTCATACACAGTGATGGGCTCTAAATTAGCTATCACTACTATTGAAAGTAACCTTTAAACACCTGAAAATGTCAGAGAAATATTTGGTTGCTGAGTCTACAGCAAGAAAAAAGTGACAAATAAAGTAGGAATTACTGGAAAAAGAAAGAGGAATTAAAAAATTCAGATGGACATATAAATCCTTTGTACACCCATGAACAATAAATTGGGTTCCTGGTAATCCATTTCTGAAAGGTTGCAATGGAACACAGAGAGGGGTGATAAGGACAATTTGTGCTACAGAAGAGTTTTTATGCAAACAGATGGTAAATAGATTGGATTGGAAAAGATGATAGAGAGAAAATCATGAAGCCTATAAAAATAAATAGAATTTTTAAAAGTTCAGGAAAATGGTTAAAAAAAGAATTATTCACTTTCTTATAACATCAGAATTAAGAAGGAAACTAATGCATTTATTAGATACTAGGCTTGAAACAAATGAAAGAAAGAACATTTTCACACATTAAAGCTGAAAAAACATGGAGAAGAGTAATTTCTATTTATCAAATTGTGGCAACAGCTTCTGGCTCAGGAAGTCCCAAGGGTGCTGAGCTTCAGAGACTGGGATGCTTATATCTGAGATAAAGATAATTTGATTTGATCTATTTTCTATATGCTTTCCTTAACAATCTATTAGGCTACACTTATTCTAGGAAACTATATAGATTAGTCATATGTTTACCTGAAATTAGAGTATTTCACTGATGTTTAATGGTTCTGAAAATACACCAAAACAGCACAAGAAGCTCCTTTTTTTAAAAAAAAAAAAAAAAAGGAAGAAAGCTACAAAGGCTTTAACCTTTATGTTTATTTAGACAGCATTTTTCTGGAAAACAAGAACCTTTTTAAGACGACGTTGATGCAAGTCAGGAACTGTTTGTATGCTTGCAGAGAACAATAATAAAGATATAGTAACGATTACAAATGAAAATGAAACAAGTATCAAAATTGAGACTATAATAGTGAACACTTAGATAATTGTGTAACAATGTACAACTGAATTAATTCTGAGAACAATCATCCAAGTACATACTGAACTGAACAAGAACACTGTATAAGAAACTATTGAGGCTTTAACTATAGCATAAATAACAATGTGGCACAAAGTGTTTGGATATGCCTTTAGCGGAGAGGAAACAAGCTGAGATAAGAAAGGAATCGGAAGAATTTTGTCTAAGGACAAGAAGTATTATTCTCAGACCGTAATGTTATACATGTGATTAGGGCTACATTGTTAGAATAACATAAAGTGTTTGGTAAGTCTACCTTGTGGTATTGTTGTTACACAAATTATAGCTGTTTCTCCAAGTAAATCTAAGCATTTGTCCTTGGCACTTAACACAAGTATGATACATTGATCTATTTATTACTTCTAATGAAGCAAATTCATTTGTAGATGAACATTGCATCCACATCCTTGCCCACAAAGCTTTATCTTTTAGGCAGTAAAACCAACATGAACTTCACATGCAGGAGCCCACACAAGTGGGCAATTTCATGAGACTTACTCCAGTCCCAAAGGTCTGGGGCTCAGTCCAAGCTGTGTGCCTTCTCAGAGCAGTACAGAAGTGATATGTCCTGTATGTGGGTATTGGTCAAATAAAAAAGGGAATTACCATTTTTTTTTTTTTTAAATTTTTGCCATTCTTTTTAATTGGGGATTTACTGCAAACAGTCCACATCTGAGTTAACTAGCTTGGCCAGTTCAGGCTTACAAAGGGCATAATGCCACTTCTGATTTGATGTTGTGTGAGATGTTTTCAGAACAAATAATCATAGACACTTAACTGTTCCTTTTCCACAAATGTACGGAAACAGGATAATTTCCAGTGATCACAAGGTGGCTTCAATATTGCTGTGAACATGGATGAAAAAAATACTTTATTAAAAAAAATCAAATATCTCTTCATCAGAAGTTGGCGTGGTTGTGTAACTGTTCAGCACCCCTGAATGAATGCAACGAAGATTGGACAGGCACATAATAGAGACTGGATGGTCATGGCCAACCGAGCTTTAAATATGGTGGTCTAGGAGGATGATGGATGTGATGGTGTGTGCTATTTACAATGACACATTCCTGAGAATCTGTGTAAGTGCTGGGGTGGTTAATCTCAGCTATGTCCCTTGTGACAGCTATCACTTTCCTACATAGGTCATTTAAATTGTTTTAGTTGACAGGGCATCATAAGTGCTATATACTCCAATTGGAAAAACATGACAAGTGCTCACTAGGTCTCCTCTGGTTATCTTACTGAAAACCAGAGAAAACTATATTCATGACATGTTGCCTAAGAGGACCCTCAAGCTCTATCTGAAACCAGAAACAGTGTGAGAACAATGGAAGAGAGTCAAGAGGAAACAGACAATGATGATCGGGTCATTGACTAAAACACAGTGGCATAGAAGGAAACGCTGAAGCATCTGGAGATACTAACTCTAGGAAAAAAATGGTGGGAGATAGTAATCTTAAAGTATATGAAAAACCTGTCATAGAAAATCAAGGAATAAACTCAAAAACAAATATTGTCAAGTCTGCCATGTTTAGGACAAGAAATAATAGTCTTAAACTGAAGCAATGTTTAGTATATCAGGAACAGTGTAATGGTGTAGTAGGTTACTCAGAGAAGTTATGGGATGCCCACCACTGAGCACTTTTAGGAACAGACTAGAAAAATATATATCAGGAACTATTTAGATAGAGCTTATCCTGCCTTTGGGCAGAGAGATGAGCTGGATGACCTCTTGAAGTCCTTTCTGATCTTATTTTCCTTGATCTTATGACCATGTCAGTCTGCCCAGACTGATGCATTTGGGTGCAAGATCTTTCTAATATTACTGTGATGCATTTCAAGGCTGAAATTTTCCCTTCACTGAATAAACAAATCCACTTAGTGGTAGCTTGGGGGTGCCTATAACAGACACCAGTATGGTCTGCAGATCTGCTGTTTAGTATGAAATGACTGCCTTAGACATCCAAAAGATATACCGTGAAAATCAGGCTGGGTAAAGCATCTATTGAGAACACCTCTGTGCTCAGGGGTCAGCTGGGGAGACAGCTCTGTTAACCACTGTCAAACACTATTTGTGAGGGAGTCACACAAAGTGACACTTCTCTGTCCCAGGCATCGCACATTCTTTCCACAGTCCAATGCATGTGACTGCTTGGTTTGGCCTGTGACAGCCAGCAGTGCAGGGGAGTGCAAGCAGCTGCCATAGACTGTCCTCAGACTCTCCTTCTAGCTCCTTCTCACAGGGCTTGTGTTTTAGGCGTTGTACATCTATGTGCTGAGTGCTGGTGACACACGGCACTCTGCTTGCTGACCACAATCTGCTGTTCTCTATTATAGGGGTCAGGTTTCCAAACTCCTTTGATAAGCAACTAGCGTTGCTGTGCTATTTCTGGTCTACAGGGAATTCCTAGAGAACACTGCAAATACTGTGGTGATATTGCCTAGTATCAGCTGAATTGTGTGAGGGGATTGCAATGTACTGCCTTGCTAGGGAGAGAAAATTGGGTCATATTAAATCCAGTAGGTATGTCAGCTATTCTTAATTTGGCATAACTGCAGAAAGCCATTGATCTCTGTTACAGAAAAGATGGATGAAACACATACCGTATGCGCAGCTAGTGTTCAAGCAAAACTACAGGTCCAGGGGCTGCCTGAGGTCCTTAAATCATATGTCTGGAGAGTAGAGACATTTGCAGGGCTTCTGGTTTCTCAAATTCCCACTACAAAATCATCCTTTGGTTTCATATCTCACACCAGCTCTGGCTAGCTACAATCGCCTGTGACACATAGTGTCCCACTGGATCTCAAGCTGCATCCTTGTGAGCACTTCAGCCATAGTTTCTATGCCCAGGGTGGGTGGAGCAGACAGCAGGGCAGACGTCCTTGCCCAAGGATAATTGGATGATCTTTAGAGATCTCTTCCAACTCAAACCATTATATGATTATTTAAATCCACAATTGTTATAAGAAAGAAGTCAATGAAGTCTACTGCTGCAGCAAAGGTCACAGGCTTCCTTGAGATCTGGCATCAGAGCTAGTGGTTCGTAACCTTGCTCTGCAGTGCACGGGCCATGGCAAGAATTTAGGAGAAAGATACTTGTTTGTGTTATTAAGGTAACTTATCCAAAGAGGAACTGTGGGCAACAGAGAAATTCAGCATGGGGATTTCAAAGAACTACTTGATGCATAACCTGTGCTGACCTAGAGGACTATTCCTGCAAGAAGAGGTAGTAAGAAAAATGCTGGTGTTCATCTCGTAAGTCAAGGGACTTCGAATCATGAGATATCTTGAATTTCTTAGGAAAAACACGAAGACCCAAGCATGGGTCTCTTAAACCTTTCGACAGAGACCTAATACTGTGCTAGTGAAACAACATTCAGATGTTATGATGAATTTCATAACACAAAGCTTTTTTCTTCTGTCTGTAGCTATTTTAAAACTACTGAATTGTGATTTATACAAGGACTGGCTATTTTCACTGTTAAAGATACTAAAGTGACTAAAAATGACACATAAGCTTCTTCATACAAGAATTTATTTAACCAGAATGCAGGACTTTAAGTTCAAATATTCTCATTCTTGTTCTGAAGTTATTTTTGTTTTCACAACTCCCTTAATAATACTGGCAAGTGCCAATTCAGGTTGTCATGGTGTAGCATACATTGCTACCTTCTCTGCTCAGAAGTTTGCAAAGTTTCTTACAGATCCTGACACACATGCATGCATGCACACAAACACAAGTCTGCACATGTGTCTACGTAAAACAGTTACAGAAATTAAATGGAAAATAGAAAACGGCATGAATTCTGAGAAGTGAAAATAGATTAAGATGTTCTTAAAATATGATTATGCTACAAACTATACTGACAGAAGCTTTTGATAATTTTTGATTTCTGCTTTCAGTTATTAAATGAGTTTTCTCCAAAATATGCTGCTATGCTCCTAGCTGCTGTTTCTCTATGATGCTCAGTTGGCCTATCTTAATGATGATGAGATGGATTGACAGTAATTTTTGCTGGTATCAACCAGATAACAAGTCTGCAGAGCATTGAGTTTTGTTAAATGATCGTGGTGATCTCTAGAGGGACTTTGTATACTTGATTCTGGCTTTTAATGAGAAATATGTTGGTCACAATGAAATGTCTTCCCTCTTCTTTGAGGTTTTAATAAGACATTTATCATCTCTCAAAACATTATTATCTTCACAGAATAACTTCTATTTAATACCATTTAAAATAGGATAATGAAAATGAGCATGATTTCTTTATCAGTTTTTTAAAGCTCATCTAGTGCATCAGGTGATCACATTATGTTCACTTCTCTTTTATTTCCCTGTGAGAGCTTTATTGCAAGATACACATTGTTTTGCCTATAGACAAACAGGCTGACTAACCCTGTATCTGTGCAGCTACAGTGCTGACAAGTACAGATAATAAACAAGGAGGCATTTTGCTTTGTCTCGTATTTAGACAATATAGAGGTCACAACAGACAACACCTACACAGAGTACCAACAAGCTCCAAGTCCACATGATCCGGTTTTGAGTTTGTCTTTGGTCAAAGTTTGATTTAAGAGAAAACAAAAGCTCAGGTTAAATCCCCACCTGGTATAAACTGATGCAGCTCCACTGAATTTGGTTTACACCAGATGAGAATGTAATCTGTTTGTTGACTGGAAGCTAGATCAAATATCTTATCCAGGCTAAATATGGTTAAAACAATTGCATCCATTCTGACCTGAACAGTTGAAGGTGTCTCTTTCAGCTACAGGTTTTGTGTAGAGTTTGAAGCAATGTGTCTCCCAGTTCACTCTTGTGGGTGCTGTGGCATAGCTGCAACTTGTTTATCACTGTATCAGCAACTGGTCTAAACACTGGGATGATTTCAATATAATTTAACAAGTTCTTTTCGTGTTGTTTGAAAATAAGTTAGAACAACCTCGTGTAACTTTTTCATTTGATTACCCTGCTACTAAGCTTGAATCTACATTAACTGAAAACCAGTTTCTGTAGCATAAATAAGGAGCCCACATTAAAAAGAAGACCAAATCTTACCTGATTTGAAAGCTGTCTGTATATTCTCATAGGATCTGAATACTGGAAAACAGAAAAACTCCCTAAAACCTGCAATATTAGAGAGTTTCACAGAGAAATAAAAGATAAAGTAGAAAATTATTCTGAAGTAGGTTTAAAAATGAAAAAAACCCCACCAATTTCTATTTGTGTTCATTATATTTTTGTTTTTATCAGTTAAGGCTTAATTTAACTGCTGTGAGTTACACACACCAACTGTAACAGACTTGGAAGTGTGCCTGAATATGGTAGTAATCAGAGGAGTCCTTGAATATCCCTGTGGCATTAACCTCCAATGGTACTTACTACTGTTATTAAATCTATCTGTTTGGTGACTGAAATCTGAATTTTCCCTGAAAATCATGATTTTCTTACACATAGCCAGAACTGTGTTATATGTGAGAAAGTTTTTCTGCTGCTTTACAGACCCACGTTGTTGCCCTTTCTGGCTGGACACAGTATTCTCCAAAGTGAATATTTCTTTCATTGAACAAACTGGGTGGAAAGTCAGGTAGAGGGGAGTTGACAGACTGGTTAAAGGGGTGACCATCCTAATTTCACAGAGGGCAGCCAGAGGCTCCCATTAGGCCCTACACTCTATAGCAAAACTTGCAATTGATGTCCACACTGAAAAGGCTATAATATTTCTGAATATTTTTAATTTATTATTATTACTTACAGGTAAACATCCTACAATCTCATCTGGTTAGTTCAGAAATAAAGGTCTTGCCACACATGTTACCAGTACGTGATATATTATAAATCACTTTATATATAAGTTCTCACTAATATAAATTTTCATCAGCAGAAGATCTGGCATTAGATATTGTTTCTTGTTCTGTTATTTTGATAAAGGGTTCTTGTTCATCTTTGATAAACTGAAGGTAGCTTTGAAGGAGTTTCAATAGGTACCCATGTGATTTTTATAACAAAGTGAAAATCGGGCTTATGTTAATTTGTCCATTAGAATTTGGGATAACTTGGGAATTTGAGGTTTATTTTCTATGCATTTATTGCTACTTTTTATTATTAAGAAAAAAAATTTAAAATTATAAAGAAGAGACAAAACATTTTTAAATACCTTAGATCAGATTAAGAGCCTCTTTGTATTTGGCATAGTAAAAATAAGAGACCAAAATGAAAACTTTTATGATAGATTTATAAGAAAATAAACTTCTCTGATAATGCAGGTTGCACAAAATCTATATTATTGGTTGTTTTGTGAGTTTCCTGGAACTAGTCGTGTTTATTAACTCTGGGACCTTGTTTGTTTAAAACCCCTTTAGCTTTGTGTTGTTTGAAAGTTCAGCATGAACTGACCTCCTCTTCTAAATCAGCTAAGCTAACAGGAACAAATTTGACAATTCCCTTAAGAAAAAGAATCAACAGCTAAACCAAAACCTAACTGTTAGATACTATACTGTTATGTGATACGAAACAATTATGCATATATGAATCTCAACATTTGTTATTTCTATGAGGTATTACTTTATAGTGCATGCAGGCCTATTCACCACATTAGAACCATGCTGAGGCACATGTGTTCAGGGAGCAAGCAAGCAAGCAGCATCTGGTCTGGGAGAGTGCTGGTGGAGGGGTGAGGCACTAAACTGGGGAGTGTCATTTCAAAATCACAACAATCATAAACTACAGTCCTTCCTCAGATAACTTGCAGTCCGTAATAATAAAAATAAATTCGGTAAAAAGCACTTAATTCTCCTGCCTGAGTAATACATAAGACCTTTGACAGATTTTTGGACTCTGTTCCATTCAAATTGCCCTTTACTTTTCTGTCTTTCCTTTTATCTGCAAATCACTCCCTTTGCCTTTCTTCATTCATGCATTGGCCACAACATTCATCTTGCCTCTCTGCTACAGTTCCTGCTGCCAACATTGCTCATTTTTAATTCTTCTTAATATCAAGACCCTCATTTCTTGCCTTGCTTCTGCCTGGCAACAGACCTCGACTTATACCACTGTCGATCTAATTATATCTTCTATATTGGCACTGAGTGGAAATATTCATGTCTTTAGCAGGAAGGATTTACCAGCACACCTCAGAGAGCAGTGTTATTGCTTAAGGGGAGAAAAATTAGTAGCTTATATAAATAGACAATTGAAGTGATTAAAGTGATCTAAGTGAATGCTGTAAAGGTGTTTTTTCCTCAAAAACAAACAGAAGAAAGAAAAAGAAAAACAAAAGCCATAGCAGAAAATAGTGTAGTTAGCAAAACTGATATTGGAATTCAAGAATCTGAAATTCAAGGAGATTTTCTATGCTGTTGTAACTATTTATTGCTTAATTCTTCTCTTTTGGCTTGATTATTATTAATAATATTGAAGGAGTAGAATGTCCTTTTTATGATGATTTGAAGTGGAACAATTCAGAGGAAATCCCCAAGTGAGACAATGATTCATCAGTGGTGACTCAGTCAGGATTTGTACCTTGAAGTCAGCACTAGCCTAATGCCAGGCAGATGGTTTGTGTGGTAAAAAGCCAAGCTGCAGTTCCAAACTTTTCAAGCAATTAAAGAAGCCAAAGCAATTTTTGTAACAACAAGGATTTCACTGTGTTCCAGCCATGTTTTGCCATAGTCATGTTTTAATGTTTTTCCAGGATTTTCAATTCAATAAAACATAACTTTTTGGTAAAGGACAAAATTATGAATAGATTTTTAAGTGGTGGGTTTATCGAAACTGGATTAAAGCAGCTGAAAAGGGCAATGAACTAAATGTCACATTTGGGCTCTATTTCTAATGACTATAGAAGACGTCCATGGATGAAGCAGCAACAACCCAGTACATTAGAGAGGATCTCCACACAGCGATTGTAACAGCAAAATATGTCAGTCCCTGTGATGGGAATCACATTGAGGCAGTGAGGCATTTGTATGGAGAAAATAGGTCATGTGGTGTATTTTGATCAAAAATCTCACAGTTTGTAGGACAAAGTCTGCATATAGTTTCTAGTGAGTTCAGTAGAAATGGAAGACCTTCCTCCATTAACCTGGATAACCCAGCTTGGTATTCACAGCATGGGGCTGTCTCTTAGAAGAAAACTCAAAGGCAAAATATCTGTTTAATTCTTGTGTGCCAACTCATCATAGATAATTTTTGGACTGCTTCAAGACTGCAAGAAATAAAATATTCTAGTATTCTGTTCCTAAAAAAAGACTTAATTTTTTTTGATCTGGTGCTTTGTGGTAGAAAGGCAGTCATACATATGACATGTGAAGAACTCATATTCAGACCAGAGAATAACTAAGTGGCACCAATAACATTTGTCCTCTCTTTTATCTCCTTAAGTTCAGGTGGCTTTTCTGTCTTCTGACAGCAAAAATATTTTGAATGCACATATATATAGCCAAGAACAAATCTGAGCCAGAAACTTGTATTCAGATTGTTCAGCTAGGCTCTCCCCTTCGTTAAAATAGCAAAAGTAGTGTATGAAGTCCTGGTGAGATCTTGCAAAGCCTTTACCACACTGCTAAACTATAGGGCTTTCACACGCCAGCTTATATTTTCTGCAGTTGTTTCCAGTTCAGACAAAGCTGGAATGAGAGACCAGGAGTTATGAGATACCAGTAAATGTCAGTGCTAACGTTGTTCAGCGAGCCAGATATTTCTAGCCCTAGCCAGTGATCATTCAAGCACAGTCAGCTAATCTATACTATTGCCATGTACTTGTGGTAGGAACAGCAAGATCATTTGAGGAAAAGATAGCTGGAACAGGCAATTCTGTATGCAGAGGGCTGGGTAAACTTTGAGGCTGGGGAGCAGTGAGCCATATTTTCAAATTGTTTTGTAGGAACTGTGCTTTCTTCTGACAATTTCAGGGAAAACAAACCCTTAGTAATAGGAAGACAAGGGTCCCTCAGAAGAACAGTAAATATCTACCACTCTTGGTAAATTATGCCAAGAATCACATTTCTGGAAATAACAAAATTGGTTAAGAATTATTTTTTTCATGGACATAAGGATCCAGATTCTGCATCCAAGTGCCCTGTTAAATGGTTATCAAGAGGTTACTTCCAAAGGATTTTAAAGCTCACTTCCCTCCTCTCATGCTGTTCCCACCTTCACTTTCTGGATGGTACAGCCTGGTGCCACTCTGATTTATTTTGGATGGCTTGAAGTGGAGACCAAGGTGAATATGCCAGAGGAGCACTGAAGTCACTTGAAACTACTCATGGGCACTTGTGTGGCTCCATAGGCCATGCACAGGCTACTTGCAGTCTCCTTGGGACTGTTAAGTGCTGTCCGGTCTTGTATACATAAATTTAAACATATGCTTGACAGAGATCCTTGCCCACAATACAGAGGATTTTTATTGCATTGCTATCTTGTCTTGATTGTCCTTCCAGGTGCCTGGTTTTATTTCTGTTTTGTGGTCAAGAGAAATCAAGAACGGAAACTGCTCATCAGATGGCTTTACATAATCAAATGACATAGGCTTTTAAATATTTGGAGTAATTTAACTCCTCTTATGACATCCAGGTAAAACCTGTGTCATTATTGCTTCCATTTTCACAGTTTCTTATAATAGTTCTTTATTTCCTTCTGCGTTAGAATGTGACTTATAAAAATATAAAGGATTTGCTGAGTGGGTTAGAAGTAAGATAGACAGAGAAAAGAAAGCAAAATTAATGGATTGGTTTTTATCTATATAGTGTAATGCTTGATGTTTATCCATGAGTGCTCCATGTGAAATAACGAAGAAAATAGCTTTATGACAGTTTAAAGTGAAATGTGCAATAATTTTTAATTTAAATATTGAAGACTAGAGAAAGGCTTACTAAGAAAAGGAAACTGCAGTCCCAAATCTGATACATTTCCAAGTTTCAAACTGAACTATTTCCCCACATAATTTTTTGCTGTTGATTACTGTATATTAGTCATGTTGTTACCTACCATGGTATATAACCAGAGCATGAGAAGCTCTCTGTAGCTGGCTATTTATATTCTTCAGGGTATGACTGCAATGGAGTTCAAAGTTCCTCAAATGTTCCTCAGTTCATGTAATCATACTTAAGTTGATTTTAAGTGGTCTAGGTCAAGATTAGAGAGTAGTATAACTGACCTGGGTAAAAGACAAGGTTAGATACCCTATTTTGAGCTGCTATTGGGAAGCTACAGTCAGCATCTTATCTGAATACTGTAATGCAGAGGTAGAGAAATTTTCCTGGTAAATAACTGAATCAACTTCCCAACAACTTTTATGCAGCATAAAATACTATGCACCTTAAAATCATAAGACCACAGATTATATGAAGTGAAGTCACAGGCTTTATTTATTTCCCAACCTGGAAGTCCCCTCCAGCTTGGAATTTCCCTGCTTAAAAAGTCCCTTTTTGCTAAAAGTTTGATTCAATGCATGTATATATGCTACAGGCCAAAATCAACACCTCCTCAAAAGACAAAGACTAGAAGGAAAAAGGCATACACAAAAGTGAAATATACAATATTACTGTTTACAACTCATTAACAAAGTCAAGCGCTAAACCCAGGTATTCTGAATCTTACACCTGTTGCATGTGTGTGCAGGAAGGGAATTTAATGATATCCAGGAGTGATTTCTCTAGAGTGGTTTACGAGTGGAATCTGAGATAAGTACCCTAAGGTATAGCTTTAGCTTTTCTGCATTGAAAAGGAACACAAGTTATCCAGCTACTGAACAAGCACAACACAAGTGGAGAAGGTTTGTAATCATCGATCAAGAGTCAAAGTCATATCTTGGCCTCCCAATGATTTACTGAGTTATCTTGACAAGTTGCAGTTGTGTGACTCTGCCGGTACATAACCATGAGTCTCCGCAAGTACACGCACAGAGCATTTCTGAAATGCATCACGGTGTCTGTGGAATGTGGCTGTTATACTGGCAGGCTCCACATACTTTCCTGGAGCAGATGTATATCTGCACCTGTTTGCCCTCCCTCATCATTCCCATCACTGCCTCAAAGGAACTTGATCTTCTCAAGCGACTCCTTGCTGTGCAGTCTGTGTCCTGGTGCAACTTCCAATGAGTGCTGTGGCTGCTGCCCTGCATGTGGCCGGAGGGGCTTGGAGTGCAGAGGCAGGATGTGTCCTTACAGAGACATAGGCACTGCCATGTGGGGATGGGTTTCATCGTGACAAGGAGCTTAGCTCTCATGGCAACTCATGACTTATCAACAGACTTTGTGATACTACTCTTTTCTCTCTTTTTCACTTGCTTCTTTCACAGGTGAACTACCTTCTACTTGTGTATTTTAATTGGTTCTCACAAACAGGAGTTATCCAAGATGAGCACATGTAACCTATTCTGCAGAAATCCCAGGATGCTCCTTGCTTGTCAGGTATCCTGATACCTCAGGAGGGACAGGAACTGACTTGACATATTAACTAGTTCCTCGTGAAATGGTACAATGTCATACAAAACTCAGACTGCAGCTTCCAGACAAGAATTTGATCATCTCCTTGTAGGTATAGGAGCAATTTTCACACTAGACATGGCTTTTGCTTCCTAAGTTTAGAAATCTTGATTTCATAGGAAATGCTTTTTTTAAGAGAACTAACAGGTTTTTTGTTAAAATGTGTAAATGGGATGAAATTTGATTTTGAAAAAAAAAAAAATCGGAAAAAAGAAATTTTTTATGCCTATGTCTCTTTTAACTCTTTTTCATGTAGAATTTGATTGCTATTTTAAAATTCAAAGGTATAACAACTCACAGAAGAGTTAAGGAAAGTGGTTTTGATTTATGCTTAGGTCAAATGACCCATAATGAAGCATTTTAAAAATTCATTTTGTGAAATAGTTCTAAATTATGGCTTTTCAATCTCCATTTTTAGTTTTGAGCTTCTAGTATTTTTTTCAAGGAAATCCATTTCTATGTTGACCTTTACTAGTAATTAATTACCTTTTCTTCATTTTGTATCCAAGGAGTAGACATATGTGGCTGAGGAAAACCCCACAGAATTTGCTTCTTTACCTGGATTTTGAGTAGTAAGTGATTTTTCTACTATTACTGCACTGTATTGCAAGATGAAAGCAGCCAAACAAACCAAGGGAAGCTCTTCAACTCTTTGTCAGCATACGTTACATTAATGTTTTGTGTTATTTGTTGCTGCTTTAGTAGAACAATGCAGGCCAGGACTGGGAGAGCCAGACAATCAACTCTTTTTCTAATGATCTGTCACAAGCCAAAAACTCTCAAACCTCTCCCTTGTTCTCCTTCCCCATATTGCCTCCCCAGCAAACTCCTGGCCTCTGTTTCCATAAGGTACTATGAGAAGGGACTGACAGGAGTTGTGGTGAGGAACAGGAGGAGCACGGCACCTCACGAAAAAAGTAGAAAGCATTCCCCAGCTTAAATTTATGATGGTGGGCAGAGGAAACCTATTATCTCCTAGGACCTCCTAGCTATCCCCTGTCAACCACACCCCCACCTTCATTCCCAACAGTTTTGTGGCCAGGCACATCCACTCAAAAATCCCTAAATTTTCTTTGAGGCTTATTGCAAGGGTCATGGACTGCTTCTCTGAGTTGAAGTGATGTGAAAAGAGATTTTCACAGGTGGTTAATATGTAGGTAAATGAGCAGTGGGAGAATGGAAATTTTGCAAGATATATATTGCTGAAATATAAGACAAATGTTCTTAAACACACATTCTGGCTAAAAAATGAATGAATACAGGAGTATGTATAAGTGTTGTGTCATAGCCTGTATTCAAGGTACAGTTGCTAGCTTGTGTTCGTATAGGCACAGTGTGTATATATGCATATATGTGCATATTTTCAGAAGCTACTTCTCAGTTGTGCCTATCAAAATGGTGTTTGTGGTGGAAGCAAACCATCTGCTCCACAGCACTTCTATTTATAAGATCTGCAGCATGGCAGTGTAACACATGCAATGTCACTTCAAGCCCTACTCCCCCAGATGAACTCCAATATGTCACTGGGTCGTCCCACGTTGTCTCTGTAAACAGAAACCCTATCTCCCTGCAGTCTGAGTCAGCAGCTGTACCGGAGCAGGATCTATCTATAAGATTTGCAGAATGTGTAATCTGATGTCGAAAAAACCGCAAGAGGGTATTTGCCACCTGACTATGGAATGGACAGCGGCACTTTAATAGGAGTTTCTACAAGTCTGTCTTCACATGCATATATTAAACTTCTGTGGCATTCGCTTGATTTTTCCAAGGCTGGAAGAAACCCTTCCACTTTAAACTCTTTCTGGGAGTTCTGATTCTGAATTTCTTACCTGAACTTCACGCCATGTTAGGACTGATATGCTATGGGCTTATCAGTTTTACATATCAGATATGCAGTGTGTATACAATATTTACCTTCAATTTTGGAATTTGGACCTAAATCCCCTTCAGGGATCAAAGAAATAAATGTAGCAACACAACTCTGGCTGAAAAGCCTCTGAGGTGTATAAAAACCTGACAGGAGCATGAGCAGACCTAAACAAGCATTATGAAACAGCATGTTGACATACAGCTGCTTGCATTCTGCATCCCATTAGAACTTCTGCACCCATTTTAGTGCCCTCCTGCCAGTGCAGCTTATTCCTCTCCAGCATTACCACTAAACATGTTCAAGAAATAGCCTATAGATAATGGTTCTTGTTGAAGAACCCCTGTGGTTGTGCAAAGATGTTTGTGCCAGAAACTGCTTCAAATATTTTCCAGATATGGGACATGTGATGAGTATTTCTGGGTGGACAGGTTCCTTTTTTCTGTTGTATTTTGATGGCAAAGATACGTTTCATGCTTTCTTTTCCCTGATGGAACAGAAATACAGTCAATGAGTTCACAAAATCTTCCTGTAGCTGATCATATGGTATTATTGACAATGCTCTCTATTCATAGGAATATGACACAGGTTCATCAGTATTTTTTGTCTTTTATTGCTTGAAGGGGTTAAAGTCACTTATACCAACAAGTAACTTCTCCAGAAACAAAACAATATGATACTTTGTCACAAGTTATGTTGTGTGGGAGCACAGATGAAATGGAATTAGCAATGTTCTCCACATCAACAGTGCACAGCATGATCTTGTTAAAGAATTATACTGCCTCATAATCCTCAAACAAATAACATTATGGTATAATGGATTGTTTTTTACTTCCT
>JAWWLV010000045.1:17968321-17984410 GCA_035041135.1 Platyrinchus mystaceus
TTTGTTTTTCCTATTAAACCTAATTTTCATTTCAGACACAAGATAAATGATACATTGATGCATTTACTTATCTTTTTCTTGAAGTTTACAGCTGGAAAGCGGAAACTTATTTTGTGATTCTGTTGGTGTAAACAAAACCTACTCTCCTGATTCATAATTTATCTTTTTTTTTTTCTTTTCTAGTGCTTTGAATCTGACTATTGAGGGAAGAAACTGTTAATCAAATACACTTGCCATTCTTGATAGCAAACAAAAAACGAATTGTTAAATATACCATTTTTTTTTCATCTTACTTTCAGAAATGGGTAAAAAAATATTCCTAGGTCAAAATAATCATGATTAAAAACCCCATACTTCTTGCTTTGCTTTGCTTTGCTTTGCAAGCCTCTCCTTAAAGTATAGCTAATAATAGCATTGTCAGCATAATTTCAGGTCAATTTAAATTTTCATGTAATTTCTTTGTGTTTTTAATCTCTTGTTTCATGCTTCAATCTCTAAATTACCATTTCCAAATAGAAAGGTAGAAATGTAATTTTCAAAAAAATATTGAAATTAAGTATTCTGGGTTCAAAGGAAGAAGAACATTTTTTAAGGCAAAATTGTTGAACAAATGTTAAGACATACTTTTAAATAATGTTGATCTACTTGAAAGTATGTTACTTAGACATAAAGTTAAAAGTCTGAAAAACATTATGCCAAGTATTTAAAAATCTTTAGACACTTTTGGCCCCTGGCTATTACCCACTAATAACTGAGAATGGAGTAATCTTCCTGCAAATTGAAGTACCTGAAAGGCAAATACAAATATGTAATAACTCATTCTATTCCTGATTTTCCTGGGTTTATCCCATTTTGTTGTCACAGTCCCCAGTTTCTTTTTTTCCGTGACACTATTTTCTGCCAAATTGAAAGAAAAATAAAATATCTGTGCAGTAGCAAAAATCTTGTTGTGCTCATTTTTCTCATTGTGGTCATGCTTTCCTTATGGTAGCTCAATAAAACATGAAGTCCCAAAACACCGTCATCAGCAGCTGGTTTGGAACAAAGCTGAGTCTCAAAAAATATGAAACATAACAAAAAACCCCAGTATGTCCACAAAATTTAAAGGATGGTTGTATCTTCCACAGTGGATCTCAATTTGAAATTTTTACAATTACAATATGTTTGCATATGTGTATGTCTTTCCACCCAGCTTTCCTCAGAAGTGATGAAGACCATGACTCCCTATGCCTAGGAAAGATCATTGTACTTCAAATAACACCAACATGTTGGTGAATTTAGTCCCTCCTTTTCGAGTCTTCTGCTGAAGGTTATAAATGTTGCAGTAAATTCAATTTCCAGAAAGTATTGATGACCAGGACGACAGAATAGCTTGTGTTTACACCTGCTTATGAACACACACCTGGTAAAAAAAGGCCAGATTCTGAATTCGACTGTATTCTTACTTTTCTTTAAAAAAATGAATCTCCCTCAAACTTTCAATGGATCAGATAGTTGATGACTCTGGGTGTACTGGATTAATACAGTAATTTGCATCCTCAACTTTCGCCTTGAATAAGCAGCATGTAGAGCCACCTCCTCACTCATATGTCTCCACCGTATCTGTTTCTGAGCAGGCCTGGCAACAGGATGGAGGGACAACTGCCCCATATGACACTGCCATAATCCAGTACTAAGATACCAAGAGGAGGTGGGATGATATAAACATAACAGACACACGCCCCATGGGAATTCTGTGATATAGTTACCTAATCACCTAAACATTTCCCAAACACTGGGACAGTATAAATAGATCAGTAACAAACTGTCAGAAGGAACAATATTTTGGCAACAAAAGTAGTGGAGATAAATGAGATAAGAGAAAGACAGGTAAAACCAGAACCCAACAAAAGCCCTAAATAAAATGAAGGGGAGGGATATTTTCAGATGATAGTTAATTAATCCTCACTGTAACAGGAAAAAAAAAAATCACTTTGGTTGCTCACAGGAGCTAGAAAAATGCATTCGTTAAGAAGCTATGGATTTCTCTACTGAAGGGGAAATTCCAATTAGGAGAGGTAGAGTTCATAGATCCTGGAACTGATTTTTCAATTCTCTGTTCTGTTTAATATTTACTGTGCCATTTCTAGGAGTGGTGTGGTTTAGGATTACTAGAAGACTAACCTTTGAATTATGGACACCCTTTTCCTCTGCAGATTAATTCTCTTATGTCAATATTTATATTATACCCTGGGGAATCTCTTATTTGACTTTGGGAACTTATCCAGAATTTGATTGTCTGGGAGAAAATAGTCTGTTTTGTGTATGTAAATGCTTTTTCAGGTCAGGCAGAAAAGAAGTAGGTCAAATTTTATATCCTCAAATTTTGATCTAAGGGATGGGAAAACAAAAATAAAAAGGCATCACATGACTTAATGTTTATACTTTGAGACTCTTTTTCTACTAGAGTTACTCTGAGGACACTCACACAAATCTCTATACACAGATAACAGGGCAGTGACTAATAAACAAGCTCAGTTATGTGAAATGGGGCACAACAAGTTCATTAACAGCTGTATGATCCAGGTAGCCATTTCTTCTCATTTCCCTTTTTTTGCCTTGGAATTGCAGTACAGGGAGGGACAGTAAAAGGCAGAAGAATAAGTTGGTTGTACATTCACCCGATATTGTGTGGAGTTGCTATTTGCACACAGGAAAATATACTCTGTTCATCTCATTACTGTATCTTATCAGTTCTAGGTCAAACAGTATATTTGCTGTCATTTTTTAAATTGGTCAAATATAGTTTGAATTAAATTAGCTTAAAGGTTTAATGACAAATTGTGTAGCTGAAATCTTTCAGATCCTCTTTGTTTCGTGTGCTGCAGCTTCTGAAATACGATTGTACATTGACACCATTTCTAGGTAAGTGTTTTAACAGCAACCACAGAGGCAATAATGTCCTGGACCTTTAAGTGCCAGGTATCAGTAAAATAGCTCTTCTCTGGGGAGCTGAAAAGAATGCAAAGGGAAGCATTAACTGGCTTGGCTGGCAGCCTAACCTGCAGTGCCTTTGCCTCTACTGTGGGAAAACTTACTGCAGTGTCACAGCCCTGCTACTATCAATTAGTGTCAATATGAACAAAGAACACCAGATATAAGGCCAATGTTCTGGAAATATAACAAGCAAAATGATGTTTTGTAGCAAAGCTGAACTTCCATTTTGTATGTGAAAGAGGATCCAGGAAAGGGAAAACAAAAGCAGATTAGTCATACATCTAAATTTAGGTTTTTTTCCATACATGCTACTGTTTCAGATCAGTCATGGAAACTAATGAGTTCAGTGTTATGAGATGAAAGGAATCTCATAGTGACCTGATATGAACTCAGGGAAGACTGATAGGAGGATTTGGCAGGGAATATGGAGGACCTTTTTATAGGCTCCTTTTAACAACAACTCCCATCATGCTGTCAGCTGAGCAAATAAAATTGGCCCACTTCTCAGGCCTTCCCTTTAAGATGTTCTAATATCAGAGAGCTGGCTTAATTTTCTGACTCTACTTGAAGGCAGCACATGACTTTTCCCAGAGGAAAAAGGGATCTGTTGACCAGCAGAATTGTTGCCCCATAGATATCATACAGACCTCCTTCTCAAAGAAGTGAAGGACAGCATGACAGACACCTGCTTGCAGTGCAAGCATCTTACTATTTGTGTTCAATGCAGACAAAGTTTAGAAATGAGAACTGTTAACCCGTGGTTATTCATTTATCTCTATAACCTCTCCTCTGTGTCTCTGTGTGCTGTGCAGTTCTGCACTGGTGCAGTAAAAGAAGTAAATAGAGCAGCCTATAGAAACTGAACCTCATGGCATACAACTATTATAATTTGCATGCATGATGCTATTAACTGCCTTCCATGGGCAGCAGGGACAACACTGGCACATCCTTACTGTCAGTATGTACTTGCCAAGACCAAAACAGAGCATGCAAATTGGAGTAGTTTGATTAATATTGTTAATAGTCACTGCAATCAATTTTCTAGCATCTAAATTCATCAATGTGACTATAACAGTTGAAACCTGGCTTAAAATCCACTGAAGGCTATCAGTATTTGTGCATGTCTTGCCCTGGTATACTGATATATTTATTTGCTTACATTTTTTTAATTCATTTATTTATGTAGAAATGACCTTGCTATGCGATTTTAATGGGTTTTCGAAATGAATTTTTGTCCTGCCCGAGAACATATTGCTCAGATGTTTAGTGCATGTAAATCAGAATCAGTCTATTATTAATAATAATTTTTTGCCTGCTTAGAAAATAATAGTGCCAACAGTGAATTTTATTATTATTTTCCTGTGTATTGTTCTAGATAATACACAGTTCAGAGAACACATGCTGTGCCCTTCCCCTTTTAGAAAAGGGTAGGGTGTGTGACTTTTTGCTAGTGGCAGAAATAATGCAGTGCTGTGCACAAATACCTGAGCCAACCCTAAGCAATCCATCTCAGATACTGGAGGCAATTCAAGTTAGTAGAGAGTTCTGACTAAGTTAAATTTATGGTTGATAAAACCTCTGGCAACTGCTTGAATTCACTTAGAGCCATCATATGCCATTGCATGGCACCATCTAGGCACACTTTGAGGCCCAGGGGCTTCAGTCATTGTAAGCAGCAAACACAGAGGTTTTGAGAACTTAGGGTTTCAGGTTGGCGCCTTGGTTAAGTGTCTAAAAACAGTGCAATAGTCCCTGATGGAGAGCTGGGCTGCATGAAGTGGTGATGGTGTAAACTGGTGAGGACCCTCTCCAAGGGTGATGAAGCTATTGGTTTTGGTGCTTCTGCTCTGGAAAGCAGGATGACTCAGCCAGAATTCCTTCTGATGACACCAGCTGCAATATGATTCCCTTTGCAAGCATCACTCTCTTCAGTTTACTTGAATCTTTGTCAGAAAACTTGCCCTTGAACAGTGATTATGCAAGAGAGAGATTGAAAGAGAAGTTCAGAAAAGTCATTCTCTAGTAAGACCTAAATATCTTTTATAGAGTATTCTCCTAATCTGAATATAGCCATAGGAATTGTCTATAAACCAGAAGGTCTTTTTCTTTCAGGTATTCTGCTACATAAAGAAAATAGTTATAATAACAAGGGAAAGTTTTTTTTACTCAAAATGGCCATGCAATGTTGGATAAAAATAAAGCAATTCAAGGAACAAAAAAAGAAGCATTGACCTACTCAGACTTGTGCCTTCATGATTCCACTATATGGAAAAACATGGTAAAACACTTTCATAACTTCATGGTATTTTTCAAGCAGAGTTTGGCTTTAATTGCCAGCTGTTAGCACTGGTGATATAGGTAAAAATACTTGCTTGTCTGTCTGCTAACATAATCTTCAATTTTTATTTTTTTTTCCTAAAAGATTACTTGTACTTCTCCAGGTTTTATCAGTTTTTCTTGATATACTATTAAGCTTTTCCAAAGAAACAATGCAGCACTGCCACTTCAAATTGTCAAATTGTATCCCAGGTACTCATATAATGTGCAATGGAGTACTTCACAGAGGTTAACAACTAAACAGACTGGCAATCATATTATTTCTCTTACTGCAGTGGGCTTGCATCAGGCAAACATACTCTACCCTTATGTGTTCTATTGTTAAATATTTATGTAAATACTAATGATATTTTTAAGAGTGTCTTTTAAACTTCTTTTCTGATTGATGTTCCCTCCTACAGAAATTGGAGGTCTGAATATCTTGTTTTGCATAGTCCTTTTGCCTATCTCATGCTGGTACATGGGGCATGACAGAACAGCAAGAAGAACTAAATGAAGCCTTAGATTCAGCGGCTCAAAATCTACACAAACAGGCCAGAATATTCCTAGACATAACTGAAGTAACTGAGCTAGAAAACACCCCAAAAGATCTCTCGTGTGTCTCCCTGCCCAAGAAGGGATCAGCTCTATCTATGGTCCTCCTGACAGTTCGTCTAATTTATTCTGAAAGACCTTCAAAATTGGAGATTTCATGATCATCCCAAATAATCTATTTCAGTTTTTCACTACTTTTATTGTTAGGAACCTCTTCTTGACATCTTAAATGAAATTCCCTTGTTGAAATTCAAAACCATTACATTTGGTTGTAACAGCATGCATGTGGAGTATGTTGTCTGGGCAGGAAGACTTTAAGCAAATCAACTCAATTTTTACCATCTCTTGTGAAGTTCCAAGTGTTTACCCCTTCCTACCTTATCTAGATTATTCCTTCCAACGGTGTGACTTTGGTCTAGTTCTTACAGAGATGCCATGTTTTTCTCCAGGTCATTTCTTTAAATAACCAAAATTATTTTGAATTCTGGCCCTATCTTGAAAAGTGTTTTCAGGCCTTTAAAATCTGATTTTATGTGAAAATCCAGTAAACTTGCTTTTTTATCTGTTTTTCAGGATATTTTAGTGAAAATATAAGTATCAGGCACAAGACACACATCCTATAAACTTCACTAAATACATCCTTATGTTTAAAGGTGAATATGAGGATGAGAGAACAATCTGTGATAATTCATAAATTGACCCAATTTATTCCTCTCTACATGGAAACAAGAGGACAACCAGTGATCAGTCAGGTTAAACTTGGCTTTTTATGTTCTTTTCAGACACTGTGATCAGCTGCTACTCTAGGTATGTAACGATGTTCAGTCTAAGACTTTCCATGGATGAAGCAAAACATAGGCAGTGGAATGTTAAGTACAGGTTGTGATGTGGTGACAAAGAAGATGAAGAAATCAATTACTAGAAAATTAAATCAAAGAACATGAAGGATATTGCAAGACTCCTTGAGCATGTGTAACAGAAAGATTTCTATATGAAATTTGGAGGAATCCTGGCTACAGTTTGAATATTTGCTAGGCAGAAGTCTGACTCTCAATGTTGGACATCATCAGAGACATCAGGCAAATCATAAGGACCAGAAAGTTAACTGTGAAGGGGATTGTGATGTTCTCTTCCACAAAGCAGAAGGAAAGAAGGATTCATTTAGTTTTAGTCTAAGGAAGAAAAGGTTCTACAGTGAGAATATGCCTGACCAATGGAACATTACAGAAAGAACTCAGAATTTGATAGGATGACTGGAGAGACACTTTCAGAGAAGTCAGAAGAGACAGCAATAACAGATACCAGGGTTCAAGGAATGATTATCCAGTGAAGGTGTTTACCTGCACAAAATTATTTATTTTGTGAATAATAATAAAAGAAGAAGTAATAAACAGTTATTTAATCCTTCTGAAACTTGATCCAGACCCACTGAAACCAATGGAAAAGTTGCAGAAACTTCATGGAGTTTGGAGTGTGCCATTGAAGCATTAAGGGATAAATTATTCCCTGGTATACTTTTATTAAATTGAATTTATCCGAGGGGTCTGTTATATACTTTCATTCTTTCATTATATAGTTCTTCCTTTCATTCATTCAAATGAGATCTCAGTATGCTGTAATCAGTGGGCTTACTGGAAAAGACAGGAAATATGTGCGGTGAAGAACATTAGCTAATAAGAATTATGGTTTCAAAAGTTTTCTGTTTCAGCACATATTTTTAAATACCTTTCATAATTTTGAAACTAAAAAAAAAAAAAAAAGAGCCCGAAAATTCCCCATACACCATCAGGGGGACACTCCTCATATTCCATTAGATTTGTGGTTTCTATCTGATGAAAACAGCACTGAGCTGGAACAAACAATGCGTCAAGGATGATTATGTAACATGAGATGAAGAAATATTTCTCAACCCAGTGCCAGGAAAGCTACAGGCAATTCTGGAAGTCACATGCTTTCTGGTGGGATTTTTTTGCATTTTTGTTTTTGTGTCTTGTACAAAAAGGTAGCCTTATTTCGGAAGTCAAGTTGCAGGAGGAAACAGGCAGTAAAGAGAATCTTTTCTGTATTTGTGAATTCCGGTTGAACCACAATGAGCACATTCTTCCTTCTCTTTTTTGTGAGTATGCTTGGAGTTTTGTTCTTGTAGTAGTGAAAGTTAAACGGATAGAAAGGCATCAATGGGGACATTGTTGAACTGACCTCTGGTGACCATCAGAAAACAAATGAGGGCCAGTAGATGGACACTGCCCTAGCTGGTCATATCAGCAGTGTATGACAGCTATTTTCAGATGAATTATGGTACAGTGGATTCTAAACAGTTTGCTATGTTTTGTTCACAGTGTCATTAAAGACTAAATGCCAGTGGGAGACTAAACGCTGTATTCTAACAAAACAGCAGACAAATGTCTGGGGAAAGAACAAAACAAAGCAAAGCAAAACAAAACAAACAAGGATTTTGCATAGTAGCATATAATATATCTGAAAACAATGATAAAATGATAAACGGAGCTATGAAAAAATTTAAATACAAATCAAAACAGGTCACTGTGATCATTGTGTTAGTTTCAGCTGTCCCAAGATGGCAAAAACATGTCTGCGTGAGGAAGACAGGGAACTGAACAAATCCTAAACCTCAATGCAAAATTCGGTCAAGCCACAGATGCATTGGTTACACAAGGCTGACAGAACTATCACACTAAGCACTACTGTCTAACACCATAGCCTGGAGCTAGTCCCAACTTCAGCTATATAAGATGTTGATACAACATGGAGCAAAACTACTAAAGTTGCTTTTAGAACTAGGATACATTTATACTAGGGTGCATCCACTAATATTTATCTTGGTAAATTCCAAATTTTGCACAAGTGTCACTAACTTCAGCCTGTTAAAGGCTTAATTAAGTTGCCTCAAAATATTGTCATATGCCATCTGAGACTTTAGCACTTAGATAATCAGCGATGGCTGGATGTGACATAGGAACTATAACAGACGGTCTTTTTCTGTAAAGGACAGTCCAATGCAAGAGCAGCAAAACAGAATCAGAGATTCACAGAATCACAGATGGATAAGGTTGGAAGAGACCAAAGTGGGTCATCTCCTCCAGCCTCCCTGCTCAAGCAGGGTCATCCTAGAGCACATTGCACAGAATTACATCTAGATAGTTCTTGAATATCTCCAGTGAGGGATACTTCACAGCCTCTCTGGGCAATCTGTGCCAGTGCTTGGTCACCCACACAACAAAGAATTTCTTCCTCATATTCAAGTGGAACTTCCCCTGCATTAATTTCTGCCCATTGCCTGTTGTCCTGTTGTTTGGCACCACTGAGAAGAGCCTGGCTTAATCCTCTTGACACTCTACCCTCAGATACTTATGGACATTGATGAGGTCTCCTCTCAGTTGTCTTTTCTCAAGGCTAAACAGATGCAGCTCCCTCAGCTTTCCCTTGTAACAGAGATGTTCCAGTCCCTTAATAATTTTTCTTGCTCTCCACTGGACTTGCTCCAGGAACTCCATGTCTCCCTCGTACTGAGGAGCCCAGAACTGGACAGCACTCTACATGTGTTCTCACCAGGGCTGAGTAGATGGGAAGGATCAGCTCACTCAGTTTACTGGCAATGTTCTTCCTAATGCACCCCAAGATATCATTGGCCTACTTAGCCACAAGACTGGCTCATGGACCGCTTGTTGTCCACCAGGATCCCCAGGTCCTTCTCCACAGAACTGCTTTTCAGCACGTCAGCCCCCAACCTGTACTGGTGCCTGGGAGTATTCTTCCCCAGGTGCAGGACTTTGTACTTGTCTTTGTTGAATTTCAGGTGGTTCTTCTCTGCCCGTCTCTCCAACCTGTCAGGGTCCTTCTGAAGGGCTGCACAGCACTCTGGGTTATTATTGGCCACTCCTCCCAGCTTTGTGTCACCAATGAACTCTATTTCTCTCAGGGGAACTACTTAGTTTCTACAAAATAGACACTAAATATTAAGTGTCAGAGCTATTTCAAATTTGCACCTTTAACCCAGATTCATTTGCCAAGTAGGTAAACAAGATTAATTAGTTGGAAGATTATATTTTGTGTTGTGGAAGTGAAAAGAATTATCTAATCACATGAATCACTAGTAATATCTAACAAAAGCCTTTGCTCATTCCTGTGGGTAAATTAGGTGATCAGGAGAAACAAAGACTGCTAAGGGATAGGCAGAGTTGGAGCATCCTGTCTCCTGAGTCAGGAATCTACTATGGGTACAATAAGGTTTTGCTTCCCTATTTTGTATGCCACTTTCTCTTCCAAGAAAAGGAGAAGCAACCTTTCCTTCCCACGTCTCCAGGAGAAAAGTTAAAAAAAAAAAGTGTAGTTATGCACATCTTTCTTTTCATTGTTCTATGTTCTCGTCTATGCAATGACTTTGGATGGTGAAAACAAAAGACAAGACTAAAATGACCCTTTTATTGTTTTCTACTGAACTCTAAATCAGATGGTGTTTTGATTCAAGCTATAATCTTATATAAGGAGTGATAAGAATTTTATAGAAAATATTGTGTATTTTCCTCTTAGTTTTGCTTCTTCCTCTTTTTTTTTAACTACCCTTTATTTATCATTAATGAGTAAACTAATATCAAGAGAGATGACAACCACACAGACAAACTTTTCTAATCTCACAGACATTGTGCAAACATCAGACAATTACAAGAAAAAAAATTAAAAAAGGGACAGAAGGATGTGTTAAAGAGTCTTGATCAATGAATGGAATAAGCTGGTGCTCTTTTATCTATATCTGAGCATATCTGTGCTCTGATGACTTCAAGGCTACAAGCATTGTCCCACAAATCAGACAAAGCAGGTCTGATTATCCTCTCAGCTATGCTGTTATACAGGAAATCTGTATTGAATGCAGTGCAGTTACAGGCAGATGTAAACTGAGACAGAATCTTCACCACAGAATATTAAAACCCTAGATTGACTGTTAAACTATTTTGAGTGCCTATGCGTATTAGTAAATATAGTATTTACTTAATGTTTTCTTTTTACATCCATTTCATATGTACTGTTTGGTGCTTGTTATAAAATTAAATTTCAGCAATGAGGAGCACTCCCTAACAGGATAGCGCCTCTAGAAAATCTTCAAAAATTTTGTCTGCTTTTCTTGAGCCTTGTGGTGGTTTGACCAGCAATGAACTCTTTTTCTGGAAAAAAAAAAATCAGGAAGGAAGTACAATCTAGATATGTGCTGTATATTTTCTGCTGTTCGGACCTTTCACAGAAAAAGTATGTGCCAGTCACGTGCCTAAAAGGAATCATGGTGGAGTACCGGGAGCACAACAACACTATACTCCGAGCACAGGATCTATCCTTACAGTTTCATGGGTCAAAATTAAAGGTGATTTTTAAGAAAAAGTCAATGACTATTTTTATCCTCCTGCTTCACCCCCATATGCAGATCATTTGAAAAACTCTAAATAAATATTAGGATGTATTACCCTAATATTCCCCTTCAGGGAAAACTATCAAGAGGAACCAGCAGATAGTAAAAAAACCCATTTTTGTTATGTATGTGCTGACATGGAGTGCAGTTCAGTCCTGTTCTAGGGATTTTATGTACTCTTGAGGGAAAAAAACAATCTTCTTTTCCATTCTCAATAGTTCAGGCTAATAGAAGTGAGAAATCCCCATTTCACAGAGAGGAAACAAAACATTTACTGAAGAAACCCTTCACTGAAGTATCAGTTAAGCCCAAACTACAGTTCACGTATGAAGTAAAAGACCTCTACAACAGTAATCTTCCAACTAAAAATAATCAGTGTGGTACCACAAAACACTTTCTGCAGAGTGATGTTGAACATGACCTGATACCCCTTAGAAGATAAATACATGAACTTGTTGCTTATTTTTTTAATGATGGCAAAAAAACCATAGAATCATAGAATATTCTGAGTTGGAAGGGACACACCTGGATCATTGACTCCAACTCCTGGCCCTGTGCAGGACACCCCAAGAATCATATCACATGTTTTCCCCAGTACTTCCCCTGCAGAAATCACAAGATATCACAGGTAGAAGGTATGTAAGACTTAATTTACTACACCTTTGCCTGTACATTAGCTTTCTGCATATCAATTTCTCTCTCTTAGCTGGAGAGTACTCCAGCCTTACAACAGGTTAACATAGCTCTCCTGTACTGCTTTTATTTAATGTACAATAAAAAGTGTTTCCTCTTCTGGACCCAAATATGGAATTCCCCTTGGCCAAATGCAGCACACCCAGGTTGAACAAAAAATGAAAGTCAATAAACATAATTATCTAATCACTGTAATTTCCCAAGTCCTAGGCATGGTCTATATTTTCTCAAAGATCATTTAGTTTTGAGGTTTCAGGGTCGAGTACTCTTCAGTAATTGCTACTTAGTGGAATTTCCAACCTAGTTTTAGGTTTCAAGGTGTGTTAGGAAAATTCAGCACCTCAAAAACTAGGGGTCTGAAAAGGGTTTTGGTTTTAACCATTATTTGAATACTGTGTTTACCTTGATCTCACAGTGGGGAAAACCATCTCAACTCTTTGTTATTTCTTTCGTGTGTAGAGGAATAACAAATGCAAAAACAGATGTGGTGACAGAAGTTACATTGTATGTTTAGAAATTTACTTTAATTCTTATTTTTATTTGCTCTCAGTTCTAAATATATTGGTGGAAAATGCTAATTTCTATATTATGAGTGAGAAGATATTTCTGACTTCTTGTGAATTTTAAACTCCAAGTACCATCCTCAAATGATTCATATTTTATGTGAAAAAATAAAGTCCACTATTATTTAGAATTTTTTCTTAAACTTGACAATATATGAAAACCAGAGAGATATTGAAAGCCACCTCAACTGATGACCCTGAAGCAGATAAAGTGAAATTCAGATTTCTCCCTACGGAAATACAGATGCACTCAAAATCTCTCACTCCAGCTAGGAGTTTGCTGTGCCAGAGTAAAATCAGAAAACTGACTGAATTTATCTGCCTTTTCAAGGACACGTTTCTGCACACAGCATGATCTGTGACCCGTAGTAAATCAAGCATGCATAATTACAAACTAACTTAGTACTTTTGTATGGTACCTCTCTCATATTAAATAGATTCATGGTTTATCTCAGCTAAGATTATAAAGACTGCCCATCAAACAAGGGTAGCATTTGCTGTCCTTTTGCCACTAATAGAGAAACTCCCCCCTTTCCCCAGAAAGTAAATTATATTACTGTATTTTCCTAAGTAAAATTCATTTTTACTATATTTTCTCCTTAGGTGTTTCTGCTTTCCAATTGCATTACCTTCCAACATGAACATTGATTCAATATTTCTTAATATTAAACTCTCTACAGACTTGAACAGTGACGCCTTGCGCTTCAAATCTCCAAAGCATGTCACAAACACAATTCTGCAACTTCAGAAGAGAATGGGGAAAAGTTGATGCATCTAAAAGTTGATGAGGAGCAGAATTTGGTAAAAGAAAATAAAGGGAAGCTTTATCCAAGAATCTTAACAGACTTAAATGTCAGGAACATTCTTCACAAGTACTGCTTGCATGTTTGAAGGCCATTACAGTCAAAATAGGACATTCAAATCTTGTTATTTATATAGTACTGGAGTCTATGAACCCTGAATGTATTATTTTATGGCCAACAAAGCTCTCAGTGGTTTATATTTGAGTTTGATTTATGTATACAAGAAAAAGGTTATTTCTTTTTTAAAAAACATGAGAGAAGTTTCTCTGAGGGTTTTCCATGACCAGGGTACTCCAGGCCACAGTGACAACATCTGTAAACACCTGTACTGCAGATGCCTGCTTTAGTGACACTATGTCACATGCATTTAAATTAAACATTTGCTGAAGTCCAAACACAACTATAAAAATTTCTCTAAAAAAAGTGGAAAAAGACAGTGGAATCTGGGGAGTTGATGGAACACACACAGTGATAGTGTAATGAAAAATAATCAACAAGATGGGATGGACTTCATTCAGCTGAATTTCCTCCTCAACATCTAAGAAAAAAAGAAACATTTTTAACCACCTTTAGTGGTTCTGTTGTGTGAAATAAGGAGATCTGACTTTGGCAGTGCCAGGGCCTGGGTTCAAGGGCTCCCTTTTTCCTCCATATCCCCTCCCACCTCAACAGTGGCAGCAGCAATTTGGAGCTTTGCCTGGCTGCCTCTCTTTTCTGCTCTCCCTCACACAAGCAAAGTTATTATTAGGTTCTAAGGTTCATGCATCAGGAAGAAATATGCCTCATGCTGGTCCAGGGCCCTGGACTGCCTGTGCACATTCCTGGGGCTGTGCTTGGTGCTTGAGTAGCACTTCCCTTGTCCCCCAGAGAAAGATGAGGTATCAGATGCCTGTCCCTGCAGCTGCAGATTGCTAATGGGTTTATGCTGAATAGTGTAAAATTCATCTTAGCATGGAGAAACATTGCACACTAAACAGAGCTACAAGGCTGAAGAAGTGAAAAGCAGACATGGGGTGAGTTATGGCAAGTGTTGAAAAAATTTGATCCATATCCAGAGAAATGAACCTTAGAAAGGCTTGGCAATGTGAAGGAAAGGGGAGGAATGTCTGTTCCTCTGCACTTTCTCTAGCAGTAGTGGGTAAAAGAAAATTAGAGTCAGAAGATGAGCTGGTGAAAGTGAAAAATTATTCCTTCAAACTCAGCTCTACAATTGGCATCAGGCCCAAAACCTGTGAGGCAGCTTGTTTTTCCAGGTCTCATTCATCTTGCTGGAAGGTGAAGGGGAGTGAGAACTGCCACGAGTCACAAATAGCACATGGCACCTGAGCATCTGCCATACCTCCTCACATCCCAGGCAGAGGGTCACTCACTGTACTCCTGCAGAGCACTATTTGTCTCACAGGAACGTGCTGCAGGCCAAAAGTCAGGCAATCACAGGCACCAGACTCTGTTGTCTGTTGTTAATAATTCCTTGTAGTTCACAACCTTTGTAACCAGTCCAGGCTTCATTTCCCTTAGAAACTGGGAAGGCAGCTATCGGGAGATGTGCGAAAACAGAGATAAACCAAATATATTATTAAACAAATAGCCTCACGCTTAGGAAATGTGGACCTTTCATGTTGTAGAGGGAACATGCTCAGGTTAGCACTGTGATTCAGGACCTCGTGCAGTATTGGCTAGCGCGAGGGGTGTACAGAGTGCAGTGTGTTGGAACCCCTCCAGCCTCACCCAGAGTTCCGCAGCAGTAAACTGAGCACAAAAAAACCCCCAGTGTATTCTGCACAGATTCTCAGAATAAGCTGATCCATAGAAGTGAAGCAATCCTGAGGAGATACCCTCAGCCATCAACAAAACTAGAAAAAAAAAATCCTAGAAAACCAGGAAAATTCTTACTGTCTTAAACAATTAGCCATCGGTCAAGAGAAAGATCAAATCTTTCCGGATTTGTCCTAAAGGACATTGTGAAGGTTTTTCCTCTTCTTAAGAGACTATAATCTGTTGGAAGTAAAAAAGCCATAAACAATAATAACCAAGTTGCTCCCATTGGGTCATCTTGATTGCCATCTCTGCTCATTCTGTTTTCAGTGAAGTGTGCTGTAGCTGTAACCACCGAGCAATAGAAAAGAATGAATGTATTAATTGCTAAGCTGTATTAAGAGTTTAAGTAAATGATAAGTTTGGAATTTCCTTTAGTGGCTTATTTACTATGCTTACAATCATGTTTTGAACTATGTACTGAACTTTTAGATCTGTCATAAGACTTTTCTTATTTTGCCTGGAGACACATAACGTGTCAGCCTGCTGCAGTGAGCTGTTTTGCTGTGCAGAGTTGGGGATATGTTCACTCTCACGCAAATCAGCACAGACAGGATTGTGCTTACTGAACAATTTTGTTTTCAGTAAGCAAGAATGAAAGTTTCAGTTAGGAAACAAATTCAGGCTTCCTAAAGTGAGATTAATTTTGTCCTGTGAAGTCTTCCTAAAGCCAACGGAAGGCTTAATTTTCCTGTGCCTTCATTAGAACTAAGACGAGTTATGAGATATGCATCCAGAGTTGCAATAATAGTCGTAAAATAGAACGTGTGAAGAAGACATAAGGGCAAAGCTAATATATTTAGAAAATATAGACAAGCTTTTAGACTTCAAAGCACCTTTCCAGACAGAACTTTCTGGAGTTTTTTATACTGGGATGTGTTTGCTGGACTCTGACACAGCAGGTCTTAGAATACAGATAAATTTCTCTGAAAACTGTTGCAGACTGACA
>JAWWLV010000045.1:17998304-18021850 GCA_035041135.1 Platyrinchus mystaceus
TGACACAGTTCAGATGCTCCTGTATTGAGGACTGGCCCTTGTGGCCTATCCAGCCCCCTCCACAGCAATTCAATAAATACATGCTGAAGGTGTACTCAGTCATCAAAAGCAACATGGTCAGCATATATCTCAAACCCTGCCTAACATCAGTGGAAGTAATGTTCATGCAAAGGAGTCAGAGCCTTATGTCAAAATGAACATAAGGCTCAAGATAAAAATACCCTGAAATATCCTCGCCATTAATCTTTGCTCCTTTGCCCTCAGTATGGATGGGAGGGCTGGAGATGCTCCTCTGCCCCCAAGAGGGATGGAAGGGCTGGATCTGTTGATTTCACTGATTGCTGTCAACCTCTGCCACTCTGCACCTCCTCTGACTTCTGCCCTCACTTCAGTGTTTACTGAGTAGCACTGTGGACAGTGTCACTAAACTTCTACCTAAGTCCCTTTTGTTTCTGTTCAGAGATGTCAGCCACAGACTTACACTGGTGCAGGGAACAGTGCCAAGGATGGCAGAGGATATACAACAAAGTGCCTGGCATTTACTGACAATGAAGAATACAGTGTGCTTTTGAGGAATTACTATCACATAAGGTAAATTGCTCTTATGGATTTTTTAGAAGGTACACCTAAAAAACCCCAACAAACTCTGTGTCTAGCTGCAGTAAATACTTTTTTATTTTAAAGGTTATAGTTGATAATGTGGCATATATCTATAATTAGAGATTACAAAAAAAAAAAAAAAAAAAAAAAAGCCCAAACCACTAAATTAAAAAGCCTTCTCCTCTGGGTTTTAGTTTGGTTCTGTTTTTTGGGTTTTTTTGTTTTTTTTTTTTTTTTTAGGTGTTTGTGCCCCATTTAATCACTCCAGAGGTATGAATAAAGTAATACCATTTAATTTGTTTGGAACTAATTTTTGACATGTAGAAAAAACCCCATCAATTCCCACCTCCTTTAAATGAGATATAATAAAACCAGAGAAGTCTGGAAAAAATTACTTTACCCAATAAAATAAATGATCTGACAAATATAATTGCCTAGAGAGGAACATAAAATATCCTTGAATTGTTTTGAGTAGTAACAAACACAAATTTATTCTTTATGACCTAGTACTTTTGTCCAGAAGCAAAAGCCATTAAAAGCCTTCGCATCTTTTAAGTCATACAAAATCAGTACAGGTGAGGGATTTTGGCCATATGGGAGGGAATATACTTCAAGAAAGCTTTCATTACAGGCAATAGTTTCATTCATAGAAACTATGCCATCATACAGAGATATCACTTATTATCAGAGTCTTTGAGCCTAACCTTGCCTTTCCTAAACTACTGTTGACTCCAAGGTGTGGCTCTGTACTTTTTAATACTCAAAGCAGACTTTCTATCATGGATATCTTCCATGTAGAAAAACACATGATAGGAAAAAAATTTCTGTACTTACTCTTCATCTGTGTCTGCATATAAAGCTAAACACAGCCCTGGCTGAGTGCATATGATGCATTTGATGTTAGGGATGCTGGATGGATAAAGAACATGACTGACAAGGCCTTAAAAAAGATTCGTCACATGGTATTTTAAGCTTAAAAACATTTCCATGCAGAAATACAATTCATCCTCAATGTTAAGGTTGCTAATATTTTCCCAGCAGCAAGTGGAACTGAGGAATGATATAAAACTTATATGATCACGGAACAAAAGCATTGGTTGCTAATTAACTTGACTGGATCTGATGTGATGAACTTGTGAGAATCAGGGAAGTTTCTATCAGTATTTTGAGAAATATCTCAGGTCTGCTTCAGTCATAATAGACTCACTTCTTCAGACACAGGATAGACACGCTGTCTCTGAGTGGAGGAAACTGGTTTCTCATCTGCATGTGACACATAAGTTCAAGATGTTCCTCATTTTCCTTCTGCTTCTTTTCTTAGAAAAATGGAAAATGTTACCACGAAGCTAGTGAAATGAAGGGTCTAATTGCAATGAATCAGAAATAAATGCATTTAAGTACCTGTCTCATAACTGGCTTGACGTGTGGTGCTTGAAGATAACCGGTCTGCATTTCTTGGTAAAATATTCTGCCATCCTGCTTCTGCCATGCAGGACCCTCAGCATCCACAGTATGTGCTGTACTACAGAGAAAGCAGGACAGCCGAAGTTGTCTAGAAAAAAGGATTCAGCTGAAGAAGCTGAACTGACTTCTACACCCTTCTTTATTAGAATTACAGTATGAATAGGTATTAGGAAGGTGTGACATCAGGCAGCTTGGGGCTTTTTTAGGTTTTGCTGTTTTCAAAGTTTGCCAGGGAGCATTTGGGAATTCTTTTCACAGACACTAGCCCAACAGTATATTTTACTTTGGCCCTTCTGCCAATGTCTTGTATCCTTAAGGCTTGTCTGTGCGCAAAAGGCATATCCGTACTGCCTGCTAGAGCTAATGCCATCCCTCCTCCCTCCAGAGAGGGATGTACAATCCTGCTCGTACAAGAGTAGGAGCTGCTTTGCCAGGACCATTCTCAGGATAAGCTGCACAGACAAAGAAACTGTTTGCTTGTTAAATGGAATCTGTTTGGGTTTTTTTGCATATTTATATTGGTTAAAGCCCTGAGATTTCTCTACTCTTAATAGACTTAGCTATGTCTGCAAAGATTTAAAATGTAGGTCTGCCTTGGCAATGTAATTCAATGGTTAATTCAGCAATAGCAAGAAAAATTATATGGGCCTATTTCTTCTGCTTAACACCTAATTTTTTTCACTAAAATACTATTGTATCAACAAGGAGTCCCAGAAACATTCTGAAATGGGGTTATTCCTTGAGTCTAGGTAACCTGTAGCCACATTTCTTTTTTTTTTTCATGATATTATTGAATATCAGTGTTGATCACCAAAGGTATATGAAAAGCTTCCTTGACTCTCAGGATTGAAATGGCTTCTTTCAGCTATTCTAGCCAGCATAATTATGTTAATGATGTGCACTTTTAGAAATGTTTTACATGACCTTTGAAAAGTCAAGTAGGTTCAGAGCACTGATTTCTGGGGAGGTCAGATGCAGAATTACTTTTAAGTATAAGACTCCACTGTACTACCATCAACACCATGAACTGACATAAAGCTCCTCTGGTGCACGCTGTACTCCAGCAGCTCACTGATCTGCTTCTTCCCCTCCTGCCCAAAAGCCCTCTCTTCCCTTTTTTGTTAGGTAAGAGTTTGTACAACTGTATAGTGAACTGGAGCAGGAAAATCATCAGGGTAAAACTAACTTGCCAGAAAAGTGGTTAATTTGAACCTGAGTTAACTCCTTGACAGAGCTGACCCTGTGGCCTCACAGCACTAAATGTGGCAGCGACAGGTGGAGAATAAGGCCCTTGTGAGATGCCTTCTTCTGACAGAGGTCCTCACTTATGTCTGCCTGGTGCTCTGTGAGCTGCAGTGTAGATGTGCACATGCCACAATTTCTCCTCCATAATATGGGGAAACCAGCTCTTTCTCATGAATTTCCCGTGAAAAGAAATTTTACAGACTCTGTGATCTTCCGTTTTAACAGCTATTATAACATACGTGTTCCATAGGTTAATGAAAGTGGTGACTACAACAGTAAAACAGAAATACATCTTCAGAAATACAACTGGAATAGATCTATTGAATTTCAATCCTTTCAATGCACTTTAACATTAGACAATCACTCTGGCACCCTGTGCCTGATCTTGTGCCATGCACAAAAACCTCAGAATTCTCAGTGTATGCAAAGCTCTTGAACCTAAATAGGAGAATTCATGATTTTATGCATTCATTGAACCAGTTTGTATAACTCCACTGGGAAAACACTGATTGTGATTACTTATGAGAATAATTATGCTGAAACTAACTAATATTGATTTTATGAGAAGAAAAATGTGTCTTCTAGAACATTCACTTCTCAGAAGCACCTGAATCTTTGTGAAGTCTATTGTAAAATACCCTTTGGGCAATTGGACAATCACTGCTTATATATATCAATAAGAGGCTTCTGTAGCTTCATTTTGTACAGTAGATACTCTAAAACTGATATGGTAAAAAATGCTGGTTTTTAATATCTTAATTGATTTTGGAATGGTTCTCAAGAGATGCTGTAAATATGCATTCCAGTTAAGCATTTTTCAGGCTAATATTGAGTTACTCACAACTTAAATGTGTGATTATGAGAAAATATACTATTTTTCATTAGATATAGAGAGACCACAAGTTTAAAACCGAAGGGCTCAGTGGATCCTTAAATTCTCTGAGGCTATCCCATCAGTAATGAAGGCCAGCTGTTCCACCCTGCTGGTCAAGACCCCAGAGGGTAGAACATGGTTTGCCTCGTGCATCAGGCATTTGAAAGAGCATTTAACAGCAGTTACCAAGCTGCTCAGCTTTTCAGAGATAACAGAATTATTCTTAAAAACTGCTTCATGACAGTCTTTCACAACCAGACTCAGTCAGTAGGCAGTTAAAGCTTTCTAAAATGCATATACCCATATAATGCAAATTTTAGTGATCTATTTTAACTGAATATCAAGAATATGAAACTGGCTTTGTTCTTAATAGCAGCGAAGGCTATTTGCAGTTTTGGAGAAAGCAGTAGCCATGATATCAGTTCTGATGGGAAAATTATAAAGAACTTGGAAAATTTCAGTTCATGATGAAACATTAATCTCGGCATTGTATCATAGTTGGATTTCCCTTGTGTTGGGGAAAAAAGATATGTTTTCTAAAAATACATGATTTCTTGAGTGACTTACAAGATCAACTGGGGAAAGCCTTTGTTTCTCAGCACTAAGAAAAGGACTGAAAAATGTTATGAGATGAAAGAAATCAGGACTACTTTTTATGTAGCTCTAAATTCATAGTCTATCATGATATGTTTTCCTCCTTGATTTCAGTCTATAGTGAGTCAGATTCATAGAAATATCAGGCATTCATTTTCTTTAAAATCAAGCCAACTGAAGCCACACCCATAGGAATTATGAAAAAGTCTTCCTGTTAAATATACTGTCAGACATCTGACAGTAACTGACTGATAAATTATTTGCATTATAATGCAGATTGCATATTTTATGAATAATCTCAGAATCTACTGAAATGCTGGTGTAATAACAGAAAGGATGCTCAAAGATGCTCTTTATTCCGTAAAATAGTAAAGAAATGCAGCTGTAGGTACATCTGAAGCAAACTTCCATTTTATGTTGTTAATCAGTAAGCCTTCATTACATGTCAGCCAAAAACATTGTAAAACTTGCCATTTACCTGAAAAAGCTTTGGATATGCCATTTTTATGTAGTAGATTTTAACTTCTCATTAAGTCTTTGCTCTCATCTGCAGTGCCTTGAGCTGAATGTTTGAAAGTCTTCAGACGGTTGGAGGAAGCAGTAATGGTAAATGGTGAAACCCCCCCAAAAAAATTGGGAATAGATCCACCATCTTGCTCAGGAAGAGATTGAACTAAACCAGATAACAGGTTTCCTTTCTACAGGACACAACCATTTGAGCAAGTTTGGATGGAGAAGAAATATCTAAAGAGTATGACTTTTGTGTCCATGAGGGAACATCTAACAAAAAGTGTTTGGCTGGTGACTTAGTGATGTAGACATATAAAACAGATAATTTTGCACCTGGCCATGGTCATCCTGTCAAATATTCTCTTTTAGGTTGTTTCTATTGTTTTTTATTAAACTATCTGCAAAATCGAAAACTTCCATAGCTACGGTGATAGCTTTGAGTTACCACTTCTTTGATACATTAATTTCTGTATGTCCATACTGATTTCCACAAGACTGATAGTAGTCTTTGGAGGTGAAAACATAATATTTAAATGACTGGTTATTTCTTGAGGATTTAACTGTATGAATATTGTATATGTTTTCACATGTTGCTTCTTATGAAATGCACTATAAAAATTCAATTCTTTAACATTACTTAATAATCTAAGAAGGAACGGATTCTGGTTTTATTCTTTATTACTAGTTCCATAGAAATGAAGAACCTGGATATTATTAGCCTGGAAATCCTGTAGTCTTCCATTGCCACTAGAGGATATTTAATTCAGAAATTAAACTGATTGTTTTTTGTTTGGTTGGTTGGTTGGTTTGGTTTGTTTTTTTTTTTTTTTTTTCTGTAGGAGTTATAGTATTTATGTAAAATATAAAATATACCTCAAAACCTCGTGGAAAATAAAAATTCCTTAAAAACTATGTCTTTTAGTTTTTCTATTTCTGCTTCATAACAGATAATGTGTTTTTAATTTATCACTCAAAATTAATTTCATAATTCAAGCTCGACACTGAAGTAACCAGTTGGTATATTAAACATATCATGTCATGTCATAGCAGTCCTTCGTTTTTTACTATTAAAAATCAGCATTACATACTATTGAAGATCTTTGATACATGTACATTATCAGGCTCTGTGCTCATTACTGAAATGGATTCTAGAGTGATGCATGTTATATGACACATATTATAGCTCATCTTTCCAGAGATCAACATGTGGTTATTTATTTGGATTTTGATACTGGCTGTAATTTTAGTAAATATTTACTTTAATAAATGTTGCATTTAAAATTACTTTTTAAAATGAATTGATTTGGTTTTCTAATAGTTTATATATCCTTACAAGCAACCTGAATTTGATACATCTATTTTGTTCCAACTGATAAAATAAAGCGGTCATTAGAGTGTCTATGGGAAAATGGCATGACTACTAAGAGCTGAAAATCCTGATCATTTGATTAGAAAACACTAGTACATTCTCTCCCTCACCAAAACACATATTTGTTCATAATGGACAATGAAGCTAATTATACAGTATCTCCTTGCATGCTGACTGAAGCTGGTTTGCATGTTAATGTGGAGAAGAAACAGCATTAAGACTGTCAGTGCTGGACATGCTTCAATGTTGCCTTTTAATTAAAAGTTCAAATTTCTGAAAGAATAGCTGGAAAAGAATGTACCGGAATCTTACACAAGAGCTCGACTTACAAAACACAGCAGTCACATGGGTTTGTTTCCTGTCACACACTGTTAGCATCAATGACATTGCTGCTGCCAAGTTCACTTGATCTATGCATAAAAGAGATGCTTACTTTTCAAGAGTTATTTGCCCAGCAATAATGAAAACATCCCAAATTCCTTCATAGTTAACATGCCCCTATCCCCAGACATTATGAATATGTGGCCATACAGATCAAGAAAAACAAAGTATTAAATTGCTGATCTCACAACTTTTTCTGCAGAGTGGGGGTTCCTTTGATTTGAGGTGTTGTAGATTTTCTCATGAGGAGTAGAGCTTTCCTTTAATGGTGTTGCATGAAAGCACATTTTCTCTACTTAATGGCTTCTCTGCAATGTTTTGTATGGATTTCTAGATTGAAGTTCCTCTCATTATTGAAAATTGAGATAGCTGGCAATTCTCTCAAAGCTAGGTTTATGTCCTGAAAGTGCAACAGCCCAAGGAAAATAATATCCCAAATTTGTGATTTAAATAATTCATTCCTAGCAGTAAGTGAGTATCATATTTTCAAAGATAACATGTCTAAGTTTCCCAGAGATATTCGTTACAGTGGGTCACATCTGATTATCTGTTGCACTGGGGGAAATACAAAGTAATTTTCCTTGCACAACTGAATCAGCTCTGTCATCACACAACTATAAATGGGAGCTCAATTGGCCTACCATTTTTTGATATTTGTAGTATAATGGCTCAGCTCAGAACAGCACTATTTGCATATTTGATACACTTTAAAATCAAATACCATTATTTGAATGATAATTGGAATACTTTCTTTAGTAAAGACAGTATAAACAATACATATATGAATTAATAATCTTCCCTTATGAACTTTGTGGTTCAATGAAGTAGATCATTTATCCAATGAACAACTATATTGATCAGCAAAATATATCTAAAGTTGCATTAGATAAATGAAGAAAATCCTTCTAGTGAGAAGTGGGTGGGCCTTGTGCAATCTTGTAATAGTTTTTCAACCTAAACTCCATCAGATTGTTTTAAATGTAATTTTTTAATAAGAAACAAATGTCAGGCCAGATGAAAAGGCAGTCTAACCAATGTCCTCTCTCTGACCATGACTGAAAAAGGATACTTAATTAAGCATAAGAGAGGGTAGATATGTATAATATTCATTCAACCTCCCTGTTTGAAGAAGTTCTTATGCTTCTTGTGTTCTGTGATTAGGCTTTTCTAATGGATATTGAAGGTAGATGAGGCACTTAAGACACCATGCTTCTCTTAGTCATTCAAAAATTTGTTTCTTCTTACATTTCTTACTTTGCATATAGTTCTGTTGGCTTCCCCCCCCCAAAAAAAAAAAAAAATCAATAATTTTTACCTTTTCCCTCTTTCTGAACTTCAGAATGAGTGTACACATTTTTGTTGTATTATGAATACACGGCAGATTGCCTGATCACATGAAAAAGAAATATAAGCCAAAGTCACCTTTGGCCTGGTGACCTCTCTAAGATATTTTGATCTAGATTCCTCTTCAAAAACACTTATTCTAGATGATCAGATCAGCTCATAGGCCAGCTGCTCATTATACAAGAGCCTCCAAATGCTTCACTTTTCTGTTGCTTTATTTTTGATAGGTATAAAAAAGCTAGTTAACCATGGAAAAAGGTAGTGGAAAACTAAGCTCTCACAACTGTTTTGGCACTGCTTTAAAGCCAGGACACTTCATGCATCTGTCTGAACCACCTCATCTTGAGGCCTAATTGCCCCAGGCTCTCAATACATTTGGTTTGGAGAGAGAGGCAACCCATGACTGCAGCTCAGACCTTAGGTGACACAAGTCACTTCCAAGAGGCAAGGCTGTCTGTATTAACTAATCAGGTCAGATGTTCCAATTGTGGACACATCTTGTTCAGGTGCCTGAATTTGGATAAGTTCAGGCCAGATAGTTGAAAGACAAGTTATGTTAAACATTTTAACAAATATTTGATAATGAATTTTATCAAGCCCTTTTGGTAGATTATATATACTCTTTTTTCTGCAAAAAATCAATTTCCTACAGAAGTTTCAATAGAATTTTTCAGTTGAAATGGGTGTTTATGAAAAGCAAATTTCAAAACTGCATGCCCAGAGGACACTGAAACATATTTTACATGTGCATGTGGGAGAGTCATCACCAGACATGTTCCCATGTCCCAAAAACATCAGAGAGAAATTATCCCACTTGAGTAATATGAGTAACCATGTCTACAGAACACACCTGATTTTCAAGTGTCCATGAGTGATTATAGAGTTAATGGTTCATAAAAGTGATTACTGAAAATTTGGATAATTGATTGTTTTCTTGAAATTGAATTCACTGAATAAATATTCTACAAACAGTAAAGATACTAAATTTATCAAATAAAATTTTGTTGTGGATTAGTCACTCCATGACAGCTACAAGCACAAAAAAGACATAAACACACATCAAGTATTGCTTTGTAAAATTTGTCACAATTGACAGCCTTCTGTTAAGGTCTCTGACAGAATGTAAATGGGGTCTGTATTATTTGAATAATGTAAAAAAAAAGGAATATGTCAAGTTTATTGAATTTATTTAGACTTCATAACTCTAGGGCCTTCAGTTATACTAAAACAGCCAAGTGCTTCCTACAAATATTTTGCTAGAGACAATATTTTACCAGTAGTTAGCAAACAGTTAATAACCTTTAAAAATCTGAAGGATCATTTTAACTTTTTTCTATTCTATTTATTTTTTAAACCACAAAAAATGAGTAAAAAGATACCCTCTAACCATATTAAGAAATTAGAAATGGAAAATTATCCAAAAAAATTCTCATTACCCAGGTATTCAGAACCTAGCAACTGAAAATAAGCCCAAAAAATTCTCTTTACCCAAAACCAGAAAAAAATATTTGGCTTTATTTATTTATCAGTTTATTCATGTTCTCACAAAACATGCCAGAGAATTAATAATATATTTTACAAATAAGTTATGATCTAAGAAATCAGTCTGAGAAAGCACACATACACATGCCTGATCAGGGAAATACTTTAGCATATGTCCAGGTTAAGTAGGATGTAAGCATATTCAATGGGATCCTTTCCAAAATTAGAGCCTACAGCTGTGAAGGAAGCATATTAGAATATTGAAGGACAATATTAGCACAAAAAGTCATGGAAACGTAGAATCATTGAGGTTGGAAAAGTCCAATCATTAATCCAGCTCGGCCAAGTCCACCAGTAAAACCACACCCCTAAATTCCACTGAACTAACTTATCCTACACAGTCAAGTTGACCAATAGGCAACACTAAAATAGACTATTTTCTAAAGGGAATATTTCAAGGATCTCATTTACAGCATAGGCCCCAAGGAGCCATGGTAGCATGATGAGGCAGGTGATATGCCATGGGAAAAAGGGTTAATGATGAGGGAAGACTGAGAAGCTGGGACTGGGACTGAAGACAAAGAGGGAACCACCACTGTAAAGTAAGATACACAGATATCCCTAGAAATGCCAAGGTAGTGGAAAGAATTCAAAAAGTTTATTTAGAAGGCCAGAACATGAAAAACTTACAAAAACTTCATAGTGCTGTAGAAGCATTGGGCCCCAGGGAGAAAAAGGCAAGGCCCCACCCTCTCTAGAGCTCTTCTCTTCCCTGTCTGTCCTGCCTTCTCTCAAGCTGCTGAGGCCCTCTACATGTTTGTAAGGGTTCTCTCTCTCCATCATAGCAGAGAGAGATAACACAGCTCTCTTTCTGCAAGTCTCTCTGACTGCAGAAGGGACAAATAACATCTAACCCTTTTGAGAAGGCATTTTTCAGTCTTCCTAAGCAAAAAAAATGTTACAAATTCTTCTGAAGTCTCAACTATCCCTACAATCATCATCATTGCCGCCACTTGGTTGCAGCCTTACACATTGCCTCCAAGATGTGGATGTGTTGGACTGCTCTCCAAAACCTCCACACCCAGGCACTGTTTGCCTTCACTTGCTGGGTAACATTTTCCATGTCCATTCATTCTTCAGTTTTCTGGGATGTAATTTTGGGTTCTTAGGGTTGATTCTCATTCCTTTACTTGCAATCTTCATTTTTGTTGATTTAAGGAATTTTACACTCTCATGCTACTGTTTTTAGAAGCTCCAAACCTTGTCTTTATTAGATAAATGTTTAATGGCTCTAAATTAAACTTTTAGCTGATCAGTCATAAAATTTTGTTTGAAATTTACTCTTCTTTAATGTAACATCATTTATGTGGATTCACCTTTCCTCCCCCTTTTCCTTGTCACCAAGGATTTTTCTGTGAAAGGCACTTATTACAACAACTGACTCTGAAATCCATTTTTGCTCCTAGTAAGCAAATTGGGTCTGTCACTGGTTTGTATTGAAAATAAGCCCAGAAAGCAATGAAATCAGTCATAGAAAGAAAATTGCAAGGTCTTTGAATTCTGAAGTCAAGGTCAGCATTATCCTTACAGCAGAAGGTGTTGCATGGAGAAACAGCATTTGGGATTCTTGTCTCATTCCTTCCCTTCTTGTCTTGGCATATGCTGAAAACTGAAGAAGCACATTAGCAGCCAGACACTCACTATCCTCAGGGGTCTTATTCCTCAAGCATGCCTCATACACTTAAGCACCAAATGGAGACCTTTTTTTTGGTGCTCAGAGGAAAATTATGTGATGTGGGCATTTGAGAATGTGGTGCTGACGAGTTTGAAAGTAAGAAATGGGAAACTGAGGATACAAAATTCTTGATTCTCTTTGCAGTCTATCTGTGAATTCTTTTGAACAACACAAACCTTACAATTTCTTTGAATTTCCTAATATTTTTACAGTGTGAGATGTTCCTTTGTGAAAGTTTAGAAGAAAAAGCTACTGTGTCATTTGACCCACATTTATTTCAACGGTTGCACAGCACAGGCAACTTGTACTACTTCATGCCTCGGGTTACTCATTTTCACTCTTTCATCACTCCCTCATTTTTTCATTACAACTATTTTCAGGGCTTTGCAAAGAACTTGATTAGATAAGTGACATGGGTTAAACATAAATCTTTCACAATTACTTATTTACAGAGTTATTCTTTAGCCAGATCAACTCCTGATCCACATGATCACATGAGCCCTAGTGTGATGTGGATGTGAGGTGGCAGAAGAAACACATCAGGTGCCTGTCAGTGCAGTTGGCACTGTGGAATTGCCACCTGCTCTTCCTCCCCTCTCCCCATGTCTGCCAAACATGTACCCTCCCAAAGAGTACATGTTTCTACCCTTTCCCATTCTACCCTCCCAAAGAGCTATGTCTTTAATTTGGTCTATTCTTCAGTCTGTTTCATGATGTTGCAGCTGGAGTCTGAGATGGGACAGTGTGTGGGACTATGTTAGGGGGATGAGACAGTATCTTCTATGTTAGAGCCCAATGCTTGTCTGCTGAATAAGCACTGCTGCTACAGGTGAAGAAACACCTAGAGATCTTCCACCTATGAGACAGTGTGGGGACTGGCAGTGAGGATGGAAAAGAGAAGTCATGGATGGGATGGCCCAGCCTGGCATAGATGGAAAAGAAAGAAACATCAGCTTATTATTTTGAACCTTTCTTGAATTTTGAGCTGTCCACTCTTTATAGAGAAGCCTGAAATCAGGTTAAGGCACATAATTCTAAGATGAATGTCCAGTTTAGCTCCCCTAGTCATATTTCATGGGTTTCAGTTAATTATTTTACTTTTCTTGAGAGAGACCATTAAAGAAAACCCCAGGAGAAACTGTGTTCTTGAGTCTTGCACACCCCATGTGACTTCAATACCAGGCTTGTACTGGCAGTCTTAACTTATGCACTGTTCTCCCTTTTGGCAGACCACTGGCAGCCCTGCTCCACTGCCTGTGACACACAAATGTGTTGAGGAGCAGGAGAGAGACCATGGTCATCAGGCAGCACTGGGCTGTGTGTTGCCTGCTGAGGGGTCGACCATGATGCCGTGCTGCAGCCCTAAGGCAAGGGGGTCACAGCCTGTTCTGTGTGTCACCAAGATAATTTCATCATGAGGCCCATCACCCAAGGGTACCCCTCGCTGGCCCTCCATCTCTGGTTTCACAATGCAGGGCAAAAACACACTAGCAAGAGCTTTAGTGCTGTGGTGCTGCCAGTGGGTGAAGCAGTCCAAGCAACGAACAGTTATCCAGGAAAATATGTTGCTTATTTTTGATGAGAATTGAGCCATGTGCTCTCACATTTCTATTGGAAATTCTTGTTAGATATGAAAACCATGTTTGAATTTACACTAGTTTCATTGAGAATATTCACTCATCATCCACTGAAGTTGTTTTCTCCCAGCATAGCATTTAACAGATAAGGGTTTTTTGACTTTTTTTCACATTTTAATAAATATTTTTGTTATTTTCAGTTTAATTCAGTTATGTCTAATTTAATTCATTGAAATAATTAATTCAATTCAGGCTCAAGACTTTCCAGCAGTTTTTAAATCATTAGCCCATAAATTTGCTTACTATATTAGATTTTCAAAACTCTTAGGTTTCTAATTAAACCACAAACGTTGCTTAGACATGATCATCATGAGTGTTAAATTAACTTCTTGAGAGCCATTAACTAGACATGATAATGTCAGGTGTTTCACTTTTTTTTTTTTTTAATGACAGAAGAAATTCAGCTGCTGTGAGCTTGAGCTTAAAAAAACATTAAACTGAAGTAAATTGCTGTTAAGAGTTCGTTTCTTTAACCTTTTGTTCGATAAAAACTCAGAACTGGTTAACTCAACAGCTGAGAACACATTTAATCTTGATTGCTTCATTCTAGCATTACTTAATTTAATTTCTTTTATCTTTATCCCTAGCTTTGAAATCTTACTAGCTCTTTCCAAGCCACTATGATTGATAGTCATATTACTCTCCTGTGAATTGGTAGTGAAGGTGATGTTTCTCTGCTTTGAAAGCAATGCCACAAATGAAATTGAAAACCATACATTTAAAAGGAGAAAGAGTACTTATGATTTGGATAAAAATATCAACCTTGGGACCAATACAAAAATTGAAGTATAAGAGTAGCTTAATTTACTCATATCCTACATTTAATTTACATTTTATACAAACCCTTAAGTGCCAATTTTAATGCTAAATGAACTGTTACTTTGGAAATAGATTATCTTGTTTGATGGAGTGCCAGAAGCCTTGACATCTAGTTCAGCACAAGGATAGTTCAAGAAAGCCCTCTTAAATGCAACAGTTTTCAAGGACAATGAGAATATACTGTTCGATTCAGAAAACTGTAGGCTAGACACATGCTGTTTATGGCTTATATGGACTGAGAAGTGGTAAAGCACTCTGCAAGCATTTACTCAGTGTTTCCATTACTCAGACAGCCCTTACTATTAGATTGCCCTACCATGTGGATCTTTTAAATTATTCCAGCTCATCTAATTCTGAGATCTAGTTTTACTACAATATCTACCAAAACAAAGGGTGATTATCCATAAAGGAAGCCAAGTCTTAGACTCTGCTTTGCTTCCACAATTTCTTGTAGATTTATTCAGTGATTACCTTTTTAATGCAACATTCCTAGGTAAAGGGCTGCAAAAAAAGGTCATACTTATTTACATAATTTGTATTACATTAACATCTACAGTCCATAACGAGATCGATCTCTAATGTCAAGGTATTCATCTGTTGAGGGGCGGTCCCTATCAGTTTATGATTTAACAAGGAATGCACAGCAGTCAGGAAAGGATAGAGGTTTTATGATGTGTATGATTTTAGGCCATTATGGACCCTTTTTCCCTTGTGCAAATGTCACTTAAATTTCTATATTTTTGTCTCCCCCATTTTCATGGTGAACTGAAGGGCTCTGTACAAACCAAGGCACCCAAAGTGATTCTAATATCTACCATCATGAGGCAGGTATTATTTCTGAAGGGCATTAGAATGATACTTATGACATACTGAAACTATTCTTTATATCAATAAAATCAGAGCAGATGAGGTGCATAAACTAAGCCATGTTACATTTTGCATTTGAAAGATTTACAGGTTTCTAAATGTAGAAGCTATCCTAAATCTGCAAAAAGCATTAAAATATGTACCTCCAAACTGAAAGCACTAACATTTCTGGAAGCTTAAGTTTGATTAAAGACATCAATTGCTGTGAACACTTGTTTTTCAGATTTTGACCTTAAACAAAGCATGAGCCACTGAAGAACCAGCACTCATCCCTTGTAATTTACAACCATGTCTTTTTCTGTTCTATCTTTTCAATAATCCTTCAAGATTTGTCTGGGTTAGGCCTAGGTGTTTTGTTTTGTTTGTTTTTTTTTTTTGTAAGGCTTTATAACAAGAAAAGCTGATTTTTATAGTTTGTAAAAATAAAACCAGTGCTGAAGCAATGACCTATTAACCTTGGAAGTGGGGGTGACAGTAGGCAAGGCATGAACTGAACCCACTTCTGTACTGCTTCTGGAGGCACACGGACATGTTTTCATGTTTTTATGTGAGTAGACATGCTACCTATGCCATGCAAACTATGCTAGTTTGAATTCAGTCAACTACATGAACCCAAATCAGTGTGCTGCACTTGCTGCCCTTGAGACTCACTTGGAATAAAAAATCTATGCCAATCTGTGCACAAGAGCTCTTCCTCATTCTCTTCCTTCATTCTTTGTGCATACTTCAAGCCCTGGCGAAAAATCGTATAACAAGTAGGCAATCTGTCCCTTTGGTTGCACCTCTCTGGACCCACTTGCAAGAATTATTAGAAACAGATGAAATTTTGCTATCAGTGATAGTTTATTTCTGTTAGTACATTGTCTAAATAATCTATATTTATATAGATTTAAAAAAAAATACTAAAGAACTTTACTAATTCAACTGAAGCTCTTTCTGGGTGAGCTGTGGGAAGAGTGTCATGTGTTCTCTGTGATGGATGTAGAAAATAGCACGCTATAGAATAACCTTCAAAAATAAAATATATATATATACGATATATATATTTACAGTATAATTTCATTCAAGAGTGTGATTGTGTACTGTTGCAATATTGCCCTCTGTGTAATGTTATACTGTTGATTTTATAGCTAAATTATCCAAAGTAGATGGGAACTACTATAATAGAACAGAATTGATTATTTCAGTTAAAAGGGACCAAGAACAAGTCCAACTGCCTGACAAATTCAGGGCTGACCAAAAGTTAAAGCATGTTGTTAAGGGCATTGTCCAAATGACAAACACTGACAGGCTTGGGGCATTGACCACCTCCCTAGGAAGCCTTCTCCAGTGTTTGATCACCCTCTGGAAAAGAAATGCTTCCTAATGTCCAGCCTAAACCTTCCCTGACACAGCTTTGAGCCATTCCCATGGGGCCTATCAATGGATACCAGGCAGAAGAGATCAGCATCTCCTTCACTTACCCTTCTCAGGAAACTGTAGAGAGCAATGAGGTCATATCTCAGCCTCTCTTTCTCCAAACTACCCATGTCCAAACTCCCCAGCTGCTCCTCACAGGGCATTCCTTTCAGCCCTTTCACCAGCTTTGCTGCTCTCCTCTGAATGCATTCAAGGACTTCACATCCTTCTTAAACAACTTCCAAAGCTGCACACAGGATTCTGAATAAGGCTGCACCAACACTGAATGGGATAATCACTCCTTTTGACAAGCTGGTTGTGCTGTGCTTGATGCACCCAAGGATGGGGTTCGCTTTCTTGGCTGCCAGGGCAAATTTTGCATATGGAATATTGCATTGTATTTGTACTCAAGCTTTCTAATTCTTCAAATACCCAGGAAAACTTCTATACAGCAGATCATTAATTAAAACTAGCTTGGTCTTGAATCATGCTGGGAAAAGGGATATGTGGTAGATGTTAACACAAGCTTTGGCATATATTCACTGGAAGTCACTTTAAGCATTGTAAGTTTCAGCAGTGCTTTGTTTCAGAAATTTTATATACTATTACCATTAAACCCAACTTTGTGACCACACTGAATGCAGTACAGCACAGGATGGGTTAAGATTTTAAAAAATTAAAATATGGAGGTGGGAAAGACAGAGTTGTGGAGTATTTGCCGAGAGTAATATGTAGAGAAGGATCCTGATGGGAGAGGAAGAGGATGCTGGGCCAGATCCGTGCCTTTCAGGCCCTGTCCTCCCTCCTGCTGCCTGTGCAGGGGGCTGCCAGGAGACATGGCCACCTCTGGCTCCTCCTTTGCCCACAGCTCTACACCCTGCCACAAGGAAGAAACCCACTTTGCACTCCTCCATCCATCTCTGCTTTGTCTACAGAAATGGCTCTGAAACTAGAGGTAAAAAGAAATGTGCCATGGTTGTGAGGGAAAAGGCCAGGAGAAGGTAAAAACTATTTTAGGCTGACGAGATAAGGACTTCTCCCATTTTACAGCTTGCAGACTGCTTTAATTCTTGTCTGTAACTCCCACAGAGAAAGTGAAATTACAATGAACTATGACATAATTGAGGAAAAACTAGGATCTTGTTTGATGATGACCATATACTCCTGTCTGCCAATAAAATTACACACTCACATTTATTTCTGCTTTCACTGTAACCACTCATCCCACTTTTCTGCTGTTTTGTTTCTAAAAGTTTAAAGAGTCTGAAATAGTGCATCACTCTATCTAGTCAGATTTTTATATCTACTTCAACACTAAATGTACAGAAGGACTGTTTTGAGAATTATTTGCTGAAAATGCTGTTATAGTTTCTAGCTGTGAAACTGAACTTACATTACCTCAACTGACCGGACCCGTAGCAGACACTCAGATGGAATGTATGCATCACTCTTTGCCAATTCAGAGGTTATTTAATACGGTATGTCTGGAACCAGCCTTTTTGTTGAAATTGTTTTGGCTAAGAAACTATCCAGATGAGTCTACTGCAAAACTATGTGCTTTGACTGGGATTTTCAGTCGGTCTGGAATCACTCTTCTCAAAAATGGGCAGTGTTAGAGGTTATTTCTTTTGGAGAATGTCTCTGAAACCAAAAGTTTGGTTTGGTTTTGCTGAGTTTTATTTCATTTATTTATATATAGGATCAGTACAATTCATGTATGCATGTATTGTTGTATACAAAACAACTTTACCTTTATTTCCCTATTTTTTTGCTGTCCGTGTTGAAATTATTTAATAAAACATCAGGCAAGATAGGCTGATAAAGAGAGGGAAGAACTGTAATTTAGTCATGTAGATGGAAGTTAACATTTTGCAGTATTCTGTTCAGCCACGCATCATACTATCCAGAAATGGTTAGTTACTATGCTAATGGGAATAGCTGATGTATTGCATTAAGTGCTGGCATTTTTCTGCTGTGATGGTTTTTGTATGCACACTAATGAACATTTTTCTTTTAACACTCTGGAACAAATTTTGCTCTCAATCATGCTAGTCTAAATCTAGGATCAGCTATCTTTTCTCATCAGTGTTAAATCTTGATTTTTCTGGTGTTTTAAACAAGACTTTAAGCACATTTCTATCACACAGTGATAGTTAAGGAGGATCTGAAGTACTGGGGTTTTATTTCTTTATGTTGGTGAAAGGAAAAGAGTTTGATCTAGTGTAGTTAAATGTACTATTTCATACCTAAGTGTATAGCTATGTATATCATAGGCTGTACTAACTAATAACAGCCTGAGCTATCCTCAAAAATAGCAATCACGGTGAGTGAAATATTAAGCCCAAGTCAACAGACACTGCTGAGAAAGCAAAGCTTGTTAACCCGGGCATGACAGCCCCACTGCTGCTGCTACTGCTCTTTGAAAGGTGACTGATAAGCTGTGTACTCTGGCAGAAAAGTGTTGATGAGTTTAGCAGAGGTGAGCTCAGGTACAAACTCAAGAGATATCTACCCCACATCTGGGACATAGTGAGAGGTGGCACCTGGGGACGGGGCAGAAGAAATGAGCGTGCCAGCTCCTCCCTCAGCCACTGGAGTTCACAGTCTGGCATACTAATTGGAGTTGCTTTTCTTGGACGAGATTTGTCTAGATGGTTTTTCAAGTCCTGCAAGGTAGATTGGATTCAATTTTTCATCTTACTCATCATTAAGTGGGTAATGGGCAGTTTCAGGACTGTAATGAAACTAGGTCAAACAGTAGCCTGCCTGTATAGGTTCCAAATGTCTGGTTCACTAAAGTCTGGTATATCTTAAATGAGAATAGATGGTATTTTGATGTACCTTAAAGATCATAAAAGGATAAATGTACATTAGCCATGAATAGATTTTTCTTTTAAAATACGCTGGAAATTAATTATGTCCCAAGTCCGGCATTTCTGTCTTCAGGCCTTTGGGATGTGGTCAGAAATGCAATTTCAATGTCCAAAATTCAAGTTATGTAGTTTAATTCCTGCCAGCTGTCACTGCACCTAACTCTAATCACCATCTCAGAAAAGATACTTTGAAGTCCGGAGTTTAAATCTATGTGGGAATATAATGCAAAGTAGCATAAAATCTTTATATAGCCCCCCTCCTCACTCATTCAGTGTTGCAAGTATTTTGTTCAGCTTGTGATAAAATATATAATACACCACACAACTCTCTTTAGCAAAAATAATGCAAAAAACCCCCCAACAAAACACCAACACAAACTAAAACAGTTCACTGTTCCCATTTTTGAAATTTTAAACAGGTCTGCCAGGACCACGGATGAAGAAAAACTTAGAAATTATTGCTTATAAAGTTTGTAAATGCACATCTTTGTATAATGTTCATAACAAAGGAAGCAGAAAGGAAGAAATATATACTAGACACTGAAATACCAGATTGCAAGGCACAGTCTTGGGGTTCTCACATGGATGTTCCTGATGAGCCCACAGTAAGCCACTGAGTCAGGCTCACCATTTCTCTTCATGCCTTTTATTTCTTCTGAGCTTCTCTGGGGCAAAACTGCTTTTTATCTTGTTCTTGTAAGAATAAATGATTTAATCAGGAACCAGATAATGAATTATGATAATGGTACCTGGCTACCATAGATATCAGGCTATGATAAACAACAGCATACTCAGTCAGTAGACAAAGTGTCAAAAACCATATAAGGCTTCATAGATTGAAAATCAAGGCCTGGGAAAATTGCAGCAACAGTGGTCATGGTATTCACAAATTTGCAGGGAATGTGAATAAGAAAAGTTTTCAGAAAGTGCTGACTTCCCATCATCAGGAACTTAGAGTCTTTTAATATAACCCACTCTGTGAACCCAAATCTATGCTACTAAAAATGAAGACATTGTATTGTCCTGGGCTAAATCCCCATCTGGACCAGTCTTGCTCCAGTGCCCTAGGTCTCACTTTCTCTTCTACTCAGCATCACACCTTCAGTATCTCCAGGGGTAGGGACTAGTCTTCATCTTGATCTATTCCATAGCCTTGCAGTAAGAATACCTTCTTAAAAATGGGATCTTCAGATTCAAAACTACTACAGTCCAAAAAAAGTAAAAAAAGTGGCTTTCCCACAAATGTTAGTCTATTCTCTTAGGCTATTGTGTGGAAATCAGTGCATGACCTGAGCATGTCTAATGGATCAGGCTTCTCTGAGGAGTTAGGGTAGATTTAGCTGCCTCGTGCCTTTTATCAGCTTGCACCGGAGTGTAGAAGCTTTATCCCCTCAGCCAATGCATCTCTGAGTAAGTGATATGCCAGTCCTCAGGAACTTTCTGCACTGAAACGGAGGAACAAATTGATTTTAAGCACCTCTAAGGCTTAGACAGGGCTTGAGTGTCAGCAGACTGAGAACTGTGGACCTGGTATCGGGCACTTGGGGAGTGAGAATGAAACCTAATCGGAGAGGCAGGCAGCTGAACCCTGGGCTTGGTGTAGCAGTTCAAATGAATACCTGCACTAGCAGTTCACATTCTTGTCTTTTTGTAAGGAGAAATCAATGTGTTATTTTGTTCTATCATGACCCCACTTTTTACTTGAGCTGAGTGAATAATTCACAGTATATATCTTCCCTGACAAACAGAGCTGATTTTTCTCATCTTGAACATGAATCTATGAAACCATCTGCCTGTAGCTAAGATTGTAGTTTCCTTGTGTTTATCTGTCTGCAAAAATGCAATTATTTTCACTTCCCCCTCCCTGCCAGTCTTATGATCTCCATGGATTGATCCTGACATGATCTCTGAACTATGTTTTCTGGTAACAGAAATCATCAGGCTGGTGTTTTACAGTCACAGGTACAGAGAACTATTTGTTGCTATTTGTTATTGTTTAATAATTTGGTTTCAGTTTTGATGGATGGTCTCAAGATTTCTAAAGAACATATTTACACATTTCTAATCTGTTCAATATAATAAGAGCAGGGGAAGATACAAAGACGGATGTAACAAAATAAAATTGAAAATGGGTGGTTAATAGAATAAGCAGTTTTCTGAATAATTTCTAAACCTAAAGCTCTCACGGAAATTTGAAGTCAAATGTGTTCAAGGCCTTACAAATATTACTTTTAAATTAAATTTCTGCTATCATTTATTGTAGTAACATTCTGTGACAAGCAAGTACAGCAGTGGTAGGATGCAGGTTGAACGAACCATAACAGATATGAATATATTTAAAACCTCACAAGTATTTTTGGGAAAACTTATGTTTAATTTGGGATGTACTTTGCCATAGTCATTCCAGCCTTTTTTATGCTTGATTAATCATTGCTAATTTGTGAACTGACTAAGACAAGGGTTACTTCTCATTGCAAGAATGTGAGTCATCTTGGTGGATCCAAGGCATGTCAGTCTCTGTCTGCTGTAAAATTATATTTTTCTGTCTTTCTAGAAGTCTGTTGTCTAATTCAGCCCTACAGCTGGATCAACAAAACAGCACTGAGTGAATCACTCACTGTCATCCCTGTAAGCAAGGTTCTTGCAGTAACTCTGAGTCAAGTCTAGAGCTAATGCCAAATTTAAAATATGGCCTCATCTAAGCTGTTTCTTTACAAGTAAATACGAGGTCTGTAATTATCTTAAATATTTATTTTCATTCTCGGAAAACAAATCTGGGAAAAGAGATGGGAGACAACAGTTACTTCACTGAAATCATGTGAGCTTCAAACAGAAAGGCTGATAGTAACAGAGATATATTACAAGCTTTTATATCCTTAACATGCTGGACACCTCACATATTGATTGCCTTTAGTTCACTAAACTCAACGGTAGTTTAAAGCATTTGGTATAGCAGGAGATAATCATTTTACAGGATGGATCTTACCAATCTCTGAAAAACTATCATGTTAACCATGGTATCTCCGGTTTCACATTGAATCTTACTGTTTATTTAGTCTACTTAAGTGCACCAATTCCTGTCTATCAAGAGATTTATCAAGGTATCCAGAAGTGGCTATTTGATTTATCAGATTTAAATTTGACACTTAAGCATGCAATGAGTCCTGATTTTCTTCCTCTTCTGATTTACTTCAGCTGGATGCACAGGGTTTTTTTATTTTTGGTTAAAATTATTGCTCCTTTTTTTAATGAAACTTCTAAAAAATGAAAAGAATTTTGCTAAAGATTTCAGTAATAATTGCTTTCATTCATGAGACGCTTGAAAACATTTCCATTCTTTTCTGTATTTCTTTATTTTAATTAGGTGTTTAGTTAGTTATAAATAGCCACAAGTTATAAGATACTTTCTGATTTGCTAACTTAGCAAATTATGGTCATGGAATTTAGCAGAAATGGTACTGATATGTATTCCTTTGAGATTATGCCAGCACAAAGTGATCACCTCTGAAATGGTCAAGAGGAGGAAATCTATCTGCAGCCCTGTGGACTGCAGCAAAATTAGGGAGAGCAATTAGTTGTTTTCTGTCTATTAGCTGTCTAAATGTACTCCTGATCCATTCTTGTGACAATTATCTCATGCCCCACTGTAGTGCTGTACATTTCTTACTATATAGGAAAAAATGTCATGGGGTTCAAATAGTGATACAGTCTAGACAGATTTACTGCATGATTTATTTTGAACAGCTGAGTTGGCTGTCTTTACTAATATTAAGGTGCAATTTTGGTGGTTAAGTTGGCTAGTTTCAGTACTTGTTGGGGTTTTTTTTCGGTGTCTGCCTATGAGGACTCTGGTTTGCAATATGCTCTCACTTCTTCTATGTCTGTGACAGCATTAAGATTTGCATAGTCCCTTTTATGCTTCTTATTTTTTTACTCCATTATATTAGTGCTATGTCAGTAAAAACTCCTCTGTCTTCATATCAACATAATATTGGCCTAATGTAATAGAAAGTTCATCCCAAAGCACAGAGATTCTAAGAATCAGTAATTTTTTAGTATTTGGGTCATTCTGGAATCAGGGACATAACACTTCCACCTAACGTGAGGTGCCTTGACTCTACTCTCAGAGATGACTCTGAGAATATTAGCTCATGTACCAGCAGTGCTCGTCCCCTGTAGCATGGTTTAGCAACATGGGTTTCATACACCAAGTTTACAGTGCTATGTGGAGGTATAACAAACTTATTGTAAGGTAAAGGTAAGTGGCCAGTCTTCACGAACGAAGATGTGGGAAAGGTGTTTTTACCTTTCAAGCCTGCGCAATGGATTTTTTAGGTGAGACACAGCCTGCGCT
>JAWWLV010000045.1:18021950-18057057 GCA_035041135.1 Platyrinchus mystaceus
TCTTAGATGGATGGCCTTAGGGGCTGACGAGCTCCATCTGCCCGGGGGACCCTGAAGCAGGGCCGGGATTCGAACCTGCGGCCTTGGCGCTGAGAGACCAGCATCTTAACCGCTAGGCCACCAGGGGTTCCCAACAAACTTATTGTATTTTATTGTAAATTTATATACTCAATTCCTACTTGATTTCAAATCAAGGAGAACCTTTACTGGCCTTGTACCTTGACTTGATGAGATCTAATACTATAGCAACACAGAAGTGGTCAAAAAACCTATCAGCTACTCTGGCGGATGTAATTAAGGAGTCAAGTATCAAATACCACTGTAAAAGACTGAAGATAAGACAGACCACTTCTGGAAAAGCAGACTTAGTTGGGGAATGGGAAAAACTTCATAGAGAAATGAAAACTTTATAGCTAAAACAGGGACTCTTAAGTAAAGAGCAGACCAAAGACACAGTAGGATTCTGCAGCTGCCTAATTCAGGGTCTCTGGACTAAGAGCAAAGGAAATTTTTGGCGTGAATGGATGGATGTAAATTCCCTCTATACTTTCATTTTTTTGAAATCTTTGTGAGAGGAAACATCCAAATGGGCCATAGGGAAGGAACAAGAGGTGGCAGAGACAATTTCTAAACTGCCTTGCTAACTAGAATTGAGATTGACTCATTTTCTGACCTGAGATACTTCAGAACTTAAGCTTCTCTGCTTGGAGATTTAATGGTTAGTAACTGTCAGCAGAGGAATCCTCCTTTCTTTTCTCACCTAAAAGTCTACCATATATATGGTGACATATAACTGTATAGGAACTGACATACTTTTCCCAGGAGGATCTAGTAATTTTTCAGACTTTGATAAACATAGGCACTCATATGTGCCTTTTTTTCTTTCACAGAAGGCTGAAGGCTAATATATACATGACCAATGAAATTACAGTCTAATTCTACTGTCATATCAAAGGCATATATCCAGCAAACAAAACTAAATTATCATAGTCTTTATTCCTTAATTATTTGCCAATACAGGACCTGAGGGACCCTTTAAAGAGGCAAAATGCTGCTTCTGAGAAATTTTTATCTAGAGAAAGTGGTATAATTCTTAGAGATGCAGACACCTAGTTGTACTTAAAGTTCATGGGAATTCAGAGCTATTTATTTATTTGTTAAGAGCAGAATTGCTAAATGCCTGGCATAAGAGTTCATCATCTTGTGAGGCCAGGCCATTGACTAGCATTCAGTAAGAAGGGTTCTTACACTTCTGTGAGAAGGTACCTGTGAATGTTTACAGCTGAAAGAACTGTTCTACATGACCCTAGAGTGTGGAAATCTTTATTAAAAATGCTCTCTTAATGACTGGTAAGCAAAACCAGTGATGAAGCAAATGAATTTGATGTAGTAAGAGCTTTCCTTTGGCCTTCTGTAGTAAAACTAAAAAAGATGTCTTTAAAGAGCTTGTGTCAAGAGGCACCCTTGCAATAATCTTTTCTATACAAATGGCACCGTGAAATGTATTTAATTGGGTGAAAAAATATATTAAAAAAAAATAGAATCAATGGTGTATGCAAGGTTAGGTCAATGGTAGGAACTCCTAAGGAATGATCCTTTAAGCTTCCTAACCTCTTCTTGAGAAGTTGTCAATATGGGCATTACAGTCAAGAAATTTTAGCAATATCATCTTCAGCTGACACTAGGAAAGACACCCTAACTGAGTTTAATAAAATCATCTCTATATAAGTTTAAGAGCTGACTAAAAGTTTGAGTTACTATGACAGCACATTTATAAAATCTCAATTGTAATAGAAAATATCTGAGCAGACTAGAAGGTGAGGTTGCAGTAATTTTGCATATCTAGTTGAGAAAATTATCATCATATGTTTTAATACTGAAATTACAAACAATTACACTATTCGATATTTTAAAACTTTCTTTTGAGTTTTAGTATTTTTTTTAATCACTTTATATTTTTATACCTGTTTGTTTAGGCAAATCTGTAATACTTGAATAAGCCAGCTTAATTTTTTGTTTTTTAGAAATCTGATTATCTCTATCTGGGTGACATATTTAAATATGGACATCAAATTAAAAAATGAAAATGGTATATCCCTGTGATGTAGGAAGAAATGTTCAGGTTTAGCATGGCACTCTGTGATAGAATACCAGAGTGGCTGGGGGAATTATTTAGTACATACTTCTAATAGACTTTTTAATTAGTTCATGTGTAACTTCAGCAGGTAGATAAGTTCCTTGAAAGAGAGACTTCCTGAACTGGGGACCAAGTGACCACTGAATGAGACAAGAAACAAATAAAAAGATAAAAAACTCTTATATGCCTATGACAGAAGTAAACTGCCAAAATATTGCATTACTCAGTGAGGAAGAAGAAAAAAGCAAGATGGAAAAGAAATTATATTTTTATGTCAATTTTTTTCTCCTATATATTTGATGACAATTCAAAGCCAATGACAGATGTAATTCTAATTTGTCTTCTGTTGAGGGTGAAAAGACTTGAATACTTCTCTTCTTGAAACTGAGCTCCTCTTGGCCTCTTGAGGATTCTGAACAGGGGAATGAGGAAGGTTTTAGGGACGGTACTCATGGTTCAGAGGTTATGAGGATATTTAAGAGATATTAATAGGCGTCTTTTACCTCAGAGGATGCTAACTTGTGTAACTATATTACAGAATTTAAAAAATTTCTTCACATAGAAATGAAGCATCATGAAATACAGTGATACAGCAAAAATGTCTTTTCATCTTTTACCCAGGTTTAGATCAATTACAAGGTTACCTTTTTAAGGGGTTCTCTCATAAGAGATCACATCCTGATTGAAATCTAAGAAGGGAAAACAAAAACCCGGTTAGACTACCAGAAGATCCAAAATTAATCTCTAACAAAGCAAGTGGTTCACCAAAGTCCAATCTGTACATCAGTTTATTTTCAACTTAGAGTTCAAAAGAAATAACAGCTCTGTGGTTAAGCAATGATTGAAGAGGTTAGTAACAGATCAAAGCATAGGACAGGAGAGAGATGGGTGAGCATCTGGGGGGGAAATGGATAACATTTTCCTTGTTCTGGTCTGAGAAAAAATGAGAATATGGGGGAGAGAAAGGGGAGGAAAAATAAAGTCAGACTTCTCAGGAGAAATACTTTTGCGCAGAATGAATGGTAAAAATTTCCAGAGAAAAACTTGAAAGATATTACCCATGTATTTTAATCCTTTAAAATGCTTTCTGTTACTAGTTTCTCATTTGAAATCTCTTACTTTGTTTTAAGAAACATTACACAATTAAAATGCCCCAAAACTCCAAGCCAGAATTACTTTCTCCCCTTAGTGCTCTGCTGTCTTGCATGTTGAGCTATATTAAGAAGAGATTTTTTTTTGCTCCTTTCCCCACACACAATTTTTCCTCTGCAAATGAAAGCATCTTCTGTATTAGCCTTATAACATTAGGTGTCTATTTGCATAGCATTCCTATAACTTAAGGATATATAATTAACTTTTTTGTGAACATTTGAAAATAATTTTGCTTCCATTTTAAAGTCAGAAGGCAAAAATATTCCTTGTAGTATACCATATAAATTTATCTACAGTCCTATAGCATTATTTACTACTAAAAATTTGTGCCAAGTAAATTTCATATTTCAAAAAAATTTCTTGTTCTATGTATCCCAAGTCTTGGCAAAACAACTTTAGTTTTGGGATTAGGAAATGTATATATTTTTGTACTGCAGTAAACACCCTCTGAAATATTAGAGTCTTAGTCTAATTCCATACTTCTGCTTTATCTAGTGGACTTTTATTTGCATCCCCAGTTTCTTCTGTTGATGATGCTTCTGACCTACACATGGTAATTGTTTGCTACTTTCTTCAGAAAAAAAATTACCAACTCTGCTCTGTCAGTCAGTACAGCTGTTTGTGATTTCAAAGTGTCTCAAATAATTTATCTGTATATTACAGATCAGAATCAGCCTTCAAGGCAATATTATATGTCTGACTCTCTAAATATGAAGGAAAGTATTGTGTATATCTCATTAGCATGATAAAAGCTCTTTATAAAGGCAAATTCTGTGGGTAGAACAGGGAATATGCTACAGATGCATAATTAATAAGAACTAAGTACGTTCCTCCCTATGGTCCAGAGGAATTTCTCAGGTCATTTGATAGGAGTAATGGACAACATACCATTTTTGTAGGAGTACTGTACTTCGGAGTTTTCAGGGAATAAGGTACTTTTCCATAGTATGAAAGCTCTAATCTAATGGAACATTGAATAAAGTAAATAATCTCCTTTGAATCAGTTAAAAAGAAAGTATATGTCCTCTATTGCATTTTAGACAGAGCCCAATTCCATGGTTATGACTTAGGTCTTGGGAGCTGAGTCAGAGCATATGCCCCCAGGGTTGGCAGCAGTTGAGCAGTGGGGTTTAAAAGTCATAATTTAGGACTTAGGCAGAATTTAAGTACTAATTTGGGGGATTTGGAAGTTTTCCCAAGATCAGAAGCTGTGGTGTAACACAGAATGAAATCCACTTGTCTTGTGTTGCAAACCATAAATACTGGGCTCTAGAAAAGACTGAAATAATTTGGATGTTAAATCATTGTCTTAATAGGAAAAAAAGGCTAAGGAGTGGAGTTTTAGGTATTTAACTATGTAGTTGCCAAGTTTTTATATACTAATAAAATAGATTATATTCTGACTGAATATTTTAAGCTATTGGGGAAACTAATGTGAGGGGGAGGGTTACTGCAGTCTTTGTGACAGACTTATCAGTGGTTTTGCATGGTTATAATTTAAAATTACATTTTGCAACTAAACAGATGAGGGAAAGGAATTCAGAAAAACAATTTCTTTAAGGTAGGGTTGTGGTAAGGAGTGATGACAGTAACAGTATTTTTAGGATTCTATTCTCTTCCACTTTGCTAAGCTGACAAAAAGCAAGAATTCATTAAATTTAGGAAGGTGGAAAAGAATTGTACTTACTGGATATTTACAGAAAAATTCTGGTCAGCAAAAAGAAAGAGTTAGAGAAGGAGGTGTTTATGACTTAGATACCCTAAATTCTCATTCAAGTGCATTGTTATTGCAGAACAAATGCAAATCCTACTGTGCCTTTTTTTTTTAGTCATGACATTCATCATGGTTAGAAATGTTATTTGCTTGGAAGGCTTGGTAAACCAGTCTACATATAAATTAAATAAAAGACCCTTACATTGACTTCAGTAAGGAGAAAGATAGAATGTCAGATTTTTAATAACAAACAGTTATTCAGCATGTGTGGTTTTGATCCATACTGCTGTAAACTCTTTTCTATAATCCTTTTTATTGTCTGTAAGTCTGTATAATCAGTCTCTCTAAAGGGAAGAATAATTGCATCCTCAGAAGTCACATAGTGGAGACATTATATTTTGATTAAAAACAAACCCTCATGTTTCCCCAGTGAAGGATCTTCACATGTGAAAATACTTAACTAACATAAAATGTATTCCAAAATTAAAGCAAATTTGAAGAACCTAAATAATCAAGAAGCAACAGGTTTGAAGTGCTGGTACTGAGTAAGGGAGAAAGACTACATCTGTACTTAGCAAAATCTAGTTAACGTCAACTACGGGAACAGAACATTATTGTAACTCTTTTTTCCTGTTGCTTCTATATAATGGTTGGCCATGTGACAGTTTGATATTTCTAAAACAAATTCCCCACTCTGATAAGCACTGGAAAAGATACCTATAATGTTAATTGGCTGCAGTTTCAGTTTATTTGGAAGAACAAAGGGTTAACAAAGTATTCTCCACTCTTCAAGTGCTAAAATCCAAGAGTTTTCATTGTTTTCATTTGTAAGAAGAGCCTGATTGAATTTACTTCTGTTTCGCTTTTAAAACTTCCTGGCTTTTCATTCACAAATCACACGTTTGTCTTCTCCCAGAAAAGCTTTGCTTTTGTTTTTGTGACCTACATTTGTAGGGCTCCTAATTAGCAGGCAGCACTGGGATCTGCTGTCCCTCAGTAGCCCTGCTGCTTTGGGATCCTAAGCAAAACAGAAAACATGTTGCCTAAATCTCAATTAAAGTAATGACCTACTCTGGGTCAGCACCTTTATGTGACGGTGTAAAACAAAAATGCATTCTAACTGCAGATTTTCCCATATACTGCATTCATGTCCTACTCTGGCAGATATTGAAGTTAATATGAGAAGGATCAAGCATAGAGGTGAGGTGTTTTCATTGTGCTTAGAATAAAAATGTACCAGCATTTTGTTTGTCAAAAGATTCTTCCCTGAACTGATGTTTGCAATGACTTCCTACTTAAATAGCACTAGACCACACAAGAAGTACGTTTTCTCTGTTTCAGTTGTCAAAGTACATAGGAGTTTGGCTGGAACTGGAATTAAACATTTGACTCTGCTTTTTATATTAAAAAATTACAAAGTACTGTGGTGAATTGATATGAACTGCAACATTCAAACACGTCAAACAACCAACTCCTCTGTCACAGAATCTTGTTACCTGCTAGACGACATTTGCAGACTCCTACCATCTCTGTCCTCAACAGTGTATTGTCAGTAGCTGGTTATCCTAGGATGGTTTCATCCTGCATTACCATTAGAATAAAAAGAGTTTCATTTTCTTTGGATTTGCCTTCCACTTGGTTGCATACTCTGAGTTTGCTGTGTTTAAAGACACTGTTTTTCTCATAGAAATTTGCTTATGATTAAGCCTTTTCCTAAATCTTATCATCTGGAACATTTTTCAAAATTTATAGAACTTTAGCTCTGTGGCCACTGCCCTTCAAAATCAAGCTAAGCTGATACTTTACAATATGTTCACAGGCATATTGGGAGACATGCTTGGGAGACACAAGTGGTGATGGAGTGACTGATTTTAGCCTAGGAATTTAGGCTAGAAAGTCTTGTACCTGGAAACATATACAACATATCCTACAGTAATGTCTGTGCAATGTAAACCAGACTTCAGGCTAGAACCATAAGGACGGGAGACAGGTATAGATACACCTAAATTCTAAGTAACCTCTTGTTTGGAATATGAGATGTTCATTCTCTACAGGGAAAGTGTAGCAAAAGATCTGTCCTAGTGACAAGACTAGCTTATTCACAGAAATAATTTCCCTTGGGATTTCTCTGTTCTACCCATCATTTGGCACAAGAGTGGAAGGAATGCACTGTATGTCAGGTAGCCATATATACTGTGGTGCTTGAACTTTCTGGGAAGCTGTAGGATTCATTGCATATGTGCTTTAAATGCAGAGATTTTTGCAACTACCAGATCTGTACATACACAAAACTAATCTTCTGTGTCTATCTGGTAACTCCTTATTCTCTTACAATAAGAATCTTTCTGTATCTGATCAGTAGATCCGGAATACCTACCAACTGTGTGACATACTGCACAGAGTCAGAAACAGAGAGGCTGCTGTGTACAGCCTTCTCCCAAGACTTGCAAAGAGAGTAATTTGCAGCCTGGATGCATGTATGTGTGCAGTGACTCATCCAGTCAAAAAGGTTGCACAGTGGAGACTGATGAGAATTGATGCTCATGCTGAGGAACCTCTACAGTGCCAAGAGATACTTGGCCTAGATATCATTCCCAGAGGAAAGAGAAGGAAATGTTCCTCTTTTATTCAACAGTCAAATGGTTTAAAGAAGGGGAGATGAAGTTCTGTCTTTATTTAAATGGATATTTAAGTTCTTTGTCAATGCAGTAAAATTCAAGTAACCGTAAATTAAGACTATTCTCTTAAGAAGCAGTTTTCTATTCAGATAGATCAGTACATGAATACAAGTCTCCCATTCTGTCTTGGTTTCTAACTATGGCTGTTGGCTATAGGAGGCTGATTAGATTAATATTGGCTTCTCCTGACCTGCATTCTTCAGCATATTGGATATGCTCCTCCTGATACAGGAAAAGCATCCCCTAGCTTGGCTATGGCTAAATTGGCTGCTCAGAATTTTCAGACTTTCAACTTTTGGGTGCCCTCTTTCTGACAGAAACACAGAGCATGCTCATAAATCACAGTGGAGCTAAAGGTCTCCAAACTGACGTGCCTGTGTAGTGCAGTGTAGTGCCAGACAGAAATACAAAACTGAAGCTCAGAGAAGCAGCGTAGTGTTACGGTGGCACTGCAGTCACACTAGTGCACCCTTCTAGAATGAAAGGCTGGCTGGCTCAGACCCAACAATGCTAAAGCCAGTAAACTGCTTCGGTTTCTTTAAGAGACTCGGTCACCACCAGCTCCAGGCTTATTGTGCCATATTTAGTTTACGTAGGCTTGTGCTTGTTTGCACTTTTGCAGTCACTTAGGGCTCTTGGACTTCACTGATATTCATCACAAAGCACTTTGCCAGTGCCTGAAAGGTTTTTTAGCAAATGCTGGCTCTGAAAGAAAGCTCTTCCTCTTGAACCTTGCTTATTATGTCAGCTCCTCCGAGCATTTGTGCAATGCATATTTGGGTGCAACTTTGTTTCTCTGCCTGCAAAGCACCCAAGCTCTCACTGTAGTCAATGGAAATATGGTCTGGGCAGTACAAGGAAATATTCAGCTGACCAGTTGTAGATATTTGTTTTAGGTGAGCTGATTTGGCTCTCCATGTAGGATTTCTAATATGTCAACCTGCAAGTTGTCTCCTCATGCCAATCTGTTCTCTGAGATCTGAAGTGACAGGTGTCACAGGAGCAGTGCAGATCTGTGGTTACAAGAATTTCCACTGCATATAAATGATGCCTTGATGTTAGTTGTTTACACTGAAATTGTCCTTTACCCTGAAATCACCTTTCATTCAACTCACATTACAGAAAGAACAAGCAATACTTATCTGTGAAATCTGAAATAGCACTTGCAAAGGTTTAGAAAACCTGAGGTGTGACAGAAATAATATGATCCTTACTGAACTCTCCTTCTATGTGTCCAGCAGATAGATTGTGGATGCTCTGATTACCAGACTCCATTTTAGGGACATGAATGTTAGTGTGTATTTTCCATCTTCTGCAGATTCACCTATAGATTTGACTCAAATACTATCTTTTTCTCTTCTATGAAAAGTTATTGGTCCCCTTTTTCAGGAGACAAACATAAATCTTTTTCTTGTCTTCTGTTTACTTACAATTAGCAACAATTTAGAAATCATAATGTCTCAGTGGAAAAGCTAATATCTCAGTATCCCCTCCCATATAATCCAGGGGTTCCAAAGATCTTCAGTGATACCTTCACTTCTTCCTTCTAAGAACATCAAGTAATTCTCATGTAGCTTTTCCAAACCTTGAATGTTATTTTGACAACCACACAAAATATAATGCATAAATTGAGTTCTTGCCATGCAATCTACTGGTGATTCTTGACTGAGATTAGAGTGAACAGGAAACAGCCACTCTAGAATAGTAACAGACTTGGCATGGCTCTTCACCAATCTTAGGCTCTCTAAGCTGCCATGGCAGCTTCTTAGATGATCACTGCAGACTTTAAGCCCTGGAAGCCTCCAAGTGACTCCTGGAGGAAGCAGCCACTATTTCAGCAGTGGGACTGTGTGCTCAAGTGCATTCAAAAGTTCTGCTCTTCTGCATTAGAGTGAGACCAACTGTGGGTGATGATGAATTGCATGCATTGCCTACTTTAGGCTGTGGTAAAGTTAATATTTCTTTCCTCACACCTTTTTTATGCCATAGTGAGCACAATTGATAACCATGCAGTTAAAAATGTACCCTTTTAAATTCTGAAAATAAAGTTGCTCTCTTCCTCTCATCACATATATATGTTTACATGGGTAAACATATATATGTGCACACTGGAATGCAATGCTAACTGCAATAACAAGATGGCAAGTGAAGCCAAGTTATTTAAAAGACTCCCAAACTCAGCAATTTACAGCTGAGTGGGAACTTAAAGGTTGATTTCTCCTTTTCCAGATAAGCTCCTGAGTCAGGAGCTAGTATTTGTATGCAACTGGACTCAGTCAGTCCGTTTTCTAAATTTCCTGCTGGAAACAATGAAACTCAGTAAATGCTCCTGTTCCCTTCACCCCTCTGGTACAACTCATAGCACCTAGTTGGCAGTGAATGTCAGCTCTCCTATAACACTGACTTGAATAATTAGTCTCTGCTCTTGTTTAAATAAAAAAAAAAAATTATCTTCATGCATTTAGAGTCAATCCTATTTCCTGCTTGCTAACAGAAATCTTGTCGATAGCCTTTACTCAGGAGGTTTTCAATGTATCTAGCCACACACGCAGTAAGGGACAATATATGTATCAGTGGTGTTGATTATCAATAAAATAACAGTAGCTTCTGAAACATACATTTTAATAAATATATTGAGTGATTTTTTTCCTTCAGGTGTTTTATTTTGAAGTGAAAGAATTCTGATTTTTTCAGAAAACCTAAAATTAAAACCTTTCAATTGTTTCATGCATATAACCGTGACAAAGTGCACAGCAAAACTGCCCTGACAGCAATAGCAAGTGTATTGTTTTGTAAACAGACACTTAGTAGAACCTTAGTGCAGCTTGGGGTTAGCAAAAGCAGCCTTTAAGTGCTTTATATAAGAGTTTCACTTGATGGTTATGTGACTCAAAATACACAGAAATGGTTCTTTGACTTGAATTCCCCATTTTGGGTTTAAGTTTATTATATCTATGTCTACTGATCATTTTATCACCAAGCTTCTTGATCAGCCTTTAAAACATAAAATGTGTACAGATTTCTTATGCTGAAATTTGTGTTGAAACATTTCTCCTTACACCATGATGAACAGAGGTTGGTTTAGGTAAGAGGGATATATCCACACTGTTTCTAAGTCTCTCACTTTCATCATGGAATTCACATTTGATTAGCTAAAGATATACCTTCTGGAGACATTTTACTGCACTAAGATCAGTGCTTTCTTTGTATTTTCAAATTTAATTTCTAGCCCTCCTAGTTTTGGTAAAGAATTTTTCAAATATTTTTAATGAAAGTTTTTAATGAAAGGATTTTTTTTAGGTGAAGTTTCTGGGGGAGAGCATTGAGGGTACAAGGGTCAGGAAATAAGAAATTAGGATAGAGTCATAATGTTTGTTGTCATAACCTCTTATTTCTACAGTCTCCATGCCTGTAAGCTCTGTACTTGACAGGTAGTGGGGATGTGTGTGTTCATGTTCTACTTTGATTAATTTACATTGGATTATGAGACCTTCTATATATTTTGTAGAGCAGGCTCTTAAACTTGGATAGTTTATACTCCAGATCTGCTTGTCTTTCATCCAAAATGGATATTAGATTTTCCTGAGTGAATTAAAGATAACATTTACATGGCTTTGTTTTACTTGGGTTCTTCTAATATTGAATGAAATTTGGTTTTGAAGTGCAAATGTAATTGCCCTCTGTGGTTTATCTTATCAGGTAAGGAGTATGGCCGTGTTAATAATACAAGATTACTATTAAACTGTGCAAGCAGTCGAACTGGTAACAAAACCAAAAATAATCCAAAAAACCCCAACAAAAAAAGATATATTTGGCTTTTGCCTCCTCTTGAATACTTCTTGTCTTACCAGAAGCCTGACACTGACAGTAATACTCTTCTGTGTATGAAGCTGAGATGACCAATCCCAAGCATTCAGCAGATTTGGGATGCCAGGGTAATGAAATGCATCTACAAAACACCACTAAACCCCTGGCAGGGTATCTGTTGTGTGACCTGGGGCTGCTCTGTCAGGGTGATGGAGTGTGTGTCGCTCTGCTCTGATGACAGACCTGCTGCTGCAGAGCTTGAATTCCTCATGTGTTCTCTGATGCAGGAGTCAGACTGAAACAGATTTTGACACCCATGTTGATGATGTATGATGACTTCAAAGCATGGTGAGGCAGAGGCTGAGGAGTAAAGCCCTGGAATACCTATATGAAAGGATTATGTGATCCACCACGGCCAAAATTCTGGGCTCTAATGTACAAGGACTTCCAGGGTTAAGGTTACGATGATATACATATATATGCAACCCACAGAGGAGTTTTGTCAAAATGTGTGAAGCACTGTGTTTCCAACTTGAAATTTAATTCTTTTCTTCTATAAATAGGTTTTACTGTTTAATTTTGTGTATGGGACCAGGTGCTCATCTGATGGTTAAGTGATTTGGTCTGGTTGACACCAGCTGTGAATCTGATATGTAGTTTGTTCTGAAGCTTCTCTAAGAAAGTCAGCTAGGTTTGGTCTCCTTATACCCTTATGTGCAGCCTTTGTTTCTACAGTGCTTTGGATTTGGAAGAGAATGAGAAGGTTGTACTACCTAACAAAGAAAGCTTTGACTGATGCCCAGCTAAGAGAGTCCAAAATTAATGTTCTCAACAATGATGCTTTGTTCCCTGAATCTTTTACTTTTTCAGATGCAAGAAAGTTAAATATAACTTGGATGGGGCTATTCTAAAGAACTACCTGCCAACATTTGATTAACTACATTTTTTGCTTGGATTTTTTATGGAACATGGTTTATGCAATCACTCTCTGAAAGTCTGCACTCAGCCTCTTGGCTAATTTCACCAGAGTTTGATAGGGGAAAAACATTTAGAGATAACTACCCTTTTATAAGTTTTGTTCAAATAGGCACTTGCGTAAAGGAAATGGGTCCTGAAAGTGTTTGCAGTGAACAAAAGATCATAGAATAGTCCAGGCTGGACCAGAGCTCATGAAGTCAACTGGTCTAATCCCCTGCTCAGAGCAGATCTAACCAAATCAACTTGTCTAGCTGAGCCTTGAACCATTCCAAAGATGGAGATACCATAATGTCTCTGGATGTTCTGTCCCTGTATTGACTATCCCAATGATTACAAAAAAATAAATGTTAATATAACAAGTGAAATTCCCAGTTCTCTAACCGGTGTCCTTTGCCTCTTCTCCCTTTGCTGTGCACCTCCAAGAAGAGTCTGGTTCTGTCTTCTCTCTATCATCTGACCATATAATTATGGAATCATAGAATCATTTAGGGTTGAAAATACCTTTGAGACCAAGTCCAACCATTAAATTAACTCTGCCAAGTCCATCACTAAAACATGTCCCTAAGTGCCGCATCTGCACGTCTTTGAAATACCTCCAGGGCTGGTGATTCCACTGCTTCCTGAGAAGCCTGTTCTAATGTTTGTGAGCCCTTCCTGTGAAGAAATTTTTTCTGGTATCCAATCTAAATCTCCCCTGGTGTAACTTGAGGCTCTTTTTTCTCATCCTGTCACTTGTTACTTGGGAGAAGAGACTGATCCCCACCTGGCTACAACCTCCTTTCAGGCAGTTGCAGAGAGTGATGAGGTCCACCCTGAGCCTCCTCTTCTCCAGGCTAAACAACCTAATCTCCCTCAGCCAATCCTCATAAGGCTTGTGCTCCAGACCCTTCACCAGCTCTTTGATCACTGCAGTGTAAATTCACATTTTTTTTCTCATATACAGTTCTGTGTTAGTACATAGTAAGTAAAATATTTTGAGAAATATAGTAAATTACAAATACAATCTTTTATATAAAAATGTTTGGTTAGCAGCAAGTGTTAGAAGTCTTAAATAGTAGGAGAACTAACAGATTCTTCAGATTTTTGCTCATGCATCCAGAAATTAAAATGAATTGTAACATAAATGTGATAATATATATCTGTAGAATATTTGTTATTTGTTTTTTCCCAAGATGCTCATGACCTGTAAATATCTGTAGATTATAAATCAGCAAGTACTAATCATGTACTACAAATGAGAGATAAAAATAAACAATTCACTGTTAATCAAATGTATGACAGTTAAGTTATATGTATTAATTGTTGCCAATTCAGAAGGGATTTGGAACTGATTTTTGAACATACACGTTAGAAAAAAGCCAAACAAAATTCCCCAACGAGATTAAACACTCATCACTGCAAACTCTTTTCCTGTTCTTTCCGGTGCAATTAATAATGGCTTTCTAAAAGTGTGGCAGGCATTATCTTTTTATTACCAAACTTCCAAATTAACATTTGTCCTTGTTCTCCTGACATATTTTTCAGAATTGAGAGAAAAGCTCCAAATGATGTGGTCACTAGACTGAAATGGACAAATAAAACTTAGAGATGAAGTGGTTGGCAAATTTATCAGCTGTGGTAAATCATCTGGGAAAACCTGAGACATATATTTTTAATAAGATAAGTCCTAAAATTCTTCATGGATCTCGGATGAGTTCAATTTGATTTCTAAGTACAATACATAAGAATATGAACCATGTGTTTTAAACTCACACTTTAGCGAATGTTTAAAATGGACTAAATTAACAGCTTTTTATTTTCTTGTAGAAACAATCCTATCAACAGTACAATACATTTCGCAAGAGATAAGAAAGGTGGAACAGGAAAGGGAGGCAGTTAATTACTCACAATAAAAGTATCATTAACATAAACACCTTAGCAGGCTTTAATCTTCTTTTATTTTGGTAATTATTATATTATAATATGACCCTGTTGCTGAAATACACCTGAATAGGTACAATGCAAGTAAGCTCTCTATGTCTTTTGGTAAGAGCATGAAGAGGCAAAGCCAGCTTACCGGTAGCTCAAGAGTATCTTTTTAGTTTAGTTTTGTGTTTCTGTTTTACTGATGTTTGCAATACAAACCAACAACTGGCTGCAGTGAATGTTTTCTATACTGTCCTAGAACACTGGAAACTCATTCTCATTCATATGATATATGATATAGAGATACTCAAACAATTGCCTTTACAAAATAACAGTTGTCAGTTTTACTGAAGGTGATATTTTAATTTAATTGTTACTCCTTTGTTTATTTTACTTTGTTATTCTGGTTATTTGACTGTGAATTTTCCTGAAATTGTGCATGAAATTGAATTTAGACTCTCACAGTGGAATCTGACATAGTAAGAATTCAGCAACATGTATGAGTTTTACTTTGTTCCTCACTCAATACAGTAATTAATAGTCAATGGTGAAAGTATGCTGAATTCCATAAGTGCAGTGCAGGGATCTGTGGTATTTACAAGTTGGTGCATAATTTAGACAATTATTGCTACATGCTGTCATGTTTAGATATTCCCTTATGGTTTACAAAATAAAACTTCATAGTAGAGTTATATTTCTCCACCTTTGATTAGACAAAAAAATAGGCAAGGAATGATCTAGTGTTTTACTTCAGACCTCATCAAGATTTAACTTGCCAAACCTGATTCTGCATTGACTTGACTTCCAGTCAGCCCTACTGAATATAATGCAAATCAATATTTTGTGAGCTCTCTTAGTCATGTTGCTAAGACTGTGAGAATGCAAAGCTCATAAAACATGTCATAATGAAGGACCTGGAAGCTGAAGTCTCCCCACCCATTTTACCTTTTTTGCTTCCACACCTTGTAAAGAGAGTAAAAACTAAGAACTCTGCAGGAGCCTTTTCAATCCCTGCAATGCCTTTTAACATTGGGATTGAAATAAAATTTTAGAAACAAACCTGAAAATAACATGTGCACTTTTCTGTAAAATGTTAATGCTATTTTTGAGTAGAAAGTGGAGTTGAATTTATATATCACAGAGATAAAAGATGTTAACTAGTGCTTGGTAGATCCCACTCCTGTCCTCATAAAGGGCAATTTATCAAAGTCATGACCATATACTATTTAAAGACCAGCCAAGCAAGGAGCTGAAGGCTTTCAAGACTACACTGAGGAGAAGTAAACAAGGATCATGGTAACTATTTTACGTTCTATATAAGGACTAGTTTGAATTATAGTTTCTTTTTCCAAGTCAGTTCCAAGCAAAGATCTAGGGATAGAGGAGAGAGAGACACAAGTGGAAGATGATGAGGTATGTCCCTATTCCTGAAGCTTAGTAGCTTTGAGAAAATCAAGAAGGTGAGTTTCCCACTATGGAAAACTTGTCCTTATGATAATTTTGGAGACAGTATGGAATTTCACTACTTCAAATTGGTCTTTGAGATCTAATCTAGTCAATTGTATCATCACAGCATTCATCATCAAAGGTAAATCTTCTTGAAAACTGGGAGACTAAAGAGTGGATTTCCAGATCTTGTGCCTCATTGCCTTAAGCAAAGAAATTTTGCAATGTATTTTGTAAACTGTATTATTAAGAGAATAAGTTTTTTGTCTTCAGGAGGTCTTCTGAAAATGATGTAGAATCTCACTTCTCTGAGAATTAAAAGTCCTTCATTTGAGGCCTAAATATTGAATTGGATCTTTTTTCCAGTTGCTCTTACACAAATAGTTTGGTTAGTAATTTTGACCCACATGCAGCAAACTTCATAAGTGTATAGAAAGAAATCATGTCAGTTTAGCTGTGTTTAAGATGAAAAGCCCAAAGTGTTTTGGCTGCTCTCATAAGAAAGGCTTTCCATTCTTATTATCATAAAGGGCATTTCTCAATACATCTTTCACTTTGAATTTGTCTTTTCTGACTGGTGAGATTTTTGTGCAGTACTCCTCAAGCTGGACAAGTCCTGATAATGTCAGCAGTTCTTCTGAACTGTGCTGCAAATGTTCAGCTTATGGACCTTGATGTCATCAGTTTTTCAGTTGCACAATACCAGCAACTCCCAGTGACTCTCTGGTCAACTAATATACACCACTGTATCTTTTTAAACATTCATTTCCAAATTTTGAACTCTTGGATCATAGCAGAAACTCCAGGCAGTAGTGGCAAGAGTCCAAATTCAACCTGTCACACAGTAAACATCTGTATCAAATGAACTCAAGAGAACTATCCTTATTTAATCAAAAATAAATGTTAACTTGAGCCATTTTAAAAGACGGGGTACGGAGAAATTTTCTATAAATTATTTATTACAGTAGAAACTTTTAATTATATTTCAGTCTACCATCTAGTTTGATGCACTCCTAGATCTGTTTCTCAATGGGACTAAACAAATCTATGGCTAGAAATTGTTCCATTTCTCTTCTTGCTGTATTTTTATTCTGTATATGCTTTTCTTTTGAATTTTTCACCCCAAGATCTGAAAGTAAGAAAATTGCTAATATGTTTTGAGGTCTTTCTAATGGTATAGCATTTTAAACTTCTTGACTAAATCTTACTAATACCCAGTAAATTAGTAAGTCTGCACTTATTCCATTATTTTATAATGTGTCAAAAATATTTTTTTTAATTCTCAGCAACATTTTATATTAATCAATATCTAATAGATTATGATACTTCAATACCTTTGAACTGCTTGCAGGCTGATACTGTTGAAAGAGTCTGTGGACCAGACTGATATTTTTCTTTCAAAGACAGTGGGAAGATATTCTTTAAACATTTGTATTCTTCCCAGACAGGAAGGATTTGTATTTTTCTGCATAGTGGACTATATGATTCATTTGGATTAGGAATGCAAGTGTGAGCTGGTTATCATCTTTCAAGGGAAAGTATCAGCACGTTTAATATAATACTGACCTAAACGGCAGTATTTCCGGAGGTAAAAGAAAGGACAAAACCTAGCATGCTTACAGAAAAGCGTGAAGTCTCTGTACTCTTCACCCCCTCCTCTCTTTTCAAGTCAAACACGAGTGCAGTCTTCTTAAAGATAAAAGTGTATGATTTTGTATAAATTTGTGGGAATCTTTATAGGAAAACTTAGCCCCTTTGAAAGCAAGGGCAGTGCAGACTTGGGCTGCAGCACATCACCTTTCAGTACCAGCCTGCCCTACTGCCTTCTCCTTACGGCTTCCCTCACAGCAGCGTGGTCAGTAACACAACAAGGAAAGAGGAGAGAGTGCAAAGATGTATTTGAAGTATTTGTTCACATATTTCAAGGGGCATGGGAGGTAGTAGTGAGAATCCATGTTTCTTTTAAGAGAAAAGGCCTAAAGGGAAACTGGGAGCTACTGAAGAAAATCTCTGGAATACCTTTGGAAAAAAAGGTATGAAAAACAAACAAATAAACAAAACAAACAAACAAAAACACACACCAAAAAAAAAAACCCACAAAAAATAACCCCCAAAACCAAAACCAAACCAAAACAAACTAACGAACCAAACAAACAGAAAAACCAAACCGAACCAAAAACAAACAAACAATAAAAAAAGAAAATAGTTTAGAGAAAAGAGTACTGAATGTTGCTGGTCACTGATAAAGACAGGCCTCTGCTTCAGAGTTTAAAAGTATTTTCATACTCGGCACCGTTCAATAACTCTAATTTGGCCATTAAATTCCTGTCACCTTTGCCCCCTCCTAATGACTGTGTCAAAATGCTGTCTGCAATCAGTAAGACTCAATTGTTGTGGGAATAATTTGAATAAACAATCAAGTCTGCATCTCATCCATCACCTTGACTGATTTTTCTATTCCCTGTTCACCTTTTCATGACATTTGGCAGGTCACTTGATATAAAATATGCAAAAAGTGAACTGAAATAGCCCAAGTCTGTTGAAATATGCTGACTGAACCAGTCATCTTAAAGTAGCTATGAATCTTTGCATGGCAAGCAAGGATATTTTCCTTTAGCTTTTTTTCCTTGCCACATGGACTAGGGTGTTATCTGTCTCCCTTACATTCACAGAGCTTGTACTTACAAATCCGCCTCGTGAGAACATGAGGTCTGCTAAATCTCTTGAATAGGTATTAAAATATAAGAAAAAAAGGAAGGAAGAGTGCACAGGAAGAAAGGCAGTAGTAGGGGAACCAAAGTACTGATGGAAGCAAGTAAAGGAATGTGAGGCTGCAAATTAAACCAATGGAAAAATTAAATGTAGCTTTTCTTCTGTTTTAATTAAATTAGTGTAGATATCTTTAATAGGGTTGAATAGGCCTAAAATTAAGTTATATTAAGGGTACCTCCAGATGGGATGATCTGAGTATTTCCAGGGCTCTTTGAGTGCTTACTGACACCCTGCCCTCCACCTGCCTCACTGCCCTGGCTGGGTACCAGGCAGCAGACAGCACACACCAGCTCCCCTGCACTAGCTGCTGCAGAGCTCAGCCTGGTGTGCAAGAACAAAGCTAAATTTGAATCAGTTCAAAGTGGTATTGGCTGCAATTTATAGTGCTGAAGTCTGGGCATGTGCTCCTTTCTGCCAGCTGTGCTATGTACAGGAAGAGGCTCCTCTTACAGAGGGTCAGGATGGCAGCTGGCAATCGCAATCCCCAAAACAACCAGAGCTCACCTGGAGGTTCATTAAGACTAGTGTCTCAACACAGGTAAAATGGTCTGAATATCTCTCTAGGAGATCTACAGTAAACAATTATTTGGGTTTTTTCACCCCATTTTCCTGTCTCCTTCTCTTTCCATGGTCTTCATTTTCCTATGCCAGCATACATGCATGCATTTGTGTTTCTTACATGCCTGTGAAATCAAGAGAGACAAAAGAAAGAGTCAGGATGTCTTAGTATTTAATAAAGCTCAGAATCAAATCACTTTAGGAGATGGGCCTTCTTCCTTTAGTTTCTGTAGGGAAACACACATAATTAGGGACAAATTTACCCTACTGCGGAATCAGGAATGAATCTTGTTATGCACAGGTGCTAGAACATAGCAGTGATCACCTGTGAAATACCTGTGTGATTAAAGACTAAGAACTAGTCTCACCTGTTCTCCATAAGCAGTTCTGATTCCAGAATTGAGGGTTTAAAATACAAAACCAAACAAGTTTGGCAGGAAAAAATGCTAGTTTACATTTCTGGATGTAACTCAAAACTCAAAACTGACCCTACCTGCCGATTTCTACCTTTCCTGTCTGTGGTGGTAGGCTCTGTTTGTGATAGCTTCATTATAAACCAAACAATTTAAAACAAAATTATTTCAAAATAACCCCACCAAAAGAAGGGTGCTTCAAGATCTTTTTCAGAGGTCATTTCAGCTATCAGCAGAAACTCAGCTATGCCATTAAAGAAAATACTCTGCATGTCCAATCCCAGTGGTACTCAGATCTACCTCCTCACTGGGGATGCCTCATGCAGACATCAGCCCCACTTCTCATTCCTGTCCTATTGCTACCAATTCAAAGACACAGCCAAAGAACAGGATACTAAATATTTTACAACCGGAAAAAAATATTTCTTCCCCACCCCTTGTTTTCCAGGACACTTTCAGCCACCCAGATGCAGCACATCCTGCTGTTGCACAACCATTTGCATGAGAAGTAGGTATGAATTAGGAAGATTTCTTAAACCACCTCTGAAGAAGTGACACGGACTGAGAAGTGGGATGAGCTACCCTGACAAGGGCTATATTGTTACCAGGAATCACCACAGACAGCTAATCTGCTTTGTCTGTGCCTAGATTATACTGCAGTTCAGCCATGCACAGTGTGTGAAGTTGCTTCTTAGATCAATAAAGAAAGATTATATTCCCCTCTTGAATTATTTGACTTTTATTGCTGGAAAACACATTTGAACAGACTTTCACTATATCAAAAAGATGCAAATACATAAAACAGAAAAATTATTCAATAATTTTATACAAGTAGAACTCAACATAACATGATTTAAGTAAACATGCTTTTAATCTTCAAAGTTTCCATCTCTAGGTATTTCATGATGAATTGTAATAAAACGTTAAAAATATTAAAAAAATCTACTTCTGTTGGAAAGACATGTTCATAAAAGCAAAATAATACGCTAGTGAGATATGATATATGTCATGGAACAACTGATATCTTCATAAAAATGACATACAGTTTGGTTTGACAAATATTTTATTGCATGTCTCACAGCTATTAAATAATTCCCAGTTTAATTTTCATTGTGTCCTAAACAGTCAATAGTAAAGACTATATTCCCTTGGTCTCTTATATATTCATCTATGCTCACAAAGAAAACTTCTAGTTTTTCTCTTGTTTCCTTTTTCACTTTATGTGCAGAACCCAGGGTTCAGTTCTTAGAATATGTGGAGACAAACTTTCAAGCAATAAGATACATATCTTGCATATGTCACTCTCTCTTCCGGGCCAGATAATTGGAATGTATGAGAATAAGGAAGTTCATTGTGTACACTTAAGAGCTCATTTTTTATCTCTTTCCACTTGCTCATGATGTATGGGCTCCTTAACCTAATTCTGGTTCTTATCAACTTCACCTGGAATTGTATGTTTTCCTTGTAGAGATACCAAAATATGACGACTTACCCTAGCATGTCACAGGTGGATTAGTCAGACATCAGACTGGAGTATCAGAGGACCTTCCCTGTGACAGCAAAACACAAATTACCTGGGAGACCTGCGGATGCTGTAAGCCTTGTCATTAATACCACTTGACATTGCACTCCTCCTGAGGCACCCCTTTGCTATGCGCAAGGGGAATACTCTTTGTAGCTGATACTTTAATATTTTGTGAGTTTTGTGTCAGCCAGCAGACAATTCTGTTGATGTGTTCCTGGTGTGCTTGGCTGTGCAGTCACACCTACTTCTGGTTAGTGTCCCAGGACTGCTTTGAACTCAGAAGACCCCAGCTAGGATCCTGCGTGCCACTCCATTTCTGACCCTGATCAGGTGGAGGCAAGAAATAGAAACACAGCTGCTTACTACAGGGTCATCTCAGGCAAGTACAAAAGCATTTGGAGAACATTCAGGTCAAACTTGGATGCCCCTTATTATGGTAAGTGACTGAGCAAGGGCTTTCTGGGCTACAGGGACTTCTGTTCTGGACATATTTTTCAACATATTAGAGCAGCTGAAGCGCATGTGACTAAACAGACATAAAAGAAGACTGCTGAGGCAAAATGCTTGATCCACTGATTCATTCATAAAAGTGTTTCACTTGATTTCAACAGAGATAAAATTAGAAGCTAAATAAGTAATTAAATAGCATAAACCTTGGAAGTGACCTTTGTCTGCAGTGAATTATAAACAGTGGCAAAATGCATGTGGCAAGTAACACCTGACTACCTTTCTCTAGTGTGATATGGCTAATCATCTTTCAGATCCATCTGATTACCAGATTTACGTATTACTACACCACTTCCTAGTATAACAATAGTGTAAAATAAGGTTAACACGTCAGCCTTGCAGTTACATTAGGTAAAATGCGTAATATGTAATTTATACCAAAGAATGGAGAACACCTGATGTAGCCTGGCTGATGAAGTCTGAACTGCCAGACTGATATACTAAATCAGAGCTCTAGTGTGGCCATAGTGGTTATAATCTTGTATTAGAATGCCTTACATTGGATTTAATGTATTGTTCCCACCAAGCCTCACTGCCTTCCCTTGAGAGAAATTAATGTAGGAATGAAGGATTTTATTTCATAAGGGCAGCAAAAAAATGTAATGGCAGGAAGCATTACAAGAAAAGTCAACAATATATTTTATAGTTCATGTGTTTGAAGTCTTTCAACATCAGTTTGAAGCTCTGCCATCCTTCACTGTGATATATTTTAGAGCTCTGTCAGGTGCTCCTGGCTTGACACCAGTATCTTTAAATATTTGCTTTCTTAAGCTATAAAGATACAGTCTTGAGAGAAGAGAAACCAAAAAGAAGTGTTGCAGTTGTCCTAGAAAATAAGTGATGGTACATACTCGGTGTTCGTATATAATTTCAGTTAGATAATTAGCACTAACATGATTTCTGCTGATAGAGTGCTTTCGTTAGTCTGGAGCTCTCAATTTCTGTTACAAGACCCCATAACCTTTGTCTTGCAGATTGTAAAACTGAGAGTCAAGCAGTCTTAAATGACTTGTTTAGACAAACACAGTGAGTCAGCATTACTGCCAAACAGGAAAATGAGACCTTTCAAGTTTCCATGGTAGTACATAGCCTACTACAAAACATTAGTACTCTGGTCAATATTGTATAACACGTTTCAATGCTTCATTTAGTGTCTGCTCTCCTTTCCAACACACAGCACCTGAGACACAGGGCAATATCTTACACTTGTGTCTTCAATGAACTTGTGTAGCAAAGTACATAAGTCAATTTTTTCTACCCAGCTGACAAACCAAATACTCAGTGTACCTAACCTGTACAACCTGGCACTAGCTGATATTAAAGCAATGTGCATCTTCCCAGCATTTCAATATATTGGTTGTATCTGAATAAGAAAGTTTAAGGTTTGCTTCTGGAAAAGGGGAAAATCTAAAGCAGTGTCATTTATAAATTTATTTTCACTAGAGAGATTAGGAAGTTTAAATGCAACACCTGTTTCCTAAAAATACCAGGAAAACCGCTGTGCTATTGTTTTTTTTATGTTTGCTAATGTCAGTTTATTTTTTTCTCTCGGTGAACAGCTGTCCTGGCACCTTGTTCAAATTCTAGGTGCAAAATTAAAACCATGCTGTTTGCTTCATGATGGAATCACTTGTGGTTATCTCCACACAGATGGAAGAAAGAGACTGAAGAGGAATTGAAGGGCTCATATTAACAAAAAAACAATCCCCCTCAAACCCCATACCAAAAAATCTCTCAAACCAAAACTCAAAACCCAATCAAAATAACAGAAGAAAAACCTATGGCTCCTTCTTGCCTATCTTATATAATTTGTCATAGACTAAAAACTACTTAGTCAAATGTCCTTTTCTTTCTAACAAGGTGAAGTTCTATTCTTTACACTGTTCAGAAAACAGCACACCAGGCAGAATGAACACTCAAGTAAAAAAAACACTTTTACTGACCAAATTATAGATTTACCAGTATAGCACAGGAATTTGTGTGACCCCCAATCAGTTTTTTTCATCTTTTTATGTATAATCCAGGATTTGTTAGAGCTCAGATTTACAAATTAAGCCCTTCAAATAGTTAAAACTTAATAAAAGTATGAACAAACTATGTGATGAGGGCAGTAGCCATGGCTAAGGGCAACCAAGAACATGAAATTTTGAATCCAGCTGTGGTATGGACTACCAAAAATCATGCAAACTCTATCCTAAATTAAATATTTGTTATGATGGATTCCTGTAGTTCTTTTTTTTTTTTTTTTTTTTGAGTTACAAAAAAATTTACCTAGTGGTTTCAAACAGATATATGGTATTTCATTAAATAAGTACTTAAAGTTGTACTACAGAGGACATTGACAGTCCCTCTGAAGCAAAATTAAAAAGTTTTTTCATCCACTATAGATGAGCAATTTTAGCAAGTCTGTCATGGGATTTCTCTTAATTGTTTACATTAATAAAAGGACAAGTAAGAAAAAATTAAAATTGCAGAAAATAATGTGATATTTTCTGGTTACTGGATAGTTTTCTGGATAGGAAAGGATACAGGAGATCACAAGGCATATTCATTGTCAGCAAAAGTTCAGTGAAATTTCTGTTATCTTAAATTAACTAGTTATTAAAAGCTACTGCTGACAGGATTGTCAGCAAGAGAAAATTACCTTAACTCTGTCCAGATACCAAATTGTTACGGATGGAAAGGACTGTAACCTTGCAGACTGAAATGTTTCCTAAACCAGCAATAAAATATATCAAAAGATGGCTTTAGACAGCCTCTTTAACAGAGTTTTACATCTGAAGTTAATGTCTTAATGTCTAAGGTATAGATATCATGGAGATAGCAGCACTTTGCCACTGATCATTAAAAATGTAAGAAATAGGTTCTACTAAAGTATCTAAAGACTGGACAGTCATTTAAATCATTTTTAAAAAATCAGTACAGAGTCTTACAACTTAATTTTTGAAAACAAAACATTCTTATTTCCTTGAGAATAAAAAGACAATATTCAAAATTAAAAATGGTGCTAAAAACAAATTGTACAAACTTTATTTTATAGAATGGTTTAACTAAATTTTACAATAAGTACTACTAAACTCAGAAGAACTTATATTTATATATCTGAGAAAAACATTTTTCCTAGCTGTCTGTTCATGTTTTGTACTGGTATACACCCTTGTTATAAAAATTAAATTATTTTTAAAAATGTATTACCTATACATAAATATACATAAATGTATTACATAAAGAATATTTTTATTTCTAATTTATCAGTATATAGCAATGCAGGACTAAAATGTATGGTCTTAGGATTATTTTCTGTATATCTAGAGAGATACATATAATAGATAGATAGATAGATAGATAGATAGATAGATAGATAGATAGATAGATAGATAGATAGATAGGTAGATAGGTAGATAGATAGAAATAGTCACTGAAACCTTTGGTCTGTAATTCGCAGTCAATGTTAATGCAAACTGTCCATATTTATCGCAGCCCACCATCTGATTTTTCTATTCCATTCTTTTATAGAAAACATTTTATTGCAACATAAAAAACCCAGTCTACATCTCTTGTTCAGTTTCCCCTTGATTTGTTTTGGCTCTCAGCCCCACTACAGATGTACTCTCCTCATGAAGACTAAGATGTGGAAAGGACATTCAGAGGTCGTCTAGTCCAAGGTGGGATCTAGTAAACTACGTCACTGCTGACATTCTTAGAAATAAGGGCAATTGAACATCCTCCCTCACGATCTACTACATCAGTTAAGTGTCCTAGAGACTGAGTTTCTTCCCAAGGCCTGTATTAGATCTGTACTGCTGCAAACCCATTACCTAAAATTCCCTCTACACTCACTGGACAAGGAGAAAAAAAATATTTTCTTTTTCTTTTCAACATCATTTCATATTTGAAGATTATTATCATATCTCCCCTCAGCCTTTTTTGTATTTTGAGAAACTATTTCCTTCAGTGTTCTCTGGCAGGCTGTACCTTGTAGTGAACTTGCTGCTCACCTCTGAACTTGGTACAAATCCATCTCAAGTGCCTCAGACCAAATATATTAATTCAACCTCTCCTAGCCAGGGCTGATCAGGGTGGTTTGCAGTCTGCATTCCTGTTTGTAAATCCCAGCACGAAATCTGAGTTTTTCACAATAGCACACCATTACTAATTTGTGTTCAGCTTATGATCCACCTATGTGGATCTTTCCTTAAGGAGTCAGTATTACACCAGCTGTGTGTTATTTTGCAGTTAATAATTCTACCTGCATTCAAAACCTTATATTAGTGCATATAGAATTGAAGTAGCTAAAGATAGCAGACATTTCTGGATGCAGGAGACCCTTCCAAAGATCCCAGTTCAGTAAATACTTCTTTTCTGTTAGACTATAGATTAATGGAAACTAAAGTTGCAGTTTTCTAATCTTTTTTGTCACCAATCTATAGAATTTTTCCTCCAGGTGTGATTTACCTAACTTGTTAATGAGAATGTCACATGAGAATCAAAAGCTATATTAGAGTCAAGATTTATTACATCTCCTGCTTTCCTTCTCTCTACAAAATGTTACCTTCTCATAGAATAAAATTAGATTGATTGGACACAATTTGTACTTTACAAATCCCTGGTGGCTATTGTTCATCTCCCTTGTTATCTTCAAGGTGCTTACAGACAGTTTGTTTTGTCCCAGTGTTTTTCCAGGAACTTAAGTTGAGCTGATTGGTCTGTAAGTCTCTTTTTCTGTCTTTCTCTTTTGTCTCTTTCTTTCCCTATACTCCTCCATTGCCTTTCTATGTATTAAATTAGGCATTATATTTACCCTTTCTAGTATTTTGAGTTCTCATTCTTCCTTAGCTCCCAAAGAGAACAAAAAACAACTCGGTTTTCCAAGATGGTTCATAAGACTATGTGCAGTCTCTGCAAAAGACTTAACACCGGAGTGTAAGGACTCAGAGCTATTCCAATATTTACTCTACCTCCATACCCCAACTGCCTCAGGTAATTTCATGTGAAGATGCATTTGCATTAAGATGTCAAACCATTAAGTGAAGCAGCTGGAACTGCTTTTTTCTTGTTCTGCTGTTCCTGCTGCAAGGACAGTGACCTGGAACAGAGGATGGGACTGACAAGCAGAGGGATTGTTTTACACTCTTCCTGCCACACTCATCTGAGTTCAGTGTTATGAGCCCTAAGTATCATTAAACCAGTGCTGCACATTAGCAAGTTTCTGCAGCTAGAGCCGCAACGAAATGGAACAACACAAGACAATTCTTGCCCTTCTGGTGATGTCTGTGACTACAGTTTCCTCCCACTTAGTACTGAATCAGCTAGATTTTCCACATGCTAGTAATGTATATACAGATGTTTTCTTTTTCCTCCTTGTGGTCTTTTCAGTTTGTACCACACTTCACGGCTTGGCTTTTCTAATTTTGTCCATACATACTTACACTGTTCTTTTATCCTTGTCCCTGATATACTGACCTAGTTTCAGTTTCTTCATGCTTCCGTTTTGTGTTTGAGGTTAATGAAGAGCAGAAGATTTACTCATGCTGATCTCTTGCATAAGAATAGTCTGTGATTGTGATCTTAATAGTGTTTCTGTGAGGAACTGCCAAATTTCTTTTTTTCTTTAGTCTTGTTCCTCAGGAGAACTAACCTAATAATTCTCTGAGGGCAATGCTTTGCTTAGAAGCTTTTAACTCTGTTTATTCTCCATTACTTTTATTTAAAACAATCTGTCCTGCTTCAAATGAGACAAATGGGACAAGCTGTCTAAATAAAAACAGTCAAGTTCAAGTCCATCAATAAAATTCAGCTGTTGCCTGTGAAATAAGTCTTCAACATAAGTTTCTTCAGGTAGGCTCTGATTTTGAAATGTTAATGTATATTTCAAAAGTAAAATAAGAAATTGTGACTCCTGATAGCTGAACTCCTCAGTTTCACAAGAAGAATGTACAAATGCTAGTTTTCCCTTCCAAGAAGTTTGGAAAAGTCAGTACTACAAGAAAGAATGTGAAAAGTTGTCCTTCTGCAGAAAACAACTAATATGACTCTGCTATTTATGTTCTACATTAAGAAATCACTCTACATTTTATTCTCCCTGAAATGTGTGCATTTCTTTGGGCTTTTTAGCCTTTACAACAGTTCTAAGGTTCTAAAGGAGATAATTTTTTAACATTAAACACCATTATGCATCATGTAAGCTTCTTTGATGTAGGATGTAATTTCAAGTATCCATATGCAGACTCATAGCTTGCAGCAGTCAGCACTGCCACTTAGAAGTTATTATCATGGGGTTTACATTTTGAAAATTTCTTTTAATCTTTGCAGTCTCTCTAGGGAAGTAACTCATGTTTCTCAATGAAAAGCTGAAACAGTAACAATTTTCTGGAAGTCTTATATAGACAATTTCAATATTTGTAATGACATTGATTACTTAAATGCATTTCAAGTCCTAATATAAGAGTTTCCAATTTACAGTAACGGGCTAATAGACTGCCCATAACAATGTGTAACTAATGTTTTTTATTGCTGTGAAACACTGTCCTGAACCTTCAACTTATATGGAAATTTAAAATGGGGACAAAACTGATACTGCCCATTTATGATGGAGACCCACAGTCACTTACAGAAGACTGTATAGCCATTCTTGCACACAGATGAAGACCATATTATTCATCCATAAGCTTTAACAGTTACTATAGTAGGTTTCAAATACTTAGTGCATTAAAATAATATTTTGAAAATTCATGATAAATTGTCTAGGACTGAGAACACTTTTTGGAGGTGAATAAGAGATAGAGTATCTGGCATATCATAGAGTATGACCAGTCAGAAAGGATATGAAATTGATTTCCTTTGGTCTGAACTCTGTTGAAAATCAGAATATTGCACTGTAGACACTCTCGTGTGTTCTTGCAATTCTTTTCTACTGAGATCAAGATTTGAGCACTCAAGTTGGAAGTGTGGAGCGTGAAATATTTGAGAAAACTACTATGGGTTAACACTTGAATTAATAAAAAATTACTGTTACAAAGGTGCTTAATTATTTATGAGAGAAATTATCACTCTCATGAGTATGTATTTCTACAAATTGTGTACATGTAAATAATAATGAGAGATCTACTTTTTATGAGATCTTTAAATTCTCTATAAGACAAGCTATTCACCAAGGCAAACCTGAGGTCATTATTTTCTTCAAGCAACAATAAATACCTGTGCTCACCAAAACATGGTTAACTAAACTTAAACCCTACCATAATGTAAAGGTAATATTACAATCACAGGCTCTGGAAAATAAAGCTATTTCATAGTAAGTTTTTTGCTTTCAAATATACTGACTTTTACAGATGAAGAACAAATAATTGTAATGAAAAGACAAAATAGGGAGAATTTTTTTCATAGGACACTAATGGACCTGCACACTTGTATCTTAAAAAAATTTTATAGGACATTAAACTTATCTTCTCTAATGGCAAAAAAGGTCTGACTTTATATGTGTAATTAAGACCTGGCTTAGTTAGCTCTGGTCTCTGCCTGACACTCTGCTCAGTCAGCTACTGAGACTCCAAAGTAGGCAATGGCTTACAGCAGTTCATAAGGTCAGTGAGCTGCTGGAGAGGGTCATCCAGGCTGCTGGAGTCAAGCATATCGCTCACCACAGAAATCTCTTGGGGTGCTCAAACTAAACTGTTAATATGTGCTTTCTCACAGTTAGAGGGAAATTGCAGCTGTGTCATTTTGTCTGCCTTTAGACACGGATTTTATTTTTCTAAAACTTTTCTCATTCAAATGTGTGAGCTCTTTATGAAAGTCCCAGGCTCTGATTTTGCTGGGATTCAAGGGGTTTCCAGATTGCTTCTGCAGGTTCTAAACTCCCATCAGAGATGAGGTTTCTTGTCTGAACTCTTACTGAAGTCACCTAGAATTACTGTGATTTATATCCATCCAGACAACAATTGGCTTTGGTTCCATGAACTCTTTGACAGACACAGAAATATCTCAAATGTTTCCAGAATCTATATTTGGTTAGTCACTGTTTATGGATACATGTTGGTGGTGGAAGGATGAAGTTTGACATTTTTGTGGCAGCAAAATCAAAAAAATATATTTCTTTTTCCATCAGGTAGAAGAACTAGTTTCACTTGCTTGCTGAGACAATGCAGCCTCTAAAATTACTAAGGATATCTTCAAAGGAGTGATGCAGTGATGCTAATAACAAAATAAATTAGTCCAATTTTCCATCTTTGAAGGTACAGTAGTAAAACTTTCCCTGAGAATAACTCCTGCAAAAGGTGAAATATTTAGGAAGGAAGCTGGACCTCAGTGATCATAAGCCATACTGAATGGAAACTACCATTTCATGAAATCAGTGGGGCCATGGCTTTGAGAAATGTAAAACAGTGGCTTCTTTTGGGGAGTCCAGGGAAGCTGGTTTTAGTTTGTTTTGATAAACACACACAAAGTGTCTGGAAAATTACAGTAACACATTTGGAGGTGCAGTAAATGGTGCTGAAAAGATCATAAGGGACATTGACATGTAGAGGTATACTAGGTTGACAGTTAGAAGCCCCAGACCATGGTAGATTCCTTCAGTGAAGTTCAGAGTATTAACCTTCTCATGCATTGCTGGGAGCAGGGCACAGGCTTCCGCTGCCTTGGTACACAGTGCCAGCAGCCTGCAAAGCCGACTGTATGCCTTCATCTCATGGCCTACCTCCCTACGCAGGTGTTGCATTTTCCTCTGAAAAATAGGAAAAGTCCAGCCATTGTCTTGGTATAGGTCCCACAGGGATAATTTATTGTTCAAATAACAAGTTAAAAATTCCAACTGTCTTTGAAAAGGCTTTGGTGGTCATCTACTAATTCCGTAGCACGGTTGCCTATTTTCATTTGTCTAAGAAAAAACATAAATACATGAATAATTGCTATACTAGTTTGTGACAGTATGTGTATGACTCACCAGGCACTGTTAAATTCCTTTTTCAAACAGATGAACACAAATTGTACATTTATTTTTTCATATGTTCACAAGGGTATTTAATTCTGCAAACATGCATACCCAAATTAACCCTTAAAGACTTAGAATAACATTATCTCACTCAAATTCAGCTTTTCAAAACTGCAGTGTGTAGCAGGGTTGTCTAGACCGTCTCCTAAGTAATAAAGACAGCTATCTTTGGATGATACCCGCTCATCCCATACTATTGTAAGTTCCTAAAATAATTGAAATTAATTGCCACCTGAAGACATTTCTGTTTATTGATTATAGGGAGACCATAAGCAACAGCATAACACCATCAAACTACATATCTTCAGTATGAAAACTGACTTTAAAATTTCCTGTCCATCACTGACCACTCCAGCCACATGTTTATTCCCGTGTAAAATTACCAGAGCGACAGAGAAGAGAACTGCTCTGGGCAAAATATAGCTGTGCAGTGGGTAAAGAAAGATATTTCTAACCCTCTTTTGCAGAGATATTATAGCTCCAATAACAACTATTCCATCAGTACAGAGACAAAGAGAAGGAGTAGAATCACCATAAGTCATTTTAACTAACCCATTTGTAAGAATTCAGCTTTTACTTGGCTAAAATGAGATGAAATTTACATTATTGAGTGCACAGTTGTCACGGTTTAGGAACAGTATTCTCTAATTCAGTGGTTCCACCAAGAGTCTCCCAAACCAGACCTCACTCACTCGCTCACCCCCTTTTGTGCTCCCCCTTTCTGCTCTGGGGATGGAGGTGAAAATTGGAGGCACAAAAGATGGAAATTGTGGGTTGAGATAAAAAGAATTTACTGGAAACAGCAGTGCGATAAGAAAATTAACAGTAACAGCAACAATATTAATAAAAAAAAAGGTATGAGACAATGAAACTATTCATATGGAAAACCACAACAATACCAACCCACTCTTCCCCACCACACCCACCGGAAGGGAATACCCTTCCCCTTTGCCTGGCAATGACAAATGATGGCATCAAATAACATTACGGTCTTGGCCACACCCCATCTTGCTGATCTGGGCCAAAACCAGGACAATAGTGCATATAATATACCGACTTTCTAAAAAATGTCTTCTGTTTTTAAACTAAAGACTGTAAAGTTAACGGCATTTTTAAAACTGAACAAATCCATTTGGGTTTCTTTCTTCCTTGGCTTCTTTTTCTTCCTCTAATTTTTATGACTTTTCACATATGTTGTTGCAGGAACTTCACAATTCTGTAAGATAAAAACTAATATAGTCAGCAGGATGAAAACAAATGAAGAGCAGAAGATTTCAATGTACAGCTTTCCTTGGGAGAAGAGGACAGGGATCAAAGTGCAATAATTTTTATTGGATTAGTGAATAAATTATAATACAAAAGCTCTTTAGAACTGATAATTAAAACAGGAACTGCAGAAGTCTGTAAAGTTATAATTGGTTTGTTGAATTAAATCAGACAGTAAAATATTAGGTGTCGCAACCTCTTCTATAGACTGACTCTTAAACAACCACTTTTTATGGGACTCATCTTCTGATGAGATGAGATTCATTTCACCAAACCTTAAATATCTACTTTGTAGTATGCTACATCTGAGGTAGTGTCACTAACATCCCTTTCTATTCTTGATAAAAATGGCAATTTAGAGTCCAATTAATTTGATTTATTTTGGTTGCCTATTTTGATGAGATTAATAACACTCAAGAAGAATATTTTCTTCTCCACATATTATAAAAAAATCTATGGGAGAACAAGGTCAGATATTTATGTCTACATTGTGGAGCTCTGACTTTGGGTAAGTTCATTTATGGTTCACATAATATAATCTTCATAAACCTTATTTATTTCAGTAACTGGAATCACTCATTAGGTGAAAAATATCTTGTCTGGAGGTAAATGGTGTTTCTGAAAGCAAAAGGTGTAAGGACGTGGAAAGCTTTTGATTGAGTTTGTTGTTCACTTTTCAAGACAATCTTCTAAGAAGATTTAAAATATTTCTACTCTTATTCAGAATTAAATGCAAAAATTCTCTGTCAGGAAAAGTGTATGTATTAGTTTAGCAGGTTTCATTGCTTGGATAGGTGAATAGGCTCTAAGTGTGGAGGAGGTAATCCTAGCAGAGCAGTTTCAGAGTTTCAAAATGCAATGAGAGTTCCAGGAATAGAGAGTCATGGGGTGATATCTTTAGTAGATCGTCTAATATAGTTGGAAAGAGCAGAAAAGTTTCCAGCACATTATCTTGTCAAATGCCTGACTTTTTGTTTGTGTTGTGTCATCTCTGCTGGGTGACTAGATCTCTAGTAAGAGCTGGGGATATTGAGCGTAGAATTATTTTAAATTGCTTACACAGAGAAACCTATGGTGATCACAGGGAAGCAGAACTTTTCTTGTTGTGAACAATATTTAGGGCACCCTGCATTTGTGCATCTGGGAGATTTATGTATTTTTGAGATGAATATTTGTGCATGTTTTGTTTCACACATTAATAGCTGTCTCCTCAAGCTTTGGAATAAAGCAAGTTAGTGATTTACAAATATAATTGGGATGTCAGAATCACACAGATTTCAAAACTTCCTCATACAATATGCTTTTGTAGACCTCGTGGCTCCCTCAGACAGTTTAAGTATGTATCCTATGATACAAATGTATACATGTCATGACAAAGTACTCAAGGAATTTTACAGGATGACATTGAGAAACCACATCTATCCTCGGAAAATAAGGGAGTAGCTGCAATGAGCTACCAGAAGGAAGAATTTTACTGAGAGTTTCTCCACTTTTATCAAAGAACACTGAGTTTTATTTGTATGCTTTCATATATGTTTAATTCTCTTTCTTCACAAAAAAAAAAATGCTGAAGTGGTTTTCCATGAAAGCCAGGGGGACTTGGCTGTCTATTTTGCTGCACAAATTACTCCTGCACAGAATTTAGTAGCTTCAGAATGAGTCCATAGTTTTTTGGTCCCTTGTGGATAGTCAAAGAATGATGTGTCTCATTCCTGCAGATTCCAGAGACCAGTTAGGATTCTAGTCTTCTGATTATCTCATTAAAAATCTGCCTGATGGCTGTTTCACCTCTTCAGTCACCACGTATGGGTTCCTGTGTGCAGTCTTACCCTACCACATTCTGATTCCCCTCAGGATGGTGAGGTCTTTGTGGTGGTTACTACCTTTGTGCTCAAAACTCCAAAATCCTAGTTGAATCAGGATATTAACTTGAATGTGGTTCTGCCTTTTTTACTAAGCTTTCATATTTTTAGGACTGGTACATTGCTCTTGTAGCTTTCCTCCATCCGTATTTTATGTCTCAATTGAAGTATATTTTTTCTTGAGCCTAGTGTAAAACACCTTAAATTTTCTAGAACTCACAATAAAAATTAATCTATTAGCGTTCACAGCAAAGACAACTTTTTTATTGCCCACTATCCAACCAGAAAAAAAAATATAAATCAAGTCTAATTTTCTTCCATTTTTACTCAGATGCAATAGAATATTCCTTTTCATTTTGGTACATACCACATGTATGTAAAGATTTCTATTGATTGCTTCAAGATCTATAATCACTTTTAAGATGATACCTGGGAGAAATTTTTATTCTTTTTACACTGAATTCCAAAGTCTGATAATAGAATTCACTTCCAGTAGCATGGGGCAGAACTCTGTAAATCACTTCTTAAATATCAGTTACTTCTCTGATTATCATCTAGTAACAATAAAAGGACCTGTCAATGCAAAGCTAGCAGAAGGTCCCAGTCTTTGAGTTATCCACGGACGGTAAGAGTGACTGGAAGTCAGCTTGAAAGAGAGGGAGTGACTAAATAAGGGTTCAGATACACTCAGGTATTTGGTGAAGATCAGGACAAAGCCAATATGTATTATCTAATTGTTTGCAGAAGGCATGAAAAAAAATACTGTGCTCTGAACATTTGTTGATTTTATATGTAATGTTTAATATATGAACGTCCAAGAAAAAGAAGCAACATTCGTAAGAAAGGTTACTTAAAAAAAAAAATTTCATCATGTTAAAAATTTAGATCACTACTGAAGAAAATAGGCTAGAAAAAAAAAGGCTTCTTAACATTTCCGAGTTTCAAAGTAACATTTCCATAGAAAAAAAGACCATTCAGAAGAAATTTAGGAGAGGGTTCTTATAAAGCTTAAGTTAAACTGAGTAGTAGGAGAAACATCTAGCAACTTTCATCAAGAAAGACAATTTATTCTTTTTGTGAGATATATAAAATCAACAAAATAACACATTTCAAATAAAAAAACCTAAACAAAAGAAAACAAAACAACAAACTTGAGCAACTATTCTTGTAACAAAATTTCAGACTACGAATATTTAATTTCTCTTAACAAGAAAACAAATCAAGTGTTTCATAAAGGAAAATAAAGTAACAGTAGTGAAAATATGGGGACCCCTGGTGGCCTAGCGGTTAAGATGCTGGTCTCTCAGCGCCAAGGCCGCAGGTTCGAATCCTGGTCCTGCTTCAGGGTCCCCCGGGTAGATGGAGCTCGTCAGCCCCTAAGGCCATCCATCTAAG
>JAWWLV010000045.1:18057157-18080280 GCA_035041135.1 Platyrinchus mystaceus
ACCTAAAAAATCCATTGCGCAGGCTTGAAAGGTGGGAACACCTTTCCCAGATCTTCGTTCGCGAAGACTGGCCACTTTTTTTTTTAGTGAAAATATATGTTTTTCTCTGCAGATCAAATCATATTGGAAAAGTGAAATTAATTAGATGTGTTACTTAAATAGACTAACAAACTGCAGGTTACTCAATCTAGTGATTACCATTGTAAAAAGAATCATGTATCCCAATATACTCAAATCACTGTTTTGAAAATATGATTTATGATTCAGAAAGCATTCTGCTCTCATTCACCAGTGGAAATTTTTCTCCATGTCTGTAACTTGTAGGAGATATTTTGTGGTGATATTTACCACAGCTAGTATTTACTATGATTCCTACACTTAGAGTGGAAATTTTGGTAAATTTTTTTAGGAGTGATAAACACACAAACTGCACCCACTCTTTCTTCCTATATCTGACTTTCTAGACTAATGATCCAGGCATAGAAAAGAATTACATGAAGTGACTGCTATGGTAGCATGAGCTATTCTTAGCTAGTCAGCACTATCTACAGAAGCAGACTGATTCACTTTGATTGCCACTCAGCAGGACTTAAGGTAGAAGTCATATGTAAATAGATGGGCTAGAAATGGATGCCTGTGTTCATTAATCTTTCATTAGATTCAATCTCAAAATTACCCAAAGGTTTTACAAGGACTTTTCAAACTCTAATTTGGCCCCTGGCCTTTAAACAAAATGAAAGCTATTGATTGATGTTCTGGCCAGGATGCAAATGAGCCCATCAGTTCCTGAATCAGGCTTTATTGGTTTAGATGCACTTTTTTATGTCTGAACAGGAAAGCTACATGAAGATGAAAATTTTTAAAACGCTTCGTAGTAAGGTTAATGCTGTGTTAAATTATCTAATTAAGCCTCAGTAAAAGCAAAGATTGATTCTATTATTTCCAGAAATTTACAAAAATTTACTATCCTTTAAAATGAGAAAAAGTACAACATAGGTTTTATAGACAGGAAAACACATATTTTCCTAATTAAATTTTAAAATACTACTTCTCTATGTTCCCCAACCCTAAAAAGCACAGATATCTGTGTGTAGATCTTACCTTCATATTTCTTATGGAATATGATCCATACTCCTAAAATGAATATTACTGTGCCCTCTAATGTAAGAGAAGGAAGTGTCTTCAAATTTGGAGCAGCAGTATGTATATATATATATATATGTATATATATATTTAGATACTTTCTGGGATGAAATGTTAGGATTTTTTTTTTTCCTGGGAGAACTTAATGTTTCTTTTTCTCTGCTCCATTTTAATCCTTTTGCAATAAAAAGCCCCTGAGTATCAGACCTGTATTCCAAGTCGCTTTCAGTATGAGTAGGTCTAGCTCTCCTTTTTTAGGGACTACCCAGCCACCAGTCTCCAGGAAAACCTCATCAGCAAATCCATTACAGTGAAAAGAGGAGTGCAAGACAAAACAAACAAAAGGGATTTTTAGCTCCAACTAGAAGAAGGAAAGTCAAGTTACTTAACATTTATTTTGGCATTGGACATAAAGTGATAGGAATGATCATAAACATAGATATTAATATCTTCTACATCTTGTGTCTCTTCTGAATATCCTGGACACCAGAGGAGAGCTACACAGTTCCTGGGTGAATGTTCTTTTTCATACTGTGACTCTCAGGCCCCTGCCTGCACAAAGACTCAACCAGGGGAGCAATGGTGGGCTTAGAAGAACTCAGTATCAAAGGTCATACCTGGAAAAGCTGTGAGTTTCAGTAACCATGAATTCAGATATTCACACCTTGAATGACTATAGTAATACTTAAATGGTAGTAGTAATCGGGACCATAACCACATTTTGAGATATCTGCAGTGACTTACTGCAGGAATTGTCCTCCATAAACTTGGCACAACACCATCCATTCACCCAGAACTGTCATGCAAGGAGAACTACAGACAGCACTCTGTAGTATTTTAGGCCAATCATGGAGACACTTTGTGATGTTAGGAGCCAATAAAAACAGAAACTAGGCTGTTTTCAGGGATATAGATAGCTTCAGAATATTTATTATAGACAAATGTTATAAAGCACTAAAATTACTTAAGTAGGTCTTGAGCCAGGTTTGAGTTTTTCATATAGTTATGAGAACTCATTACTCCTCAACTACTTAAGTGTAATTGCCCTTAAACTCCATAGATGCTCCTGGGTGTGACCCAGAGCTTTGCTAGGCATGTAAAAAAATAGTAAGTGTACCTTTTCTTGGCATGATTGAACAACTCAGAAGCTATTTCAAAGTTCAAATTTACCAGGACTTTCAAAATATGGTGAGGTTTCCTTTATACAGAACATTTCAATTGGGCTATGGGGAAACTTCAGGTGGGCTCATCCCCTCAGCTGAAGCTATGTCAATATGCTTTGAGAAATTAAGGAAATTAGTGCCATTCCTGCTGGAGAGTGCCAGAGAGAGCATAACTTGAATGGGAGAAATCTTCTGCAGGGAGAAAGTACTGCTAGTACCTGTTGTAGGCACTGCCTGTGTTGCATCCAGTGATTTGATGATATGACACTCTGAAAAAGCCTGTTTCCTACCAGAATTTACAACACTGGCCAAAGACATGGCTTTCAGCTCCAGTCAATGTTACCATTAAGTCCTGAAACATAATAAATCCATGAAATAAAAAAGACATTGAATAAATCAGCAAAGAGAGTAAACCAGTCATTATTTGCACAGTGACTTTTTCTTTTAACTGGAATTTGTTGTAAAAAGGTAGTTGAATTTTAGGTAATAAAAACAAAAAATGAAGTTATTGACCTCAGTACCAAAGGCAGAGCTGAAGGGATCTCTAATGGAGATTAAGTCATGGACTCATCATTGGGTCAACTCTTGGCAGGTCAAATTCAACTGTATCAAGCATCTGTGAAAGACTAGCACAGTTCCTGAAGGTAATATAACTCTGAGCCAAGAAAGGCATATTTACCCTTGGCTGAAATGCATTTTCATATGCCCATCTTGCATCGACCACACATATTCAGTTGACACCATTCAACTTGCTGCAGCCTGGAACCCCAGGTGTCTCTTCTGTCCTGTGTTGAGGACAGGTACTGATTATTTACAAACCATAGACGAGCTAACAACAGGGAAAATTTTTTTATAAATCTTCTGAAAGAAAGAAAGAATAACATAAATTTGAGGAAAGGGCCAGTAGGTATTACAATAAATTCAACAAGGATAAACACAAATTCCAATCTCTGCGAAAGGAGATCCCCTTGCAGTGCTACAGGGCTGGGGAGTGATGACTGGGTAGCAGAGCTGCAAAAAAGCAGTCCAGGGGTACTTGGTGGGAAAAAAAATGAGAATGAAAAATCTGTGACCTGGCAGATAAAAGGCCGTGAGACTCCCAGTCTATCTTAACAAGAGCAGAGCAAGTACACCGAATAAAGGAATTATCCTTCTACTCAGCACTCTCTAGAGTATCATGTCCAGCTTTGAGTCCCCCTATACAAGACAGTTACTGATAAACTGAACCACATTCAGCGTAAGGCCAGCAACACTGTGTGAAGCACAGTGGGGCATGTCAGGAAGACAAGACATTGGGCATAAATTGAAGCAAGAGCTGTTCAGATCAGATGTAAACTCTTTTTCCCGAAGAGGATGGTCCAACACTGGATGAAGTTTGGCCTTGGAGGTGTTGAAGACACAATTGGATAAAAACCTTAATCATCTGTTTGACCTCACAATGTCCCTGCTTTGAGCAGGAGGTTAGATTAGAGACATCCTGAGGTCTTATAGTAAAGGAGACAAAAAGAAAAGTGATCTTAAAAGTGGTTTCACTCTATTATAAATGTAGTAAGTACAACTTTGCCTCCAAAAATTATAGACCAAGGTGGCGTACTGACCATCTCAAGGCCAGCGGGAGTGCCAGACATTATCCACAGTAATTATTTTGCACAATAACATAGAACTTGGAACATTTAAAGCTGACAAAAGGAGGAAATAGAAAATGACAGGGAATGAAAGGCATTTTTATGTAAGGGAACGTTAATAAGTTCTAATAATAATTTCATGGAAAAACACTATCAATAACTTGCTCCACTATCTGTGTCAAGGTTTTGATTTGTATCTGATATACTACTTGGCTTTGTGGTAGGCAAATATTCAACATTGTCCATAGATATGAGTCTATTCTGACCAGTTTTAGGCAGCTTTCATTGGAAGTGATGATATGTTTCCCAAAATAGACAGTAGAAATGGAATGCAATGACTTTGTATGTAAATGGTTTATTTATTATTTGGAAGACAACCGCAAATCAGACCAGGGAATAAGGAGAAATATATATTTTTTTCTAATGCGATAGCTTACTTACCCCAAATTACTTTGGGTCAATGTTTTCATGTTTTTGCCTGAACCTGAAAACTAGAATGTTTTATTTTTCAGATGTCAGTTGTTAAAAGATAAAGTTAGCTGAATCTAGTCAGTGTTTTACAAGAGCAGAGTTTATTGAAACTTCAGTTCTCTACTGAAGAACAATCTGATTGAAAATGTCAATTCTTTTAAACACCTGATTGAGTCTTTGGGTCCTTCAATAGCTCTGAGAATATGGAAACTTACCTGTAGGCAATAAAAACTTCAGTGTGTTGCAACTTAGTTCTCAGTTAATATATTTTTTTTAGTCTATGCACATTTAGTTCAGTTAAAACCAGTATCTTCAAAACCAACAAAGAAACAAGAAAGGTGTTGTTGATTCAATGCTTCAGATGGATTTTTGCTTGAAAATACTAAGAGAAAAGAGCAGAGCTGGAGTACTACAGGTTAGCACAACCATTCCTACTGTGATTCCAAAAGCCGGGCTTAAAATCACTGTAGTTTAGTAGAGTAAAATATGCACTAGAAGATACAGGGGAACACAAAACACAATAACAGTTGATGGTATATTGTTGGTGATAGTAAAGTGCTTCTAATGTTTTATTTTTGATTGCTGAAAATAAAGGAGTTCTCAGAGAACAAAATAAAAAAACCAACAAATTTTGTGATATGTTAAGATTAAGAGTGAACTTACAGAACTCTGTATCTTAAAATAACTAAGAGGAAAACACCTCATGACATGAAGCACTTTTTTTTTTTTTGCCATTGATGTACCTGCTATCTAGGAACCATTTGTCAATACTTTTGATCTCAGTAGAGTCTTATTTAACAGACAACTTATCTGAAGTCAGATGGATTTGAAATTTTTTGCCATATGTATTTACTTTCCTTTAGTTGAAAAGTTCTGCTGAGCAATTAAAACATCAGAGTGGTGGTATGAGTCTGACCTTCTCTAAATGCTGATGTAATCCAAAATGCTTCTTCAGAGAAGCAGAACTTCAGAGAAGGAAAAACATCTACCCTAAACCGACATATACAGTGCTTATGAGACTGCTTCCTTTACTCTTTAATCCTCAGGTTTTACTACAACAAAAAATCATATCCAGAGATACACTGACTATTGCTTATCCTAGTCACCAGACTTTCTCAGAGAGGGTGGCAGAAGCTGGTGGAGTTGGTCCCTGTCTTGTACCTGTCCTTTGGGTAGCTTTGGACTGCAGGGCTGTTAAGCTGGCATCCTTCCACAGTACTCAAAATTCATTTTGGCTTCTGGGTGTATTTTTCTGTTAATCAGCTGCCAATCCATTGTATAAATCTTTCCAGACTATTTTATATAAAAGTTTCCAGTCTAGCAAAGCAAGGCTCTATAGGTTATTTCCAGACTTGCTGTCTCAGCTGCATTGGCAGGATCTCAAGCTGTGGACACAGAGAGGCAGAAAGCCTGCTCACAAAGGGGAGGCCAAGGGAAGAGGAGGGGAAAACCGAAGTGTGAAGTACCTATTACCACTGCAGAAGAAGGAGCCAAATTCAAAGAAGTTGTCATAACTCGAAAATGGATAAGATCATGTGGAAACACGATGGAGCAAAGGAGTTTGGGATAGTCAGTAGCCAGGAAAGAAGTTTTCAAGCTGCTAGTTCACCCTTCCTTCTCAGTGGAGCTCTAGCAGGGAAGTGGTAATGCCACTATCTCTTTTAGCCCTGGATGCTAATCCTTCCTTGGCAGACACTTGGAGATCCTGAAGCAAAAGAGAGCAAAGAGACCATTGCTTCCAATGATGGAAATCCTAGCAATCTGTTGAATATACTAGGTAGAACACCTGTGCAGAATACACTGCAGAGACTAAAGCCATACATTCTTGTTTGATTTCTCTAAATAACTCTGTTTTTGTTATAGCTCTGTAAGAATGGCCATCCCAAAAGCTATAGGGTGGCAGACAGCTGCCTCTCACCCTCGCATCTTTTGGACTTCCTGTTATTAATAGGTTAGAATGTTTTGTTTGTTTTAAGAAAATGGATTCCTCTCCTTTCCAAAATCAGAGGGCTCACTCTCACACACCCCTGCACATGCATGTGTACATCTGTTCCTTAGCAATAGAGACTACATTGACTGCATGTACCACAGAATATAAAACTTGGATGGTAAGTTGGCAAAGTCATATTCTGAATGGGCTTTACAAGTCTAAATGTTAATACAGTCAGATCGTGGTTATTTTTCTTGTTCACAGAATAAAAGTGATAATTTCAAACTTTCTGTAAAAAAGAACCACTTTAAAGCTAGGATAGAACATTCAACATTTCAGGCTTTAAATAGGCCTGAGATGTGTATAGTGCATGTCAGGCAAGGGCAGATGCAGAGAGATCATAGCAGGAAGTGCAAATCTGCCTTAGTGTACTTAGAGATCTATTAAGAAATCTTTGTCCACTTTTAACAAACCTGTATTTGCACACATACAAGGACCCTAATTTTGTTTGTGGAGGTCTTTGCATATGACCCTATGGTTACTGGTTTGGATTTTTCTTTTATGTAACTAAACCAAAGAAGACCCACTGCATGTTATGCTTAAAGCCAAAGTATGATATTTCATATTGCAAAAGGAAAAGTTGCACAGACTGAAAGGCTTTTCTAAATGAGGGGAAAGGAAATTTCTTATAGTTGCAATTCATTTGTAATATGACAGCTGTATTCTCAGTGATAGTGAATACCACTCATAGGACATCACTTAGTTGGACAAATTAATGAGTTAAACAGAATTCAAGACCTTTTTCCAACATATGCTGAATATCCCTACTTTTTTTCTGTAACAAACGGTTAAATATTTATGGTACAATTTATTTTGAAGTTTTTGTTGTTATTGTTTGACATGCATTTATGGTATTGGTTCAGTCTAAACAGACAATGTGTATCCTTCTATATAATCTCTAGGTAGCAGTGCAGTGTGTATTTCATTTGACTGATCCTAACACAGCTGATTTTCATCTGTCACACCTGAGTAAATCTCAGCAGCAGTTGCTGTGTTCAGTCAGAGATGTCAACTGGAAAGCAATCTTTTGATCTGAGACTGAAGTGGGACATGAAAGCGCATATCCTATGTCCTATGAAGAGCAGCTGATGGACCTGGGGTTGTTTAGCCTGAAGAAGAGGAGGCTCAGCTCTCTACAGCTACCTGAAAGGAGGTTGTAGCCACGTGGGGGTCAGCCTCTTCTCCCAGGCAACCAATGATAGGACAAGAAGACATAGTCTTTTACTGTGCCTGGGGAGGTTTACGTTCGACATTAGGAAGAAATTCCGTACAGAAAGGGTGATTAGGCATTGGAATGGGCTGCCCAGGGAGGTGGTGAAGTCACTGTCCCTGGAGGTGTTTAGGGAAAGCCTAGAAATGACACATAGTGCCATGGTCTAGTAGACAAGGTGGCATTTGGTCATAGGTTGGACTCACTGATCTCAGAGGTCTTTTCCAACCTAATTGATTCTGTGAAATAAAACTTTGGAGTGATTTTTTTTTTCTTTTTTTTTTGGAAAATTCATATGAGGATTGAGAAACTTTAATTTTATTATTTTTAATTATTTGAAAAGTAGTCCAGAACTAATTCTTCAGCATTCTGTTGTGAATATCAATATTTGCGATTTCTATGTTTTTGTTTATTTATACAACTCACATGTTCATATCTCTTTCCTGATGGATTTATCTGTATAATCAATTATCAAAAATCAAGGTCTAGAAATGAATTGAAGTAATAAATATGTTTCAGCAAACATTTTAGTTTAAATTTATCCTTTTCCCCTGAGTGTGTTATTTTAGAAAGCTTGATACCTTAATTTTGTTTTGTTTTTAAATGAGCATGAAAGGATGTAAACACAGCTGAAGTGACATTTTCCTGACTCAGTACTCACTGGATACACAGAGCAGTCATAGAAGAACTGATGATGTTGTGGATGCCTCTGCCAGCAAAACACATTTCATTGTCTTCTCAAAAGCTATATGCCTGTTTTGACACCAAAACAACAAAATCCCCTTCACAGTGGGCTAAATTCACAGGGATAGAAACATGCCTTATGAATTGTTCTACTTTTGGATGGGATAGAGTTAATTTTGTTCCTAGTAGCTGGTGCAGTGCTGTGTTTTAGATTTAGTATGAGAATAACGATAACACATTGATGTAGATGTTTTGGCTATTGCTGAGCAGGTGCTGACCCTAAGTCAAGGACTCTTCAGTGTCCCATGCTCTGCTAGTGAGAAGCTGCACAAGAAGCTGGGAGGGAGCACAGTTGGGACAGCTGACCTGACCTGGCTAAAGGGATGTTCCATACCACGGAGTGTCATGCCCAGTATATAAAAGGGGGGGAGTTGTCTAGGAGGGGCCAATTAGTACTTAGGGCTGGCCTGGGAATCGGTCAGCAGGTGGTGAGCAACTATATTGTGCATCATTTGTTTCTCTTGAGTTTTATTCCTCTTGGGTTTGTTCTCTCCCTTTTAATTTCTATTATTTTTATTTATTATTTTTTTTTAAATATAATATTTATTTCAATTATTAAACTGTTTTAACTCATATTTCACCTTTTTTTCCAGGTCCCTTACCCATCCCACTAGAGGCAGGAGGGGGGGATGGGGCGGGATGAGTGAAGGGCTGTGTGGTACTTAATTGCTGACTGGAGTTAAACCACGACATGCATTCACATTAGCTAGGGAAGAATATTCTTATTGCAACAATTTAAAAGAATTCTATTAAGTCACCTTGGCTTACAGGACAGGCTGGATTAGACACGAGGACATGTTTACAGTTGATAAAACACCCCTTAAAATTATGCCACATGCAGAGAAAAGTCCACTAGCTTCATTGTAGCTATGGGGTGTGCAATACTTCTTTACCGAAGTTGCTTTCAACATGAGAACAGGTACCATCTCATTAGTTGCTCCCACCTGGAAATCTAATATACCTAGAACCTTGTGGTTTTCACATCATTCAGTGGATATACCCCAACTGAGGCAGACTCAAGGAGGAGGACTAAGTGCTGACTTAAGTACTTAGTATATTACTTTTATATCTCTTGAAGATGCCACTCAGAAACTTGCTCACTTGCTTTTTGCCACCTGTCTTAAGAAAGTGTACAACTTGAATACTTTATTTCTTGCATTATGTTCTGAATACTTTTGCACAGAATTATTCCATGAAGAAATTGCTGTAGGTATGTAGATGTACTACTATATATTGCTTGATTAAAATTTGGAGCTGAATCTAATTTGCAGTTCTGTATCATCATTGAAAATATTTACTGTTCATTCTCATTTCTGCTCTGAGTTTGTGGTTATATGGGTTTCCCGTGCTTTTGATGTATAAGTGTCAAAGCTGCCTCATTTCCTGCTCAACTGTAGAACTGGGAAATACAGACAAAAAATATGTCTAATTCAGTAGTAGCACCAAGGATCTTGGCCTTGAGAACTCTCTTCTTCACTCTTTCTAAAGAGAATACGCGTTTTTCTGTAAAGAGCATACAGAGTTTTTCAAAAGTAAGTTGGACGAGAGCCCAAATAAACTGTGTTTCTTTTGCTTCAGCATTGCAGCCTGATGCCATGAATTTAAATCTCTACTGGACATCCAAGACTACAAAGAATGCAGAGTTTCACACCACACGTCTTTGGTTTTAGCTTCAAGTGAAGCTCAATATTAATTGAAGATGCTTGTCATGATCCTTCACACAGGAAGAAAAAATATTTTGAGGTAGTTTAATCAGAGGTGGATGAAAACACAGAGGATATAGAAAAAATTACTGTGCTGTCTAAATAAGGAAACATACTTGCTTCTTTCTGTGTTTTACTGAGAAAAAAAAAAGAAAAAAAAACATTTTTGGCATTCTGTTTACAAATATTTTTGTTGTTTGAGGTCATGGCTGATATGTAAGGTATACAGAATTTGTGATGTCTAAGACACTGACACATGTTCTTCCAAGTACTAATTTCTGGCATTAGAAATAAGTCTCATTATGTACCACTGATGTTGTTGTAAGCAATAAGCAGCAAAGGCCGTTGTCCCCAAGTGTATCATAGAATATGTCCCCTAAGTTTTAAGGACTGATCGCTGATTAATACATTTTTTCATCATGGCATAAGAGAGATTTGGGGTAGGTGATCCTGCTTGCTAGATGGACGTATGGAACACCCAGGAGGCATGGGTCCAAATGTCAGTAGCAAATCAAACAGTAGATATTGAAGCTCTCAGGCCACACTTCTAGATGTCTGAGCTAACCTGCTTGCATGGCTTCTGACTGCTCATTAGGAACACAAATATAAATTCTGGCCATGCACAATTTTCTCCTTATCTCCCAAAGAAGGACGATTATGAAGATATCAAGTAAACCTTGGCAATACAGCTACCATTCTTTACCAGTCCTTGGTCTGAGACAAGAGGGAATTTCCAGAACTACAGGAAAAAGACTATGCATCAGATTAGTTATATACATCAGTGGGACGAGAATTTAAAATAGTTGGGTGACTATCATGAAGCTCATGCTGATTTCCCTCCATATCTAACAAAGCAAGCAACCACTTGCCACCTGCCATTGATTATAGAAATGAGGAGGGTGACTAAACTGCCTCTGTTAGCAGTTTAGTTTGTGGCCAGTCTATTTGGATTTAGAATATGTGTAGCTGGATCTGATTTTTGACAGTTCAATGTCATATAGAATTTTTCACACCCTACTAGCCATAGATTCATATGTCATCGATGTCTTTGTACATCCTATTAGAATGGTTTGGTATTTTTAGGGGTATCTACTTATATCAGGGCCTTTCAGAGCATGTAGTGTGCATGGAGACTTGTTGAAGGAATACATCATAATAAAAGACTTTCTTTCCTGCAATTCTGAATAACTTACATACTACCTGGGCCACTTAATGTCCCTCAGCTGTAGCTCACTAGGTCAAATGTATGACTCAGATTTTCTACAGCACCTCTGTGGATGCAGAAAGGGAAGTACATGCATTTCTAGCTTTTTCCTATGCAGATAAATAGCTTGTTGTTCTTATTAGTATCTGTGAATTGCTCATTCCCTTAAGACTCGTGAAGCCAGCTGAGAGAATTTATCCATCAACCAGCTGAACAGCTGCAGGTGGTGACAGAATGTGTATCTGACTGAGGGGTCCTACTTAGCAGCTTCTGTGCCACTTATCAAAATAGCACACTTTTTCAAACTTATCATACAGTTCTCGTTAAATAGTGTCTTCGAGAGCCCATGGGTGCTGTGTATGAGTATCAGGAGAAAAAAAGATGATACTAAAGCTGTAAACCTCACTTGGACGACAAGATCATGAGGGACATTGTGAAAAGTAAACTTATATCTCAGATGAAGAATTATCATGTTCTCTATCTGCCTTCTCTCCCTGAACACAGACCAGAGCACATGACCTTTCCAGCTCAGACTGTTGTACTCCCAAGAAGGAGATTTGTGCTTGCTGAAATCCTAAAAGGACAGAAATGGAGAACAACTTCCAAACCTGATGCTTTTGAAATCTACACCTTAAGTTCAGCAGCTCCTTTGGATAGTGGTTCATATTTACTGAATTGGCAGAAGAGAAGGACGTATGGGACACTGGGGCCTTGGATTTTGGCCCAGTGATAATCAGGTTGCTAACAACTCTTTACTGAATCTGCTGATTCTATTGCATTAGATACAATAATAGAGATTAACATAAATGGACAAGAAGCCATGTGGGTCATAAAAGCTTGAGACCTGGAGCAAAGAGGAACAGAAACAAGTTAATAACAAATGGGATCAGGTAATAAAAACAGATCAGTATAAGGCAGGAATCAACAGACTTAATCTTTGAGAAGTCACAGCGCAAGCAAGTAAAAACACAATCATTAAAAATATTATTTTTTATCTGTTTCCTTCTTACCATTTAATTTACCCAGACACAGCACATATGGGCAAAATTTTCATGTCAGTAAAAACCCAAAAGTCAGGGTTTAGATAACTGAGCTGACCCTCACCTTAATGAAGACGTGAAATAGTTTCTGATTTGCTGTCATCTGGTGAAAATAGAGGATACCACTGTATTCCTCCCATTTGCATGTGAAGTAGGAGAGCTGGATAATGAGATTCCACTCCTCATCAGCTTACTGCTAGAACAATCATATCTTTCACACATTTGTAAGAATCTTCTTCCTTAAACAATCCAGGTTCTGGATATGGCTACTCGCCTTCATTCAACATAAAGATATTTTGAGCTGAAAAAAAGAGCTCCAGTTCAGGTTACAAGAGGATTTACCGTGTTCTGTCTTCTGATTTATGGGCTGTTCATAGCTTTGGTATCATGAATATGGTCACAAAAATGGCCACAAAAATGGCTGATAGACCAATTAGTGACCTGAGATCTGGGAGCATTCAAGAACTTGACATTCCTAAGAAAGTCAGTTAGTAGCAGCTTAGATATTGTTTGCTGATAGGTCAAACAGCCAGCATCTGTACACAGGGATAGCTGTGGGATAAAGGGAATGGTAACATTCTTCTCTACTTCTGGGTAAAACCCTGACTATTCAGCAGAACAACATACAAGCCCCCTGAGAAAATTGGTAAGAGGGAATATGAAAATTAGGTACAAAGCTAATAATGGGGGGACTAAATCATATTGTACAAGTAGACAGAAGCAAATATATCAGAAGCAATAATCACTCTGTTTTCATCTTGCTATTACGTTTGGTCAAGGAGCCAAATTTATGGTGGCTGCACAGTCTATCTCAAAAACCAGTTACCATTTTTGGGAGATTTGATTTGGAAAAAGAGTTGTTCTTCCTAACCAAGTAACAGACTACACTTAAGAACTATTGATCACATTTTGGAGAAATAGATGCAATTAAATCTTTTGTTGCTATATATAATGAAAAGGCAGATAAGTAATATTAAATGGTGGGCAATGTTACTTGAAGAGAACATCAATGGCTTGGACTGAAGCTAAATGTGACTAATAGACTAAGTTATGCTTTTAGAGATAATGACAATCCTCTTACTAGGAGAATTTTATTGCAATTATAAATTAAATACCTCAAAAAAAGATTTTTAGAAATTTTTGCTCTTTTTTTAATCTCAGGTATCAATGCAAATGGAAAAAGAAGCACAAGTAACATAATTCTGCAACTCTCTAATGCTTAAAAGCTAAACTGCTACTTGGACAATTTTTCTCCTCTATCTACTGGCCACATCAGGTCAGAAGCCTCAGAACTTTTTTTGACAAAGACTTTGCATATACTAGCATTTGCATGTATATTTTGATATAGTCTCATCTATGTGTCTGATCTAAAGATTATTACAGTTATTAACTCTGGGTAGGAAATTCTAGTGCAAACAAGTTTGTGTGTGTTATTTTGGACACAGGAGCAAAAATAAACAAAACTGGGTAAATATTTTCTTTCTACATTTGACTGAGAGTTAAGCAGATGGGTTTTTCCACCTTTGAAGAAAGGTAAGCTTCATGTCAATTGCAGAATATTTTGTCTTTGAGTGTTATAAGCACAAATATTGCCTGGATGATTGAGCTATAAGGACAATGTTAATTAACACACATCTACATTTTTAATTACAACTTTCTTTTCCTGCACAGTCCCTAGTTACTCAGTGTGCTGATTTTGGCTGGGATAGAGTTAATTTTCTTCACAGTAACTAGTATGAGGCTATGTTATGGATTTGTGATGGGAACCGCATTGATAGCACAGAAACGTTTTAGCTGTTGTTGAGCAGTACTTACATGAAGTCCAAGTTTTTCTGCTTCTCACACCACCTCACCATAGGGTAGGCTGGAGAGGCACAAGAAGCTGGGAAGGGACACAGCCAGAATATCTGACATCAAATGACCAAAGGAATATTCCATGCCATGTGGCATCATGCTCAGTATAAAAAACTGAGGCATGAAAAATGGGGAGTGATGGCATTTGTCTTTCCAAGTCACTGTCACGTGTCACTGTCAAGTCTGTCACGTGTGACAGAGCCCTGTTTTCCTGGGAATGGCTGAACACCTGCCTGCCCATGGAAAGTGGTGAATAGATTCCTTGTTTAGCTCTGTTTGTGTGTGTAACTTTTGTTTCACCTATTAGACTGTCTCTATCTCAATCCACAACTTTTCTCACATTTTACTCTTCCAACTCTGTCCCCCATCCCATCAGGGTGAAGTGAGCAAGAGGCTGTGTGGGGCTTGGTTGGCAGCTGGGGTTGAACCATGACACTCAGGGAAGTTATTCAGACTACAGAAAAGTAGTTGCTTTGTCCCTTCATGCAGAAATACTAGGGAGGAAGAAGTGCTTTGCATCATAGAGCTCCCTCACTGTCTGGTGCTTCTTTCATGACAAAGGATGCAGTAGGAATATAATGAGCACCAAATGTGGAATAAAAGGGTTAATCCATTTTCCACTGTCTATTCTGATGAAAATATATAGATACATGTATTCTAGCATGTTGTATTTTTATATTGATTTTGAAATTACTTATTTTGACTTATATTATTGTGTTTGCTTTCAACTGTTAAAATGGGAGAAAAAAACCTTTAAGAATTCTCCTATAAAATTTTTGGCAAAGACAAACTTATTTTTAACAATCTCTTGAAAATCACTTTTAAAAGCATTTGACTTTTGTATTTTAAACTCTTTCTTTTTAGTTACTTTTATGATAGCCATTATCTATGCATCCAACAAAATATGTGCAATAGAAGCGTTAACGCAGACATGTGGCAAAGCAAAAAAAATACTATATTTACCCCTGCCTGATAAATGCCTCCATAATATTGCTATTTATTGTCAAAGAAGAACTTTGCTTCCTGCATGAGTTTTCTTTTCCAGTTGTGGGCCACTTGTAGATTTCATGGGCATCCTGCCATTCCGAGGACATTGACAATGACTTTCATCAAGGAAAATGAAATGAAGAACTGTTATTTTTCACATAAAAAACCTAAATAATCTTTCTAAAGCTATTTTAATATGTCTTATGAAGGAACAGTTGATAATATAAATGTACATTTCATTTGTGGTTTATAACTATATATTATTTCTTGATGAGCTGAAGGGTAATTAAGCTGGGATCAAGTAAAACCTTTATTAGAGGTCAGACTATATGGGCTGGCATGCTGGTCAATGTTTTTTTGCTTCACAAAATTATGGGGCCAAGGAAACGTAATGATGAAGAAATTTATACCATGCATGTGCCTTTTGAATATGTGCACATTAAAAAGGCATTGTTGTTTTCAAAAGGTCATCTGTGTTCCTCTGAAACATTTGCCTTACTCGATAAAAGCTGATTTAGTATTAAGTTTGCCAAGTCTTAATGTTGGGAGTATAAGTAACACATTTTGGTTTTTTGGAATGTATTTTTTCTTTAAAAATCTTGTTTGGATTCTTCTTTTGTTTCTCTGCAGTAATTCTACTGTTACATACATAAAGTGTTTGGGCTTAATTGTATCTCATACTCCTCAAATGAGCAATGTGTGTTTCAAATAAAGGGCCTCACACAAGAAGAATAGAATGTGATTCAATTTACCTTTAAAAATATTATTTGTTGTTTTTTCTGACATAAATCTCAGGGTAGAGTCATGGATTATTCAAAGTGCATCTTATCTTGGAGAAAAACCTAAATTCACACCAGGAAAATCAATAAAGACACTAACAGCCAAATACACTATTAATTATCTTTTTATTGTGACAGTTTTCTTCAGGGGAAAAAAAAAAAGCAAAACCAAAACAAAACCCTCACACACTTAAGATTCAGGGATTTAAATATTTTTAATTGTCTTGCAGATCAAAAATATGACTAGACTCAGCTACTGAAGTCTCATTCGGTGCTGGGTGCTTATGCACTATCACTGTCTAGACATGGCTCTTGAGAGAAGCTGGGAGTCATTTCCCTGAACAGAGCACATGTAGGGATGCTGCTGCTGCTCGGAGACACAGTCTCACTTCCTTCCTAAATGCTCTGTGGTCTCTCAGCCTAATTGTACTTGAAGCAGTGAAACTGATGTGTTCCATGTGACATGTGCAGGGAACTAATTGAATTTTTTTGATGAAATTTCTCTAAGTACTGAACAGATATGCAGGGATTTATTTTCTTCTGTCCTATTTTTTTAACATTTAATAACCTGTAATCATTGTCATTTTTCTTGGCTTTGAGTATCTAATGTTAAAATTCCATTGTGGCTATATGGCTAACAGCTAAGAAGTATAAAATTAATGTGTGACCTTGACATTCAGAGACCTACTGCAAATGCAGATGAAAAGGTTGGAAGAATATATCCCCAACCTTTTTCTTTTTTTCTTTTTTTTTTTTTTTAATAATACATAGAATTCACTGAGAGTCAGAAAGCGATGACAACTTTACAGGTTTTTACGATAACATTAAGTAAGTAAAGGCAACAACTTTAGTAAGTTCAACAGTATTAAGAAGAGGACAAGGGACATTGTTTTTAAAAATCAATTGCTGAAATTGCATTGACTGTTGAAATCAGTCTCTACATTGCTAGTATTATGTTTTTTGGCAAACACTGTAACTGCTTGCCAACTGTTTAAACCTAGTCAGAAATACAGCTCAAATACTACTCAAACTAGTTTGGAAAACTGAAAAGGAATTAGATGTCGGTGTATTTGTTGGGGGCAGGCGGTAGAGAACAACAGACAGAGACTGAGACAGAAAGGATATTTAGGTAGAGTTCTCCCAGTTTTTCCCAAGCAGGAAGTTGAGTTCAGGAGGGAAAGGGATGAGACAGGACAAGGTGAGCACGGCATGGAAAAGGGCAATCTGGGACATACCTTTTCAAGGCCAAATGCATGCTAGGAATGAAACGTGTGTGAGAGAGTGTGTGTGTAATATCTGTCCATAAAAACAAGGGCAATAAATGTCCCTGCCTCTCATGCTGTCTCATAGGTTGTCTACATATTTTCCCAAGGAAATGAGGATCAGCATTTTTGCATACCTTTTCTCTTACTCGAAATATGATCTGATACACCCTTTTGCCACTGCAGCTATCCAAAGTCCTCTCCCTTCTTCTTGTCTGACCTGAGAGGGTTCAGGCAGAGGCATGCAGAGAAGGAGGGTAGGAGGGAAAGGGAGGACTTCACATTTCCACTGACCCTTGAGTGTTCTCTGGGAGCAGAGGTTGTAGGCTCTGAGATTTCTGGTACGCTAAAATTGTCTGAGTTCTCCTTTCCATGGTAATGATACCTATGATATAGGTTTATGATGTAAACAATCACCAAGCTTCACTGTGGTAGCTACTAACAGCTGACAGGATCACAGACTGTAAGCCCTGGTCCCAGACAAGGGAGGATGAGGATCCACCAAAGTGAATGTAGCCCTTTACACCTCTCAGTTCTGTATTGTCTTCTCCCTGTACTCATCCCCACGACATGTTTTCATTAATGAGAATTTCCTGCTGAGAAGATTGGAGCACTTAACACCTACTGAAGAAGTGTTGATTTCTTTCAGACTGACTGGTGCTCTGCAGTAGTACAAAATTACTTTGATTGCCTTAAAATTGGTATGACTCCTCAAGGTGCTGGAGAGAAGAGCGAATTACTGGGACCTCCTCGCTCTTATTTTCATTGTTGGAGCCTTGCCTATCTTAACTGTCTGGAAAGGCTCAAGATTCCATGATGTAAATGAGATCTGTGTTAACAACGTCATTTGCCATTGAGCTCTCAGGATAAAGAGATTTTTGACCTTAACAGTTCAGAAGGTAGTGAATCCTTTTGAGGAAAATTACAGCTTGTTGCTAATGTTAAGGACCAAGCACTTTATTTCCATGTGTCTTCACACTTGTATCTGAAAGGAGCTTTAACAAATTAATGATGTACTAATGAGCTCTGTTTCATTAATATCACACGTAAAAGAAAAAAACATAAATTGAGGGACTTTATCTAATCTCCTTGAAACCTGTCTAATCTAGGACAATCTGTCCTTGGTCTCCAAGTCTAGACAGAACTTTAGATAGTGATATTATGTGCTATTAGTGCTTAAAATCTTTGCAGTACTGATCCCTAAACCCTTGATGAAAGGACTTTTCCAAGACATAATCTTTGTGCCTTGTCACCCAGTTAGTGTTCCTCACCCTGTCACTGGCAGCGTGAGATCACGTGATTCTCACTCACCTTAAGGTTTTCTGCTGATGGTCAGTCTTTCCTTTCTTTGGATATATAATCTTTCTTTTGATACATCACAGGGCAGAAGGGTTCCAATCAAACTTCAAGTCTCCCCCAGCTCCAACAGCTCATGAAACGTTTGCTTCTGAATCTCCCCACTTGGTAAGTTTTTTAACAATTCATTACATAGGCCTTTCCAAGTCCTTTGGAGATGGTCCAAAGAAAATCTGGGAAGACTCTTACTCCAATGTGCTTGTGTTGTATGCAACACATAGTCATTCCTACATTCCCTGAACTTGATTGATTTCAAACCAAAGGGATGTAACTACTTGCCTCCAGCTAATTGATTTTTCTGAAAGTCAAATTTGCTTTCATTATGTTAACAATTCCCTTGATGACAACACTAATTTCTAAAGTGAAGATAAGCAAGACCTGAGATCATCTCTTTCTTTCTCTCCAGCTTGTCAAGCTAACTGCTGGCAAAGTGAAGACATGTTGGTAACAGTGAAAATAGCAATGGGTAAGGAGTCAGAGGGGGAACCTGACAATGCGGTATGGTCTGATTTTCATTTTAAGAAGGGTAGATATAGGAAAAAACAACACAGAATTCATATGCCTGAGAAATAGTAGTTTTTAGAAGACCTTTGAATTAATAATAAACCCTTTGTTCCAACAGGAACATGTAGGCTTCATAGGCACCTATGTGGTAGACTACAGATTTTGCTACACATGACACTAGCATAGTGATGTACTGAAGCTAGGAACATTAAGTTGGGCAGTGAAAGATCTCCTCCAGCAGCATCATTCTGCCATGGCAGTCTATTATGTAGCTTGAAAGAAAGGCCTACATTAAACACCTACTTTTATCAATGTTTTCTGCTTCAGTGTGTCTTCTATTTTAGCAGACCAGCTGTGGCTTGTACAGTTTCCTGTTAAAGTGATATGATTGCTCTGACTAGATTTTTTTTTGCCAGTGAAGAGGAGATGAGATCAGCTACCAACTATGACTAAGTCTTGTAGCTGTCAAGAGATAAAAATAGAGTAATGTGTACATGCCTAAAGTAAAAAAGTGCCAGTGTATGTGACAAAGGTGGATTGGTTTCACTGGCTGCTTTTGTCCAGGGTTATCCTATGTTATAAGTTGATGCAGACGGTTATTGAGCAGATTGGGGCCATTCAGCAACACCTAGGAATATCTAGCTACATCTAGCACCTGTTCACCTGGCAATGTCAGAATAAGGGGGCAGTTGCCTCTAAAAGCCACTTACATATTAATCCACTCAACTGTTTTCTGCTTGTACATCTGGGGATGAGGCAGGATCAGACTCTAGCCATGACCTCACATAATCCTCCTTTTGTAGTGACACTCTTGCATAATATAGAAGAATATTTGCAGTGTAAGGGTCATATGTCACAGCAGCACAGGGAGTCACAAGTGGCATGACTGTCAAGGAGTTTTTAAACCAGTGTGACTGGCATGGAGCCTTACAAATATCTGTCATATGGCCTTGTAAGAGATTTGGAAAGCCCTAAGCAAGGCTGTTCCCAGATGTAAGGTCACTGTCACACAACAATAGTGTCCCTGTGAGGTACTCCAGGAGACAATCATCACATTTGACCATTAGATTATCAAAGTGGATGTTGTAACAACATAGTGTTGAGTTTGAAAGGAAATTGTTTTCATATCTGAGCCAAGAAAAATTTTCCAGTAACAGCAGGAAGATTCAACTTGGATGCCTAAAATGTATTGCAAGTTAATAATGCCAGGCAGAGGGCCAGTGGCAATAAATGGTATTTGTTTTTAAAAAATATATTCATCCTTTTCCCCTTACACTTCGTCTGCTGTTTGTCTTTCTGTACTGCAAATGCTTCAGAGGAAAGCTGTATGCCTGAGATCAGTCATATTACTTACTTAATCAATGCCTGCTAATGAAAAATAGGAATCATATAAAACATTAATGCCTTTTTACCCATGTCTGCATCTGACTCTCAGTGAGGTACTGTACTTGTTGCTGCCGCATCTGACCATATGTTCTGAGTGTAATCCCTTTAATGTCGTCACAGCAGCAATACACCTGGGACACGAAAGCTGTTACAAAATCACTGATGTCAGGGCTGGAGGCAAGAGATAGAGAAACCAAGCAAGTCAAGAGATACATGAAACTAAAGGGCTTGTTGTAAAAATGGTAAAGAATGGTGAAGAAACAAGAAATCCACATAGCCAAAGGTGAATCCTGGGCCAAGGAACATGCAGAGACAGAGCAAAACTTTTCAAGCTTCATAATAGTGAGATTATACAACACACAACAAGCACAAGACATAGTGGTGAGATTCCCCTGTTGCCAACTGGTCCAACAAGCCAACTCTTAATCTTGGTTTTGGCCAAATGACTGGCTGCAGTTGAGTCATCTTGATGGATACAGCAGCATCTACTGCACTCTGGCAAGACATGGGGCCTATACAACATTCTTCCCAGAATACAGTAATGAGATATGCACCTCTTACATGTTCCTGCATAACGATGATGCAGCAGGACGCTGATATATTTAAGAAGCCATTGGAAGCAAGCAGTGTTTTGCAAGTCTTTGCATCTCGTGTTTGTAATAATAAACAGTGATGTGTCATTGTCATTTTACTGCATTTTTCCTTCCGAATCTTTAGAGGAATGTTACACCAGAGCATTCAGGTTTCATCAGCTTTGAACAAGTTGCTGTAGTTAATTCCCTAGAAATGGAAAATATATACAAAATCACTTTTTTAAAAAATCAGTATTATCATAAAGATTCAAACAGGAATGATTGTACAAACTTCTAATGCCCATGTCATTCAGAAGACCAGACTACCACAACGAATCTGAAAATCTGTGAAGCAATTTTTTTCTTCCTTATTATTCTTCACTTTACAGTTTTAAGCCCATTCAATTTCATTAGTATTCCTTCACTGTGCTGTCAGTCTGCATTATGGCGGAAGTTTGGAAGACCTTCAATAAAAAAATACTTGACTGTGCTACAACCCTCACCCTTTGTACCTCCATTCAGTGCCCAGCAGAATGAATTTCTAAATGCCTGCATGTTGCAGGTACCCAGCTTTTAATGAATCTTAGGATACAAGTCTAAACAGATGACAGTGTTTTCTGTCTGCTATGTAAACAATATGTTTTAATTAGGTGTAAGTTTTAATATAATTTTCACTCCTTGTACAAAAATGCATGGTGATTAACAGACGCTGACAAACCAACTCTAATAATTTCTGATTAAATGGCTTTGTTTAGTGTTTTCAGTCACTCTCTACAGGGAATTAATTACTGGAAATGAAAAAAATGAAGGTTCATGCCAGTTAATATCCTTGAGAAAGTGAAAGGTAATCAACTATATAAATTACAGTGGCATATGCAGGCCAGCTTGTGGTCAAAATTTGTACAATATAACCCAGCCAGTTTTTGAGATGGTTATACTGAAACTTGTGTGTGTTAAAGATCTGTTGCAAGTAGCTGCTTCATAATTTTAGGTAATCCGTGAGTAGCTGTATTCCGAAGAAGATGCCATGGTAACTTTTGTTCCCTTTATGATTTTTTTCAATGATGTTTACTTATTTACAGCATCTGGTAGCTTCAAAGCATAGGTTTACATGATTCTTTCATATGGCAAATTGTCCTTTAAATAAGCAAATCACCTTTTAAGGACGAATCTACATGGAAATATACATGAGGACCATCCATCAGGCTGCCGTAGGCACTGATCTAACCACCTAGACTGGGGTTTCATTTAGCCCTGCTGAGACTGTTACAGATAAATTGGTATAACAGACACTCCAACAAATGTTTCCACACATACTTTGTATAAAACTAGTGAAAAAGCAGAAAATTAATGCCTTCTTACTGTCCATTGGTCTCAAAGTGGTGTCAGTTAAAAAATTTATCTGGGAAAATTTATTTGCAATAAGTCTGATTAGTACCTTATCTGAAGTCTGTGAATCTGCTCCTCTGAGTTGATTGCATTAACTTGCCTTAGTTAACAGTTTGTAAATGTTAATCTAGATACTTCATTTCAAGATCTTTTCATTTCAACAAAAATGTTTGTGTTCTTCGTTAGGTCTAAGCCATTGACTATCAATTAACTTCAATTTTAGCAGCCAAGAGTGCAGTACTGTGCAAAGTGCAATGATCTTTCCCTGAAGAAAACCAGTCCAAGTCATTTGATGCCTTATAGAATTATAGAATCATAGAATTAGATGGGTTGGAAAGGACATCTGAGATCATCAGGTACAACCCTTGATCCACTACCACCACAGTTACTAGATCATGGCACTAAGTGCCACATCCAGTCTCATCTTCAAAACCTCCAGGGACGGAGAATACACCACCTCCCTGGGCAGCCCATTCCAATGCCCGATTACCCTCTCTGTAAAGAATTTCTTCCTAACATCTAGCCTAAACCTCCCCTGGCAGAGCTTGAGACCATGCCCTCTTGTCTCACTGATAGCTGCCTGGGAAAAGAGACCAACCCCCACCTGGCTACAACCTCCATTCAGGTAGTTGTGGAGAGTGATGAGGTCTCCCCTGAGCCTCCCCTTCTCCAGGCTAAACAACCCCAGCTCCCTCAGCCTCTCCTCATGGGACTTGTGTTCAAGTCCCTTCACCAGCCTGG
>JAWWLV010000045.1:18080380-18131910 GCA_035041135.1 Platyrinchus mystaceus
GGGCTGCCAGCTTTTCCAGGAGTATGCTGGGGGAGACGGTGTCAAAGGCTTTGCTGAAGTCCAGATAGACACATCCACAGCCTTCCCCTCATCCACTAGGCGGGTCACCCGATCACAAAAGGAGATCAGGTTGGTCAGACAGGAACTGCCCTTCCTAAACCTGTGCTGGCTGGCTCTGATCCCTTGTCCATCCTGTAGCTGCTGTGTGATTGCACTCAGGATGATCTGCTCCATAACCTTGCCAGGCAGTGAGGTCAGGCTGACAGGCCTGTAGTTTCCCGGGTCCTCCTTCCAGCCCTTTTTGTAGATTGGCGTGACATTTGCCAACTTCCAATCATCTGGGACCTCCCCAGTGAACCAGGACTGTTGGTAAATGATGGAGAGTGGGTTGGCATGCTCTTCTGCCAGCTCCTTCATCACCCTTGGGTGGATCTCACCTGATCCCATAGACTTGTGAGGATCCAAGTGGCTCAGCAGATCGCTAACTGTTTCCTCCTTGATTAAGGGGGGGGGAGGGGGGGGCATTATCACAATATTTGATGTGTATTCCATTTCTGTTTGTTTCCAGTGCCACATAAACTTTGTACTGGCCATCTGCAAGAGCTGGAAGAACTTCATGTGCACCTCTGGTAATCTCGTGTTTGTCCAAGGATTTTTTATGACATTCTAATATTGCCTTGATAATCATCATTTATGATGCTCAGTTGTCAGTGGGCTTCAGCCAAACTAATCTATTCATTGGGGAAGACTTACTATAGGAGTTTGAAATATTAATAAGTTATATGGTCATATATATGAACTTGTGCGAATCAAAATTTCCATTAAATTCAAAGTTTTCCAGGAGAACAGAAAAATTGGTCAGAGAGAGCAGATAATTTCAGGTCTCTTAATAACTTGCCTAAATGTTAAATGCTATCAACTATATTTTTTAGCTCTGGAAATGAGAAAGTTTTTCTATAAGGTGGCAGTAAGATGTAGAGAAAGGGTTGCTATCATATATATATATATTCATAATCAGTCAATAAAGTTTCTAAAGGACTGTGAAAACTGTGTGAAAAGGACGATTGGCACCAGTGCAGTTTTTGGTATATGGACCTTAGCTTTTAAAATAATATTAAATAATAAGAATGTAAATTAGTGCGTATTATCTGTTCTGCAACTGTGACTCACACATGTTCCCCCATCACCTATATTGGTAGGAGTTTGTCGCAGACCATAAAAGGAGTTGGATTGTGCCCTTAGTTGGTGACATGGAAAGTCTGTTCAGCAGAGGAAAAGAGAAGCAACAGTTGTTATCAACATTGTTATGAACCCTTTTTCACACCAACATGCAGTTATGTAGGAAAAAAGACATCTGGTGAGTAACTGCTCTTTGTGGTATTATCAAAGTTCCATCTAGGACTCAGGTTTTGACATAATTTTTATTTCTCTACTTTTCTTTCAAGTTACCTTGCCCTTGCTTTCAAATAGCTCATTAGTTATCTTATGCAGAGGTGGAGCTATGACTTCCGAAAGACGGAAGGGGAATTTTTGGACAAGAACTGCAGAATGGGGTCCTATGCCATCGAGAACAGATTGGCTAGGAGTCATCAGGGAAATGATGATCCTCAGCTGCTAGAGCTACTTGAGTGGATCATCTAACAACCACGAGACTGAGGAACTGTGTATCTTTAAAACACATTCAAAATTTGTGGTTTACATAGGGACTGACCAAGATTTCCAAGATCAGTTCCTGAAGTTTTCATTTAAGTATATTATAATCCTACATACTAAACTATGAGTATTGGTAAAAGTATCCTAGAGAGGACAGTGGAGCTCATGCCTGCTGGAGAGACTCAAAATGACAGAGAAATAGGGAAATTATAGGTCTTGAGCTAAAACATTAAATGCAGTTATGATATCTCAACTCATTTACATTACTTTTTCTCACTGCAACTTATCTTTTCTTCATGCATATCAGTAAAGTGTTTTGATTGATTAACAATTCTGAAATGTTTAATATATTTTCTCATTTGAAAATGTACCTGTGAAGCTGGTTAAAAAGTAAGATACACTGTTGAAATATGTAAAAACAGTCATGAATTAAGTTCTGACCTGTGTAGGATTCTGAGTGATCTGAGTTCTTTCACTTCATCAGTAGTTGAGGTACTGCATACCTTTCAAGCAACTGCTCAGCATCTCATTTAAAGAAAAGCCATTTAAAATAATTAGCACATAAGGTCAAAAATAGCAGGATTTGTCAATACTCCTTGGAAATTCTTTGTTGCAGATTCTTTGTTTTCAAATAGAAACTAGGAGTATGTTTGAAGGCACTGCCTAGAGAAAATTTTGTTATTACACATATCATTTCCTCAGCAGTAACATCTCTCTTCCACCATGCCCCAGACCCAAGTGGTTGTGCATATTCCCTCAGTTACACTGGATTTCTATCAGACAGATCCATTTATTAGTCTGAATATCAATGCACCAGCAAAAGGAAGGCATAGTGTGTGAATTTAGCTTATGCTGGCTTTGAGAAAAGGTCAGTAGCCCCATAGCCTTACCATCATGAGAAAGTCTGTCACTACTTCTATTGATTAGATCAAATCTGCATTAAAAAGTGTTTTGCCAGTAGCAAAAGCAGCATTTTCAATAAATTTTATATTGGTTCAAGAAGCAGATGAATATTGTGGACGGAAATATCTTTTCGCAACTTGAGAGCATTAGGCTGATGAAATTCAAAGTAATGTTAAATTAGCTGTAATTTTTAGATGACTTATGAAAAATATCTGTTTCTAAAAATGATGATTTGCTATATTCCACCGTCTGTTTACTCTGGTGTTCAGCTAGCCTTACATATGCAAAACTCTTCCTTACCACAGCTTAATCTGCCTTCCTGTGGATTAAGTTTGTTATCTATTTACATCTGCCTGGACAATAGACAATTTGCTTCTAAGCAGAGATTTGTTACACTTTGAAAGAGACTGTTCCCTTTCACGACTCTATCAGGTTTGGAAATTTTTGGGAAAAAATTATAGGAGATCTCCACTCCAACATTTTATAGCATATGCTTGTTAACATATTAATGTTTCAATTGGAATAGTCTGATATTTGATGCTTATGTTTTCCTGTCCTTAAAAAGGGAAGCAGAAAAGTGGAGAGACAAGCTTCAACACTGAAACCAGACCATTCATAATTAACAAAATAAGTGTTTAGAGCAAAACTTTTTTATTTCTACAAAACAGCATTTTTTTTCAGTAGATCTCATATACAAGAAAAAAAAATCCAACTAGGTATTATACAGGCAATGACTCATAAAATTATAAAACATTTGCTTCAAAATTCTCTATCAAATTAACCAAAATACGTTGATTTTCAGTATAATTTCCTGGTATCTTTCCTTACTCCTGATTGGAGACTTAAAGTGACTGCTGAGTCGTTAATAGTAAACAAAGAATCACATTGATCCAGAAGTTACTCTGCTATCTATGACTTATTTGTAATTTCCAGGTTTAACACAGACTTACCTGAGAAACAGTGCAAGTCAAAGTGTATGTCTCATTAATTCCCTTAGTGAACTAGTATAAGCAGCTTTTTACATAATGGTTAATGTAGTCATTTAGCAGAGTATTAGCTATAACAGATAACATTCTTACTGAGACCATATTAATTAGAGCTTAAACACAGCTAATCTGAGACCTATATTGAATTTATATTATTATGTAAGCATAATGTTTCCGTAGGCAAGTAATTTCCTTCATAGCATTTTAATGAAAAGGAAATCCTAGCATCTGAGATATAAACATGCCGATTTTATCAGATATTTAGAAACCACTTAACATTCCTTAAAACTTGAGTGTGCTGGGTTGTATTACAAATATTAGATTATGAGCAATAAAGGATACAAAGACTGAATACCTTTTAAATTTATTGGATCAGAAGGAAGGGGTGGGATTGCAAGCAAAGAAAATGTCAGTAAGAATTTAATGAATGTGTGTTACTGCTCCTCATTTTGCCTTGAGTTAGACCACAGTTTTGGAGTTCTCTAGAAGCACTTCTCTTCAGTAAAAAAAAAGAACTGGTGTGTCTCTATGTCCACATTTTTTAGTGGTCACATAAATTCACCAGTTATGAGACAAACTCTCTCTGAAATTATTTAGATATTCTGTCTAATACAGATTTAAATTCATTTTTAGTTGCATGGATTTGTGGCCTCCTTATCACTTTGTTCAGAAGTTCTGCAATATAACCAAAGCTTAATATGTCTCTGGTAAATCAGTTTCCTGAAAGAACACCTTAGGCAAAAACATATTAAATTTTAAAATCACAGATAACCACAAAACTAAGTAATTGCAAATTTACAAGCAGAGAAAATTTTGGTACAATATCAAAAACTGTATTGCAATGAAACTAAAATGCCACCATCTTGTCTTCTGCTGCTAATTGTAGCATCACTGCTGCTAGTAGTAAAAATTCCACTAATAATAGGCTGATAGGGCCACAATGTTCTGTTATGTAGTTACACCGCTGAGAATTACTGTCCATCTGTATGCCAGAAGAAAAGTGTTTCTCATTGTGACTGAAATGAAGTGGAAGAATGAGGGCTAATATGCTCGCAAATGCTCGTGCCAAGAGTCATGTAGGTGACTAGGGGAACACTAGGCAGGTTACTGCTGTAACAGCAGATGCAGAGTTGACAACCTTTTGAATTCATACGCCCCCCTCCCATTTTTATTGAAAAGTTATTTTCATATCTGTAGTAATTTAATTTTTTTTTCATTTTTAATGGTATCTTTTTAAACATTGCGGTATATTTAAGTATTAGCCATACTTACCAATATCTAAAAATATCAGCCAGCAGTGCTTTAAAAATCTCTCCAATTTATGCGTCATTATTTTTGTAACATGTACTTTAATTTCACCAACAGAGGTCAGTAAACCACTGAGAGACAACCATAAGTGTTGTTGAGAACACACCCTCGTCAATCTTTTTAACATCCTTCTGATAGTTTTGTTCCAAGGGCTCTTGTTTGGCTGCCTCAGTAAATATAAGCTTAGTTAACAAAAAGGAAAAAAAAAACACAAAAAACCAACGAAGCGAGTATATGCTTATGCATGCAGGAGAATGACCTTTATTAGGGATATGAATGACATAAAACAATACATTGTTAGAGATCTTTCTGCATTAAAATGTATTAAAATATCTCTTATGAAGTCAGTAGCATTCATACATAAGTATGATCATTGGTAAATCAATTTTTCAAGGTTAAAACAGGTTGATTTAAATGGTAGTGTTTTGAATGACCTGCTGAATTTTACTTTTCAAGCTGTTGAAAACCAACCTAGGGGGGAGAGAGTATGAAGAGGAGGACCTCAGAGAAATAACATTTAATGATATTAATATCAGATAGAAGCACAGGAGAAACCAAGAGCTGTCACCAACTTGCTCATTTTGGCAGAAACACTCAGCTAATGGAACCATATTAACACATCATTTTCCAACTTTCAACTGTAATGAAAAGCTATTTTTAAAAGTCATTACTTTCGGTATATGGTGTTTCAGCCACATGGCTTCTATTAGTGTACAGGGGAGTTTCACAACGAAAGCTGCCTGTGCAGTACTGAAAGTGCACCTTTTATGTTGAGCTAATCCCAGAGGAGAGTCAGCACTCATGCCTGTGTCCTTTTGACCTTTATCCTTTTAATGCATTTTGCCTCAGTAGCAAAAGGTGAAAACCTAGTTTTTATGTTTCAAAACAGACCATTTCAACAGTGATTCTCTATGAAGCTAAGGAAAGTAACATTGGCTCCTGTGGAAATGTTGAAAGTCCCTAGCTCAGCAATCAACAATAGCTTTACAAACGTGGTTTTAGAATCGTTTTTCTGGTAGCCCTTTGAAGCTCACCCGTGTGGCCTCGCTGCCATCTCTCTCAACAGCTGTGAACATGTGAAGCCATTGGAGTGGAAGATGTTAATTACTGTCAGCTACTGGAATTTCTCCAGGGACCACTTGTGGTTAGAAACGTGTTTCCCTAAAGAACTGCAGTAGGTGCTGGGATCATCTCTCCTGTACTGTACCTGAATCCTCCCAAGGAAAAGGAATCTCTCATTCCAAAGCAAAACTCAAAATATTCACTTTTAAGCATTCTTCTCTTAGGACATTGTGTGATTTTCCTAAGTAACCTTAACCGGAGAATCTTTTACTTCTATAAATAGAGCTCCAATAGGGTTTTTCATGTACGTGGGAGTTTCTCAGGGACTAGATTGATCATACGTACAGATTTTCATTAAAAACTGAAGAAGCAAGTCTAAAATGAAAAAGGAACAAAATCAAAAAATACAGAAAACAAATTGACGGACGCAATTGTGGTTAGGTTTTTTTTTGTTGTTCCTGAATAATTTGAACTTTTTTATGGCCAAGTAAAAGCTATGCACCTTCCCTCCATGTCATCAGACAACTGCACAGGCCAAAAACGGTCTTTTCCCTTCAGCTTTACCTCCTGCTATTCATGGGCATTTTGAGTCTGAACTATTAGCATCAGGAGCTTGATGTGATGTCAGCGAGATATTCCCCACAGGGAACCGAAATAATAGCAGATGAACTGGCAGAAAGATCCTCAGAACGGGAAATAACATAAACCCCACAGGTTCTAAGCCTAGCCCTTTATGTGACAACTACACAGCACTTTTAAGCACCAAACACATCCTTAAATATACCTTGTGGTAAATAACCCTCTGTGGTAGTTAAATCTAGTAATCACTACACCCCCGCAAAAAGACCAAGTCAGGTCAGTCTCTGGCTGCAGAGACACCAGGATGAACTCGATAATCTGCAGGACTTGACTCCCAATGTGCTAAGACAAATGCTGAGGACATTTCTCTTGCTCTTTGCTATAGATGAGGACAGCACATACTCCCCTATACTTTTTCAAGTGACACAGCAGTCTTTTCAGATCATCTAAGGGAGTTGAAGGAAAACAAGTCACCTTGCTCTCCAAGAATGCTGTCTCTTTCCTGTAAAGGCACAGCAAGACCTCATCCACCCCCAGGAGGAAGGGGTAAGCAGGAAGAAGGAAACTAAATGTAATGGAAAATAAACATGATAGCTGTGAAAACAGTAACCACCAGCAGTTCTAGAAATCTTTCCTTATTATACTCAAGGACACTGGTATTTCAGTTATTCACAGTTTACAGAGTTAAAAGTCCCACAATTACAGGCCTATTCCCTCCGATATAGGCCATTAGTGCTGTTGTATTGTACTCCTCCTCCAGTCCAAAATCTAATACAGTAATCAAGGTGTAGACACAGTCCAGACAAGGGATTGCTTAATTCTTCTAAAACGATCACTGCGTAATGGCATAGCCCATACACTAACTTAGGGTCAGCTGCTGCAGGCCTTTAACAGAGTAAGATGGTAACAGTGTTTGAGATGGAGTTGTTCCAGAGTGTGTTCCCCAGCTACCAGCAAGAGTAACTTGATAGTTAAGTGAAGATAAAAGGACACAAACACAGAAGTGTTATATACAAAAAGTTTAATTGAAATACCTGTATAAAAAATATGATCTCCATACATTTCACACTGTTAAACAGAAGAAAAAAAATCCAAATCCAAGCTGCATAAATGCAACCAGATCACAGAAACACAGCTATTAAAATAAATTAAGGTTTATGACTCTGCCACTCTACCTTCCAGAGCCAATGCACGGAGACTGTACAATGTCAATAATTTAAAACCCTTCCAAACAGCATTACTTTACATTTCTGGTACAATAATACCAGACAAAAGGCATACTAACTTTAGAAAGTCATTCTATTTCCCTTAAATTAGACTTTTTACAACAATTTCCCATCTTCCAACAAAAAACTGATAAGGTCAGAATTTTTTTTTTTTTTTAACAAAAAGTTAACAGGAATGCAGAAAAAAAGTGCCATGGGCAAACCACTAGAATTCCCATGGAGAAGGAGGGGAAAGCACAGTGTTGAATAATTCTAACCAAATAAATTAACCAAATAAATAGCCACAGCTGAAAACTGTGGGAGGTCTTCTAAATTCCAAACAATAAATAATTGTATAGTACATGGGAAAAACCAAGTTTACATAAACACATTATACAGGTATGGAAAAAAAAAGTAAAAGTCCTTGAATATTGCATTGATTGTGCATTCAACATGCCCATACATACTTTAAGACTCGCAGGGTGACAAAAGGCCGGAGGGAGTTGAGAAAGGGGCTTCTCATGCCCAATGGTAGAGATGATAAAAGGAAACATGAATAAATGTTTCTGACAAAGAAGCCGATATACCTGTTCATATTTCTGTGCAGGCTATAGGAAATATTTTGAGCAGCAGAGGTGGGTTGGATTTGGAAAGGAAGGGGGGGGCGGAGTGAAATGTCTGTGTTCAAGTATTCCATCACCAGTGGATGGGACTACTTCATTCAATCACCGAACAGGTTCTCCAATGCATCATAGGAGCTGCTTCCCCCAGCACAGAGTCTAAAGGGAGCAAATTCCTATAATGAACTGGATCTTCTTTGGACATAGACAGCTCAAAAAAGAAAGTCCCACTGAAGCAGCTTTCAAAAAGGCACTCAAAAGCAAATAAAATCTAGTCCAGGCTCTATGAGAGCAAAAAAGTTTACCATGTATTCAAGAGGTCACTGCTTTCTTAATAAGGTCAGTCTTTGACTAAGTACTGGCCTGCAACTCCCAAATATCAGCGTTTCCAAAGGAAATCTCGTTCCAAAGCAGAAACCAGCAAAGGGGGAAAACAAAATCAAGTCCCTCAGACAAAGATTCAACTACAGAATAATGAATGCATTTTTCTAGCCCCTCCTATGTATTGGCAGCAGCACTGTGGTCTTTCTGCTTGTAGCTCCCCTCCCAGTGCGAGGTCCTTAGTAATTCACAGACTCTCATTACTTGAACTTGTGCTAGATACATCAGTATCAAGGGTCCGTAGCCTTATGTCACAGTCCTCAGATTTCACTACTTCAGATTTGTGCATCCATTGATGGTCAAAAATTTGCTCAAGTGTTGGTCTGTCTGAAGGCCTCAGTGAAAGGCACCATTTGATCAGCTGTTGACATTCTGTACCAAAAAAAAAAGAAAGCTATGTTAGACTAAGGAAGCAAAAAAAGACAATCCTGAGCAATAATAATCCACCCATACAAGCTCAAATGTACAGGACTATTTAAAAAACCCAAAAAACAAAAAACCCACTTGACCCCTATAGAACTCACCAGGTGAAATTCTTCTCCTGAAGTATAACCGTCCCCTCAAGATTTCTTCATCTTGCTCAAAAGGGATGTCTCCACAAACCATATCATACAGCAGAACTCCCAGAGACCATACTGTTGCTGACCGCCCATGGTATCTGTGGTATCTGATCCACTCTGGAGGGCTATATACTCTCGTTCCTGAAAGCAGAAAAAAAAATAGAGCAAAGGTTTAAAATGCTTCCCTGTTGTTCAGCTCCTTCTGGCAGGGCTAAATTAAATTCATAAACTTGACATTTGGGAATTAAAAAAAACCCCTTTCAATTTTTTTACAGGCCAAAGCCATTAGCAGTGTAATTTCAGGTCATCCACAGGGTTACACCATCAACAGACTTGGCCCATCCGGTTGTGCTATTTCGTTGCAAGGAATAACACAGCCCCATCAGCTGACTGTTTACTGAGACGAGCTCCCTTTCACTGACCACGTGGCGTCTGCAGCATCACACCAAAAATAGACACAAAAGGACAAAGGGGGCTGGCGGGGAGGCGGAGAGGGCGACAAGAAGGTGAAACTCAGGTCTGTCCGCATTACACGGAGCTAATCTGCTTTATCCAATTCCGCAGGGCAGTAAACAAAATAGGGCCGCTTACGATTTCTGTGTTTTTAAGGTCCCCACCGGGCTTCTATGCGGCAGTTTTTCCCAACCCGCCTCCCCTCCCCTCCCCTCCCTCGGTGCCCGCGAGCTCCTAGGATACCAAACAAAACGGGGAATTCGTGATGCCGAGGGTCACGTGCAGCAGGGCTTCGGGTTTCACAACAAACAGATGTGAGTGCGGCAGCTGGGGGCGGGGGGAATGGGGGGAGCAAGGAGTGGGGGAAATGCTCTCTCTGGTCACACACTGGCTTATGTTCAGCTTTCCCACCTCTAAAACATCGACCCCGGCCCTGAAATCTGTATCAAGTCATTCTGAGGGAGCACACTTATCCCCATCGCTTTAAAATCTGCAATGCGGGATTTCCAGGACACTGCCGGAATGGGAGGGGGAGGTACTGCTCCGAGTTAAAAAAAGCACCGCATATAAAAACTGCATATCCACACATGGAAACATCGACACTGGCAAAGCCTCCATGTAAACAGATCGCCCTCTAGGAAAAAAAACCGCTTTTTCCAAGACAGGGAAACAGAAACTGCTGCGTCACTGCCTGGAATCGCTTTTTTCCTACGCAACTGAACACCCCTAAGCTGCTTCGGGTCCACAGGTTTCCATTACCGGTAGACCTGATAGGAATCCCCGTGTCAGGGGCGCTGCTCGCTGCTGCCGGGCACGGGAAACGGGATAAGTGGTGGCTCTAGGGTGGGCATCACCCCAGGAGGGGAGCGGGGGTCTGCCCCCAGCACAGGGAGGACACGTACCGTCAAAATCGGTATAGACTGTGTCCTTGAGGAGGGCTCCCGAGCCGAAGTCGATGAGCTTCAGCTCGCCGGTGCGGAGGTCAACCAGCAGATTCTCGTCCTTGATATCCCGGTGCACCACACCGCAGCCGTAGCAGTGGCGCACTGCCTCCAGCACCTGCCGGAAGAACCCGCGGGCCGTCTCCTCGTCCAGAGCGCCCTTCTCCGTGATGAAGTCGAACAGGTCCTTCACCAGCTCGGGCCGCTCCATAATGATCAGATAGCCGTCGGGCCGCTCGTACCAGTCCAGCAGCTTGATGACCCCTCTGAAGCCAGAGCCCACCTTCTTCAGCAGGACGATCTCGAGGGGCACCATGACGCCGCTCTGGGCAGAGAGAGGGGGGCGCGGGTCAGCAGGGGGGCGGCGCGGCCCGGGGCGCCCCCTCGCCGAGGGGAGGGAGATGGGGAGGGGCAGGAGGGAGGAGGGCGTGCATGGCGGGGAAGGAGGGCGCGGCCGACGGGCCCCCTCCGCCGCTGCCGCAGTCCGAGGGGCGGGCGCGGCGCTGCGGCGGCGAACCCCCGCCAAATTCCCTCCCGACGCAGAGGGCGCGCCAGCGGGGCGGGCCCCGCCGCCCACACAATGGCCCCGCCGCGGCGGAGCCCCGCGGCACCCCCAGAGTCCCCCCAGGTACTTACAATTGTGCCCCACTCGGTCACCCGCTCCTTCACCACATGCTTCACGGCAACCTGCAGAGCGGGGAGAAAGGAGGCGCCGTGAGCGGCGGGGCGGGCTCACCCTGCGCTCCGCCGCCGAAGGGCCGGGCCGGCCGCGCCCGCAGATTCCCGCGCCCGCAGATTCCCGCGCCGCGATCCCGCCCGCCGCCCCGCTCCTCACCGGCAGCCCGTCGGCGATCCTGCTCCCCGCGTACACGGTGCCGAAGCCCCCGCTGCCCAGTACGGAGCCCACCTGGTAGACTTTATCAAACGGCTCCTTCTCCACTTTCACTGGGTAAACGAGAGGGAAACACCCGCGTTAGTGTCCGCAGTCGCGCTGCGCCCGACATAAAAAAAAAACCCACAACCAAAAAAAAAAAAAAACAACCACAAAACACCAAAAAACCCCTCAAAACCAAAAACCCCACAAATAGTCTGCCCAGCGGACACGTACTGTGAGCGCCGCCCCGATTCCGACCAAGGGTTTTTTTTAAAATATATTGTCTTCTTCAATTAAGAAAAAAAAAGCAAAAAAGAAAAAGAAAATAAAAACAAACGCAGCTCCGGGAGCTGCGAGATGCCGGCCCCGGCACCCCGGTAACGCGGGGTCGACCCGCGCCCACCGGCGCGGCGCTGGCAAGGGACACCCCAGCCCCGTACCTGGCTGGAGGATCTTCACGGGCAAGTGGTCCATGCTGGGGCTGCAGATGTGGGCCAGCGAGCCGAACTTAGAGAGCAACATCTTCCGAAGGGAGGAAAACGGCGAGTCCCCAGCGGTGGCTCCGCCGGCGTCCTCCCGGCTCAGCGCTTGGCGCGGCTCTCCTCGCTCCGGAGCCGGCGGAGGGCGGCTAGCCGCCGATATCTTCTGCGCAGCTCCTTCCTCGGCCGGGAGCGAACACCGACGGAGTCCTAGGGGGGGGGGTCCCCGCCGGAGCGATCCAGGCGCCGATCGCACCAAGTCCTCGGGAGAAACGCAGTCAGCGAGCGCGCCGCTCCCGCGCTCCCTCTTCCACCCGGCGAGAGCCGCTCGGGACGCAGGCAGGTACAGGCAGTAGAAGAGCCCTCCCCGGAGGCAGGCGAGTCTGGGGGGTGCAGGGCCGCGTGTGGAGCCCGCCCCTGCGGGGGCCGCGGCGGCAGGAGCGGGCTGGGCGCCGCAGTAGAGCCGTGGCGGGCGCAGGACCGACCCCGCCGCCGCCGAGCTGCCCGCGCGCTTCTGAGCCGGCGGCGCCGCCGAGCCGCCTCTTAACTCCCAATATTTTGGTGCGGGCAGAGTGCGGCGAGCGCGCCAAGGATATCCCTCCGCGGGGGAGGGGAAGGGGGGAACACCTCTCCCCGCCGTCCCCGCCGCCCCCTCCCCTCCGCGCCGGGGGCGCCCGCGGGGCGGCGGCCACGACTGCTGCGTCCCGTACCCGCCCCACCGCGCGGGCGGGCGCGGGCAGGGCGGGGGTCTGGGAACTACTTGTTTGTAGTAAGCGGCGCGCAGAGTTACAGCCTGTCTGCAAGGGAACGCATCACACATTAGCGACGCAAAAAAAAAAAGAAAAGAAGGAAAAAAAAAAGGCAGCGCGGGGCGGGGGGGGATCGGGGGATCCTCCCGCGTGCGTTAGCGCCGCGCGCGGCCAATCGCCGCGCGCCCTTTCAAAGGGCTCCCAGTGCGGCCAATGGGGAGCGCCCTCATTTGCATGCGGTGGCGCGCGGCCGGGCGGCGGCAGGGCGGGAATGCCGTGAATGCCGCGGCGCCCAACGCGCCCCGCCCCGCCCCGGGCTGCGGGAAGGGCGCTGCGAGCCCGGCCGGGCCGGACCGCCGCGGCCGGGGCTGCGCGGGGGCGGGATGCCAACTGAACGGGGCACGGTGGCTCTCCGGAGCCGGCCTGTAGCGTAGCCCAGGCGCGGCGGTTCAGCCAGCCGGTGCTCCCCTGTCAGCACGCGGCACTACCCCGCCCTCCGCGGCGGTTCCCCCTCCCGGGCGCTGCCCCTTCGGTTCGGCGCAGCCGGCGCCGTGCCAGCGCGGGGGGACGCCGGCGCCTGCCCTCCGCGCCCGCCTCCCTCAGTCACCTCCCCTGTGCGGAAGCCCCGCGGGGCCGGTGCGGCGCGACGGCGGGCGCCGCAGCCCCGGCGGCGCGACTCGGCTCAGAGGAGCTCACGGCTTCTCCCCGCTCCCCGTCCCGCCGAGGCGCCGCGCCGTGAGAGGGCACAGAGCTGCTCCCCTTCCCGGCGCTGCCGCCTCCGCCCTGCCCGCCCCGTCCCGCAGGGGGCGCTGGATCAACAGGAATCGCCGCGAGGGCGCGTCCCGCCTACGGCGCTCGCGGGGTCCCCGCGGCCGGTCCCGGAACGGGTGTTTTGGGCCCCGCCGCTGTGAGGGGAGACCGAGGCAGCTGGGGGAGCCCAGGGGGAGAGGGAAGCCCGGGGGCATCGGGAGGACCTTGGCGAGCGTCTGTCCAGCAAAGCCGTGGGCCGCTGCTTTAGAAACTAATGAGTGCGGTGCTGGGCGGGCAGTAATATCTCAATCTCCAGCAGCTACTGAGAGCCCAGCCCAGACGCGTGTGAACACCACGAGGTCTGCAGACACCCCCCAGCACCTGTCACACACCGCGGGCCAGGTGCACAACGCGGAAAAAAATGGAGATATCGGTACTCCACGGGGATCCCCAACGTGAGGGTGTTTTTGGACAACCACTTGGCAGCCCTTCCCACCCTGAGCCTTGCAGTTGGCATTGTCTGATAATAGTAGTGCTGCAATCTCGGGCAGTCGTACCCATAAACAAAGCAAGGGCTTCTAGGGAGAGGTAATTTCTTTTATTAGATTAGATCAGCTGATGTAAAGGTCAAGTTTTCAGGCGCGGTTTCAACCCTTCATGTCCCAGAATGTATTTTTTGAAGCTAGATCAGTTAGGCTACGAAAGGTACTACCTCTCTTGCAGACCATGGTGTTTGCAAAGGCTCCAAAATAAACCACGCAGTTTATTGAGTAGCTGAAAAATTCAGGAGGTTTCATGCTTATGAATTATTTTTTTTTCTTAAAACTAATGAATTGAATTTATCAGATAAAGCAATAAGAAAGGTGCTTTTTTGTATTATTATTGTTTTTATTTGCATTAGATATCCTGCCTTTTGGCTGCCTCAAATAACATTAAATAAGTTTTTAGCAAGTTTCTCCTGATAGTGGTATAGGCATGCTATTCTTATGTTTATTGCTGCTGAAATGTAAACAACTACAAAGAATAGATTTCATGATCTCACAGTACATGTTCCAGGCTTATTTTAAAATATTTAACTGTATCTGCCTTTTGCTGTACCCCTTGTCAGTGGCTTGTTATGAGTATTGTTTTAAATGGAGAGGAAGTGTTTCTCACTTCCAAAATCAAATTTCAAGTTATTGAAATTTTTAAGTAGAGAAAACTGGCATGAAATATTAATATATGTAAGTGCTAATTATTTAGGGAATTAACACTGCAAGGTGTTATTACTACTTTTTTACATGGCAAAACATGAAAAATCATGCATGTATCCTAGTCTGCAAATGTAAAAACACTGGGCTTTTTCATTCTGACTATATTTGGAATTTCTTAAATCAATCTTTATGTTGCCAATCTGTAGTAAATCAGTCACACACTTGCCTTGAACCTGTTCAGGAAAATGATACAGTTCCCTCAAAATCCTGTTGAGTTTAAGCTACATCCTCTTCAGCTGTGTCAGCTGTAATATTTTGAGTCAAAAGAACATGGCATACCTTTACACATCTACATTTGTAGCAAAATGCTAATTAAAAATTCCATGATCAATTCTGGCATTGATGTAACTCCCCGTCTGAATTGTATTTTCACAATAGTGTAAAAGGGAGGTTATGACGTATCTAACATTAAAGAAAACAAGGTAGTTGCTCTTAAAAAAAAAAAAAAGAGTGATGGAGGGGTATTTGTTCTTCATTCACTTTATTTTGGCAGACAGGCATTTAACTTGTATACAGCTACAAGCATCTTGGTTTGACAGAATTACAGATGGATCCCAGACATGGAATTTACCCTGTCTTTACACATAAGCCTTTCATGGGTTTGTGGTACTCCTTTGATCTGACTTGGAACATGCAGTTCAGTGGTCCCAAACAATTATAGTTGCAGAAATATCTTATAAACTAGTTTTGGCCACTTTAGCAGTGGCTTTGCAACTATAAATGGAAAATTGTTTGTGGGTAGGATGCCAGTTTGCTGTAGAATTCATTTTTTCTGTGCAACAGTCCCCAAGGACTGAGTTTGTCAGGCAGAGAAATATGGAAGAGCCATGGGAGTTTCTGCTTGCTGAACAGTACTACATTCAGGCTACCTTTTAATGTCTGTATGGAACTCAGTTCAAAGTTTGCTGTGGCACATCATCACCAGGTACTGCCCTGGTGACATTAATGGGCTGTAATATGTACTTACAGCCTTTGTAGATCTGCATGAAACTACCAAAATGCATCTGTTTTCATAATAAGAACATAAGGAATGTTGCTAAGCATGCTCTGGCAGTAAATGCCCATTAAAGTTGATAAGAATATTGGTATTCTTAGGTCCCTCAACCTCCTTATATGTCAAAGCTTCTAGCTGCCTTAATAACCCTTTGCTCGATTCTCTTCAGTCTCTCTTTTATTTGGCAAGAGAACAAACTGAACACAGTGCTCTAGATGTGGCTTCATATGTGCTGAATAGAGGGCAATAATCATGTCCCTTGACCTGCTGGCTATGGTCTTGCTAATGCACTCCAAGATGTGGTTACTCTTCATTACCACAAGCACACGCTGCTGACTTCATTGGTTTGTGGTCCGCTGGGTCCTCTCCTGCAGAACCGTTAGTTCCAGCCTGCACTTCTCCATAAGTAGATCCTGTCCCAGATGCAGAACCTTGGCATTTATCTTTTTGGAAGCTCAATTCCCCTGATTTGGCGTCACCTTGTACTTCCAAAGGGTCTCATCATGCAGGTCACAGATGAAAACGTTAAATAATATCAGTCTATGTTTTGATGCCAGGAAATACCCTTGGAATTGCCTGCTAATTGGACTTGAAACAGTTGTTCTCTACCTCTTGAGGCCTGTGATCTGGTCAGTTTTTAATCGACCTTGTAGTCCACCTATATCTGGATGCTGAAACACTCTATCAAAGGCCTGCCTAAAGAAAAGAGGAGCAACATCTACTCTAACCTCACCAAGAGAGCCTGTAAAGCAGTTGTTGAAGGCAATCAGAGTGGCTAAGTACACTTTGCCCTTGGGAAATTCAAGATGGCTGCTCTCAATAACGTTTTTGTTGTTGTGGGAATGGAAATGATTTTCATGAGTACTTGCTCCATAATTTTCCCAGCAACTGCGAGAAGGTTGATCAGCCTTTCATCACCCAGATACTCCTTATTGCAATTTTCTAAGACAGATGTAACATTTTTGCAGTTGTCAGAAGCCTCCTCGGATCACTGTGACCTTTCACAAGGGAGAGAATGCCCTTCCAATGACTTTTGCTGGCACTCTTAGTACTCTCAAATGTATCCTGTCCAATCCCATGAACTTGTATGACATTTCTAGCTTGTTTAATTAGACCCTGACTTATTCCTTGCTACTTGACATGGAACTCTGGGAGGCCTACGGGCAGACTATGCCAGTAGATACTGAGACAAAGTGAGTACATGTGTGCTGTGTCACAAGGTCACCTTCTGCATTCAGCAGGGGGCCTAGATTTTACTCAGTCTCCCGTTTTGCTACAAAAGTGTCATTACCAATGACATCCTTCACCAATTTTAACTGCACGGAAGCATTGGCCCCCTAATTCCATCCCTGTGCATCTGGGCAATGCTCCTGTATTCCTTCTCATCATGTGCCCCTTCCACTGGTCCCATATGCTTCCTTTCTGTTGTTGAGCTCAGTTATATACGCACTGCACTGCTAAGGAAGGCTCCTGCTGTAGCTGCTTATTTGTTTGCAAATTAGGATGTATTACAGATATGTCTGACTCTGCCAGATCATTTGTTAGGACACTCTTTTCAGCAACTTCAGTGCTTTTCTTCTGAAAAAAAGGAAAAAAGAAGTGTGTCTTATGGAGCCACAGCCGCCCTTTATTTCTTTACATTTAAGAACACATTGCTAGAATTAAGAATGCTTAGAGACAGGATCATAGAATAAGCTGAGTTGGAAGGGACCGATCAGGATCATTGAGTCCAGCTCTTGGCCCTTCACAGGACACCCCAAGAGTCACACCATGTGTCTGAGAGCATTATCCAATGCTTCTTGAACTCTATCAGGCCCAAGCCTGGTGCTGTGGCCACTTCCCCGGGGAGCCTATTGCATTGCTCAACCACCCTCTGGGTGAAAAACCCTTTCCTAATATCCAACCTAAACTTCCCTTAACTCAGCTTCATGCTGTTTCTCTGAGTCCTGTCACAGGTCACAAGAGTGAAGAGATCAGTGCCTGCCCCTCCACTTCCCCTCATGAGGAAGTTGTAGACTGCAATGAGGTTCTCCCCTCAGACTCCTCCAGGCTGAACAGACAAACTGACCTCAGCCGCTCCTAGTATGGTTTCCCCTCCAGACCCTTTACCATCCTCATTGCCCTCCTTTGGATGGTCTCTAATAGCTTAACATCTTTTTTATACTGTGGTGCCCAAAACTGCACAGAGTACTTGATATGAGGCCAGCCCAGTGCAGAGCAGAGCGGGACAATCACTTCAGTCAACCAGCTGGTGATGCTGTGCCTGATGCCCCCCAGGACACAGTTGGCCCTCCTGGCTGCCAGGGCACTACTAACTCATTCAGCAGAAAGATGTTGACATCTCGATCAGTAATTGACCTTACGTTTCCACATATCTGGCACAATCTTTCCTCTTTATAATTCAAAATACCAAGTGTATTCGGTCAAAGTTGATTCCTACCACTAAGCATTAGTGAGACCAATACTGCGGTACTGTTAAAAGAAGTTGAAAAACGGAAAAGGCTTTCAAGGTTTAGGACTGGTGTCTTAAAAAACGAAGCTCTAGTAGCTCAGTCTATTTTGTTTATTTCATAGAAGGTTAAGCAGTAACCTCTTACCATCACAGTCTAGAAGTATCTACTTTTTTTTTTTTTCCTCACCTGGTATTTTCTAGCTCTGTAAGTCACACAGGAAGAGTTTCCCAGCCTGGGAACTGAGAGAAAACAACAAGCTATAGAAGTAAAGTACAGGCAGGTAACAGAGGCTTACTGTGGATGTAGCTCTCTACATCCGTCTTAATTGAAGGCCTAATGTTGAAAGTGGATTTAAAATAAGACAAGAAGATATGCTTATGTGTAAAAAGAACTTACAGATTTGATGCAGAATTTGCATTAGATATCATGACATTGTGTGAAGGGAAGTCAGACTGGAAAGTCTCTGAATCATTAATATTTATGACTCCAAGAGCATGGCTCTGCACAGAACTGAGTTCTCAGGATTTCATCTTCCACTGTTATGCAGGTGGCACATTGTATTCAGTAGAAAGATTGCATAATTTCAGCAGCTGTTTTCCCTGCTTCAAAAAATTTATTGAAGAACTAAAGTGGGATCAGGAAGGGTAATGAGAGTAAATGAGGATATGAAAAAAACTCTCATTTGAAAAATTAGGCCTTTTTTCACTTTGGAGGGAAGATCAAGAAAGGGGGCGCAGTAAAATAACGGTCTAAGTACGGTAGATCAGATGATTGTGTTCTCTCTCATTTAACATGAGCTAAGGAACATCAAGCAGAATTAAAAGGTAACTTTCAAAACTGATAAACCCCCCCCCCCCCAACCTGTAATTACCTCTACATATAAAACTTGTAATTAGGCCATGGAACTCACTGCCAAGTCACAAAGGCCAAGAATGTAACAAGCGTAAAAAGAGTATTGTGTTTTTAGTGATAACAAGAATATTCAGAATTATAATTGGTGGATAAAAATAGCAGAAGGGCTATTAAGTCTCAAGTTTCAATGTGGAAACCAACTTTGTCTTGTGGAATGAGTTGATACTGCCATTGGCAAATCAATGAATAAAGAATGTTAGGAGTAAGAAATATGGTCCACCTCTGCCTGCTCTGGAGTCTTTGTACAGAGTGAGCCAAAGCAGTAGAGTAGTTTGTATAACAAGCAATTCTTAATAAAGTCCTGTATTTTCTGCTTTAATTTTGTTTGTGTCGGTAGTGTTATATTTAAACTGTTGCAATGATGTGAAAAATTGATTTTGGTGTTTTGTTCAATGGGATAGTCTGGATGAGCGTTTTTCAAACTATAATCTATGCATTGATGGAAATAATAAAACATCACAAAGTGTTCAATGATTTTTGTGTTTGCCCACAGGAACCAAATAAAATCAAGGAGGGAAAAAAGAGAAGTAATAAAAAAAACAAACAAGGTTTACTTATATTTATTTTTTCATAAAATTATCAAGTGGCAAAAGTAGGTGAATACATAATTCTTCCATTAAAATTAGAGAAATATTGGAACAGATGATCTCTAAGGATTGTCTGTAGAAATTTAGAGGGAAATTGACAGTATGGGATGAAGCAAAAAAGTATTGGTTTTGTGATCATTTTTGAATTTTACAAAAATATTAGAGTACAGATGGAACTGGATACTGTTCTACTTTCCCTTTTCAATTTTGAAATGTGAGGATATAAAAGCCATATCTGAGTTGTCACCGTCATAGCTAAAAGATTTAGATAATTCCATTGTATCTCTGACGTGACCCAAAAGGCATATAGCTGTGATCCCAGTAAAATAATTCAGTAATTTGTTAGTAATAAATTCATTACAACAGACAGTGGCAGTACTAATGTGTCTTTCTATATTTGAGAATGGATGAAAGAATTTAATTGGTTTTCAATAATTATAATGATAATAATAATAAAATTGCTCAAGACTTGCAAAAAGAGACAACAAACAGAGCTCTTGCCAAAAGAGACAATATACAGAGCTGTGAGCTCTTCATTTGATCTTTCTTGAATCTTGACACTAAATTTAATCCCAAACATAATACCAACATTGTAAACCAAAATATTATATTTATATGGTTGTATGCTACTAATTTCTACTTGATACAGAGAGATATTTCTATTTTTAAAAGGAAGAGGGGTACTTTAAAAGATGGTTTGTGGAGGAGTTAAATCAAGAACTGTTCTAATAATATAGTAGTTGTAATATGAAAGTAATGGAATAATTTCACATTTTAAGTGCAGTAGGTGGATGCACTTCGGAACAACACTTAAAGTTTTCAACCAGTTTTATAACTATGTAAGTTCCTAATTAAGGCTTGATGAGCCAAAATTCAACAGAGAAAAGCATTCAGACCTTTCCTACTATCTTAGTGTCACTGTATGTGTGCTTCCACCTCCACTTTCTCCACTTCAGTTTCTCAACCACTCTGTAATGAGAAAAATACCATAGAGTTACTGTAATCACTGAAATAAGATCTGTCCTTTGAACCACATACAGGAGGGAACCACCAGATTACTTTGTATGGGTGTGCCCCAGTTTTCTGACTGACAAACTACCGGTGTTCCTGGTCTTTGCTAATCTAAAAGGATGTAATTATTAACCAGCAAAAACTCCAGTCCTGCATGTGCATCCCACGTGTAGTCCTCGTGGCTGCTACTGTTGTTGGTATCAGACACAGAACAGCATCATTAGTAAGCTGAAATGGTGTGTGTGCCTTTGTACAAAGGATCATAAATACTGTGCTAGTGTATGTAATTGATGACAAAAGTTCATGTGGAGGAGAAGGTTGCGTATTGAGTACATTTTTCAGGAAGCATTATTACTCTTGTCAGAATAGGCTGCCCTTTCTATTTTTTGAAGTCAGATTATGAGAAGAATAATTCTATTTAGCATATACAAAACATCGATACCTGGTTGGTTAATGTACTGTTAAAATAATAAAACAAAATGATGGGAAGGAATGAGTATCCCTAGATGATCTTTGATCAAGGCTCAGCTGAATGTACTCCAACATTTGTACTATAATTAAAAACACAGTGGCTGTCCTTGCTCAATATTTTACTCATAGATAACTAAAGTATGTAGCCTAAACTGCATATGACTGTGTGATCAAAGGACACTTTACTGTGTCTTATTAGTAGTAGTACACTAACTTTATGATAATAATATTTCATTTTCTGTTGTGTTTCTGTGGACTTCACAAAGAATATCGTACTTTATGTTATGTTAATCAATGTCTTATATTTTTTTAATTGTTTCCTAAATGTTAAAATTTAACAACAAATATACTACAATGCTATTCCATTTCTGAAAGGATGATTTCACTCATATTTCAAGATACTAAGTCTTTTATGCCTGATCTAAAATGTGTCCGCAGAAAAACGACAAAAGGTAACACAATTGGACAACAAAAGCTGGGACATACAAGACAGTAGGTTGAAGAAAAACATGTATTATTTGAGGGGTTTTGATGGTAACTTTTGACCAACTCTCAGTACAACTGTGGACATTAATCAGAAAGAAGGTTATGTCTAAAGAGGCACCTAATAGGGTTTGGCAGAGGGCAACTACATACACTTGTGAATGAAACTTTGTCTGTAGTGAAAGTACGAAAATACTGTGGTTAGGGACTTACAAAGGAAGGGAAGATCTGTGTCCTAGACTCTTGGCACTAAGAGGCACAGCTGTAGGTACTGAGGAAGGTCTTCTACTTACCAGGCTAATGGTGCTCTGACTGTGTCCACCCTCTGAAGCAAAGACTGTGTAATTTTCGACACAAGATTCCATGGACACCAAAATGGAGTCCTCTAATAACTTTTGTTTATCTTAGGTATGTTCAACAGTAAAGTGATTCTTGAGGGTAGATAATGTTAATTATTCTTGAGCCTTGAGAACTTAAATTCCAAATGAAATTACAATTAAGTCATTCTGTGTCCTTCCTGGTTAGGGTAACCTTGTGTGATGGAAGAATGCTGGACTCCAAATCCAGGTCCAGCAATAATTTCTGTATTTATTCTACAAAAGGACACTGTTATACTAGGATATAAAATGTATATTTCAAGTGAGGTGTAAAAGAACAAAGTTATCTTCATTTAGGACTGATTGATACAGAAAAAAAAAGGTATTGAAGGAGCTGGTAACAGTGTTGAACATGCTGCTAAAAATATGCTTTAACTGGTACTGAAGTAGAAGCTGTATATAATTACTGTTTTGATGGAACAGAAAACTGTAAAAGACTGAGTGGCATGACTGCAAGAAAGTGAGTAGAAAAGCCAAAGCTGTATCCAGCACTGCTTAGGCCAGGGAATGGTGACTAGGACTCTTTTCCTGGATGACACTTGAGAAGGAAACGGATGACAAACACCACTCTCTCTATTCCACAAGTAGCGAGGGCAGCTAACAGCACTCTGCTTCTGAAGACTTAGGCTGTGATACTGAGTCTGACAATATTTAGCAGTTCAGGATCTGTATTTAAAATACATGTGAGAAAGCCTGCATAGACAGTTCTAATTAAGGTCAGAGACTGAGATATCTAGCACTTTCAGTAAGAACTGTGGCCTCCATTACTGTGTAGAGTTTGGGTTATCTCCTCACATGGAAAACCTCTGTCTTTCACTCTTGTTACTCCTGCTTCACTCAGAAGTGCTAATATGTTGTTTTAGGTGAGCTAGCAATGAACTACATCAGTTTGAGTAAATTGTTCCGGATAAATGCAACAGCTTGCTGTAACACTTCAGTGAGGTATCAACCACGCTTCCGGAGAGGCAACCAACAGGAATGTACACAATTGTATACTGCCCTCTCATACAAACTGGAAGAGGCTGCCCAGGGAAGTGGTTGAGTCACCATCCCTGGAGGTATTTGAAAGGTGGGTAAACATGGTACTTAGGGACATGGTTTAGTGGTGGACTTGGCAGTGCTTGGCAGTTTATGACTGGACTCCATGATCTTAAGGGTCTTTTCCAACCTAAATGATTCTATGAAATTGTGAGTGGAAGTAATATTTGATGGGCCTAAATAATACACATTAGCAATTCCCCATTTGATTGATAGTCCTGTTGCAGCTGTACCACTAGTTTGCCTTGCATCATAACACGTCTACCTTTGAAGCATTTGCAAAGAAAATTCCAAAAAGTAAAACAAAAAGCCATTTTGGAGTCTTCAAAATGTGTTGAAATTCTCGAGGATCCAGAGGACTCATTATTTTGGAACGCTTGGTAGAAAGTAGCCCAGGCCTTTTTTTTTTTTTTTTTTTTTTTTTTTTTTTTGTGTGTGTGTGTGTGTGTGTGATTATTTTTAATTGCTTGTCTTCAACATCATTCTTAGCTAATATTGGAAAAGGAAATATATATCACCATTATTTTATGGTACAAAGGCACACTTAACTGTTCCAAATATAAAGAGAAACATGCTGAACACCTCTGCCTTTTCCCACATGATGAACAATTTTGTCATCTGCCTTTTTTGATGTAATTTATATTCTTGCTACCTCTGTAACAACATTGACAAGAATTAGGATTTCTTTTACTCCCAATTTTTATCAAAAAATCCAATTTTTCCTTATTGAACACAGATTCTTTCTGCCTATAGTTTTAATTTCCCCTGTTACCTGGTTTTCTTAACATATGTTTTACATTTTTTAATTCCATATTTAATTACTGTTCTTTGCCATCTGTCTGCAGGGAAATTTGGTATATCTATATTACTAATACTAAAAAAAAAAGAAAAATGTGAGAAAATAATAAGTTCCTACATTGTGAAAGCTTGTGAAATGCATAGGCTGAAGGTAGTGTCTCTGAATTTTAAATCTAAACTTTCATAATTACTAATCTGTCCTGTAGAAGAGAATGAGTCAATGTTGAGTTGTTTGCCATACAACTGCTTTTCATATCATTTCATAGAAGATGAAATTTCTGGTGAAAAAGACAATTTAAATTCATGATATGAATGTTGAAATCTATGTTTAGGTGTGTAAGAAGTACCTGTCTGAGAGCACTTGCAGACCAGATTAAAGTCCAGTATTTATTACTTCCTTCAGTCTTGTGCTTTGCCCCTGAGAAGGCCACTGCCACCCTTGGGACAAAGGTGGCTAATGCACCTGTTGATGTGTCTGTGACAATTTTTAGGTTTGATCATTAAAATAAAGCAATCTTTATCTGAATCATTTTAGCTGAGATTTTCCTGAAGAACAATAAATCTTGTGTTATAAAAAGTATAATTTAGTTATGGTTTCTTTAAATTCTGTGCACGTAAAAAAAGGCAAATTTTAGTTCTGGCAGACCACCTCTAATAATTCCCAAGAGAAGCTGTGTTATGTCTGCTGACATTTATTGTCATATTATTTTGACACTTTTGTGTTTATTCCCACAGTGCTTCACAAGGATTTCAGGCCCAGGTCTAATTTCTTAAATCATGAATTTTCTCCACTGAACTAAAAAGGATTTCCATTGCTATCAGAGAGATTTAAATAAGACTATTGCAGACACATCTATGCAATTGTGGTCTTGCTGTCCTATAATTTCTAATGATTCCCATTGCATACTTTGGTTTGTTGGAGCAAATGAACCTTTTTCACCCCTTTGTGCTCAGGACAAAGAGGTAATAGAACAAAGATTGACCAGCCTTGAGGGTCATATATCTAAAAAAATAGACTTAACTGAGTGCAGTCAAATATCTTGTACTTAGTTTCATTTTTAATTTCACTTGTCAAATTATATTTTATAGCTCTCATATCTTTTTTTGTTTGTTTGTCTTTGGTGTGTGGGTACATAGTTATCAATATTGCCAAACTTTGCCCTTTGACAGGAAGTAATAATCAGTGTAAGGATTAAAGAACAAATGCAATTCATTGCCTGCTCTGGTTTCAGAATTACACACTGCAGATTACAGAATGTCATAACATATTGGGTTTTGCTGTATAACATGATACAAACGGGCATGATATGCTTTAGGACTGTAATAAGAAATCATAGAACACATTAGAAGTGAATGAAAAAGCTTTCTTCTTAGACTAGTTGTCACTGTAATGAGTCTCTTCTTAACTTCATACTTCTAAATGCCATAATAGTGTTAGTAATAGTGAATGCCATACCAACTCAAGGATCAAAACAGCTTTCATAATGTATGAAGGAACAAACAATGTCTGATACACTTGTGGTTAAACTCTACCACTTAATGTGCAGCGACAGGCAAAATATTGCTTACTGCTTCCTTCATACAAAAACAAGATGGCAGAAATCTAGTATTCAAAATTCCCTACGTACACCTTCAGTATGTCTTCATACTCTAACAAGAGGACCATTATATTCTCTTTGGCCAAGGGGCTACTACAGACTATACCTACTGCTTTGGTAAATTGCAAATGCTAATTTATTAAATCGCCTTTCATTCTGAAGGTTCCTTGTGTGCCTGCTCTTATACCAGTGGTGAAGAGCTGCATCAGCAGCTTCATCAGCAAATAGGGTACCTCTCTTCTAACCTCTCTGAAGATATCTGAAGGCAGAACGCTTGAACATTGCTTCCTCCTTGTTTTGGTGATGACATCTGTTCTTCCCAAAGATGTGAGTATGTCATGCCAAGAGCATAAGAGGCACTCCTAAAACATTTTTTTACGCAAGGTAGTGTCACCTTCTGCCAAAGTTTTTGGCCTTGTTGTAAGACTGATTTGCTCTGGCAAAGTGGTAATCTTACTCATTTTTCTTCTGTTTGAAAGGAGAAGAACAAGAGAGAAATAGTGTATTAAAACCTTCTACAAATCTCTTGAAGTATGACTTGACCCAATGGTACTATATTATAAAAAATAGTTTTGTGTGTCTTTCAGATACTGTGGATTTTTTTAAGAAATAAGGAATGGATAAAGACCAAAGAACACTGACATAGTGTGAAGGCACAGTAGTGCACATACTTCTAGATGTTGGCTTGATTGAGCTCTTCAAGGGCACCCTAAGATGTCTAGGCTGCCTGTGAATTTGCCTTGAAGGTCTTGTGCTCTGAGAAATCAAGAAAGGAGACTCTTGGAACTAAATGCTGATGCACTCAGGAAAGCTGGGAGTTATAGCATCACTGTACAGTACGTTCAGTTAAAGTGAAGTGCTAGGATGGATGAGATTTTTTTGTCCATCTTTCTCTTAGTATTTCTTCTATCTTCACAGCTAACATCATTGCTGGAACTGTAGAGCTCCCCTTGAACATGGACCATCAGTTTTCCTGTAAGAATACCTGTTTTCCTAATAGGCCTTCATATGCCTGACTGGACTGCATTATTGGGTGCTACTGTGGAAGGAGGTGCTCTTTTTCCCTTCCTGCCTATTTCTACCCACACCGTTCCCAGTGCTTTAATGTTAGTGCCTGGTAGAACTGTGGTTGATGTATCCCTTTGTTATTATAGAACTAGACTAGTAAAGCAATAACCAAGCTCAGTGCACTTAGATACATGTTGTCTGTCAATCATTAAGGTGATCAGGTACAGCAAGGTAAAGACAACACTGCAACAGCCACCAAGTATATTCCCTTAGGCTGCAGTAACACATTTTTGAGTGTTGTTTGGTGGCAGCAGGAGATTATTTAAGTCAAAGCTACTGTGGTCCAGTCATTATTGGCTGTATATCTTTAATTTCACCTTTATGCTGACACTTATGCTTCTCTAACTGGGAGGTGATCTCAGAAATTCATCTTTTCACCTTTTGTTGAAACCCTGTGGTGGGCTGACCCTGGCTGAGTGCCAGATACTCATGAAAAGCTGCTCTGTCACTTCCCTTCCTCAACTGAACAGGGAAAAGAAAATCTCATGGGTCTTGATAAGGATAGGGAGACATCACTCACCAATTACTCTCATGGGCAAAACTTGATTTGGGGAAGTTAGTTTATTACCAATCGATCAGAGTAGGATAATGAGAACATTACAATTAAATCTTAAAAATCTTTCCTCCACCCCTTAACAGGCTTAACTTTACTCCTGAATTCTCCATCTTCTCCCCACCTAAGCAGTGCAGCAGGATAGGGAATGGAGTGTGTGGTCAGTTCATCATGAGTTGTCTCTACTACTCCTTCCTCCTCAGAGGGAGGACTGCTCACACTCTTTCTCTGCTCCAGTATGGAGTCTCTGGCATGGGAGACAGTCCTCCACAAACTTCTCCAGTGTCAGTCCTTTCCACAGGTTGCTGTTCGCTATGAACTGCTCCAGCGTGGGTCCCTTCCATGGGGTGCAGTCCATCAGGAACTGGCTGCTATAGTGTGGGTCCCCTGCAGGGTCATAAGTCCTGCCAGAAAACCTGTTCCAGCATGGGCTTCTTTGTCCATGGGTCCACAGGTCCTACCAGGAGTCTGCTCTAGCATGGGATTCCCACAGGGTCACAGCCTTCTGCTCCAGTGTGTGGTCTTCCAGGAGCTGCGGGTGGATCTCTGCTCCAGTGTGGACCTCCATGGGCTGCAGGGCCACAGCTGCCTCACCATGGTCTTCACCATGGGCTGCAGGGGAACCTCAGCTCCAACACGTAGAGCACCTCCTCCCCCTCCTTCTTCACTGACCTTGGTGTCTGCAGGGCTTTTTCTTTCCCATATTCTCACTCCCATCTCTGGCTGCAACTGCTGCTGTGCAGCTTCTCTGCTGCTTCTTAACTGTGTTATCCCAGAGGTGCTGTCACTGATGGTCTCAGCCTTGGCCAGTGGTGGGTCCATCTGGTAGCTGGTTGGTGAGGCAAAGGACAACCAGTTTCAGGAATGGAAAAAATCCTGTAAGAAGTGGATCCAAGAAGGAAATGAAGAAAGCTTTGTTGCAAAATAGAGCTGCAATTGACTTTTTACTCTTAATAAATGGCCATGGGTGTCAAGAGTTTGAGGGCCTCTGCTGTCTCAACTTTTCTGACCATTCTAAATCTATTCATTCCCATATCAACCAACTGCAGTCTTTAGTTCACGAAATCCGCCAAGATGATAGCCTATCTCTTGATGATCTTTTCAGCTGGCTACCTCTTCAAGGTCTTTCCTCCACTGTTAGAAAAATCATTATAATCTTATTATTAGGATATTTTGTTATTGCACTCTTTGTTTGTGTCTTTCCGTGTCTATTCAGTTGTGCCAAAAATTTCCAATCAGTAAAAGCATATCTAGCTATAGAAAATAAGAAAGGAAGAAATGTGGCAAAGGACAACCAGTTTCAGGAATGGAAAAAATCCTGTAAGAAGTGGATCCAAGAAGGAAATGAAGAAGCAAACCAAAGTGCTTTAAAATCAGAAGTTATTTCTAAGGTGTAAATAAGTTACGAAATGGATCCTTTGTTATGTTTTCACTGAGTTACCCTTTCCCCTTCCCAGAAACCTCCTAGAACCCCCAGAATCCCTAAAACTGTCCCTAAAAGTTTGTATAAGTTTACCTATTGGCTGTTTACCTCTGGATCCTCATTGGTTGCAGATAACAACCCACAAGGACCTATAAATGGCTAAACCCAGAACAATAAACCCTCTTTCTTGCCCTGCTCCTTGTGGATTTCATATGTCTCCTTCAGGCATATGAAGGTCCTGGGGGGAGGGGTGAAAGGGGGAGTGTTTTCCCTCCGTTGCCGCAGGTTGGCATTGGCTCCATCAGACATGGGGAGAGATTCTAGTAGCTTCTCACAGAAGCCACTCCTGTAGCCTCTACCCCAACTACCAAAATCTTGCCACACAAAGGCAATACAAGTGCTTTGGTGAGTCATGATAGCAGCCATTGTGCCTTTTGTTCTTTCCTACCCAGTTCTCTCTGCCTTTCCTCATCAAGACTTATCCTTCTGGAAAACAGATTCCTCAGTGACCAGTCCCATGAATGATATGTGGAGTATTATGCAGCTCTGAGACTCAGAAGTATGTGATAGCCAACTATTTAGGTGTTGCACTCCTTTCTTTATTGCAACTACTTCACAAGTGTTTTTTCAGTAGCCATGTTAGAAGGTGCCACACATGAGAATGTCTGAAGGCTTCGAATATTTATTGTGTCACAAATTATTTCTTCTGGGTTATCAAATATGGAGGAATTTGAAGGAATATGGATGAATTTCCTGTGGAATCAGAAAGGTAGTGTATCCCATCCTTCACTGTGGAACAGCTTTCAGTTCTCTTCTGTGAGAGAACAATCTAAACACCCTGTTCAGATCCCATAAACTAGTAGGAGGAAATCTGTTTGTCCAAATGTCAAATTCCAACAACACTGCAACATTCAGTTCCCAGGTTTTGTAATTGTACAGAAGCCCATGTGCTCTACTAAGTAGATAGAAACCAATAAGCAAAAATGGCAGAAAGAACCATTGAACATAAAATCCTTTTCCTGCTCTGCCTGTCACCTCACTGGAGGAACTGGGACAGACTATGGTTAGTAAACCACAATGAGTATTGTGCTAGTTATGACTAGCAGCCTGGGAGAAGTAATGTTTGGCTCAATATGAGCTTAGGCAGGGAGGGAAATCTATTTCTCTAAGTGTCATTTAATTATGCTCTCTTTTCTTTTTTTCAATACCTGCATCAGTGCTCAAAACCTGTATTAACTGACAATAGTTTAAGTAAAAATCTGAGTTGTACTGGTTTGTCTGTGACGTTATAGTTGCAGGTACACTCTACAAATAGCTGTTGCAACCAAAGATAACCAACTATAACTTTCTAGGTGCATATTTTTTACCTTCTGTTATAGTTTATCTTATCCTTGACTTCAAGTGGAAGTTTCTCCTGAAAAAAAAAGTTAATTCAAATAATTTATTAACGATGTAATGGTGTTTGATTGATATGGCTTGAGCAAACTAGGAAGCACTTTGCCCAGTTTAGAGGAGAAGAATTAGTAAAGGAATGCTGTCATGGAAGAACATTGATGCTGTTCTGCTAATGACACCTGCATTTCATAAAGCAAAGGAGTTTCCACTCTACCAACAGGAGACAGACTGTCCATTGCTACACCATGCCATTTTGCAGAACTGCACATGTAGCAATTTCCAGTGGCACTGTGATGGTGGAAAACTGGGAGCCATTGGCTGCCACGGGGTATATCTGTTCTCATTCCTGGCTCTGTAGCACTGTGGATTGACAGTACCATTCAGGTCTACTTACGCCGGTTGAAGAACTTACTGTTTCTCTTCTGAATGCAACTAGCCTGTAGATCTGTTAGTATTCCCTAACGTATTTCAGGCAAAAGGGTTAGCAAGACCTGCTGTTGAAATCCTGTAAGTCAAACTACCTGTCTTGACAGAAGTGGGTTAGGGACTCCTTATGTGTGTACATCTGGAAGTGGCAGCTTGTGGCTCTGCACAACTAGATTACAGAATTCAGATTGCTATCTTCTGTAGCTAGACTACATCCAGTACCTAAAGTACGCTTATTTAGAGCGACTTTTAATATTTTGACAAATTTATAGATACGTTTTCTGTCCTCCTTTCAAGTTAGTTACGCTTCACTTAGCATCATGTTCTCTGAGTTGTATTTCATTCTTTTTCTCCCTAGGCCTCTTTGGCCTCTTTGGGAATAGAACACATGATCATATCTCTGAGTTACAGATTACTGGAAGCTGTGAGAATGTATAGAAGTTATATATTCTGTACTTGTCCCATTCATGTGCTCTCCCCTAGGCACCTGCTAATAGCCACTGTTGGAAATTGCATACTAGGTTAAAGAGATCTTTATTTTAACCTGTTATGGCTGTTCTTATGGTTTATTTTTATGTGGCTCCAGGAAGACAGCAGCTGCTCTGTGATTTGGCAGCTTGTCATTCAGTATGGAGACACTTTTCAGTTTTCTGTCCATGTTCAGTCAAGAAGAGGGAGAAGTTCAATAAAACTGTTTAAGTGTGAAGAAATATATTTGGCCTTTCTATTTATAGAGGATGCATAAAGCAGCAAGAAAAAAGGAAGGACAGTGAAACAGGGAATACAGTGAAGGGCTAGGGTAGATGCTCGATTGATAGAGAAAGAGCAAAGGAACAAAGAATTTGTTACTATGGCAAGGCATGAACTGAGGAGACACTATATGAAAGGGAAGCAGTTAGGACTGTACCAAATTACAGTAAAAGCAATACAAAGTGTTTACATAGCAGTTTAAGAACAAATAGAGAGAGTAAATTCTGAAAGTTATTTTTGAAACTTTAAAAATGTTTAGAAAATATAAGCAATAAAGAAATGCATTTTTAAAATATTGTGAGTTTTCATTTACAGGGCAGTGTTTTCATTGATGCACTAATTCACCTGTTCAAAATGCTTCAGTCATCAAATCATGGAACTTAGAATTGCAGTGTTTGTGTGTATGTGTGTGTGCGTGTGTGCATTTGTGGTTTGGGTGAAACTCATATTTTTTCATTTGAATCAGACAAAGGTGGGGTCAGGGTGTTTTCTTTCAGGCATTTATTTATCATAGCTTACAGTTTGCTTTGTTGTTCAAATAGTATGTGACTCCACCCTCTCCTATTATTACCAAGCAAGGATACAAGGCTGCTTTAGAGAGTTTCTGTGTTAATGCTTTTGAAGTCTAGTATTAAGTTGCTTTCTAATACTTTTGCGAACAAGACTGTGGAGGAAAAATGGTAAGCATTGTGTTATGACTGCAAAAATCTGTCTCTTTGGAAGGAAACATGATATTAATAGAAAATTCTTACACTAACTAGTTCCTTTCTTATTGGAAATAAATTGTCCCTTTCACTCTAGTCCAAACTTCCTGTGTAGTTTGCCTGTGTACATCCAGGATTGCAACTGCTGTGTTTAAGAATACACAGGTTTGATCTCCTGAAAGTATTTCAAAGGAATATACAGAGGGTAAATGTAAGCATACCTTCATCTCCCCCACAGACAGCCTACAAGAAGTGGTTGCTCATGCTGGAAGGAAATAGTGCTTTATGCTAAGGGTGTCGCAACTCACACGTAGTGTCTCCAATGCAAATGTAGAGCTCCAGGAAGCAATCTGGTTCCTTCTATCCCAGTACTCCCTGCAGGGTGATGCAACTCTACTGTCTTTAGTGTAGAATAGTAGCTGCAGCCAAGATAAGTTCCAGAAGATTATGGGTGAAAAGGAAAATCAACCCTATTAACTAATTCTGTATATGAAACTGGGTCATGAGCCCATACAAATTTGTTTTGCTTGGACCTGTTATATCATAGCATTTCTAGATTTCCACAAGTCCTAAAATAGCAGGGAAGAGAGAGTAGGGTTGATGAAAATGAAGGTAAGTTGTCAGTCTCCTTGGGAATGCTGTCAGTATGTTTCCTGCAACTGAAATATATTTCTTACGTTTTTGGAGAACAAAGTTCCATGATTCAGTGGTGGCTGCTGGAAATTAATTTATTGCGGGATTTTGTTGTCTTTCAGTGTAACACACAAGGAGTGTCACCTGTCATAAATTTTCTATGTCTACTCAGTAAAGTCACCTGTTCTTTTTGCTGAATGTAGGTTCAGTCTCATAACAGAGATTCCTCAAAATCAGTGTGTGTAGCACCCTAACATAGAGCACCATATCCAAAAGCAAAAGGAACAAATATGCAAGGGAGTGGATTCATCAGAGGTCAGGGAGAAACATTTCTCATAGATGACTAATGGTAAGGGATGGGCAAACCTTGTGTTGTTTTGAGGTTTTATGAACCTTGTGAACTGTACTTTTGGTTTCAAAGGGTTTATGAACTGTTCCCTCTTCCACTTTTTGCTTCTCCCCGCAGTATTTTTCAGGATAGGGATCTTGTTGATTTTTTTTTTTTTGCTGTAAAAGAGAGGTCTCTTTCTAAATGTATTAATGCATGAAAAATGTTTCCACTTCAGCACATTCTCAACAAACTACTGCATGTGGGAGGCTTCTGTCCATATAATCTCTTTTCCTCAATATTTGCATTTTAGTGATATTTTCTTCTCAGTATTAAAGCGCAATATGGGAAAGGGACCTTCTGGTTCAGTATCAGGAGAAACTACAGCTTACTCTTTTCATAGGTCTATCTAGTTTTAAAAAAGTCAGGTTTCTTTCCCTTAGTCTTCATTTACTCTAAATAAACTGATTTTGTATAATTCTATAGTATATTCTTTTAAATTGTATTTGTGTAACATTAGTCCTCTCTGCTCCCCTTTTCAGTCACTCAACTGATCTTTGAAAGCACAAATCAGAATCAAGACCCTCCTGGTTTTATTAAGATCTTTCATCATTGAGTGGGGTCCTTGGGCTCTACAAAATTTAAGAGGATTTTAAACTGGAAAATCATATTTCTTCATAATTTTCATCTGCAGGAACGAAAGTCCACAAACTGGCTCTCAAAGAGATAGTTTTGTAGTACTAACTCCTGCTATGCCATGCCTATATACTGCAAGTTTTAAACAGGTTGATTTATTGTGTAAACTACTACCACTTTGCATTTGATGAATTGTAAGGAGTGAAACTTCCTTGTTACTTTGGGATGGCCTGCAAGCAGACCTGAAGGAGTCAGTAGTTGGGAAAGTTCGTTTAGTGAACTGTGGTTTGAGTATCTTTATCTTATAAATTGAATGGATTATTTTTAAAATTTTTGTCATAGTATTTTAGTAGATTTGGTAGATTATTGTTCTAAATTTTACCTTTAGCGATGCCAATTATGTTAATGAATTCTAGCTGACCAATCAGAGAACAGTCAAAGCTGTTTTCTTTTTGTAAGATGTACTAATTGAGATCACTACACACAGTTTAATTGTGTTGGTAAATACTCTGATGTTTCCTTTCTAAACAGTTCATCTTTTAATGGAGAGGCAAAAGTGGGTAATTTAGTATTTTGCCAAAAATTAAGACATATTTTCTAATTACATGGATTATTCATTAGCACCAATGCTTACAAAAAAATCCCCTAAGGCAGAAATATATATAAAATTTGAAAAAGGAAGTAATGTTTTGTCTAAAATAGAACTTAAAACAGAAATCAAAGCCAACTTTGACGAAATCTTTGCACATTTTAAGCTGACTCTAGGGCACAAAACAAATAGATGTGAAGTGTTGCAAAACTCAAATGTTAAAGCAACAGAGCACAGTCTGTATAGTGCCGAGATATAGAAGAATTGTCGAAAAGACTTTGGGGCAATTATAATGAATTAAATATGCAAACTATGCTGTGCATGCAGAATATATGCACTGTTTACTGTCCTGCCATGAAGAAAATTACTTTTACCATAATAGTAGATTTATAATGGAAACAAACATCTGTGAATATATAGTCAGAGAAAAATTGAGGCTCTTTAGTTGAATTCAGGTCTTCCTGCAAGAATATCCTTTTCATTTGCATTACTGTACCAGAATTAATATTAGGGCCACCAACAGAGATGTGATTTACTACAAATAAAAGGATAGATTGGCAGATTTATATTCCCTAAGCACTTTCCCACAACAACTCTTCTGATGGCAAGCCAACGTAGCAAGTTTTGGCTTGCAGTTTCGGTGGTTTGCAGACTGTTTCATTTAGAAAGTATGGGAGTTACTCAACACTGGGGGCCAAATGATGATCTGAATTGTGCTGGAGTTACACTCATGCTTCTCTGGTTGCTATTTTGGAACAGCTGCTAACATACACTGCTGTTCAGATTGTGATCCGCTCCAGTTTTCCTACATATTGTAGGAGGTGGTGGAAGAAAGAAAATGAGATTCACCTTATCCGTGGTAGGCCTTTGAATGTGTCTGTCTTTTTTATATAAAGTCTAAGGAAAGCCTAGGGCACATATTTTATACACTCACGGAACTGCCCTGGTAAGATGCCTATCTCTGCACTGACTTAGGAGCAGTCTGGTTGCCTAACTACCTTAGACCAACATCTCAACCTTTATACAGCTAGAACAAGACAGAAAGAGTCCTGTTCTAGGAAAATTGACTGGAAAAGGAGATTGTGTACTTTTCATCAATGCCTTTGAAAGAAAATGATTCTTTATATTAATAATACTTTTGCTTATAAAGTTGTTCATACTTGGGGTTTTTTTTGTAACCCAGATAAATGTTATAAGTTTGCTAAGCCTCAAAAGTCATTGTTATGTCATCCTGCAATAGAAAATTTTAAAGAATGGGGATTTTTGGAAAAAGAAAGTACAAGGACATGAAATCTAGTGGAAATACTGCCCTCTCCTTTTTTCTGATTCTTCCCCATCAAGAGCAGTAATTGAGTTGCATCATGGAAACTTCTTAACTACTTTTAAGGGTACCAGAAATTGAGAACTTGTTTGTATTGTTTGGTTTTGTTTGTTTTTTTGTTTGTTTTATTTGTTTGTTTTCCAGACAATTGCAATTGATGGAGTTTGTTTTTCATGGAAGTGTGAGCTCTGACTGAAAATATTTATATAGCATTTCTGTTTCTCTCGGTGTCTAACATGGACTGACATGATGCTACTGTCATTCCTTCAGCGAGATTCAAACAAAGCCTATGAGTAAGTGAAGAAATAAAGAATTACTGTAAGAAAATCTCCAAGAGCATGTCAAACGTAGGCTAGCCAGAGAAGATCTGAGGGAGGCTGGAATGTTTCTTATATTAAAGAACCAATTACTGGGTGGTGGGAAAGGGAAAAGAATGGTCATGGCCCAAGGTAAAAGTCATGAATCAGTTTAGACTGTGAATTTCAAAACAGAAATGATGCTCTGGGACAGTCTTCTGGGGGCAAAAACCCCACAAATACTGTTAAGATGAGCTTGATCACTTTAAAAAAATGGTTATATAATGTTATATAACAAAAAACTGCACTTGGTTATCCAAGCATAATCTTTTGATAATAGATTTTGAAGGCTGTAGAACACAGAGCATTCCTGCATTCTCTGCTTCTAGTCAAAACTCTTAGTAAGTATCAATATATAGCTTAGCACACTTTCCTTCATGATGAAAAAGCATCCAAAACTATTGGAAAATGCTCATAATCTCCTTGGAATTCTGTGGGTGAGGAAATGTTCTACAGTTTGATGGAGAAAATAAAAAATTGATATTAAAGTTTTCTATGGAGTGGGAAAATATCTTACCTATTTTTGGCAGTTGTTCAACTGCAGAATTCATATTTGTTATGCAGATAAGTGCACATAAAACTGGAATATTCCCACTATTATACCCTCTAACACAAAAAATATTCCTGTTTATATTTTTGTTTTTAAAATTGATTTTTGAACATTCAAGTTATGTCATTACTATGGCATTGTTATGCACAAATAAAGGATTTAGTCTAACTGGAAACTAATCTGTTATTTAGAATAATGACAGAATTTGGACTAGTACAAGACACTTTAACTTCTAACTAAGCAGGAAGATTCAGGTACTTGTTCTAAAAATTACTTACATGCATACATGCACACATACTCTGCTATATGCTCTTAACCTATCAAAATATTATCAATTAAGATTAAGAGTCAAACTTCAATCTGCAGGTGCAAGGGCACTTTCAGACTATATTCTGTCCTTAAGTCACCCTGTTGTTAATAAGTGGCTCAATCTAAAACACACCCACCCCTTCAGATAACTCAAAATGGTGAACAGAGGTCTTGATAAAAGTCCTCTATATTTGAAATTGTTTGCAGATATGCATGTGTCTGTAGCATAAGAGTTTGTGTATTCACTTGGAAAGGACACACCATATAATGACCACACTTAAAAGGATTGCTAGAGTCCATTTGCCAGAGACTGGGCTAGCAATGTCTTAGCTAACTAGACTGTATAGTGAAGTCAGTCTAGTTTTGGTTTCTTTCTCCCATGCTGCATGTTATTGTTAGCCATATGTGATAATTAATGGCTAAAGTGTTGCTTAACTATTCCTGAGCACACTGGAGGTTTTGCTTTAAATGTGATAACCAGGGCTACAGTGGTTGTCCTTATGCTTTAAACAGTGTCTCAAATGTGCACACGTTGTTCTCTTTATGTTTATACCACTCTAGGATCAAGCAGATGTACTCTGTTGAATCCTGTTGTAATGGCTTAAATTGTTTTTCCCAGATGTCTGTCTCGCCTCTCTGCCAAAGATTGTCCTGTTCAAAACAATCAATAGAAAAAGTGTTTGCCTGCTGCAAGACACTATCCCAGACTTTTGGTCAAACCTATGGTTATTAGAGACTTAAGGGAAGAAGTTTTTTGATTTTTTTTTTCTGGATTTATTAGGTGACTTTTATTTACTTCTTCTAAGTTTTTTCCAAAGACAGTAATCTCTCAGAAGGTGATAGGCTAGTCAGTTTGGAGAGAAATGCCTAAAACAATTAAAACAAGTTTAACATGATTTTTTTTCTGTTAAAGACCTTGAATAAAATATATTTTATGTCTACTTTTAAATTATTTTATTATTCTGTTATCTATGTGAAATTTATTAATATGTGAATGTTTGACATTCACTGGTTAAAGTAGTCTCAAGAAATAGTTTCAAAGATATGCATACAAGCATCTGAGAAAACCCATGTCTTAAATTTGTGATATGTTTATCTTAGAATTTAATTATAGGGTATTTCATGCTGAAAGGGGCCTCAGAAGCTCTGTAGTCCAACTCTCTGCTCAAAGCAGGTTTGAGTTGAGATTAGATCAGGCAGTTCAGCCTTTATCCAGTTGGGCCCTGAAAATCTCCAAGGACAGACAGCCTCCATACCATCTCTGGGCAATCTGTCTTCATGGGAAAAGAGTTTCTTACATATAGTTGACACCTCTATTATTTCAATTGTTGCTCACTGCTTCCTCTCCTCCCACCATGTACCATTGTGGGGAGTTTGGTTCCGTCTTCTCAGTAGCCTTTTTGTAGGCTGTCAGGCTGCTATTGGCTTCCCCCAAAGCCATCTCTTCTCCAGACTGGTCAAACCCAGCTTTCTCAGCCTCTTCTCACAGAAACGCCAAATCCTTCAGCTCCACAATGTCTTCATGTGTCCTCACTGAACTCACTGCTGTTTATCACTGTCTGTCTTATAATGGGGAACCCAAAACAGGGCACAGTCCTCTTCCTGTGGTCAGGTGAGTGCTGAGTAGAGGATAATCCCTTTGCTCATTTTACTGGTTACATTGCTGGAATACAGCACCTGTGGGATGTAAAACTCTCTGGGTGAGGGAGAATGGATTTACCAGAATTTGCCCATGAAAATTCATGAAAGAAGCAGTTGCTTTTAGCTCTTGACCTGTTTAATGCCTGTTTAATGTATTCAGTTGGAACAACAGAAGATATAACTTCAGGCTTGTCATTTTTCTTATGCAGGCTGGTCATTTTGATCATGATCTCTGCTATATTACTGCTGCTCCTGTTCATCTGTTCTCCACCTAGACAATTCAGTTTCAGGCACAGCAGAAGAGGTGGGGAGGTGGACTCAAAACAGGATGTGGGAAAATGCTAATGTGGGATTATGCAGCACATATATGGGAAGGGGACATAAAATATGTGGACTGAATGGATGAAAAAGAACCTATGTAATAATTTGTTTAGGTGTCCTCTTTGAAACACATACCAAAGAATGGGGCTTGATAAATTATGCTCTATGCCTGTGTTGTCCAGCAGAGTTTTAATATGACTTCTGGTGTTAGAAAAATTAAGAGTATTGTTAGATTAACTTTTTAAAGAGAAATGAGTTCTGCAGAGCTGTATTGACAAGTCTAGCCACTTCACATATGAGTTTTCACTACTGTATTCTGTAATCAGACTCCAAGATTAAACATTGACTGACAACAGAAAGAGTGATCTGAAGCTCAGAAATCTGACTAGAGTTCTGAACAAGTGAAGTAGGATTTTCTTCTTCATCCTGAAGTTAAATGTTTCCCATTTAATCAACATTTTTTTGTAATGTAAGAAGGCTTAAAGAAAACAAAATCACCTCTGGTATATTCAGAGCTTGAGCATTTTCTTAATTAGAGTGCAGTATTTCAGCAACAGCCCTGGAACCTTGTCAGGGTCCCCTGCTGAGATGTGCACGAGATGCATATGATTTACAATAATTTCTTAGCAACAGCATTTCTACGAATTGGTAAATTACTGCATATTTTTTCTGCTTAAAAATTATATTGATAAAAAAATTATTTTGATAGCACTGTGTAAGAAATATCACTACAAGAAGGAGAAACAGTCTTGAAAAATGGTTGTGAAATGGAATATGGTTGCAAACCAAGCAGATAATTTTTTCAGTCTCAATGTTAAAGAAGTAAGCTGTAGTAGGTATGAAACCCTTTGTGAACAGCACACTTTAGCCATTGCAACACTCAGTTAATATTATTGCCATGGCAGCAGTCAGTAGGGTCTACCCGGTGTACAATTTTTGCAGCTAGAACACCGTTAAAAAAAAGTGATGCAAATAATAGAGCCTCTGATCTACATCTTTGATGGTGCCAAGAAAAGTAACTGGAAAAAAAGTCACTGTAAAAGTCTATAAAGAGATTACTCTTCCTGTGGCCAATTCTAATTTTTGAGCAAGCCTGAGACCTCAAAAATTCTAGAAAAAATGTAAGGTGAGGGTCAGTGATTTCAAAAGACTTCCAAGCAACAATTAAAAGCTGACAGTCCCCTTGCCCAAATCCATCCCTGACAGGGATTCTCAGCAAGATGAGCTGCTTTTTCTGCCAAAGAAACTGTTTGTGTGTCACTGAGACCTTCTTAAAGATGCAAAAAGCAGTTTTGAACTTTTGGGGAACACATAGCTAGCATTTTAAAGTTGTTGGCAAATACTTGTACAAGTTTCCAAAGATAAAATCATCCCAGGTCTTAATGCCGCTAAACATAGGAACTTAACATTTTGATTTTAACAGCAGAGAAAAAGAGGAACTTAATCCTAGGAGACTATGGGATACAGAAAATCACACACTAAATGACCTTGAAAACATTGTTATCCTGGTACCCTGTGAAGTAACCTTATGGGTCTTCATTTTTAATAATAGAATGAGTCAATATGAAGAAAGGGCTCTTCCACTTTGCAGCAGTACTTTTGCCAAATAGCAGGGTATCACTCCCTTATCTGAAAAAAGAAGTAGAGGCAAAAGGTGAATGAATTCCTTGAGATCTACAGTTTGACTCTAATGATAGAGACTAAACAGGGAACCCAAATCTCTTGACCTCCAGAAAGCTATCCTATCCACAATGCTGCCTGACCTCACCCCTTCATTCTGTTTGTTTTTGAAGATCACTCTTTCATCTTTGCCATCTAACAGATTGTAATAGATACTTGCTTTTTTATCAGCGATGAGGAAAACATAAACATGTAGTACTGAGATGGTCTGTTTATAAAATGTCAGAGGGCAACACTTGGAGAGGTAGTATGCATTGTAGATGCACTAATAAAGATTAAAAAATTACCTTGCAGATATAGAGAGACCTTCAGGGTAGTAATCTACCACTCACAAAAATTTTTCTGCCTCCTAAATCTCATTTTCAATAGACAAACTATCCAAATGTCCCTAAGCTTTATGATGGTACTCTTGGATGCACTGATAATGATTGCTGAAGTCAGAAATTATCAACATATCCAATATGCTGCTCAGAGCAGCAGCAGCTCTTTCTGGTTTTCAAATGGTTTCCTGACCAAGACATATGGGTTTTGGGTTGTTTTTTTGGTTTTCCCTCGTTTTCCCCATTCTGTAATGGAAATTAAGGGTACCTTAGAACAACACTTTACTGTACATTATCACATGGTTCCTGGTTATCCACACAGGGATCTTGGTTGATACAGAGGCAGAGGGAAGTTATAGTAAACTGTCCTCTTCAGTCTGTGATACAATCTCAAGCCTTGTGATTCCTGGAGCCTGGTGTATTCTCGCAAGGAGTCTCTTCTGCAGTACAGACCTTTCCACTAATGGCATGCAAGCTGAGACAATAAAACAGATTAGCCTCAGAATTATCCAAAATCTCTAGTACGATCTTAACAAGGTACTTTGCAGTATCCAGATAACACATAGTGTGCAGAACTGGAAAGCATGACACATCCCACTGTTTATCCTTAGTGTGAAAGATTCATGCAGTGACCATGGTACCATGGTTCTTGTGTGATGTATGTACTTTGTTGCATTTCCCATACATTGTTCTGTCTAAGTTAGGTAGAAACTTTATATCTGAAATATGTTACTCAAAATTGAAGCATGTGACATAGAAGTAGTTATGGAAGCATGAGTATAGCAGGACTGGGAAGATACTTTACGCATGACCACATTTCCCTCATTTAGGGTTTGTGGAAGTAAGAAGTGCTTTCAACTTGGCTTCATAAAGATCAGGACAAGATGGCACTAGGAATTTGGCTTATGGTTCAAAAATTATTTCCATAACTTTCACAGAAACCATCATATATCACTTTAGGACTTCAACCTAATTACTGCTCTTTTTTAATGCATTTCTACTGAAAACTTGTAACAAATTAACTATTAGTTTCCAAACTCCAACTGAGCATAAGGACTTCCTGATATTGTTCAGTTGATGATGCTTTTGCTGACTGCAGAATCCATGTTTGATTATTCTCTGCTGAGGATGAAGAGTAACTCCACCAATCACAATACAAATACCATGTAAATAGAAAGAGAATCAGGTCATAATACATAAAGACATAATTAAATTGCTTTCTTTCTGTTTCTTTCTTTCTTGTCAGAGTATAATGAAAATACTATAAGAAATATAGGTGCTAGTGAGTCACACATGTTGTTTTCACCAGTATTTGTTGTTTGCATTAAGGTATATTCATGACTAATGCTACATAAGTCAATAGGTACTTTCTCTATTCAGAAAAATCCCTAGAGATTAGAGCAAAATCTCACAGCTGTCCATTAAACAGCCAGAAACTCATGGTTACAAAGAAGAAATTATATCTTGATAAGTCTATATTTTAAAGACACTGAAATTAAAATGATATTGGATGTATTCCCATTTGTTTACAAATATACTTTTACCTTGCCTAAAGTGCTTTTTACTGCTATAATGTCCTGAATGTTGTGATTAAAGTTGACAGTCAAGAAAATTACTATATAAGAAGTTGCTTCTGTCCATCTTGATTTGTTTCTGAAACATGATAAAAACATCACAGATGCATACTATATTGTACAGAGAGCATACATATGCATTAAAGTCACTTACATTATACATTTTAGTGATGTAATTGTGAAATATGTTCTTTTTACGTTCCTAATTATGGAGCAGAACAGATGGCAAAGACTTAGTTCAAAGTAATATATCCATTAAAATAAACGATGTTGCCAACCATTCATCAGTGATAGAAGAGTTTACTACTTCCTTGGAATATAATTAGGCACTACTCTGAGTCGCAAAAAATGTAATTATTTCAAAGTTTATTTTCTGTAGTCATTTACAGTCAAAATTAGTTAGAAAACTGTTTGAAAGCTTGCATTATCAGATGCAGTGCATTTAACATGGGTTTGTCATTTGAAAGCATAAAGTGGTTTGTAGGGAATATAACTCTGAGCAAAGACTACAAGTGACATATATTTGGGCTCTGTGTGACTCATTATGTTTACCCCATTGTAAGTATTTGAAAACTAAACTCTTCCTTCTAGTAACAGGTTGCAGGAAGGATGTGTACTGTGACAAACTCTCAGAAGACTGAACAGCCCAATCCTGAGGCAGTCCAGGGAAGGATACTTGCTGTACCTGTTGGAAGGGCAGAATTCCCAGTACTGGCAGGCTAGCGTATTTTGCTAAGTGCTGGGGAGTGATATGCTGGGCTGCAAGTCTTCCCAGTCATAGTTTATGTAATATTGCTGACTCTGATCAACATTTGCTGTCCCTAGGCAAAGTGCCTTGCTGCTGTGGTACTGCTATTTCAGACAGCAACATGTAGTTCAGGCAACATGCTGAGCAGAGATGCCAACCTCCTTCTCCCTGTAGACATAATGGAGGATAGTAGATGTCTCTGAAAAGTGATCCAGAAGCACTGAGAAAAATGCCAATCACTTTAAACTAGCTTCATAAGCAACTATGTTTTGGCAATTCAGTGAAGATATAAAAGAAATTTCATTCCTTAACTTCTTTACATTAGATGCTGCACCAGATATTTAAATTTAATTTGTCATACAGTTCAATGTTTTTCACCATATCAAGGATTTTACCTGGCTCTTCCACTGGGGCAAAAGGCTAAAAGGAAACCCTTAGCTCTGAGGCTACAGCCACACTAGTAAATTAAACAGTCTTGGGGAATTTTCCCAGCCTCTAGAACGCAAATTTTCTGCATCATTAAATTGCTAGTACAGTCCCCAGCATGGTTTTTGGCCTGAGCTAAATGGCATTTTCTCAGCAGTTCCTGGGCACAGGGCAGAAATGTGCATGGGCCAGGCAGACTGTTGACAGCAGGCAGTTTGAATGCAGCCATCTTCTCGTGGGGGCTGGGAGAGGTCCTTGGTCTCTTGGCCAGGGTCTGCCAGCTGCTTTTGAGGCCAGAGAAAGGTTTCTGTATATTTACTTTTTTTGTTTAAGTAGCCAAGTTAGATAAGTTAGCCTTAGTTAGCAAGTTACAGATAACAATAAAAAAAAAATAAATTGAACCTTAGATAAGAGGAGAATTTGTTGACATTTATAATAGATGATGATCTGTGAGAGCTCCTTTCAGAAGCTCCATCCACGAGCAGCACAGCAACCTACCATGTTTGATTGTCTACAAAATGCACACAATAATCAGCTTGCACATATTCATGGTGAAATTGCGAGTGGGCCTAATGCCTTAACTGAAGGTCATAGTTTGCTTTCAGACCTTGCATATTTGCTATAAACAGTCTTCACTTAAACACACATCTGAAGTAACGTGTAGATGACTTTTTTTTTTCCATAAAAATTTAGCCGTAGTTGGCTACCTGTATGCATGGCTGGGACTAATGAACAGACTTGAATGAGAGACTGTCTGTGACATGATTATAAACAGACCTTTCTGTATTTAAAATACAACCTGAGTATAAAAATAATTTTCTGTACTCTGGCAATGAATTAGATACTGTACAATACTAACTCCCTGAACTTTGCATAATTAGTGCTCTGTAGAATGATTGCTAGGGTATTTTTTTGGGGTAATGGGATTCTTTTCACCCTGTGGTGATATTTGGTCTGCCTTAACAACAGGAAGCCACCTTGTCCTGGCAAAAAGATGATTGCAGGAACTACAAATCTTCTGTCTAAGTGGAACTAACTACTGAAATGAATCAAAGCCCTTTTTGCTACTGCAGTGGTAGTGTAAATCCTCCACTGACTATAATTGGGAAGAGGTTTGCCACTAATTTCTGTGCTTGAAGGATCAGACCATAAGTAAAAAACAATAATAATATCCATGGGTTTTATTCTTCAATTTCTTATGAATTATAGACAGGAGAGGTAACAGACATGAGTCAAAGTTGATGGGTTTAATGTGACAGATAGACATTACTGAGAGATCTGTTCTTATTCCACAGAAGCACACGGAACATTCTGAAAAAGTTCCCACAACTTTTAGAATTGGTTGTTCTTAATAAGCAAAAATAAATATAATACAACACATCTGAAGGCAATGCAATGCAATACAATGCAATGTGTTCTGATGCAATATAATACTATGCAGTGCAATACAATAAAAAACTTAGGCCACATAAGTTTCTGTTTGATCACTCTGCTGGTATTATTGAATTGGTGGGAGTGTTTTCTGTACCCTCTTGGCTGTTTCTCTTGATTCAAACTGGCTTGAGAAAAGCTTAAAAAACCTAACTCTGAAAAGATTTTCTTAACATGGAAAATTTAATGCCACTTAGATGGCATAAGTCTCCCAGATCTGCATGTGAATCTTCTGTGTGCAAAAGTGAGTTCAACATCCTCTAGAAAACCTCTTTATTCCCCTTCTTAATCTCTAAAAACATCTCCTGAAGAAGAGTCTGACTCTTTTCTGTAGGCTGATGTTCCTTGTTATGCAGGTATCTAATTGAGATAAATATAATTTGTTGTGTGAGACATACGTAATTTCTTATCCTACCATCCAGGTTTGGGGCAGAAAACTTAATATGCTTCTCAGAAAAGCTGTCTTGGTTTTGTACATTTAATCTTTCTGGATAATTTGGCATTGGGGAAGTCTTGACAGATTGGTGTAGTGAAGACCTTGTGTGGACCCAAAGCTGCAGTTGGAGGAAAAAGAGCCTATTCCCACATAGAAATAAGGCTTATTCCCACGAAAAATGCCATGGAAACAAAACAAAATGCAAGGAGGTTAACAAGAGAATTGTTATGACATACTCCATTGCTTTTTATTTAGGAGGGATGATAAAACAAAATCAAGTATGGATCATGCATTCCCGTGACGTGATATATCCAGAAAATCTGGCACAATTACTGATTTTGATAAGATGCATCTGTTCATTTTTTCTTTTCCTTTAGTATTTCTATACACACTCCAGGAATGCCAAAGAACTTTGACTACTTTGGTCACTATTTTCTCAGAGGAGTGTGCTCACTGAAAAGCAGATTTATCATACATAAGAGCAGAATTTTATTGGAAATGGAAAGAGGAAATTTATAGTACTGCCTGCATCAGAACAGTCACTGTTTTGAGCAGTACTTTCTCAGAAAGTTCTCAGAAAATTCTTCGGAAGAAGAATTACAGAAATGCAAAGTTTAAAAATGTTATCCTTTTTTTCCCCCTATTTTCATCATATCTGAACTTTCTGTGTTATCTGGTGCATTTAACAAACCATTTTCATTGCTCCTGACAAGGGGTAGTCCTGATGCAGAGGGCAAATGCCACCTACATTGCTTGCATCTTGTGTGATTTGTTATGATGCTTGTATTCATACTTGGTGTTGTAATTCCTAAATACAGAGAGGGAAACCTTTGCATTCAAAGTTAATGTGATTCCCAGAAATACAGTTTGTACTGAGATATTCATCAAGCCAGACAAAATAATCAGATGAAGATAGGAGTGATATATGCAGAGAGATCATTAAATGTCCACCACAGCAAATAAAGTGTCACCAAGAAATGTACTACACAACTAAAATTAATTACAGCCTGGATTGACTTTAATGGCAGAAGAGTATGTTGACTAATAAACAGAAGGAGACCACTGTCCTGCAACACATTGCTCAGATATTACTGTGAAATACAAGGTAAAGAAAATACTGTATTAATTTTGGTGTGTGTTTACATTCAGGCTGAGCAGTTCAAACTGTCATCTGAGCAGTTCAAACTTGCATCTGACTGCAAGTCAGAGACAGTAGATGGTTCACTCTGTCAGTAAAAGATCACAGTGACTTTTACTTCTAGAGTGTAAGAGAAGTATTCAAGTTACTGCCACTGCAGAGTTCTTCAACTCTGATATGAGTTGTTGATTTCAGGTAGTTTGAGAAAAAAACTCATATGTGACCAGAATCCTATCATAACTACATTTGACAAGTAAGACATTTCTGATGTGTTAAAAGAAAGCTAACTCTGTCCTCAGAAAAAAAAAAAAAATTCCTAAATGTCATGATTTCTTCCATTCTCCCAAGAGAAGCTCTGCCTTTCAGAATCAAACTGGTTCTGAAAATTAATGGTCTGTCTTGCTTAAGGAGCTCACCTGACTGTTTTCAATGTACCCTTATCTGGATTTCCTTGAACTGTCTCTGCTGCATCTTCTTGAGCATTATATTGACTTAAAGAAGATGACAGGAAATACTATGAGATTGTAGGTATATTCTGTCACTGATAGAGAAAATAATTAATAAAATCATCTGAAATCTGAAACCTGAAAATATACATTTTGTAGCATATGGGAAAGCTTCATTTCTTTCACTTCTGATGTTATAGAGTTTTGTTTTTACCATGCAAACAGCAGTTATGCAAACATTATGTCACGGAATGCTTGAGATTGGCATGGAGCTCTGGAGGTCACCTTGTCCAAGCCCCTATATGAAGCAGTGTCACTTAGAGTCAGTTGCCCAGGTCCATGTCCAGACAGCTTCTGAAAATCTGCAGAGATGGAGGTCCCACAACCCCTCTGGGCAACTAGTGACATATAGTAACAGTAGTGAGTAACATGTACTGAGTATTAAAGTAATTACTACCTCCTAATTTATGAGCAAATGACATGAGGAGAACATAACAGGCTGCTGTCAGACAAGCCAAAGGAGCAGCAAGCCAGACATTGGTACCAAAAAAGCCAACAAACCAAGTGACCATCTCTCTGTTGCACATTGGTGTTATTTAGACTTTTACCCCTGTGAAATTTTGGTATTTATGACTTCTTACTTATTTATGACTTAGTGCTAGTTTGCTATGTTCCACAGTTTTCTTCTCATCTTTCTCCTGCTTCCTCTCAGGCATGGATTTTGAAAGATGGTACCATGTCTCTTAATGTTCTGAAAAATTCTACCTCTTCTTTGTGGTTATCATTCACATTCTTGGTGAGGGTAAAGATCACTTATGTTTAATTTATTTATCCTGTGTTGATATGTTCTGATATTCTTAGCGTGTTGTCATTTCAGAGAGGGTGGTTTGCTCTCCTCCACTAAGAGAATGGAGCTGTTGAGCCAATGTTTGCTACCAACCATAAACTAAACTGGATTACATGTTTTGTCCTTGGTTTTGCAGTAAAGGATACAATTGCTGTGGCAATTGTTGCTGTACAATTTTTTAAGATGGCATAAAAAAAACTATGCTTTTTTCCTCTATGTTGATCAACAGAAACGCTTACAGGATTTTTTCCCTATTATTCTATGATCAAATATGTTCGTATTACTAAAAGGAAATGTTTTATTTTACTTGTTTTATAAATTTGTCTTTGTTTTAGTATAATACTCAATTTTAGAAGTATTTACATCTATATTTTCAACATTCCCTGTGATCATTTACAGCAGATCAAATATTACACAAATGAAATCCTTATCAAAATTGATGGGAATTTTATCTCATAAATTAAAATAAACCTTCATTTTTTTCTCTATATTTCTAAGAACTAAGCACATAAGTGGTCACAGCACCAAGCCTGACGGAGCTCAAGAAACATTTAGATGATACTCTCAGGCACATGGTGTGACTCCTGGGGATAGGCCCATGCAGGGCCAGGAGTTGGACTCAATGATCTTTGTGTGTCCCTTCCAACTCAGCATATTCTGTGATTCTGTGATTCTGTGGTTCAGTGCCCTTTACTTGGAATTAAACTGATTCCTTGTATAACTGAGTTGAACCACGTGGAATGAACTATGCAGAGGTGCAGAGGTACAGAGGTACTAAAATTCTCAAATAAGTGTCATTCTGGAGATGAGCAAACAAAGTTGACAAAACCCCAAAAAATCCAAACCAAAAACCAACAATCCCAACCAAAAACTTTTCCCAAATGAAAATAAGGGTAAATCCTTTAAAAATCAGGACAGAAAATCTATATGTTTGTTAAAAAAAAAAAAAAAGACACACACACAAAAAAAACCAAACAAACAAAAAAAACCCCAAAACAAAACAAAACCAAAAAAAAAAAAAAAAAAAAAAAGAAGAAAAACCCCCAAACACAATGTTTCTCTCCCACCCTGTTTCATATGTACCTACAGATACCATCAACTGCTGATTCTACTGGACTTTGTGCTGACTCAGTGTCTGCAGCAGGAATACTGGCAGGCAGCACCATATCAGCAGTCTGAAACTGTATACAGATACCTATAAAAATGAATGCCTATTCTTACCTTTCTTTATCATGGGAAGGCTGTAAAGTGAAGGGTATGTGATCTTGTGGATAAATTTGTTACTGCGTTGTTGTCTTTCGCTCTGTGGACTTGCACTCTATTTAAAAGGAAGACTGGAATCAAGTTTGACAGTGCACGCTGATAAGGATACACTTCACATGAAACACCTGGTCCAACTCAGAGGAAACCAGTATTCAGATTAATCTAGAATGTGAAGGGATCAAGCTATCTCCTAGTGTGTACAGTATTTAGCTAGGAATCAACAAAGCTAAAGACTATCAGGTTCTTAAGAGCTTCTCAATGTATTTAAATAACTTAAAGGCCATAGTAAAGTGCCATGAATAATCTTAAATACCTCGTGCCTAATCCAAAGTCTACTGATTTTAATGGAAAGATATTTGCTGTCAGTGGGTTTGTAAAGAGTTCCTTGAAATCATTAAGCCAAATCTGACTGTTTAATTCCCTCTGTGGTGTGATCAGGCTGGATTTTGTATTCTTCTATATCTAACAACGGTACAGTGTTATTAGAGAATCTGCTTATGCAAGTTTTGGTGCCTAACAAAATGAAACAAAAGAGCAAATTCAGTCCTGATGTAAAGAGAACTGAGAGATGAGGGAAGGCGGAGATCAGAACAGCTGTGTCAAGAGGAAGTGCATGTCATATCAGACGTTGCTGTGAGGGATGATGGCCAAAGAATTTCCATGTCCTTTAGTGAATTTATATCAAATAAGAAACATTGACTTTAAATATGCTTCATGGGGGAATGAAGGGTCAGGACTCTCAGGACTAGAATACTTTTGATGCACATAATCGGTTTTACTTTGTAGCTTGGGCTCAAAGACTAAGTTTGCATGTACTTGAACTAGTCCCATGGGCTGGCTAGTCCCACAGGTGTCCTAAAGTGTGATATGCTCTCAAGAGCTGATACTCGGTGCATCAGTTTTTGGAAATCCCACATCTAAAAATGTGGAAGCGCTTCCCGGGTAGACTGTTTTTTTCTGCACAGCTTGATTACATGGCATCAATTGGTTTGACAATACATGAAATGGATATGAGCAGCATATAGCTGCAGGAAAGAAATTTCCCCTTTTATGTCCCACATGCTCTAAATCCAGTCCAAAGAATAAAGCTGATAAAAACAGGATAGATGTGATGAAAATGATTGACTCTAGTCTTAAACCTGCTATTAAAACATGGAATCACAAACTACACTTGAGACACCTTCTGGTGTAGTGAGTTGAGCCTATTTCACATCACCCCACTCTCGATTTTGAGAATGGGAGAGTGGATATATGCTAAAGTGCTGGAGATCATCAGTGCCTTGTCTCTGTCTGCCAAGGGTCTGGAGTTCTCCAACTGCATCAGTCTGCAGGCAGTGGCTTAGCTGTACCTCATCTGAGCAATACACGACTCTGAACTTAGGAGAGGCTGGTTGGACAACTTGTGAATCATTAATCAGATTTTGACAAGAATATTATAAGGTTTGCAATAAATGACACACATTTATTAATAAATAGTAATTTTAAGTACAGATGAGACATATATACATCAGGCTGTCCCAGTCTGCTGAAAGAAAAGCCAGCAGGGAAGACGACCGGTCTGGCTGAATGGGGAGATTTTGAAGGAAATTAGAGTAAAAAAGAGAGCCTACTGGTTATTGAAAAAAGGGCTGGCTACTCGGGAAGAGTTTAGGAATATAGTTAGGTCTTGTAGAAAGAAAATCAGAGAGATGAAGGCAAAATTTGAACTCAATCTTGCCACTTCTGTTAAGGATAACAAAAAGCCTTTCTATAGATACATCAATAGCAAAAGGAGGGACAAGGAAAACCTCCATTCTTTATTGGATGTGGGCAGGAACATAGTTATCAAAGATGAGGAAAAGGCTGAGGTATTTAACACCCTCTTTACCTCAATCTTCAATAGTAAGACAGGTTGTCCTGAGGACAGCTGGCTTCTGGAGCTTGTAGACAGGGATAAGAAGCTGAATTGCCTCCCTATAATCAAGGAGGAAACAGTTAGCGATCTGCTGAGCCACTTGGATCCTCACAAGTCTGTGGGATCAGGTGAGATCCACCCCAGGGTGATGAAGGAGCTGGCAGAAGAGCATGCCAACCCACTCTCCATCATTTGCCAGCAGTCCTGGTTCACTGGGGAGGTCCCAGATGATTGGAAGTTGGCAAATGTCACGCCAGTCCACAAAAAGGGACGGAAGGAGGACCCCGGAAACTACAGGCCTGTCAGCCTGACCTCACTGCCTGGCAAGGTCATGGAGCAGATAATCCTAGGTGCAATTACACAGCACCTACAGGATGGACAAGGGATCAGAGCCAGCCAGCACGGGTTTAGGAAGGGCAGTTCCTGTCTGACCAACCTGATCTCCTTTTATGATCAGGTGACCCACCTGGTGGACAAGTGGAAGGCTGTGGATGTGGTCTATCTGGACTTCAGCAAAGCCTTTGACACAGTCTCCCACAGCATACTCCTGGAAAAGCTGGCAGCCCATGGCTTGGACAGGGGCACTCTGTGGTGGGTTAAGAATTGGCTGGATGGCCGGGCCCAGAGAGTGGTGGTGAACGGGGCTGCATCCAGTTGGTGGCCGGTCACCAATGGTGTCCCCCAGGGATCAGTGTTGGACCCAGTCCTGTTTAATATCTTTATTGGCGATTTAGATGAGGGGGTTGAGTCCATCATTAGTAAATTTGCAGATGACACCAAGCTAGGGGGAGGAGTGTCAATCAGCTGGAAGGCAGGAGGGCTCTGCAGAGGGACCTGGACAAGCTG
>JAWWLV010000045.1:18132010-18147883 GCA_035041135.1 Platyrinchus mystaceus
AGCTGGGGTTGTTTAGCCTGGAGAAGGGGAGGCTCAGGGGAGACCTCATCACTCTCCACAACTACCTGAATGGAGGTCGTAGCCAGGTGGGGGTTGTTCTCTTTTCCCAGGCAGCTATCAGTGAGACAAGAGGGCATGGTCTCAAGCTCTGCCATGGGAGGTTTAGGCTGGATGTTAGGAAGAAATTCTTTATGGAGAGGGTAATCAGGCATTGGAATGGGCTGCCCAGGGAAGTGGTGTATTCTCCATCCCTGGAGGTTTTGAAGATGAAACTGGATGTGGCACATAGTGCCAGAGTCTGGTAACTGTGGTGGTAGTGGATCAAGGGTTGGACTTGATGATCTCAGATGTCCTTTCCAACCCATCTGATTCTATGATTCTATGATAGTAAAGATAGTCCAGCAAAGGGCCATGAAGATGATTATGGAACTGGAACATCTCTTCTAAGAAGAAAGGCTGTGAGACCCAGAACTGTGTAGCCTGGGGAAGGCCCAGGGGACATTCCTATCCCTGTATGTAACTACCTGAAGGGAAGGGTAAAGAAAATGAGCCAGGTTCTTTTCAGTGGTGCCTGGTGACAGAAAAAGAGGCAGTGGGAGCAAATGGAAACATAGGAGGCTCCATCTGAACATCAGGCAACACTTTTTACCATGAGAGTGGCTGAGCACTTGAATAAGTTACCCAGAGAGTCTGTGGAGTCTCCATCCTTGAAAAAGTTTAAAAGATGTCTAAATGTGGTCCTGGGCAACGGGTTCTAGGTGTCCCTGCTTGAGCATTGGAGTTGGACATGATGACCTCCAGAGGACTCTTTCAAATTCAACAATTTCAATGATTCTGGTTCAATGATTCTGAATACATGGGAGTGATTATGCTCATGCTTACATTGCAAATTCACTGTGGAGAAAGAGGAGTGCATAGTCTTCTCTTCCATAGTGTTCTCCTTTAAATAGAGGTGCAAAAATAAAAGATAAGGAAGTATTATTTAACAATGGTACTTCCAAAATTTAAGTATTAATTTCCAGCGAAATCAGAAAGGCAGAACTAAACTGATTATAAATGAATCAACTCAGTTACATTGTTCTCCATCTATAGTCACATCTTTGGAAGAATGTATTTCTGCCATTGTTTCACTGTTTCATTGTTTCATTTATCTCTCTGTTCCTACCCCATTTGGGAGTGTAGTAAGAATAGTGGATTATTCTGTAGAATTGATTAGTTGACAATAGGGATAAGGCTTCTCTTTTATTTTCTCATGGTGCATTTCTAGATTTTCACATGCCTTGTCAGTTGCCTTTTTTTTTTTTTTAATTATATTTCTCAGGAAAATGTTATCCTAAAATGACTAAATTCCACAAGACAGTAAACTGAATGATTGAGCTGAATGAACAAAGAAGCAAATTATATAGTAGGTTAATGACACTCCCAAAAACTTGGGTGAAAAGCTAAAGCAGGAATGGAATACTAATCAGAAGCTGCTCTCTAACCAGCAATTACATATGCTTGTGAAAAATACTACTTTTATGGTACATTAAATCCTTTTTTTTTTTCTTTTTAGTAGCAGCAGCAGAAACAGCGATTTCTTAATGTTTAATTCTTATGAAGAAAGAGAGATATTTGATCCATAATAAGCCATTATTGAGCACGGAGGAACTAAATACAAAATGTATTTCATGCAGCAAGCACTGCTGTATCTAAGGGGCTCTGAATATGAACCCGTGCTTACACAGGGTGTGGCTGTGTACGGCAATTTGGGGCAATTTGGCATTTCCCTCCATGTCAATAGTGTACTGCTTGTTTCTAGCAGACAAGTGTCTGCGCTGTAGAAACCACCATAACATCTTGCAGTAACTGCTCCCCTTGTTGGGAGTGGCAGCAGAGCACACGAAGGAAGCCAATGTGGAAATAATTACCCTGGCTCCACCAAGGTCAGGCCTGGGAAATGTTTGTGGGGTAGTGTCTGCTGGAGCTGACTGGGCTTTAGTTAGCATAAAGATTTCATACAGAAGACTTCTACCACTAAGGTTATCTCTCTGATCCCTTTTAAGAAATCTGAAGTAACCTATTTATTTTTTTTAACAGTGCTCTGGTCACTGATATTACAGTGCTAGTGCTATTCTAGAGGCTACAGGTGTTCTTATTCAAAGGTTTAACTATTGCAAAGTCAGCTGGGAGATATTGTAGCATTCCCACTTGTGAATAATACAGCAAACTTCTGAAAAGAAACAAGGGAACTTCCATTTTACACCTTTTACCGACAGAGCCCCAGAAACCCCTGTGCCATTCACATCACACACACGGAGCAGGAGACAGTATTCTCCTGATACAAGAGACAGAAAAAAGGTGGTGATGGGAAAGCAGGCACTAAGAAGTGAAGTGGTTTGCTGAGGATCAGCCAGAATATTCACTGGAGATCTAAGAAGGAAGCAGGAGTCTACTGATACTACTTTAGTCTCATATCCACTGGGTCATGGTATTTTCATGCACATCCCACAGTGTTATCATGTCAATGCTCTGCATATTATTTCTTTATCGATTAATAGTCCTAAATATTCCATATGTGTCATGGTTGGTAAACACAGAACAACAATATGAACAGTTACTGATTAGATCCAAAGTCTACCAGTAGGAGTGTATATCAAAAAATTTTGGATGGATCTTATGATAAACTAAAAAGGACAGCCACTGCAACTCTGCATGCCATTTAAAAGATAAAAGGAAATAGCAATAAGAGCAAAGTAAGAGCAATAAATAAAGTTTATCAGTTCTCAGTGGAAAATAAAATATTTATTTTGGTTTTTTGTGGAACAGTTGTGAAGTTACCAACATCTTTGCCTTGGCAAGAAAGCATCTAGTTCCCAAAGGTACGGAATCCTTGGGAACTTATGAAGACTGGATTCCTCACTTTATAAAAGATAAATTTCTGAGGACCTCATACAAAAACCTTGAGAACAGAGCCCAGATTGTTGAGGGATTACAGCTTTTCAAGTTGTTCTGCTTTGGCAGCTGAATTTTGCCTTTTGAGGACCTTCCAAGTTACTAGTAAGAAGGTAGGTGGGTGAGCAGAAACCGTGCAAGAAGTCTGAGGAATATTTTGATTTCACTGAACTGGCATTTTCCAAGGAGAGAAAATTTTTGCATAGGTACATTTCTGGTCAGTTTGGTTATGATTCTTTACAGCAATGCAAAGAACTTTTGATTCTATTTTGACAGCACTGCATGTCTATAGGCCAGTCTCTATGCATATGTGTGTGTACACACTGCAGAGGGTAGATATACGCCATTTAAATGTCATGTTTGCACAGAAAATGTAGTTTCTCTAGCAGCAACAGGGCTTGAAGAGTGAGATGGATATGATGTAACCAGTCCCTGTACTATTCCACGTCAGTAAGCCAATCCAGGAAGATATTTTCTGCTGTCTATTTGTTATTAACATGATCTGTACATTACCAATCATTGCAAAAATATGCATAGACCTTCATCAAAGACTTGATGACTATATGAAAATAATTAACAAAGAAATAGTATTCTTAGAAATGGAAACTGTCAATGTTGGTTTCTTTTTTGATTTATGTGAGTAATATCATATGTGATTATTATAATAAGTTATGTTAATGGAATATTTCTGTCATTTATAAGTGCACCTCTAACTAGTTCAGTCTGAAAGAGATAAATATGTCAAGAAATGATACTAATTCCCTTCCCTAAATATGAGAAGATGTAAAGATATGATTTAAAATGTCACACTTCCAATCAGAGAAAAACCCTACAATCAGGAATCTGCAATAAATATTTACATCGTATCTTTTGAAGACAGAGAGTGCAAACATATTTGAAGCAGACTAAACATGTCTGGAATAAATTCTAAAAATAATTTCCTCTGAAGGTGGGTTAATTTTTGTTTTGCAAGGCAGGGCTACAGCTAACAATATTTTTCCCTCCTGTGAGCCTCTAACGTAGAGTTATTAGATAAGCAAGTGGTTTACTGTAACAGTTACAGATCTGAAAGCTGAAAAGGCATTAGAGTAAAACCCAGATGTGGGCTATATATCTTAGTGCAAGTGCTGTGAATTATCTAGTGCAAGTCAAAGAGGCATATCACTGAATGCATACATGGGGAAATGTGTCATTTTGTTACTTCCAGATTTGGACTATTGTTAGGGGTGGGAAACATCTGAGATGTCACAGGACCAAAACTTGTACATGAGTCTGTACTGTTACTGGTCCGTGGCACTGCTGAAAGCAGGGAAGGCAGGCAACTCCAGCAGGCTTCCTCTCTGCCTTGGGGGAGAGCTCATGAGAGAGAAGGAGGCATGTGTGGAAACCTGTCACCATGCTCCTGCGGTGGGAATTCTTCAGTGCCTTAGGGACTCCTTATGGCTCATGCATGCCACAGGAGATGTGACTGGCCTGTTTGCTTAAAGACCATATTATTGATTTAATCAGTCAGTTAAGGTACTTTCTCAAGATAGCATTTCCAATTTAACAAAAAAATTATAGTTGGTAAAAGTCCATAAAGTAAGGCATAATTTTTGGTCATATTCAAAGTCTTGTATCTGATGCCTGTATATGTTACGGAAATGTATTTCTCTGTTATTTCCTGTTCAGATCTGTCGTCTCCTACATAAGGTAGTTAACTTCTCCGTCATTCAGTGATTTTGATCCCATCTGGCATGGAAAAAGGGTTGGAAGCTTTCCCTCACATTAAATGTCTAGTCAATCCTTGTTAGCAGGTGTGCTTCTCATTTTTCCAGTAATTGCCTGTGGCATTGCAGTAGACCTTCCTGATAAAGTGGCTTGTCTGCTGTAGAGACTTGGATTCTCATCTCCCCGCCTTGAATCTTTATGGTGCTTATATGACTGAGTAAGGCTGGAAAAAGTGGAGCATTATCAGCAAGTTTTCAGTTATTAAATTAGTGGCTTCCCTTGTAAGTACATAGCAGCTGGGCTGGAGACATTGGCTTTGCTGCCAGACCTGGAGCGGCAGAACGAATCCACAGTACAGAAACTCTGACAAATCAAGGGTCTCACTTTGTGAATTTGGGCAACACAAATAGAGTAAGTTCATTCTTCAGAACAGCCAGGAGGTTGCATTGATGGGGAAAGAGGATTCAAATGGACAGTAGTCAGTGAGTCAAGTGGTATTTCCAGAGGGGCACGGAAAGACCATAGTTTGAGAAATACATAATGAAAGGAAACTAAAATCTTGGTCTGTTTGCCTTCAAAATTAGTAGAAAGCTTGCAAAAGGCTTCAGTGAACTCAGTGTCTAAGGCCAGAGAAAGGTGATGGATACTGCTGCAGGGATTCTCCGTATCTGCAGCAGAACAAGTGTGTCCTCTGGTTTGGATCTGACCAACAGCACTGAAGAAAACAAGGTTTTGGTCTCCAGGATAAGATATGGGAGATGTGATGTGAAAGAGAGGAATTTTTACTACTTTGCTTCTTAATTGATCACTGAATGCATTTAAAGGGGGAGATTAAGAGGTGGTGGGAAATGAGTAAAATAACTCATGATTTGTGCTAAACTCTGTGACACATTTATAAGAAAGTTTCGCACCCCTATAATTTTTCAAAATTCTTGCGAGCAACAAATACTGAGCCAAATTTCACGAAATCAGATAAATGATCAAAATTGAATCTTTTGGAATTTTAAATTCACTCTAAGTAGCAATGTTTTTTGAAAAATATTTTGTCTTCAACAAGAAAAAAGCACCACAGGAACCTAAAATATACACTTTTATTAATTATATAACCATACAAGTGACAAACTCTTTGTCACGTGATTTATTTTTGTTTAATACAAAAAAGTACTTAGTAAAGATGAATTTAGCAATTATTTTGGGAACCAAATAGAAATATGTTTCCACATAAAACTGTTGTCCTTTCATTTTTTTCTTATTTGCATTTATATGACATCATGATATAAAAAGCATTTTTAATATTTTTGAGATTGTAGTAAATTTGTTTTTATTATTCCTGTTGCTGTGTTGCATTTTCTTCTACTAGATTAAACCACGTAATTTTATTTTTGTATATTAATTTGTGATGAGCATCCATTTAAAATAAATTTTTATAAATGCTTAGAGAGTAATTTTTCTTCTGTAATAATTTGTTCAAAGACAAATAGAATTTTGTTTGTCTTCTTTCTTTATATTTGTAGCTTTTTCCACTACTGTTTCTAATTTGTAATGAGCAATATTTGTGCAGAGATGTTTTGTTATGAAGACAGCTGGGTTCAGCCAAACATTATCCTACCAGCTCAAACTAGAATTGCAAGAAAACATTCCAGACTGTGCCCTTTTGAGTAGCCATTTATTGCAAGTCCTGATAAAATAACTTCTTTGTAGCTGGTGTTGCATAACTCAGACAATTTCTCTACTAGGTTTTTTTGTTGTTTTTTTTTTTTTTCTAAATCCAGAAGAATTATAGTATGTTTCCCCTCCAAAGCTTATTTTCTCCTCTGGAAATGCAATAACATTCTGGAAAAAAAAAAAAAAGATATTGTAAGTAATAAACAGTCATGGGAGAATCAATTGGTAAATGCGAGATTGTACAGATGACACAGTGAAGGCACTCTTCATCCATCATCTGCTCTTAGCACCCCAATCTTGAATTCCTCATTGAAGATAATGAGAATTTTGTCCTGATTGAGGAGTACAGGAATATGACAGCATTTACCTAACAGATATAATCAAAAGTCCAAGTTACATAGATAATTGGTTTACTATGAAGGCACTCTTGCTGTTCTTCTTTTTAAAATTTATTAATTTTTTTTTAATATTCCTAATGGTAGTGACAGTGGCAAGATAGCACTGTTTTTTGTAATTGCAGTCTGGAAGACCATTTAAAAGCTATCAGTGCTTTGACACTGGATGCAGATCTGTTAAAAACCAATATATTTCCAGAGTATTCATAATTCCTAAGAGCATTAGAAAATATATTATTTTTTAAAAAAGCTGATCTGCTTGCAGCAGATTTACTATAAAAGACCGCAGCTGAGAAAACTCAGGACTTTCTGTTGTGCAGAATTGGCTAGCTTATAGTAGCAGTAGACTGGATTAACCAATATGGGATGACTCTACTCTCAGGAGACCAGCTTCCCACTCATCTTCTTATGGTGCTGACACAGTGGTCAGTTGAAAGGATCTACAGAGAGAGCCCAGGCTCTTTGAAAAGTCCCTAATTACAAAGAAGCAATTGCAATAGCTAAAGTTACATACCTTTGAAATTGCTCAATTATCAAAATTGTCATCACAACTAAATGAAGCATTTTTAACTTTGATCTTTTAGTCTTACTACTGAAGCAGTCTTAAGTTTGTGGTAAAAGGACAACACATTTTTACAATGAATTATAAGTTTTTATTCTAATCTTTAGTCCAGTCATCATGGAGAAGGCTCTGACCAATGGATAACTTGAGGCTTTTCATGTAAGACATTCTGAAAAAATGCAGTCATGAAGTCCTACAGTTGGGGACTACCCATTTGGCTGGTGGACAAGCACCTTAGCATAAGGCATGTGCCTTAGATTAACTTTGGCCAATAAATTCTGAGCAGAATTATGAAGGGATTCATGAGATGGGATAGAAGGAGCACTTTGAGGAACAAATAACCTGAGATAGTAGATTTATAGACAAAGTAAATAATATCTTAAAAAAATACCAAACAAACCACATTTTCAGGAAATTCTCCAAATAAACCAAGAATGTAAATATTTCGAAACTGTGATGAACTACTTCAGGTCCTGTTAGAAAGACATCCACCAAAAGAGATAGTTGCACCAATTCCTAATCTCATGTAGTCCACCCATTCCTCATGTCATGTAGTTTCTCCTTCCAATCCATGGGACCCAACTAATTTTCATTGTGTTGGGGTTTCTTTGAACTGACACCAGCCCCTGGCTAGTTTTGAGTGCATCTGGACAAATGCTTACTGCAGCCCAAGGGGATACATGGTGTCATGAAACTGAGCAGGCTGGTGGTAAGAAAAGGGTAGGGTGGCCCTTTTCAGTCACAGCACTGTATCCTGTCGTTTTAAACAGATCATGGAACTGGACTGTAATAGACATTTCCCTCAGGACATAGACATGCTGTGGGATGACAAAATCCAGCCTCTTGGTATTTAAATGGTCTGGAAGAGTGTACATATCTTCTGCTGGACTGAGACCAGTGTTGTCAGCTCAAAATTGTATATTGTATTTACTCCAGTTGAATTGTGCTAGCTTAAACACATGAAATACTATCCCTTGCTTTTTGGCTGAATCAGTATGTCTGATAGAGATGAACCAGGCTGCCATGTGCAGAATTTTGATTGTATTCCCCAGCAAGATATAGAATGAGTTTTGATGTCTTATAGGGTAAAGTAATACAAAGTTGGATTAAACTACTCATATCAAATTTGTACAGCGTCAACTATGCAAAATACCCATTTGGATTTTTTGGGAGCAGATTTTTTTAGACAGAATGGAATTCCCTCTGATAAAAACTTACTGTAATCTAGAGTTAGAATATGTGGATGTGGAGTTAGAAGGTGGATTTTTATGTTTAGAACTAAATAATATAAATTTTGACGTGTAGGCTTTATATAATCATGGTCTTTTGTGAAGTATAATGCTATGACTATGCACATAATTGCAAATAATTCTCATTTCTAGGTATTTTTATTAAGTGAATAATGGCATATTAAGAAAAGATAAGAAGTTTATAGTGACAGTGAGTTATTTTTATTTTAGATGATGAACTACCAATCACAGTACTTATCAGCCCCATATCATGTATGTATCATTCTCTGTGATTAAGGAATGGGAGGTGCCCAAGAATTGCTCAGGGTCCTCATGAAGGATTTGTCCTATTACATGCTGGTTTCCTAATTCACTAGGTACTGAGCAGTATACACATATGGGTGAGAGAGAGAAGTTTGCTGGAAAAATAGAGTTTCAAAATTAACAAGCTGTATGCAAGAAACCTTTAGTGAACCAGCTGGGTGGAAAAATGAAAGCAGTAGGTCAATGGGAAGGAGAATGAAAAGTTAGTGCACTTTTAAAAACAGGTTTTTCTCATTTAGCAGAAGGAGATCAGCTGTTATGCACCAGTAATGCACAAAACAGAAACAAGTAGTTTCGTCTCCTAAAATAAGGCATCATTATGAAAGCAAAAATAAATAATGGCAACAGCATAAACATTCATAAACATGTAAGGTTTCCATTTCTTCTGAGAAAACTTACATTTTCTGCAAAAATGTATGCTTTATATGTTTTCAAAACTTTTCACTACAGAAAACTTGATTAATTATTTCCAGGAAAGAAAATAATTGCCTTTTTTGTTCTCCTACAAAACCTATAAGTTAATTTATAGGAATTTATGTTTCATACAGAATGCCTTTTATTACCAAGAGTTCTTTCCACAGCAGGACTGGAAAGAAAGTTAACAGGCAAAAAATCAGAGGTAGAAAAGCAGTTACTGTTCCCTGTCATTGAACTGGCTGCTCTCCATGGCAGAACGTATCATGCTTTTTGCAGAATGCTTCTAAGGGCTCAAGTCACTGATCTGTTATGGGGAGAGGCATAAAAATGCCCGTGATTCAGTTCCTAAAATGCCCACACAACACTGTGTTGATCTTCCCCTGTTTCCTTTCCCGATATTAATTCTACATGTTACCTCTGTCAGTTTTATCCTAAAATCTCTAAATAATATATATTCCACCCAGTATATTCAGACTGCTTTTATGTCTCTATTACGCTGTTTCTGAACCAGTCTAAAATTTTAAAATCTTTCTTAGTATATTAGCATTTAATCATATTGCCATTTTCCGAAAATTCTCATTTGAAAAAATTTTGCTGGTAACACAGATGTAGGAACTGAACAAGCTGTTTGAATTTCCCTTTTCACTATAGCTGCACAAGAGAGGAATTCTCTGCTTTTTCTGACTCTGTGATGTGTACATGCATAGGTAATCTCAGAATACCATTTCTAGTAGTTTATAGCTTCAGCTGCTATAAAACATAAATAACTAGTGAATCCTTTCACAGTGAATCAATATTTGACCTTCTTAGATCTTTAAGATCAGAGATGGGGAAAAAAAACAACAACCATGCAACCTGTTTTAAGGTGTCATTTTTTTCCATAAGTTGTTCTTTCAACCAATGCTTTCTGACCTTTGGCTGTGTTGATGACGATAATTTGTGATCCAATGGCACCCCGAATGTGCTCATCACTTTGAAATGCAGAGGTAAAAATAGGAGCTGTCTGGGCCAGTGATTGAGTAATAAAAGATGGAGTAATTAATCTCGTGGTTCTAATTTGGTGAAGTACTGGTTCAGCCTGACCATTTTATTTAGGAGTAGTGGCAAGAGTTGACGCCACTGTGCATTCTGACTTGCAAAGCAGAAATATCCACTAGCTACGTGTCACTGGACATCTTTTGCTTATATAAATGTCTAACCAGTTGCTTGATGGTCCCTATGACTTTTCCACTGAACCACTGCCATTGCAAATGTGTCTTCCTTTTTCCTTTTCACTGCTGTCAAAGAAGATATGGCAAATCTCAGGAAAGTCACAGAGTAAAAGCCTTCTCCATCCTCAGTATAAGGAATAATAATCAGAGCTCAAAAAAGTGAGGAGACTCAAGTAAGTGCTTAGGATCTTTTAGATATTGTAAGCAGAAAATGTAGTTGCCCTCTTCGATTGTCAAAATGAGGTCCCTTGATAATGTAGTTGCATTTATATCATTTTATGGCAATGGCTGCTGAAGAGAGCATTTTTTTCCTGCCATCCTCTTTAATACAAAAAGCAGCATAGTCTTAATGTAGATTTCTTTGATATACTGCAGTATCTTACAAATCTCTATAGAAATTTAAATGTTCAGCAATAAAACTATTTTCTTAATTCTGAACTCTTATATGAAAACTAACCTTCATCACTCCCCCAAACACTCTAAATCCTAATGAATATCAAAAATGAAAAGCAGATAAGCTATTTTAATTGAATGGTGGATAACAATATTTTTTTCACTTATACATTTCTTCAGAATATGAGCATTCATTTCAGAAATTGAAATTGTCTATTGTTGCATCTCAGTTAAATGGATATAGGATTCATGGTGATAAAATGTTACACTAGTCCTCTGGCACTAGTATTTTCTAATGCAATTGAAATCTGAATTGTCTATAGCATAAAGTCTAACTATCATTGTAGATAATTGCAGTGATTTTACACATTTGTCACAAAGAAAATATGTTAAAATAGCCTTAGATGACTTAGCATGATGCATAGTCGACCTTATTACATGATTTCTTGAAATGTGACAGCAGACTAATACTTTCATGTGAGCAATGCAGATAGTAAAGGTCAAGGAATGAAGATGACAATAACAAATCTGACTTTCAGCACTGTAAAGTGAAAGCCATTAATGATAATGTATATTATTTCAGCCAAGACATAATGTAGAGCTTGAAACTGTGCAATGTAATTTATTTGATTTATTTCAATTTACTTATTTTATTTGTGCACTTAAGAATGGGAATTGGTTATATAATAGGGATCAGAAGGATATATTCTTCCCCACCTTCTCTTTGTCTACAAGGCAGTTTAAATTTTTTTTCTATCATCTGAATAACTTTATAAAACAACAATGCTAGAAAATTATTTTCATTTTTTCTGTGTTCAGCACAGCTCAGAAAAACAGTGCGGTAAAAGAAACCTTATGGTCTGTATATTAGAAGTAATAGATGTAGCAGAAACTGATGTTTTCTCATACTCCAGGTATGCCATTTCCTTCTAGGATAATTACAGCAATGTTTAGCTTGTTGAATTATCCCACTCTCTTTCAGTGTAAAAGCAACAATCTATGGAGGACCAAAAGATAATCCTTGCATCCTGAGAACAAACATCTGGAGGGTGTTTCTGTACCATTTCAGGCTAAAAATCAGTCCCACTTTTTCAGCTTTTGAAGTATTGTCAGAAATTCCACACACAATCAATGACTATTTGATTAAGTATCAGACACAGATGTAAGCTGCAAACTAATACAAGTCACATTTTACTGATTTTTTTCCCCCCCAATTTTTATTCAAGCAATTCTGGTTAGGAAAAAAGTGATTGGTTCTTCTGTGAGTGTCTGCATATGATTTCTGCAATGATAGTGGCAAATTGATGGGATGAAGGGAGATGAGAGGAAAGGGAAGGCATGGATCTTTGGGTTGCTATGAGTACAAGGCATAGTTTGTAGTAAAGCCTGAACAAAAACACTGTAGTAGGACAGAGGACAAAGGTCCAGGTTATCAGGTCTGGAGCATGGCTAGCAGGCTAGTCTATCCTTTTAGCAGCATGCCCAGACCCTGTCTGTGTTTCCAGGGAAAGAGGAAACCAGGAAAAAAATATTGCCAAAACAACAGCCAAAAAGTAATCAGCAAGTAGACCTGGAGGTGTGATGATGGGATTCATCCTGTGAATAGGGATTCAAACCCAGTCCTTTGCTACCCAGCAATTTTTCTTAATTTATCTCCCACAATAGCTTGGTCAGTCTCGGAGACATCTACTCTCTTTGAGGCAGCAAACTACTCTGGAATCCCAAATCATATTGTACTCCCTACTACCTTTGTATCCTAATTCAAAATACAGAAAAGATTCACATAAAATAAAGTAATGATCACAAACTCTGGCTATGGGAGTAAGTTAAACATATCTGGGAGTATTCTAGATACGAGGGTCAAGTGCTAATAAAGACACTCCACCTCCAGAAGAAGGCAGGCAAATGGTTGATAGGGCATTGTCAGTTAGTTACAGCTAGTTACAGCTACTAAATAAAATAAAAGAATTTGAGGCGATTGTGATAGCTGGAATGTGTCAAATCTGTGCCAGGGAATATACTAACAGTTTACTACCACAGGAGGTCAAATTCCCAAACACAATTTAATTTATTTGTATAGACAAATCTAGGGAGTTCAGTGCCATCCTTGTCTCTATTAAACCTCTATATATAGCCTTGATTCTGTGTAGTCTGGCTTCCTTTGCTGTCCATACTAAAAACATTTATATAAGAATGAGTTTAATTAAGTTGAGATATTATTCGTACTGCCAAGTTGAGTCATTCTGCATGTTGAATCTGTTGGACAATGTCCCACCATTCTTCCTGGGACCATTTTGAATGACAATACATGTCATACAGGTGACATAAACACAATTTACATACACATGCTTTAAAATATCACTGAACACAAATGCAATGTTGTTGTTTGGATTTGCTGGATGCTAAGGCTGGATCTTAAGCAAAAAAACAGTGATGTCAGCAAAGTCTGAGGAGAATGTCCAAAGCAGAGTCATTGGGTTTGCGTTAGCCTCTGCGTATTTTGCCCAAAGAACTCCAGCATGTCTGTATGTGGAAGGATGCTTGACTGTGCTTTCATTTGGGATGCTCTGTCCGTACCTAATTGTGTTATAGAAGCAATGATCCAGTGAAGTAGAATCCTGGCACAGATCCTAACTGCAAAGCATTGGAGAGTGTAAAATGTAGAAATAAAATAATTTACTTTGCATTATTGGGAAGAACTTTTTCACTTTAAAGAGCTTTTATTGATTAGTAGAAGAAATAGAGAGAAGAAAACCCATATATGGTTGGCTTCACATACTTTTTCTGAGACTCTTACTGAGTAGCTCAATTTCAGTTTCCTATAGGATCACTCACAGAGTAACAGACTACTGTCTCTTTTCTCTCACTATGGCTGGCAATTTTGAACAAAGAAATTTTAAAAAAATATTTAGAAATATGTATTTAAAATATGGAAAAATGCCCACAAATTTTAAATAATGCCGCATTGCTAATATTATTACTTGGAGTAATTATTCAGTGAGCTCACACACCCTCTAATCTATTTAATTTGAAGGTTTTACTTGTCCCTGCACAGAAGTGAATTTATTATGCTAGAGTTGCTGGTTTGTAATTGAATTTGTTCCTACTATTCAAAAGCAGCTTACCATTCACATCCAGCACTAGTTTTTCAGACTTAAGTCTTTATTCTGAGCCCAGCACTGAGGCCTTATTTCTTGGCTGAAAGGGGTGAAAGAGAACATTCAGCTACCAACTAGCACATCTGCCTTCTCTGTGTGTTTGGATATTACAGTTACTGAGCTAGGCTGTGGAGGGAACTATTTTTAGCCCATATCATCAGAGGGGAGACTGCTGTGAGTTGGAGCGATTGAGGGAAGGCAGTGATAAATCTAATCCAGAGGGATCCTGTTGTAGGATGGTAAAACAGAATTCAGATGGCCTACTGACAGCTCTTGTGGTGTAATTCATTAGGAGGTATGTAGCATCTCATCTATTTTAAACAAACAAATAAACCCTAGGTCTAAGAAAGTTTCACTCTTACAGTAGTAAAATGCAGCACTCTGAGCTGCATTTGCTGGAAAGTCATAGATACGAGATATATAACTGCCAGCTACCGTAACTTAAAGTAATTTTCTGGTTGAGCAATATTGATGTAAGAGGTACTGCAGTCATTTACATTCTTGCAGAGCTAATGTTGGAGTTTATTCATATTAAAGATAAAAATATCAACTGTCTTGCTTGGGATAGTAATATTCTGAGCAAGTACTTTCTTTTTAATGTTTAAAAATTTTGTAAGTAGTAAATATATCTCAGCTTGTTATGACTCAGCTCATAGACAGAGTATTTTAATGCAATGAAAAAATACTGATGCCTTTTTTCCAAATTTCTCCAGTAATGATTTTAATGGCACTAGACCAGAGTGTTTCTGATTGCTACTTGTCATCAACCCATCTGGCAGAAAAAAACAGTGGCTGGGATATTCAAGGGTGCTTAGGAGGGTGAGGCACACAGTTTCCTTTTAGCTTGTGGTGACGGGGTCCATTCCTATTCAGTGCAAACTGAGTGACTCTTCTCTATAGTCATGCTCTTGCTATGAGCTCAGTGTGGGCAGATGCTCTTACCAGATTAGACACTAAACCCAGACCATTCTTTTTTAAAGACTATTATCTTTACTAATGTCATATGTCCATGGGCTACACTAAAAAGCAGTCACTGGATTATTCATCATTTACAGCTGTTGCACTGTAACTGGTGTCTTAGTTTAGAAAACTTGCTGTATGTAGACAAATTAGCAATAAAACCATGAAGAACTAAGAATTTTGGGTCTTGTTTTATACTCTCTTTACACTTGTATCCCCATTCTGATATGTGAGAAAACTGTTCTTTTAGTTTAGGCCAATAAGGATAGGGCACACAGCTGCACAGTGCTTGTCTGAGGAGCACAAGAACAAGACTGTCTATTCTAAGCTGTATTAATAGGAAGTTGTAACCTTCACCATCACTTCTCATACTAAACTCATCTAAATAATTGTATATGCAAGTGCTTGGTTTTCTTGCTCAAAAGTGTTATTATCTGACATCAAGCCACATGTGGACAGGTACTCTGTCTCCGTAACTCTCTTTTACCTTCCTCACAAAATTAGCCTTTCCCACATTTCTCTTTCTGTCTTTGAGAACCTGAAAAGACACTTACAGGACACTGTGGTGTTCATCAGGCCTGGGATTTGTCAAGTCTGGAGCAGGACACTGGGTTCCAAGGCCCTCCAGAGTTCTTTTCTGGAGGACTGTCTTTCTTTTTCTCTTTGCCAATTGTACCCTGTAAACGTCTCATGGCCAGGCTTTGCAAATGAAGATTTGGGAAGGGCTCTACCCACGCTTGCTACAAGCGCGCTGATGGCTAAAGAGGCCACTGTGAGATAGAAAGGTCCGGCCGCAAAAGGCACAGCAGAAAGACTCCCTGGGTGAGATCGACAAGAAGTGATTCTTTCTGCGTTGTCTTTTCTCCTCGAGAGTGATCCTGCGTGTGTTCTCAAAAGAAGCAGCAGCGTTATAGA
>JAWWLV010000045.1:18147983-18164291 GCA_035041135.1 Platyrinchus mystaceus
GGAGTCCTTGTATCTCCTCTTCGGGGCTCCTCTCTTGCGGCAGCCGGTGGCAAGTTCACCATAGAGCACGATCTTAGAGAGGTGGTAGTCCTGCATCCTGGAGACGTGCCCTACAGCAAAATAAGAATTCTGGAAATATGGCTGATATCTGTGACAGTGGTACGACCTGACATAGCCAGACAAGACTGTCAAGTCAGTGTGTCTCTTTAAGGACTTCTATTAGATCCTTGAAGGTTCTTGGGGTACAGTAAAGCCAAGTTTTGAGGACTGAATAAATATCTTTATTCAGTTCACAGTATTCTTGCCGGTAATGTGTTGTTATGAACTGTGTGTTCTGTTGAAGAACTGACAGAAAACCTTCAGTGAGCATCCCGATAGACTTAGTGTTATTGCCATGAAAGCAGTTTTCTGGCAATTGCCAGAAAAACTGTACACTGGATGAAGCTAAGAGTTTTAATAATTAATGGTCTCCTGTAATTTGGTCCCTGCTAAAGGTAAAGTGATTTTTGAGACAAATGTTGCAATAGTCTGAATGTGCTGCAATTTCCCTCCTGCGATCATGGTAAGGAAAGGCTTAAAAGTGCATATGTTGATGGTGTAAGACCATTGTGGGGTACAAGTTAAAAGTGCTGGCCATACAATGAAGAATATTTTCCATCCTAAAGGTATATGTAATATTGTCCCAGACTAACATACTGAGCACAGTCATCTTATGACAGGGAAACGGCTTCTTCTCTCATCTTCCATCAAGTGTTTCCAGACATCCAGCACATTCATGGCTAGCCAGTGAGGACCTGGTTTGTTTTTCAGTTCTAGGAATAACTTTACTCTGACAGATCCAACTGGTAATATTTTGAAGTATACAGTGAATTTTTAGTTTTTTTCATATAAGAAAAGATGAGATGCATATTTTCAATCTACATTACTGTATATCCAGACACATATACAAACCGAACCTTTCATCTCAACAACTCTAGATATGCTGAATTTTATGGGGAAAAAAACCCTGTGTGATAGATTATGTAGCTGAAATGCTTTACTAATAATAGAATTTTTAGGTTTCCTATAAGCAGTTGGAAAGACACTGAAAATCCCTGAATATGTTTAAAAAAACTAGGGAAAGTTGATGAATTTCAGTCTCAGAGGTCATCAGCTTACTTAGGAATTTTAGAAATTATTGTTTTCCAATTTGAAGATTTACAAGCATTCTATCAAGGTATAAACATGCACACATACATAACCATTCAGGCCAATAGTGGCAGGAGAGTTATTTTAATAAAATATGCTTTGGAGCAAATCTAGAGAGACTTTATTTCCTTTTATAAATCCTCTTTCATTATAGCTATGTCAATGAGTGTGGCCCATCAAAACTGTATGGATGGTTGAGAAAAATCCTGAGTGATGTGCTTATCAGGACAGACCTGTAGTCCTTATGAACAGAGCCCCTAGAAGGTAAAAGCTCTATCTCCAAAGTAAAACAAAATATTGCAGAGACTAGCTCAAGGTCTTTGGAGATGGGTAAGGAATACTGTGGGGAGTACCCCACTAGATGCATATTCGTGGTGGAGAAAAACCTCTGAAGAAAAAGAGAACTGAAGAAAAAGACAGCTTTGAAATGCAGCTGGACTACTGACATCAGACAAACTTCTACCTCAGAGACTGCTTTTATCGCTTCTAGTGCTACGGTTTTTGATTTATCCAGGTAATTAAATGGAATTATGGCTTGGGCTCTGTTTGAGGAATACAGTCCTTCTCCGTATAACTCATTTATAATGTCTTGTACAGGTTTTCTCCGGGTGTCATGGGTATCATTTGCATATTGACGAATCAGCTTTTTCCATTCTTGTTCAAATAAAGACAATTGCATTAAATTTAAAATAGCTTTTGCAATGACTCTTTTGCAATAGCTCTTATATCATTAGGTGTTAATGAGTAAGCTGCAAATAAGGAATCCAGCAGTTGTGTAACAAATGGAGAATTTAATCCATATTCAGTGACAGCTTTTTTCACATCTTGCAGAAAGGGATAGGATACTGAGTCCCACTGCGGGGTTCTGGCAGTGTCTGTAAATACAGGGAACTCACATTAATTCCAAGTCCCCTGCTTTTTCTGCCTGCCTGTGAGCAATGATCCACTTATTCTCCACTCATGTCTCCCTCTCCAAATTAGTTTCTGACCCATCTGTATCGTAGTTCGGCTTTGATTTTAAAGTTGCCGCTGCTGCTCCAGGGGGATAAGTGCCATCTTTGTCCCGTTTTTTTCAATAAAGAGAATATAAGTCTTCAGGAAACTAGGGCAAAACCAGCTTCTTTCTTGCCGGATTCAAATGAATGAGCGATATCATCTCCCAGTTTAAACCAGTCTGAATAATTATAAGTTTTTGGAATATTGTCTTTATGTTTAGCCATCCATTTTGCTAGGGCTTGCAGCGAATTTTTATTGAAAGGGTGCCCCTCCTTTTCAATTATTGCTTTAATGCGTTCATAGAGTTGTTTCTCGTGCTGAGAATGGCTTGTTCCCCTGTCTCTGGGATCACAGGTACTACATTTAAAAGGGGAAAGGTTGCAAGAAGGGTAATTCTCGTCTGCCTACCTTCTGGAGATCTGTAAATTCGGCGTTGCCGTCCTCAGAAGGCTGAAATGGAGTTTCCGTTGTTTGCTTAGACGGGTCGGTCTGCCAGAGAGCTGCAGATTCCGAAGTCTGCAGTCACATGAAAACGCCTTTGAGCAGTGGGGAAACCTTTCAATATGAAAGGGTCCTGCACAGCCATGTGATGGTCGCCATTTGTTGGAGGCAAAGCTGTGAACCTCCTAAAAATCAGACCTTGGAAATCGTCTTCGCACAAAAATCACTTAGAGAAGCGAAGACAAAATGGAGGAATCCTTTATTGCAGGGAACAGCTAGCTTTTATGGGGTAGGCATAGAATGTGTGGAATTTGGGAGGATTCAAAGGGGCATATATGTCTATAAATGGAGAAATTGAGCTAAAACACATCCAAATATGGCTAAGGGAGATACAGAAAAAGGGAAAAGCTATAAATTTTAACTATCACTAACCAATGGACAAAGGGGTTACAATCAACCAATAGGAAAAAGGTTAACACTAATTTAAACTGCAGATTACATATAAAGTAAGCCTTTTCTAACAACAGTGTTAATAAATTGAATAAGCATAACACTTTTATAACATGAAAAGCAGTCTCTGAGGTAGAAATTTGTCTGATGTCAGTAGTCCAGCTGCATTTCAAAGCTGTCTTTTTCTTCAGTTCTCTTTTTCTTCAGAGGTTTTTCTCCACCACGAATATGCATCTAGTGGGGTACTCCCCACAGAATACCAGCTGCCGTAGTCTATGAGTTTGGGTGTGCAGCAGTACAGATGTGCAAGAGTGGGATGCTGCTATTATAGCACCTGGGTCCCTTTACCACCCAGTACAAATGTCTGGGTACAAAATGACTGAGACTTGACCAAGGCTTCCAGGAAGAAATTCAAGTAATGCATAGAGTATGCATAGAAAATGCTGTATGTCTTTTGCCTCTTCTTTTGTTTTGGAACGAGTCTTGCCTGCAGCATGACCTTAAAGTCCTTTGTGACTGAGGGTTGTAAAGTTTAAGCATCGACTGTACAGCAATTAAGTAAAATGAAAGAAATTATTTTTCAAGTATTTGTGAAATGCTTTTTATTTTCCTCAGTATGCTACTTTAAGAATATATTTGCTGAGCAGAAAAGTAAATCTAGTAATGCTTCTGAAGCAGGGGAGGAAGTGAAACAATATTGGTGTTCAGATTGTTACTAGAGGCTACTTGCCATGCTTCTATCAAGAAGCTTATATTTTTCATGGAATTTCTTCAGCAGAGCTTTATGAAACATGATTTACCTCCCATTATTGATTTAAAATTAAGAACATGCTCTGTTCTCAGACTTAACAAAACCAAGTTTAATTCTGTTTGTGTCTCCTTAGCAAAAAAATCCCAAGCGTATTTTAAACAGGTGCCACCCTTTGTTAAACACCACCTCCTTTTTTGCAACCTCCAGCCCCCACCTTCAGAACTGCTGATTTAATACAGAAAGCTTGGGCACAGCAGTTGTTCTGTCATAGTGTTAGGCAGCTGAATGATAACTATGCAGTCAAATGTAGCTTTTGAGAAAAAAGGGGATAGGAAACTTACATAATATAGAGACGTGATGAGAAGTTTTGTATAAAAGGTTCAAAATGCTCATGGTCAAACAGCTCTGAAGAAAACAGGAGATAAAAATAGCAATGAGGGAATAAAATTAAAGAAACATTGGGAGGGTTAAGCTTCCGCTTCTTGGAAAAATGTTGTATATTAGGGAAGGAGAATCAACAGTCCTATGGGTGCACCTGTGTTAGTGTTTTGCTTCAGATCTGAGCTGCGTTTTTGAGGTGAGCTATCCATGTGTCCCTGACCACTGCTTCGGTAGGTTAATGAAGAATGAAAATAGTCTCAGAGATGTGCTCCAGGAGTGAACATACTGAACTGCAGCAACTAATGGACTTTCACTGGGAAGGGCCAGAGCAGAATCCACTTCAAGTATAAATCTTCACAACTTCTGTGGGGGGAACCTGGTGTCCTCAGCAACAGCTGTTTTTCCCTGCTGATCTGATCATATTGCTCGATAAACTTCTTGCAAAGTCCCTTAGTGTCTGAGTGCAGAGACATTTCCATCCATCTCACCTAACAATAAGCATTGACCTGAGCTGTCAGTGTTAGAAGCACAGCTGGTGGATACTGACTGATCTCCAGAAAAAAACAGAGAGAACAGCTTAGCTCTATGGAGATCCAAATCAGCAGTGGATGTGTCTGACCCTGTATGCAGGGTTGATAGGGTGAACATAGTCAGGGTGCCACTACCTGTATGGGAGAAGTATTGACAAGAAACCTACAGATTCTGGATACACTTTTAATAAGTCTCCTCGCCATCTCTAAAATGCTGTGTAGTTTTTAAGGCCACAAAAATCTCAGTTCTTTACTGTCCTGGTTTTGACTGGGAGTTTTCTTCCCAGTCGCTAGTAGAGAATAATATTGATAACACACTGCTGTTTGTTGCTAAGTAGTTTTTAGTCTAAATCAAGGACTTTTCAGTGTCTTGTCCTCTGCCAGTGAGCAGGTGCACAAGAAACTGGGAGGGAGTGTGGCTTAAGCTGGCCAAAGTATTCCATACTATAGAATATCATTCACAGTATATAAACTGGGGGGAGCTGGCCTATGGAAGCTCCCAGTTGCTGCTCAGGAACAGCCTGCTTATTGGTCAGTGAGTGTTGAGGAACTGTGTTGTGCATCACTTGTTTCTCTTGTGTGTTATTTCTTTTTCCCTGTTATTTTTTGTTATTAATTGTTATTATTATTATTGTTTATATATATAATATATATGCTTATATAGTATAATTACAATATAATATAATTATAAATATATTATATAATTTATATAAATATATTCTATTATAATTTAAATTAATATTTATATACATATATAACATAGTATAATTATTATAGTATAATTATTATGAATTTTAAATATATTTTCCTTTATTTCAGTTATTAAACTGTTCTTATCACAGCCCACGAGATTTACTTTTTTTCCTTCCATTCTCTTCCCCACCAGGAAACAAGTGGCTACGTGGTACTTAGATGTCACTAGGGTTAAACTATGGTATTTACGTAAGTTCTAGGTGACCCACCAGTTCCAGCACATGTATTTACATGTAAGACTGTGGTCCTGACAGGAGTTATCATAGTGTATGGTGATGTAAAGAAGCTGCAATTTTGGCAAAGTTCTGGGTTTTTTTTATCTCAGAGACCAGTTTGTGGCTCTGAATACAGGATATAGACTATCTAGATTTTAGGGAAGCTAACTTGGAGGCATTATTTCTTTCATTTCTAAGATTTTTCTTTAGATAGTAATTTTGCAGAAACACACATCTGAACTTTTCATGAACAGAAATTGAGCAGCAAGGTATTTCTGATTCCTCTAGAAGTTGAAAAGTAAAATTAAATGGATCTCAGCTAGGACCCAATGTGACATTCCTGGTTGATGGTAAAGAGTGGAGCAGGAGTGCAAATTATGAAACTTCTGAAAAAATTACCTTTTGGAAAAGCAATACTTTTCATTCAGTTGCTGAAGAAATAATTTCTAAGACTAGCAGTAGATCTACTACTCTATGACTGTATTCATTAAGTAAATGATTACAAGAACCAGAACTGTTGTTATCCTCATAAGGCACCAGCACAAGATACACATTCCATAGACTTGTAAAGATTATCTACTAAGTGGCTGACACTGAGTGTCTTGAAAATTAAATAAAATAATGAGCACTTACTTAACATTGCCTTTTTCATTAGCTAATTTTCCCATGGGATCCTTAATTCAACCTGAGAACATTTTTATACCCAATGTTTGGCTAAAGCATTAATCCTTCTTTTCAGAATGTTTTCATATGGTTCACTATACTTATTCTTTAGTGATAGGTACAAAATATAACATGAACTAGTACAATTCTTGTTATTTGATTGATTGATTGATTCCAGCTCATAGAATCATGTTTCAACAGACTACAACAAACTGGAAGTCCTGAGTAAGTTTACAGGGGCACTTACCCACAGGCACAGCAGGGCTGCATGGGCTGCATCCTTAAAATGTAAAATGTGCTTCTTTTAACACTTGCAGAGTAAGAAATCCCTGAGGTCTGTCTGGGCCCTGTGAGCACATCCAGGCTGTCACCACCTCCACCAGAGACATCAGGGACAGTTTCCATTGATGAGGGGCCTCCCTAGGGTCACATGCAGTGCCTGGCTTGTCCCACATAGAGCCTAGCAGCATCATCCACTCAATCATGACCTATATTATATTTTTTTAAGTCTGTTTCCAGAATATATTTCAAATATTTGTCAAAATAAAAACATTTCCCTAAACCAAAAAAATTACTATCTAACACATACACACTGAAATATCTTTCAGACCTGCGTCTATCATTAATAACAAATAACTACTCATACATCACTTTGAAGAACAAGATATATATACAGGAATAGCTCAAGTAATATGTTCAATTGCCTGCTTAATTTATACAAACTCTCGATCTGCTAAAGAGAGAGACAGTATAGAAATTTTTGGTGTGCAATCATTTCAGAACAGTGACAAATTATTTAGACTCAAGTGCTATGTGTACATTTTTCATCACCTGCAAACATTGATTACTTCTAAAGGATCCATTTTAGCTGAATGTTTTTATTTCTTCACAGGTTTTCAAAATTTGGAGACAGCAGGTTTGATGGATAGTTGTATTATTTTGCAATATGCTGGTGATTCTAAGACTGCACCTGGTGGTATACAAGTTATTCAGCAGGAAGACAGTCATGATTCCCATGCCACAACAGTGGTAGAAAAAGCAGCAATAACAAGTTTCCTCTGCTGGTTCTTTTGCCAGAGCTGTCCTTCCTCTCTCCTTCTTCTCCTTCTCATGTCAGAAGCAACTTGATCTAGAACCTTCTCTTCATTTTGGGGATCTCAGTGTTGTCGGTCAGATAATTCAAAGGTCTCTGAAACCCATATCATTATCAAAGCCACAGTCTGATTGGGATATTTTCTTATTCTTCCTTAGAATTATCTTTTCTTTGTCACTCTTAGTGGAAGTTTTGTAGCTGATTACATTTTTTTCAGAAATAATTATTTTTTCCCTCTTTATGTGTTTTTTGCAGTCTGAAATTGCTTGTAGATGTAACACTTTGGAATGAAATCGGTTACCAGCCCTTTGCAGTGGTTTAATCAGTCACAGTCAAGCTGTTTGTTCTACTCCTTTGCCATTAAAATCACCACATATAACCAAAATTAAGAAAACTTTTATCTCATACAGTATATATTGTATATCTAAACTTAAAATATTTTGGGACCATCATTTGGACTGATCTAGGAGTTTACTGTTCACGTGCATTAGTTGCAGAGTTGACAACCTGTAAATGGTGAGCTCCAGTGAGAAACTGGAACAGTAATGTTTGCAAATATTCCAGATACAAGATGAAACAAATTCTTCTGAAAAATGAGTTTTCTTTAGAAACTGTTCTTCAAAAACCATACAAATGAATGATTGTTTCACATCTTGATATATAACCAAGAAAAAACATCTATTATTTTTATTTGTTATTACTATCCTTCAGTTATGAGTTCTCTTGTGCTCTCTGCTTTATAAATTGTTATAAATAGACATAAGAGGAGATGTGATTAGAAAAACCTTGCTTACAGTGCAGCATGCATAGCATATTCATTGTGTACTACCTTGCAGTTTTCAAATCATCTGCTTTGACCAACACCTACCATAGCATGATACTGGAATATGAGAAACCCCCATTTTTAAAAACACCTAGGAATATTTTCTAGTTCCCTTTTTATAAATAAAGTAATTTATATAACCATAAAACCAAATAAATAACACATAATATTTACAAACAGCAGTTTGCACGTTAGCTAGCAAATCTCTATAGCGTCTTTACATAGCAGATAAGGATGACTATATTTGCATTTTACTAGTCAAGCAACATCTAAACAGACAAAGAATCTACTTACTCTATGCACTATTGACAATGGAATAATAGCAAACCCAGGAATCAGTTGTTCAATCCCAGTTAGATTACAATCAAAGCATGTCAGGACTCCAGCGTTGTGCCCAGACCAATGATAAAATTGAGGGGGTAAACTTAAATGAATATTATGAAAGTAAAATTAAATCAGCCTTTAGTGCAGATGTTGTTCTCATCAGTTGTTTGCAAATTTTGTAAATAACTTCCTTCTATTTTAAAGTCAACAGACTTGGTTTATTTTATAGTCTTATTAATTTTTGAGTTTTTTATCTACATTATGTCTGTAAGTACTGTAACAATTAGAAAGATATTTGCACTGGATTTTTTTCCATTCAATAAATATCATGGATTTTTAATGGATCTCTTAATTAGGCATTGGTATTAAAATAAAGAGTGAAAGATATTAACATATAGTAATGCCTAAAGTAGGAACATGGTTTGATTAAATTTTTTATATTTGCACTCTTTCAATAATCCAAGCTTTAAAAACTGCCCTAAATGGGTTCTACAAAGTATCAAATAATGTTCATATCATTCGAATATGGGCCAACTCTGCATTTTTTTCCTACTTTGTGATTTACTGCACAATGATAGAAAACATTTTAGCAAGAAAGAACTTTAATTATGCAAAGACTTTAACTATGAAGCATTCTTGGTGAATGCAAAATATTGCTTCAGGTGCACAATGAATATGCATGCGTATATGTGCACATATACACACCTCTTAAGTCAGTTGGATTCTGACAATTGACTTCCACACAGTTAGGATTTCATCATCAAACCATATGTTTGCATCTTTTTTTTGTTCCAGAATTTGTTTGTCACCCCTGCCGGAGGTATGTTGTTTACACCCTAGATGGTATAATGATGTTCGTGATGGTCATTTCAGATGTTGGCCTCCATGGGAAGGACTAATGGATGAACACAGTCCCCTTTGAAGCAATGTGTGCTCATGGTTTTTCAGCTGCACAGTCATTCAGGGTCACAGACTTTGCTTGCAGGTGCAACTGCTACCAAGGAAGTAAGCCTGGAGAACAGGAAGGGGAGAGATGACAAATTCTGGGGCAAAAAGGGCACTTCTGGTCTGGCCTACTTTCCCATGTGGCTAATAAGGCCACTCAGTGTTACATCAAAAGTAGAGTCAGCAACTGACTCATGGAGGTTGAGGAGACATTTCCTGGCAATTGTTAATGACAGTTAAATACCTGCATAGGTACTATAGATACCTGCATATATTCTATAGACTAACAGCTTTTGTGTAACATGCTTACTCTTACTGATGTCTTCAATAACATTTACTGTATTTATTTCTGCTCTCTGAGATTTGCCTCAACATAATTTTAACTTCATCGTTAGTTTCTGTAATTAAATACCCAATGTTAGGTACTCGTGTCTCTTTGCCTTCTTATGCTTATCTGCCTACTTGAATGACATTTCTGCGATTGCATATTCTTAACTTGCACACATTTTGAGAAAAAAAAGACAATTAATTATTAGAGTGTTCCATAACTATGAAACTTATGTATTTTTTTTTGTCTCTGCTCAGGCAGAGCATACGACCAACAGAAGAACAAGCAAAATGTGAACACTGAATGCTACTGAGATTTTTTTCTCTAAAAATGGAAACTGACCTTACTTGTTTACTGCTGTGTGGGGAAGAAAAAAAAAACAACAAAAAAACCCCAAAAGTATTACAATTTATATTTCAAATTCTTTGGTGGAATGATTTTTACTTGCTCAAGAGGTAAAGGTTTTGAACATGTAGGCAACATTTTTCTCAGAAACATGAAAAAAGACAAGGAAAATCCTTTCCTAAACTCATTCTCTTACAGAAAATCAAGAAATTAAGGAAATGTAAAAAAAAAAAAATATGTCTGGGAGGGGAATTATATTCTCTTCCATTCCTGACAGTGGAACTTGAATAAATGTATCTGGTAATGTAACATCAGAGCAAGTAACAGAACACCTAGCTGAAAATCAGATTTCTGAGCTGAAATTCACAGGCCTTCACTTCAAGAAGCAGCATCTACAGTTCACAGGATCACATCAGTAATGATATAAAAAGGTATGTAGGGACACACTGGCGGCTACCCACGCCATACGGAATCTAGAAATAAAATATTTACCCATTTGGCCTGAATAGGATCAGCTTTGATGGAAAGCAAAGATTTTGTACATTGAATCATAGAGACATGGAGTTAGTAGTTTCTAAGACAGCAAAATCTTGAAAAAAAAAAGAAAAAAAGGAAGAGAGAAAGACAAAATACTCACTTGATTTCTTAGAGAATGTGTTTAAATCTTATATTTATAAAAATACTTTATTTTATTATAATAGAACAGTTATAAAATATTTTTTATGAGCAATAAGCAAGGCAAATAGTCAGTAATTAAAAAAAATAAGAAATGCTCAGTGTTCAATTTCACTTTTCAAGGTCTAAAATATGCTTATGGTTCAGTTTGTGTTATTCTTAATTTGAGAATGCAAATGTAAATATAGGTAGATCTGCTTTTTTTCTGCCTGAAGAGGAGTTGACAATGTCATATTTTAGCTTCTGTGAGTTCCCGCAGTTCATCTGTAATTGCTCTGGCTTTTGACTGCTTAGACTGAGACTGAATCCAATCATCTGTATGTTTTCCAGTCTAAAGAATAATGTGAAGTAAAAGTGAAACTTAAAAATTTATTCTAGGAACCTAATCAATACCATAATAGTAACTACCATGGTTGAAATAATCTAGTATTATAGAACAAGATTCTTTTTTCTCTTCAATTAAAACTCTAAAGGCTTTTGGAGGACTTTCAACTACCCTGAATAAGATGGGCCTGATGGTGTGCTCTCTGTCTTCTCATGGTTGGTGACCAAAAGAGATCTGTTTGCAGATTTTCCATTCCTTGTCGTGATCAAGACCATTTCTGCATCAGCTGCGAGGCAGATCCTAACAGTTTATAGACTGCTTTGAACGTTTTGGTACATTAATCTCTCAAGGACCAAAGATTTGCAGCAAATCTATCTGTATGCCTTACCCAGAATACCAAATATGCTGGAATGCTCGGGCATGTATAATATAGTATTATATGTATACTGTAGTAGTACATGTTTATCTAGTATAGGTACAGCCAATTCTCCCTCGGAATTCCTTTACACTGTTCCAATATGCATTGGAACTAAAGCCACATTTCTTTGAATCTCCAGAATATAGAGGTGCAAAGCTGAAAATCTGACCCAAGACTCTTACTAGCAAAATTTTGTCTCTTTGGTGAAATCAAACATTTAATACCCAGTTCTCATCCTGTGGTAACTTACAAAGAACTAGAACCAAATACTCATTGTGAAGTCAGTGTGGGGTTATACCTCTCGTCCTTTTCCATAATACTGTCCTTATCCATAATATTATCAGAATGCAGGCAACATGGAGACATGGCTAATTCCCTGTGGTCGAGGGCATGTACAGTTACAGATGTCTACAGAAAAGAAGTCAGTAAAAATCTCACTTGATTGTAAGTTGTGCAGTATCAGAAGAAAGCACTGTATTGTTACAGGCATCTGAGTAAAGTCAGAGCTATAAAATACTGTTCAAAAGCTCAGCTGGGGCTGGGGTTTCCCCAGAGCTCAGCTGGTGTGAACAGTCAGCAGTGGAGCTCGTATCCAAAATGCCCTGAGTGCTTTTGGCCCTAATGTCATGTTCATGAAATTTGGATGAACTAAAACTTGAAATCAAAAAAGAGAAAGCTGGCTGTCTTTGAGTTTGTGCCCATTTCCTAAGGGCACTATGATCTCTTTCCTTGTTTAGATTGGGGTGACAGAATGGCATTTAGGTGCAAACATAGAAGGCAAAGCTTTCTAGTCTCCATCTGTTGGATATATTTCTCTGCTTATAGTTAGTGGTTGTTTTCTCACTTATAGTACAGTTTTCCTTGGGGAAAACTTGGAAGGTTCCTGTTAGTTAGTTTCCATGGTCCTAACACATCCACCTTGGCCAAGGTTACCAGCTACCCTGTTTTACAAATTCAACCTATTTGTGGCCTGTGATCAAAACCAGGCCTATAAAATGATCTACTAAAGGAAAAAAGAGGCTAACATAAGTACCTGGATGTTTAATCACACAGTTCTGAAGAAACAGTAGCTGTAGGACGAAAGGGGAAATAAAAGTCCAGGTGCGGGCAAGGCTGGTAACTTTTTAAAGGCTGCTGTGAAAGGATTCCAATATATAACCACAGTTTTGACTCTCCGTAAAAATATACATGATAGACAATTTGCATCAAGGCATAGCTCTTTCAAAATGAAATCATGCTGTGGTCTTCATTCTTAAATGAGCGAAAAATGGCCACCAGCTTCTGAAAATTAGCTTCTGCCATTTCTGTGCTATTGCTCATAATGCCAATTTTCATTATTCCTGGAAGTCCTAGCATTAGAATAGACCATAAAACCCAGTACTTTCAGTGACTAGGTTTGATTGCACTTACAGTAAAAAGCTGCACTGGGAAATTGACTGGAACAGCTTGCGACGAGAGACTTTTTCTGGTTATCTCAAGTGGATTAAGGTAAATTTGAAAGAGGGACAAAGGAAGCACTCTGCAGAATAAGAGTTCCCACACAAGGAGCTATTTCAGAGTAGCCACTGTACTTTAAAAGAGGCACTCTGATTTATTTTGGAATAACTTCTGCAAATAGATTAGCCTAAGTTTCTTTCATAGCTCTGGTAATGTGAAGGACCCTTAAAGAGGGCATGAATGTGATTAAATTGAGCACCCACATCCCATTATAATTTACACCTCCTTTCAGGCTGCACTACACTGCCAAAAAGGTGGAAAGAGGCATTTGTATCAATTCCAGACTATTTTATTTGTCAATTATACTGATTGCTGCAGTGATGCTCTAACAGCAAGAAGTGTAGAGTTAGAATAGGCCCTTACAGGCTGCATGGTTGAGTGTTTCATTGGTTTTGGTTTGCGTTTGTGTCTTCCCCCCAAAATTGTTGACTTTTTTTAGTGTTAGAAGTGGACTTTTGTTGTAGCTCATGGAAAAATCCTTTACACCTGCAGGTGCTTCAGATCTCTAACCGAGGATCCCCATTCTAAAATGGTCTACACAGTTACTACTGGCTGTGTTACCACAGCAATGCAAACTCTGTTTGATATGAGCATTCTTCCCTGCAATTACTACAGCTGAGGAGCACAGTAATTATCATAGCTTCCTAAGGTGCACTTAAAATAGCAGAGGCAAGGGAATGCATTCCTGGAATATATGGTATGTTCTTTGCAGGCTGTCCTGGAAAATCTCAGTGGGAAAGGTTTGCCTGTCTTCTGTGGTTATAGATGAGATATTTTAGATTTTTCAGGATAAAGGTTATACTGGGACAAGACACAACATAAGCATATAAAGTGTTCGTTTTCTGTAACATAGGATGATTTATATTATCATTGCTTAAATTATCTTATTGTTACCAGTTCTACATATTCTCAGACATAATAGAACAGACCTAAGAGCAATATAAACGGTTGTGACACCATGGAATGACATAACTAGGAGTTTTTTAATGTCAGAAAAATCAGTATTTGTGGCACACCATCTAAAAAACATCTTGAAGCTTCACAGGTGAGAGGCTGCTGAAATAAACGGGATTAAGACTTTTTTTCATAGCAGAATGGCAAAAAACAAGCAAAAAATCCTCTTAAGGAAAGCCTGAAACCTTTTGTAGACTGATGTCTATAACACTGTTTTCAGGATCTTAAAGGTTCACAGAATCTCTGGGACTTCTGCAGATTTTCTTCTGAATATATATATTTAAACATAATTCTCCAACTGCCGTAATGAATGATTCATTAAAAAGGAGTTTTGAGATACAACTTTTTCTATCTAAATTTCCTTCTTGTTTTACAAGATGGTGAGCTCTAATAGAAATGCTGCTTTTCCAGGGGGCTGCTTATCCTGTCTTGCCCTATGAAATGCATTATCACTCATATATTGCATATGATTACAACACCACAGGTTTTCTCTGTGTTGACTCAACAGTCATCAACAGATTTAGCAGGAAGATCAGCTGTAAATGAAAAGTAACATATTGAAGAAGGAAGGCATCAGCTGGACAAATCAAGAATTTGCCTTTAGAAATGACAAGTGTTTGTTAATTCAAGACATAAGCAGATTTAACTGGTAGGGTAGTAACCAACTTGCAACTGAAGAAAATAGATGAGTAAAAGTGGCACACTGAGTATTGTTTGGGGAAAGTGAATAAAGAAATCTGCCAGTGCTAATGATTTGGCTACCCATAGTTACATGTGCCTTAATTCAGATGCCTTCTCATTCCAATAGTTTTGATTTCTGAAGCTAATGTCTAGTATCTTGTGATTTATAAGAGTGTTAATTATTTTTTAATTATTATTGAAGTATCTTCATTAATAGGTCTTCAAAACTCACCATTTCTGTTTATCCTTTCCAGAATAGATACAGTAGTGTGTATGATATTCACAGAACACTTTAGGTATTAATTAAAGGGGTAATAAAAAGATATTGAGATACCAGGGTTATTGAAATATCAACTAACAATACCCCATGAAAGTGTGTTGAGGTATGAGTTATCTACCTCAGTGTACAATTCCGTATGAGAAAACATAGAAGTGATTCCTAATTCAAAGGCAAAGTGAAAATCTGTAATACTTGAGATCTTCACGAATAACCTTATCTGCTCTGTCTCCACTTTAATCCATAGGTAATGACCTCAAAATGGGTGTAATAACATAACAGCAAACATTTTTAGGACAGTAATAGGTAGAAAGTATCTCTTCACAGTGCCTATATTTTGTGCTTTACCGCTATCCTAAAAACATATTCTTTGTGCTCAGTGATAACAACAAAAAGCTCAAGCTGCTTACATTATGGCTGGATGTACATGCCTTTCAACATATTTCCTTTTCTTTCAGGATTCATTTAATTGTATAAAGAATGGTAGTAAATTTAGTAATAAGTCTAAAAGAATAATGCAGTGACAGAGTACATCGAAGAAGACCTACTCTCCTTTACAGCCATTTATAATTTATATGAAAAGAGAAAAAAAAATAAAAGTTAATATAGGTAAGGATTTTCATCCAAATCAACACAAAAGGGAATTGTGTCCTGCAGCTTGAGGGCTGGTTGCAATCCAGGCTATATAGACCAAAGTGGTCATGTTTTCCATCCCACTTTAGGGAAGTATAAATAGTCAAGACAGTGGTTGTCTCCTCAAAGGACCAAAGAGCAGGAATTTCAGATTTCAGGAAGTTTTAGCAAATTACTGCTATCAAAGTAATTATCATTGCCTCACTTGTGTTATGTATGCAGGAAATATATTTAGAAAATATATTAGATTTATAATTTTGCAATTTCTTTCTAGATTTTAATAGACATAATCAATACTTAAATACCAGCCATTGGCTGTGACACACAAACAATTCTCTCATCACAATATCTTTAGGAATCTGTTACTTTTTAAAAGGCCCTGAATATACATAATCTTGTGATATGTTGCAACACAGACATCATTCTCTGGATATTGCTTTGACGTGATTTTGCTCTCCTCTTTTTAATTGCTCTTTGAGTAGCCATATATATTATTAGAGAGACTTTCTATAGTATGCTGTTGATTGTTCATCTGACTTACTAAAAGGATTTTAATAATTTACACAGCTGAGTCATTATTTTCCATTTGTACAGTATCAGCTTCATGTCTTCCTTTTTGATT
>JAWWLV010000045.1:18171743-18182715 GCA_035041135.1 Platyrinchus mystaceus
TTGATATGTACTTTACTTTCATCTTTCTATTCACAATAAAACCTAGAAGTCTAGGGGGTATTTGGTTCTAAACTGTTTTCACAAACTGGTAATGATTTGATGTACATTTTCACTTCTTTGACAGATGGATATGCTCAACTTTATCAAGGAAAGGCATAAAGCAGTCTCACTCTGAAACTTCTTGAGATGCTTGCTCCAGGCACGGTGCATGCCCGATTAGTTGTGTACCACTGGTGGTATTTTAACATGCTGCATAGACTATTTCAAGACATTAATTATATGCTGCTTTGGTTAATTCAAGGCATCTAATAAGGAATAGAAAGGTTCATTTCATATAGACTTAGTCAAAAATTCCTCAGAATTTATTGCTTGAAGTGATTAGGAGAAAATATTAGTCTGTTGCAATTAAATACTTTTTCTTACTGTATAAAGGTAAAAAAAAAAAAAAGTCTGGGCTTAATGCCTGAAATCAAATACATTAAAGTGGCATTAGTAAATTATATGACTGAACAGAGCCAGCCATGTGGAGCAAGCCAGCTTGTGCCGGTGATGTAACTTCCATAACATCTGCATTTAGAAATCCTTCATGCTCACCTGCTCTTTAGACTGCCTAGGAGAGCTCCAGGGGTCATAAGGGCACATTTGAACCATCTCATTTGTTGTCTTCCATAGAGAAGCCAGTTCTCACACTTTAAGAATGCTTCGTGTGCTGAGCCAAAGTTCAATGAGAGACTCACTGAACTCCAAACCCGAGTATCTGATCTTAACTAAAATGGCACCTTAGGTGCATTTCAGGTAGGTATAAAATTATATTATTGTTAAAAGACATAGTGTGAGTGGTTTCCTAATATGCACTCAGGTTCATGAAGGAGTTGCAAGGGCTATATTTCTGAGGAGAACACGGTGTAGGATTGCTTGGACATAGCTATCAATTTCACCTGGACTTTGGTTCAGTGGCTTTAGCTTCCAAAATATATTCCTAAAGCTAAGATTTTTCTTAGCTTTACTCCCAGCTCAGTAGAATATTTCTTCTGTATGCTGTAGGTGAATTGTGAGAAGCTGGAGACATGCTGTGTCTCAGAGTGTGGCAAATTAATACCTCTTATTGGATTATAGTATTCTATGACTTGTGGAATTACTTTTCAGCATTCCAGAAATTTTATTACAGATATCTCCTCTTTATTCTGAATTTTGGACATTTTTTAAATAGTTCTCTGTTTGGGAGCTTTATAGAAAAAGCTGTGTAATCTTAGTACTTTGGTTCAAAAGAGGTCCACATTAAGATTTTCATTTCATGTGGATTCATATCCCCCAAATTTAACTTTGAGTACTGAGTTAAAACAAACCAAAAATTCAAAGAAAAACTCCACCCAGATCACTGAATTTTGTCTGGGTAATGTTTTTGCCCTTTGAGTCATATCCAGAATAAGTCTGAGTAACAACTGGTTTTCATCCAAACAATGAATGACCTGTTTTTGCTAAAAATTAGGTTTTCTCTATCTGAGAAAGCTGTAAATCTCGCTGACAGTCTTGGTTGCCCAGGTTTAAATTTTAATTTTTCTCTACAAGATTGATGTAAATATTTTTTTTTTCAACTGCAAGCTGTTTTCCATATCTTTGTGAATTTATCTATTCATTTATTTATTTAATTTTATAGGGAGGATGATTTATTTGCTTTTTCTCTTATGATATTTTTCTGTATGGTATGACTTCATCATCAGGGTAAGAGTACTGAGTATGGCTTCTTTCATACTCTACTGCCAAAGGAAATATTTACAAGTGTAACTGGGGAAAGAAAGACACCAGGAATGCTATAAATTTATTGCTGGCTACACAAATGTGTCATGATACTTAGTGGTGCCATGTCTAATTTAGACCAAATGTAAACCTTTGTATAGACAGTGCTCTGACACTCCAGTTAAATATGCAGAAAGACTAGTTACTTGGGTAGAAACCTATGACCTCATTCTAAGATGTGTTAGTACCAATTTGCCAAAATTCTTTGGGGAAAGATTAAAAGGAAGGCATCCTTCTACAGGGGTCTCATACATACCCCATATCTTTGTTTTCTTTGGTTTCAAAACCCTTTCACCAAACTTATTCCATATGCATACTTAAACTTTTATGGATCTCATATACATTTCCATAGGAAGTAAATTTGTCTTTACATTTTTTTAGTTACAATCACTGATTTCTTCCATTCTAATCTAATATCCTTCTCTGCCTGTGTATATGTTTCATTCATATGCTAAATAATCCCTCAGTTGTTTAGCAAGTTACTATCACTAGAAAAGGCAGATTTTACTATGCAATTGTTCAGTAAAGATAGGCTTTTTTTTCCATCTTAATTTGATAGGAAAATTTAAAATTGTGCAAACAGATTTCTGAATTAATATAATTATACCTAAAAAAATTAATGAATATATATATTGTGAAGTGAAAATATATCACTACATACAGTAATAGAGTAAATAGAAAGTGAAGTCTTGATTTCTTTAAAAATGTCATGACCTATGAAAAGAGTCTTCAAACTCTTCGAAGCAACAATCTCTCTGTGCAGACTTAGAGCAGAGTAGGCCAACTTTCTTGCCACAGTAGGCCTCCTAAACTCTAGTGGAGGCTTCTGAAGACCATGATGATGATCTTTTTTCTCATGCCTGAATATGCCACATAAGGAAACACTGGACTTTGATCTACTGTCCCATACATGTACACATATTTATGTGAAAGCAACTCTTGTCTTCCCATTTGTACTTCTGGAAAAAAGAGTAGCCAGAGGTAGCATGCTGTAACTTGAACAGTACTTGGAGTTTGTTCCTGATCACTTTCTTTCTCAAAAGAACTTTAATCACTGAAATGAAAGTGGTAGTGTGACAGATTAGTTATTCTGGAGACAGCAGTTTGTATTTGGTGACCATCTTTCTGCAGTTCATCGTTCCGTTGGGTCCTTTGGGACCACTGGAAACACTCGATGCCATGTGAGAGTAACACTTGCAATTTGATTGTGTGATGGAATAGAGCCTGTACTTTCCCAAGAAAAACAGCATTAGAAAGCAGCTTGCCAGAGCCAGAACACAATCTGCAGCTTGCTCCTGGCTGGTATCTGATGAGCCTTCAGGAAGGAAGGCACTATAGCTGAAATGAATCGTCATACTCAGAGACAGGTTGTGTGCTCCTGCTTTTGTATGTTTGTGTAGTGAACAGAAGTATATGATATTTGTGCTGGTTTTAATTTACTTAGTAATAATAAAAAACACAAACTTCAGCAGGAGGAAAATATATGGATGTTTTCTTATGGCTGTTGGCAGTTCTATAGAGACTATTCTGAAACTAATGTGGTCTCATCTTCATTCCTGTTGCTATCTGTACTAACCAGATTAAACTATTATAGCTATGAATCCTAACGTAAAAATGTCTTAATTTGCAGTGTAGTTAAGCCCTAAGCCCTTGAAGGGGCAGAAAATGAGATAACTGAATTGTCATGAAGAGCCATTTTAGTAACAAGAAGGATTGTATAAACATTTAGTTTTGTTTTCTTTTGTTTTTATTTTTATTTTAATCTTTCAGATTATGTACAAGTCTCAAAGTAAAGAATTATTTCTTGCTTTATGGAAAATATTTTCTCCACTTCCCCTACTCCATTCTCATTTTTTGCTACTTCATTCTGATAACTGGAACTAAATGCCCAGAGGAAATATTGTTATTGGATTTATTATTATATAATAAATTAACAAATTTATCATTAGTGCTGAGTACAGATGTTCAGTGGATATTTCCAGATTATGTGTAGAAAAAACTATTGGAAATCTTGTGCGAGGGATTAAAATACCTCTTTGGTTTTTGCTCTCAACAGGTCTCTGTAAGATTTAAGTAACCCTTAAAATATTTTGGATTGGAAGTTCTGGGGGGAACAAATCATTTAACATATTGTTTCACCATCAGTAAAAACCTAGATCAAACTAATGGAAGTCCAAAGAAACTCGCATTTGCATAAAGCTTAGTACTCAAGAAGTGTCTACTTATCATCAGGAGACAAGTGATGATAGCACAGTTCAGTATTGTGACACTCTCTGTAATACTGCCAGTATTTTTTGCTGATTTTTTAAAAAGTAGTTTGCTGCTTCTCTAATATATAAAAAAGCAAGTTAAGTTGCAAATTAGTATAATACATTTTTGTTCTTGTCCTGTCCTATTTCTTAGCAGGTTTAGAAATTTAAATTTAAATATGTTAATATTTTGAATTAATCATTTTTCATTAAAGAGTTTTAATGATTAAATGTTTTAACACAATTATGTCTAATCTATTAGGCATGAATGTATTCAAAAAGAACATAAATGTTTCATGAGAGTCCCTTAGAGTGAAGTGTTATAGACTAATAATAGAGGAAAAATTAGATAGAAAATTGAATATAAAATCCAAATGTTCCAGCTGGGAATTTTCTTCTTTTTAAAGACTTCAATACAATGTATTTATTAATTTATTCTCTCTTTTGACTTATTTTCTCTACAATTATCAGGGAGGTTAATTTTTTTTCTGACACTTTATATGTTTTTCTAACTTTTTTTCATTTAGTTACTTAATTATGAATTATGGAAAACACACACAGAAGCCATATAAAGTTGTCCAATAATTTCCACTCTGGTATTCTATTTTTCATTTGCTTATGAGCTTGCCAAACTTTAACTGTTTGAACTGAAATATTAACTCCCAAGTAATTTCATTGGTGAAGGACGGGGAAAGAGGTTTCAATCAAATGTGATTTGTCTGGGGCTTTTTGAGGCCAGGAAAACTGCATCTAATTGCCAATGCAATAGGCAATTGCCTATAGGTAATGTATAAGTATTGCACTGAGTTATCTTACATTTTCTGTCAAAAAATGTGGTGAGGTCATTCTGATGTCAGAAATACACCTGATGTGACATCTATGGATATTTAGCCAAACTGTGAGCCTTCTGAAATCTCAAAGTCTCATTAGAGCTCCATTCACAATAGTTTATTGGTATTGGGAAACTATCTGAATATTTCATTTGAACTGGGCACGCTGAAGTCCAAGGCTGGGAGGTTTGAGCATAAATTTTCTTATGGTTGCCACTTTCAGTTATCAGGGATTATTGTCGCTTTAGATACTGAAAGATGGGTATGAACTTGTCTTTTGTTTCCTATGTGCTGCCAAGAAGGGAGGTTGCATCAATGTGTAGAGTCAACAGTTGTAAAGATCTAAAGGAAGGCTAAAAATTACAAGATTTGGATGAAGAACTAGGTCAAGGCTAGATGAAGATAAGTGTTTTGCTTAGGAATGTCTTGGACTCTTAGCAGTAGTCCTCCTGTCCCTGAGACATGGAAATAATAATGTCAGTAAACCTCACAGAGTCACTGTCAAGAGTGTTTTGTGATCATCTCCAGTATATTCAGGTATTATACTGATAGCAGCACAAAAAAGATCACAAGGAAATAGACAATGGTGTATTCAGACGTGAATGACACAGTAAACACATAGCTCCATATTGAGTGATAGAAACCACAGTATTCAGAGTATCTTTCCATCATAACTACTAAATAAGTAGGTACCCTATGGAAAAATAATTTTAATCATGGCATTTAAAAAAAATGCTAAAAACTGTCAAATACTTATGAAGCCCTGATTCATAAAGTAAATCTTAGCAAAAAAGTGAAGTATTCACAAATCAGTAAGATGTTAATATGTTCTGAGGTTTCCAGTTTTCACTGTCAAATGTCTTTGTAACTTACCTTTTGCATGCTGTGTATAGCATAAGCAGACAAAAAAAAGACCTTTCGTTCCTGTCAGGAATTCAGTGTGTATGTTACCGTGCTTCACACTATTGTATAAGATTTTTCAACCTTCTTCTGAAGACAGACATTTTTTCTTAACACACCACTTAATACAATATGGTATATAGAGCACAGTAAAATATCTGGAAGACATTTAGACTTAAATGGTGCTTTATCACTTAAATATGACAATTAGAAAATATTGCTATTTTAATTGCAGAAATGTGTACTCTTGACAAAAAAAAGAGAACTTAGTGTACTTTATATGTCCTCTGTCGACTCATTTCTCTTTAATTTATAGCACATTTTCTTTGCACTAGTTTGTGTTCTTAGATGTGTCCTCATTTGACTTTTGGCTCAAGCAAATAACTCCAGAAACGAAGGATATGCCTACTGAGATCACTTCCTGCTGAAGTCTGGTTTCTTGGCTGGGAAACTGACTTCTCTTGTTCCTGCTGGAAAGTATTTACAATGGAGATGTTGTAGTATAGTGGCAAAGCTATTCCAGGACATGTTCATGGGTATAAATAGACATATGAGTAGTTATGCTAAAGAATCTTAGAAGGCAATGAAACCAAAACCTACTACTAATAATTTTCAGTCTAGGTTTTAAATTGCCTTGTCAGGAACCGTACAGGATAATTCATCTCTAAAGGATGTTGGTATCTCAGCCAGGGAATGACCATCCTCTATTTATGAAGTGGCTTTCGTGATTACCCAATTATCTAAATACCTTGAAAAGTTATAGTGATACACCAAATCACAGAGAGCAGGAAAGAGGACCACTATGCACTATGTTGTTCTTGTCAAAGCTAACATTTATGCCAAAATTCTTTGAGTGCTCTTAATATACACAGGGTCACCGTGTTGTGATTGTGCTGCTGGTCACAGCACCAGCGTTACGTGCAACAGTGCTGAAACTCAGGAAAAGTGGGGTCTGTAAGGCATGCCTAGTCTGTGGAGCAGGGCCTGGAGGCACAGGTACAGAGCTGAGGAGCTGGAAAAAGCTGGAAAGAGAACTGACGCTTGGTTGCATTGTTAGACTGTTTCTTCCTCACCTCGGGACTGGTGTGAACTATTCTGCACCATCTTTCCTAAAGGTGATACAAAAAGGGGTTTTCCAGAATTGAATCTGTGGTTGCTCATTACTTGCTATCTTCAGATATTTCTGTTGCTCAGGAAGGAATTTTTATGAACTGACCTGTTGGAAAGAAAAATACAGAAGTCTTAAACAATGTATAGCCCATTTTAGCTTTTGATAAGAGTAACTGTGTAGTTAAATCTGGTGGCATCTGTTTTATATAGTTGATATTCTGGCATATTTACTTAGTACCTATTGGAAAAATGCCAGTAGATTCTTTTGAATCCCTTCATACACAACCATATGATTTATATGTACGGTTATTACCGCAGTTATTTCATGTGTTCTGCTGCTTGTTATGACATCTGTTATGCATATATATATGCAATCTTTTAAACCTCTGTTAATTGCCAAAAATTTAACAATCCAATGAAAACAAATGATAGCCACCTTTTATTAAAGATAAATTTTACTTATGTCTTCTCTAAATTCCTATTCCACCTTTCTGAAAAAAAGATGTATCAGAAAATCATGCAGAAAATATTTATTCTTCAGAAACATTCCATTAAGTATATGATAAAAATAAAGTCCTTTATCCTTATGAATTAATGTGTTTATAATGCACTGCTATCCAATGTATACCAAAATGTTCAAATATTTAGTTCCTGCTCATATTACTGTTGTTATCACCATTGTCATGTTTTTTTCTCAGAAACAGATTCAAAATCCCTCTGGCTTTTTCCTCTTTCTGAGTTGACCAGAGTCTTGGACAGGCTGCCAAGCAGATGAGATTGCTAACTTGCATATTTACTGTTGATATTTGGTGCTCACTGTCTCCCCATGCCTTTGGTGTATTACCTTTCTCTCATACAGAGGCAGAGCTTTAGTGCATTGCTGTAAATCTTGAGTCAAAACAAGATGCTCCAGCCTGTGTCCTCCTTTATGTAACATCTCTTTGGCCTGTGCTCATAGGTCTCCAAATCCCCTTTGTGCACTTCCATAGCACATATGTACTAGACAACACGACAGACTGCTGATACTATGGATGTTGCTAAAACTCTAACATCAAATAGTGATAAAGGAGATCATATCACCCTTTACTTCCAGGTTGATATTGGTGAAAAAAGAGACATATCTCCCCAGTCTGTCATGAAGTGTATTAATCTTGATATTTAAACTGTTATTTCTGCGCAACAGAAAAGTCTACATATGAAGTGAGAACCCAGTATCAGTAATAAAAGCACTTGGCAGTTCTGTAGGGAGAATTTGGCCTTTATGTAGGTATTCAACATTAAGAAACATTTGTTCACAAGAGCAAAAAGACCCAGTGGAAAGGCATCTTTTCAACTGGCATATTTTCAACTACTTCTGATGAATTAAACTGACCTTTAGAAATACACGTCTGGGCTGGCACCAAAGCAGGCGTTTCTATTTTTTTAGAGTGTGTGTATATATGAAAAACACAGTAAGCAGGGTTACCGAGCTATTGTTTGTGCTCAGGCAGGTACCTGCAGCAGGTACACTCTGTGTGCACACTGGTGAGTGATGGCAGCTCCTCTGTTACACTCCCTTCCCGGATGCAGAACAGAGTGTCAAGCTGTGCAATCAACACTGCCAAGGTGTTTGAGGCAAGGAACACTGTGATCTTTCTTAAGGCAACTCTGGTATTTTAATGATCTAAAATGTTATGTTGAATTATAACAATATCTGTAGACAGTCCATTGAGGGAAGGAAGCAGGGGGGAAAGTCTTTGGGTATTTATTTTTTTTTTTTTAAGAAAAATATTCCAGGTAATTTTTATTTCAAAGATTAGAGCGGATGGGAAAATTCTAATAAGAATTCAGAACTTTGTTATCTAAATAAAACTTTATATACATACACAGACTTCTGCCTTGTATCTAGTTGTCTTATTTGTTGTATTACAAACAAATCAACATAGAGAAAAAGACCTTAAGGATCATACTTTTACTGCTTAGAACAAGGGTCAAATTTCCAGAGGAGCTCAGATTGTGTTCATAAGCTGGAGTGATTAATTTTTTTGAGGAAAGTTCAGCATATGTGTTGAAAGTCCTCAGTTGTAAAATCTTTGAAAAGCTTGAAAAATACTCTTTTGGAGAAGTTAGAAGCTGAGGCCCAAGCTCTTTTCAAGGTGGAGCTTCTCAAAGAAGACAAATCCAACTGTATTTCCAAAACTTGCTTTATAACTTAATCAGTTCCGAAGCCTTGATTCATCTTACTTGATTTTAGCCACCTGAATGAAATGTTAAAATTAGAACTAATATAGTAATCAAGTCTCTCTACAGACAGCATTGAGAGTGAGAAACATTTCGGAATTAGTAACTTCCAACAGGGAAAACTTACACTCTGTAGAAACTTGACCTAAATTTAAGTCAAATCTGCATAGAAGTTCTCTCCTTTCTCTATAGTTTCTCTTTTTTTCATTCCACAGATGGACTTCTGACACTTGTGTACCATCAAATAGGTGATAGAAATGATCTTCTGTCTAAAGCACTGTAGGTTCATTGACAAGAGGATCAAGTGTAGATAGTATCTTGCCACATGAACAGGACTATTGCAGAAAGTAACAATGAAGAAAGAGCACAAACCCTTTACATATTTATTTGCCTGGTATCTCCTAAATACATATGTATGACAAAAACTCAAGGTTAGAACAAATACTCAGATGAGACCACCAGGTTGTCATCTAAGCTTCAGTTAAATGTTAAGCACAAAACTTTAAAAATTCATTTGGACTTTTGAAATACACTGCAGTATAGCTAAGACTTTTACATTATTTTTTTTCCATGCCACAAGAGAATAATTGCCTTTGTTAGAACTCACAGTAGCTGGCAAGTATACAAAAATTTTGTTAGTTAAGAGATGTTTGAAGGTTGCTTATGGTTACATGTTGTCTCAGTTATGTGAAAGAGTGGGGAGAAAGAAACTCAACTGATGCAAAAAAAAAAATATCTTCAATCAATTTGGTTAGATTGAACAGTTAATAGTGGGGGATAAAAAAGATTAGTATAAGAAACAACGTAAGTATTGCATCTTTGAAATGGAGCAACAGATGGTTGCAGGATAAGTATAGGTATAAATCTTTTGCAATGCTTACTAAGCCATGTGATAGCCACAAAGAAAAAGAATGTCCATGCTTTAATTTGGCAGCTGAAGGACATTGTGAAATTTCCAACTACTTCACTAGAAGAGCCGGGAAAAGGGTGCTGCTCTAAGGACTGCCTGTCCCTTGTTTGGTGTTCAACTGTGATTGAAAGATTTCAGAAAAAAGACTATGTCTGGGTTTTTTAACTTTATGAAGGAGGATTCCTCATGATTTTGTGATCTGAGGACAGAAACTGGAAAAACTAATGTATACCAGCTTCTGCAGAAACACACAAAGTTCTGTCTGAAGGAAGAGTTAGTAAGATACCAAAATACCGTATTAACTTACAAATTGACTATCTTATATTCTGTTATTTACGCAAGTATTTGTAAAATTTACAAGGAAAAAAAATAAATATACTGTTAAAAATATAGAGTAATACTCATGAAATATTTATTTTTATTATTTTGATATTTATGTGCTTTTGAGCTACTATGTTCTATATTGTTTCTTGAACAAACCTGCAGTAAAGTTGAATCCTCAAATGGTTAGACAGAAATTAACTTGAACAGATATTTCCCATATCACTGTGTATCTTTATAAGGACACTCTCTACAACAAAAGGGACGCCAAAGAAAAGGGAGGATCTGTACTGATTTACAAGGAAACCTAAACTCTCTCTATATATGTTGGTGAAGCTACTAGTGCCTCCTACATGGTATCTCATTTTTGAACTCTGTCCTTCTTTCAATTGCCAGGTGACTGTTTTCTTCACTGGGAATAGCAAAATGCTTTGGATGATGCAATGCAATATCAATCCACTTTATAGAAACCAGAGGTACAATACTAAAGAGAAAATTCTGCATTGATGTACTGGATTTTTTTCAGAACAACTAAGCCCAGATACCACTACTTCGAAGAATAAACGTGGCCAGTCTTCGCGAACGAAGATCTGGGAAAGGTCTTTTTACCTTTCAAGCCTGCGCAATGGATTTTT
>JAWWLV010000045.1:18182815-18196184 GCA_035041135.1 Platyrinchus mystaceus
AGTGACCTTCTCTTAGATGGATGGCCTTAGGGGCTGACGAGCTCCATCTACCCGGGGGATTGTCCCTGAAGCAGGACGGGGACTCGAACCTGCGACCACGACCATGAGAGCGCCGCATCTTAACCACTAGACCACCAGGGGTCCCCCATTTTGAAGAATAACTTATCCAGAATTTTACAAATAGCTACATAACATTTGAGCTGCAGTGCAGCTCTACTAAGAAAAGAAAAACAAAAAACTTCTTCTTGGGTCATTAATGGTGGCTATTCTGAAGTGTTCAGTCAACTGAGTTCATATGGTCTCTAAAAAAATCATCAGGGACATAAAATGAAGAAAAAAAAGCAGATAAATGCTCTGTACACATGCGTAGTGCAAAGGGGTAGAAATATACATTGACTATCTTTGTACAGGCAAGTGGAGATTGTAGTAAACTGATCACTGTCTACCTTTAAAGAGAGCATGTCAATGACAGAAGAGAATATCAAAGAAGAGAGAATCTGTGAGTGGATAGGAAATAGATCAAAGTACTTGCTCATCTAGTCAGTCTATCTTCCCAAAATCTAATATAAGAAAGGGAATTGAGATCAGCCCTAGGAGTATTCAGGCTGCCTCAGAGCAGAAGCTTTAGACATTTGCTCAGTGTTAGGATGTATAAAGAACAGACACAGAAAAAACCCACCCCAAAACCTAAAACTTGGCTTCTTGGTTTATGGTCCTGGGAATTCCTGGGAAATCCTGAAAGAACAGTGTGCTTGGCTGTTATCCACACCACAGAGTTTTCCCTGGGACCTTTCAACAGTGACTCTCTGTCATAAGACTTGCACAAAATGGCTACAGCAGGCAGTAAAGCTTTCTGGAAATCCTTTTCCCACAGTGTCTCCAGGTGAAAATTGAGAAGAACAGTTCATTCTATGGCTCCATGATTTCCCTGGCTTTTCTGCAATATTTGTGAGCTGGAAATTTTCCTTGTGAACTCATTGAACACATAATTCCCATCTGCCATCACCTCTTGCTCATGTTCCCAGTTTGGAGCTGCTGTGGTCCTTGGAGAGCTGGACAGGGTGGGGCCCAATCTCCCTTTGAGTTGCTGATCAGCTGTGTAAAGGATAATTTTTAAATAGCCCAAGATGCATTTGTATGTTGCTGCTTTCAGTTGTCTGTCCAAACTCTGCAAAGCACTGTATCCAAGAGATAAAAAGGAAAAATAATGAATAAAAAATGATGCTATTCCAGACATTAGCATTTCATATTTAAACCAATACCTCCCAGGAAGATGGTAAATAAAGTTGTCCAAAATCATCCCAGAGAATTACAAGAAAATATGTAGAATTCTACCAGGGACAACACTGACACTATAAGTATTAATTTATCAAAAAATTCTACATTAATGTATTCCACCCAAAATTTTCCTATTCTTCAGTGGATCAAGAAGGAATATTTGTAAAGTGCTTTGAAGAGGACAAACACTGTTTAAATACCTCACATTAGTCATTGTTATTATTATGGATAACATCGTTGACTTGATTTTGAAGAGTTCCATATGATGACTATTTTAAAATAAATTACTATTAAAATGACAACTGTACAGTGTATGGAAGCAAGCTCAAAACATTCAGTCATCACAGTGCTCTATATTCTTCTTGAAAACACACTGGTTTTTACTTTTTGCATGTCTTTCTTATTGTGAACAAAAACATCTGCCTGGGATTTCTAAGAATCTGGTGAAAAATGGAAATGAGATGCAACATTCCTTTATTTCGATTGTACTTTTTATTAATTGCAGATCAGACTACAATCCAAGATCCAGGTGCAGTGATGCTTTTAAGGAGAGGGCTGGAAACAATCTACATGCGAAATGTGTGAGAACATGTCTATGCCATTCTGAGCAATACAGTGCCAAGAATCCTCAGCTGGCTCCAGAGGGACCCCTGCATCCAAACCACTCAGCTCAACCCTCTAAGATGGGGTCGTGAGGACAATAAAGTGGGGTTAGACCACTGCTGTGCCCTAGCAAGTAAGCCTCTTTGTGGCTGACATATCTGAGCCATTTCCATTCTGAGCATGAACCCTCTTGCAGCCAAGTCAAAGATCTTTGCAAAAGTCTCCATTATTTGATGCAAACTTGCCATCAGTGCTTAGGGATAGTACCCATCTGATCTTTTTTTTAACTTATTTTGCTCAGTATGAAAGTGAGAGATGGTTTTAAAAGCCAGGTTAAGATCTGGAACTGTTCGTCAAAGGAGAATGAGGATTCTTAGTGGGGATTAATTCAAGTCTTTCTAGGTTTCTGTCAATCAATTAATTCTTTAGGCTCCCAGGTGTTTTTCCTTGATCATTCTTCTACCAGAAAAGTGTTTTGATTTGTTATTATATTTACAAAAAGATTTGCAAGCAGTGCCCATGAAAATATCTGAAAATTATGATTGGGTACATATGACTCATACACCCACCAAGCATAATTTTAAATTCAGGAATCCCCTTTTGAAAATAAACTGTTTCTTAAATTAAGAGAGAAAAAATATTGGAAAGACTAAGCAAGAAATAATTTGTTAACTAATTTTTCATTAAAAAAGAGCTTTTATATAGATTCTTACACTTATTTTAGGTCAGATAATTTTACAATTTGATTACAGGATGATGATTATTAGAATACTCCTTCTTCTCATACTCATTTTTTTTCCTTTACTTTTTTCTTCAATAACTTGTGAAATACCTCCCCCAGTATGCAATTTAGTCGAGTAACTCCTGTAATACACTAAGATGCAAAGAATCCAGACTTTTAATTTGAAGTTCATAGTTTTGAAAATAAATTCTCTATTTTTGTAATTATGTGACATAGACACTTGACCTTTTCAAGATATACCCAAGACTTAATTTGGCCTTAATTTATATTATGTAAGTATTGCCAAGCTTTGCTTTTAATAACAAAAGTTTTAGTGGTGAAAAATGTCTGAGCAAAATTTTATTTGGTGGAGACTTTTTAACCCATTAAAAGAAGATACAATTTTAAAAGAATATTGTGTTCATTGACAGAATGTAAGCAATTACTTTTCTGCTCCTCCTCTTAAGCATCTTTAATGAATCGCCTCCTTTATTAAACACTTGGCAGTTCCTCGGAATAAAGCTCAAGTTCCTAGGAAGAAAAATTGTACTGATGTCATGGTGATAGTAAATGTCATTTACTTCTAGTGAAGTAAATGACATATTTGTAAAGGAATCCCATACCAAAAAGGCTTGATTCAAAGCTTGAGGTCTGTAAATGTACTTGAAAAGAACATTCAGTGCTTAATTGTTTCATCCCAAATTAGGTAACAGCTTTGCTGTAAGATAAGGCAGATTCTGCAACAGGTGTTCAGCTAAAGTATATGATCTTTGCTCCAGACAGGGGTGACAGGTAGATGCAATACCTACTAGAATAATACTTTAGAGTTGAGAAATCAAAATTGTGAAATGATACTTAACAAAGCCTAATGGTCTTTATTTAAGACTCACAGCATTCGTGAGAGAAGGTAATTGTATTTTCCATTTACAAGTTCTTCATGCAAAATTCATAAAGGAAATTGGCATATTCTAAGACACGTAAGAAGACGAGCCTTATTCTTGGCATGGTAGCTCTGCACTGCCCTTTCTGCTAGTCTTGAGATCCATAAAAAAAAGGACTAGCGTGTGGAGGGTGAAGGAAGAGCCAGAACTCTGGGGAACAGACACTGCATTGAGAGGCACATCCACTTGGTGCTGGTGTTCTTGTGTGAGGACAGATTCAGAAAATGGAAAAATGGGGAACTGGAGTAAACTACATGAACTCAATTCAGAGGTATAACTAGCCTTTTTATAGGTGGATGAAAAGGTCTTGACTTTTTCTCTTGAGACCATAGACAATTTGTTGAACCCTTACTACCAGATACTGAAAACTTTTAACTGAGGTCTTACAGCCAACTCTGAGGCAGAGAACTTGCAGTACTTGAGAAGTGTGGGGGCTACACCTACAGGGGAGTGGTAGGATAAAAAGCTTTAGAGAATATTGCAGGGCTTTTTAATCCCTTCCAAAAGTACTTCTGTAGGATGTTGCAATCCAGTTCCTGGGGATTTACCATGTATATACAGCTTTATTATCTCTGTTCCACTGTTGAGCATACTGAACTACATAGATATTGACTGACTTGCCCAGAGCCAAACTTAAGAGTCAACATCACGATGAGAAAATAGTATTTTGTTGTCTGTGAATTCTCCTACACTGGATTTTTCAAATTACTTTTTTATTACCATATGCCTGTGCTTCCGAATAATAAAAAACCCCAACCAACTGAACAAACGCAAGCAACTTAGAATGTGGAGTTTTATACAAAATTTAGATGTCCCTGATTTGAGAAAAAATCCGGAGAGTAGTATCACCTTTATACAATTTTATAGTGACAATATAAATATGATAAATCTTGGTATTGTGCTAGATATACTTTTCTTGTTATTCCATAATGTTACTCATTACTTACTTCATGTGCACTCTTCCTTTATTAATCTTTTATGTGGTTGTAGATAACTTCCCAAATTCCTAATTAGGCATGTATATTTTTACATGCATTGTCAAAAAATTTCTTCTTCTTACTCCCTTAAATTGTAGCAGCCCCAAACTGCATATTGTTATACACCATCCTTGAGCAAGATAGAGAAAAATCATGTCCTGTTTCTTTACTCTTCCAGTACACATTTCCTTTCTGGGAAAAAAAGAGATTTTTAGATTCCTGGTGGGATTTTATATTCACCTCTAGTCTTGGAATGTCCCAGCAATACCATATTTTAAACCCGAAAATTTTGCAATTCAAGAGATTAAAAATAAAAAAAAAATAGTTTTTATGTTATCTGGTGACACTTCTAGAAAAGAGTCTGATGGTGTCTAGGGAAATTGGTTTTATAGAGGAAAGGCTGCAACAAGCAGTCACAATAAAAATGCAAATGCTTTAAAGTATTCTAAAATGTCTTTTTGTAATAAAGGTGGCATTTGCCACCCATATAGTATAATGTTTTAGTCTAGTGTAATGTTTTATTGTCACTAATTTGGTTCTCCAGTTGGAAGGTAATGAAGCCTGTCTGAAATGATTTATAGACATACATATAAATATATCATGTGCATGTGTGACTCCTTGTATGAAAGTAATCCTAGTTATTCAGCTGAGATCAGTCTTTTCATAAGTGCTTTTCAGAATCTGGCTTAAGGTACCGTGAAACAGCCTGATTTTCATATGGGAAATGTATGTGTAATAAATTAAATTCTCCTTTATCTTTAGATGTCCTGTATATTGTGGATTTTTCCTTCCTATCACATAACAGTAATTTAAAAAATAACTCTCTGTTACTTCAAGATACATTTTTCTCATACGTCAAACAATACAGATTCAGGAAAAGCTTTTTCTACAAGAATACTTTGTTTCATCTTTGCTTGACTGTAATAAATACAATAGGAAAACAGAAAAGGATTATGTTTTACGGAGTGACCTAAAGTGGAATTAGATGATTGTTGAATATGAAACTTTCAGCTGTATAGGATGAGAGATTTGTGTGCATGCTTGCATCAAGAGTGACGAAAATGCTTCTTCAGGAAATAGCTACCACCCTATCCCCAGTCTACTCCACTAAACAATGATGTTGTTGACAGCAACTAAAAATGGCAAAAAAATTAATAGACGGTTGTGGAAAAATCCTGGAAGGCTATGAGTTTTGCTTGCTTGCTTAAACACTGTAAAACAAAGACAGTCTGCCAACCATAATTTAAAAAGATATTGTGGTTGCTTTATGTGTGGGTTAATAACATGAATGGCACCTACAGTCATTACAGAGATTACAAAAGTGAAATTGAATAGTACATTAAAGCTCATAAATGTTAGTTCTGGTCATAGAGCAATATTCTGTAATATTATCAACATCGACTCTTTTCTATTAAACAATGGAAAGAAAATGGCACGCCCTGACTTGACAATTTATTACAGTCTTCAGATTTGTCAAATAATTTCAAATTATGCTCTTTCTCTAAGTCTCCCTGCTTTAGTTTAAAAACTAATGATTTCATTTTTATAGCTGCTTCTTTATTCTTTCTGCTTGAAAAATGATCTCCTTTTGCATTTGTTTGCTGTTGCTAGCTACAGTCACCCCCCAGGATACTTTGAGAATGTACTTATGTGTTTGACATATGTTGGAAAAGGAACTATATGGACCATATCTCACCTACAAAGCAAATTGGTTGTAGTGTCTCTTTCTCTTTAAGTAAGCTAGCATTCTTTTAAGGTAGTAAAGCTACCACTTTCCTGTAATAGAAAACATCTGTCTTTTATTTGAAGAGATACCAGATATTTTCTGTTCATTTGTTTGTTTTTAAAGATTGGTAAAAATCAACTTTCGGGCAGAAAATTTCCAGCTGACTTGGGCAACAGCAAAAGTTTATGAGATTAGTGTTAAGGGGTCTTTACCACAGCTGTCTGTAAATGGCCGTGTATTGCCAGCTCACATTCCAGAAGTAGTGCAAGGACTTTCCTTACTACCATTCCACTCACTCCAGGAGCAGGGAGAGAACTTTCCTTTGCATTTTAGCAGTGTTAAGTAACTTTCTCTTTAGAGATCCTCTTGACTTAGCATTCTGCTTACTGCAGGTAATGACTAAGTTTGGAGACTGAGCTTCCCATGCAACAGCCAATGTATGATCTGAACTCTTCACTTGGGTAACATCTTTTTATTACTTCATTCATAGCACACGATTCACTGTCCTTGAATCCATCATAATGGGTGAGACCTGATAAAATGCATCTACGGGTCCTGAGGGAACTACCATATTAACTGGTTAAGCCACTATCCATCATATTTGAGAAGTTGAATCAGTGAAGCTGTCACTTACTGGCAAAGGGAAATACAACCTCCATTTTCAGAAAGGTAAAAAGGAAACAAGAAAGAAGATCTAGGGAACTACAGGCTAGTGAGGCTCACTTCTGTGCCTGGCAAGATGGAGTAGATCCTCCTGGAAACCATGCTAAGGCACATGGAAGAAAAGGAGGTAATTTGTAACAGCCAACATGGCTTCACCAAGGGCAAATTGAGCCTAACAAATTTGGTTAGCCTTCTACGATGTGGTTACAGTGTTGATGGGTAAGGAAAGGGAAACTGACATCATCTGTTGCCTTAAGAGAGCGCAGAGAAAAAAACTCCAGGCCAATTTAGTGTATAAGATAAAGAGTGTAGGTCATTTAATCTCAGGCCTGAGGCCCAGGGAATACACATGACATGTGCCCCCGGCCAGACAGTGGTTCTATGATTTGATAGTAATGTCCATCCCACCCCAGATCTGATCACCCCTGGTTCTGCCCCATGACACGCCCCTTCAGGAGATGGGTTTGGGGTCTTTGAGACCCCTTCTTCCTCATCTTCATCTTCTCTGCAGCATGCACAGTCCTTGGAGTTTCTCCAGAGTTCTGGGCTTGAAGGTCTCTGTGTCTGTGTGATATCTTCTGGTCCAGGCCTAGGGTGTTTTTCTGCAATTCTACCTTGAAAAGAAGACTAAACACACTAGTGGAATTTAGAGGGATTGATATGAAATGGCGTAACAGAGTTAGGTAAATGTAACTGTTATGCTAAGGGTAAAGGATATAACACAGCTACATTAAAATCTACATTTACTACAGCACTAAAATCTACAAAAGCTAAAAAAATCAAAAATACTCTGAGGCATCAATCTACCTGGACTTGTGCCAAGCATTTGACACTGTCCCACACGACATCATTTTCTCTAAACTGGAGAGACATGGATTTGACAGATGGATAAGGAAATGACTAGATGATTGTACTCAGAGAGTTGCAGTCAATGGCTCAATATCCAGGTGGAGCCAAGTGACAAGTGATGTCCCTCAGGGGTGGGCATTGAAACCAGCACCGTTTAACATCTTTTCTGGTGATGTGGACAGTGGGACTGAGTGCACTCTCAACCAGTTTGCCAGCAACACAAAGTATGTATGGTGAGGTTGACATGGTGGAGGGGAATGATATCTTCCAGTGGGACACTTCACAGTTTTGATGGGGCTATGATCAACATGTTCTGGTGAAAGGTGTCCCTGACCATGGAAGGGGGTTTGGAACTAGATGATCCCTAAGGTCCCTTCCAACCTAAACATTCTATGATATGATTCTATGATAATTCAAGTTTTCTCTTTCAATCCTGCCAGGATGTATGTGCAGGCATGCCTCCAAAATGTGAACTTTAGATTGCTAACAGGAAAGCTGGCAGATCAGAGAGTGGGCTCACATCACAGTGTTTTTCAGGGCTGATTGTTAAAATATAAACTATTAGTCATTTTATGTTTCTGTGAGCCACAAATTGCTTGAATCTTGAAAGGTCCTGTGAAAACATGATTATATCCCTACCCAGTCCAAATATTTAGCTGCCCAGGTTTAGATCTCATATGATCATTCAACTGTTTCTCAAGTTCTGACAGTCTGAAAAAAATATAATCTCTAACACACCTGAAATCAATGTCACATTGCTGATGAGCAATCGAGGCACTTAACTCTGTGGGGAATTAACAGATCAGTTATCTAAAGAGGCATGGTTTCCTTTGGTTCTCCCTGTTGTCAATGGTGAGAGGAAGACATCTCCTGGAGGCAATTTCAAGATTTCTCAGGGTTGCCTGTTTAGGAACTTTATCTTCCCTGGTAATAAAAGGATCCTACAGATACGGAGTCTTTCACCAAAACTGGCCTTGGTTAACAGACTCTCTCCTCCACTAAAACAGAGTGTGAGAAGACAGGGCCATCTCGGACAACACAATTTTTGTTCCAGTGTACTTCTTGAAAGTTACTTTTGTAACAAAACCTGTATGGTTCCTGAGCACATTAATAGGACACTCTCAGCTCTGAAATTTTCTTAGCCTTAGAAGAAATAATAGAGTCAAGACCCTTGCATATTGTAAGAATACTCACTGAGAAGAGCTTTTTGTCACTCACTTGACCCTGTATACTCATTCAGTTAGCCCAACTGTTAAAGACAATTTAGCAAAGCACTTAAACATACCTTATGTGTAGCCAGAGGGTATAAAATGGTAGAATAGCCTTTCTTTTGCTCCCCTGGGGAAGCAAGGCAGTCTGATCCTGGTCCTCCCACTTTATCCTTAAACTACAGAGCCACATTACAGAGTGATCTGTTATGTCAGGTCAGCTGGAGATAATGCAATTGAAACAGCACATCCACAGGCACATGTACAAACACATATGATAAACATCTGAAGCATGGATGTCCCCTTACTGTGGGAAATCCTATTAAAACTCAGCACTGTTGGCAGGACACATCACATCATCTGCTTCAATAGCACTTTGCAAATGCCCTCATAAAGACAAATACACCAAATGTGCTCTTAACAATTCTTCATCTATGTACCATATTATTCTGAACACTGTGGAGTACTCCTGATATTCTTGGGCTTTCTCACAGATGCAGGGACTGAGACGTAAGATCTGGATACTACAAATACATGCTTTCATACCTTATCACTACTTCTTTCATTTACATGGAAAAATACGATAAAAAAATGCAGTTTTTCTCAGGCAGCCAGAGTATTTGGACAGGAGCATTGTTGTGGAATTGTACACATGTAATTCTTTCTTTCTTAACATTTTTAAGTTCAGTGTAGATTTTCTCTCGTAGTATAGACTTAGTGATAACAGCTCTGGTTCAGGAGGGGAAAAATGTCATATTGGGAGAATGTGTAGATAGAGCCATCAGATAACAAATAACTGAGCAGAAAGTGAATTGAGAGTGACAGCAGCAACCCACTGGAGGTAACAAGCTAAAAAGACAGGAAGCCAATGAGACATGACAAAGAGAGTAAATGAAATTAATCTTCTTCCTGCTGACAACAAATTTCAGGCCAGCTGCAGTCACCCAACTTTGCATTATCCATAATTGTATTCTGGTTAAATATATTTCTAAATTAACAGGAACCTGTTGTACATTTTAATTGACTGGATTTTTGATGTATAGGGGAAAAAAAAAAGTAGGATTTTTCCTAGATAGGTTTGTACTTGTATTTTCTATAAAGCATTAGGCTCTTGTTATACACAGTATTTTACTATCAGATGTTGTTGGCATCAGAAATGAATAGAATTTTTTGAAAAGTCACGGAGCAGTCACAGAATGTCAAAGCAAGAACAACAGTGTGCCACTGTTCTCTTCCATTAAAGATTTTTGATTTAAGTCTCTTGGCTTGCAGGCTATAACTGTATTGCATTTCCCTCAAGAGATTTCTGTGAGTGGTCACTTTTGCAGAGTGGTAAGCAAACACAAATCAGAACTAACTGTATGTTTTAAGTAAGGCATGATCTTTCATTTCTTTACACTGTCATGGTCACAACTGATAAAGAAAATCATAGAAACCAGGAGCATAGCACAGGATGAAAAGGTCTGACTTCAAATTAGACATGCACTGATTGAATCTAAACTACAAATAACTGGAAACAATCCCACTTGCTCTGACAGGAGTAGTTGTTTTTATTGGTGCTCTTCCTCTGCTGAGTTTGCCTGATATTTCCCTATCCGTCATTCGTGACGTAAAATTGTTTCCAAAGAGATAATCTAAAGAATGCAGTAGTTACTGCTAATATGTATACTGCTCATCTTTATCAATGAATATGGTTAATTTCAATGAAAAATATTTCAAAATGAGATCTGTCAGACATACTATATCAAGATAATTTTTCTCTTTATATATGGACCTGAATGCTGAGACAGTTACAAGAGTAGTCTTAATTATATTGATCAATACAACTTAATCCAAGTGAGAATGTGTCCCATTATATCTGGCCAACACAGACATCACTAACTAGTTCACAATCTAATGAAAAAAGAGTACTATATGCCAGTTTTACTTTCTATGCTTAATTGCTTTTGGAGAGTTGTTTTCTTTTTTCATTTTGTTTTATCAATTCTTTCACTAACATAAAGCTATTAGCTATTGTTTCATCATACAGGAAAAATAGCCATCTGTCAGAACTCTGGTTTTTAAAGTGTTGCTTTCATAGAAATTATTTTGTAAAAATTAACTATAACATATTTGAGGGATACAGAGGCCCAACATTTCACCTACACCCTTTTGTGTGCGCTCATGCATGAAAATGGGCATATACTTGCACTGGAGAAATTAAAAACCGTTTACTGTGGATGTCAATGGATGTCTTTACGAAAAGGTTAGACAAACATCTGGCAGGATTGCCATAGGTATAAGCAGACCAAATCAGGCAGATGGACTAGGTGACCTTTCTAAGTACCTTCTTATCCTTATTTTATGATTCTGCAAAGCATAATAGTATTGTAGAAGCACAGGTTTCATATCATAGGACAGCATCATCTTCTCTCACTGGGACTAGTACACCTGAATTATTTCAACAGCTGATGAAGCTATTGTCAGAAATGCATTGACTGCAAATTCCACAAAAAGCTGGGGAAGCTCTGAAGTAAATGAAATCTGGAAAGCACTATGTTTGATTTATCTTAGCAAGCATTAAAAGAAGTAGAGCTGTTTAAGCTGCATGAGCACATGTGATAACAGAATAACAATTTGGAAATTAGGTGGATATATAAAAAAGAAAAGGTTTGGCATGTAAAAAAAAGTGTCACGCTCAAAAAAATACCAGGCAATAGAAAAAAAATCTGGAAAAATAATATGAACACCCTGTCACATGTATGAATTCTATAATTAGATGAAAGTTTGAAAAAGCAATCACATGCTAGACAGTGACAGATAGAGGTCAACAGTATTCTAAGTATTCTAAGACATCTCTTCTCTTATCCTGTGACTGTCCTAGTTGGAGCGTAAAATATAAGGCACCCAACAACACAGTCCCCAGTCTGACTCAGAGACACAAAACATATATTGGAGATCTCAGCTCAGGTTCAGAGGTGGCACACATCATGTGTGTAAATGGCTGAGTCCTCATCTGAACTGTAAGTCGTGCTGCAGCCAAAGCATTGTAGAGGGTAATGATTATATGTAATAGATGTTACATAGGTTACAAAATGGTTTGAGGATTTCATCTTCCTAGACAAGACATGGGAAAATAGGAAGAAAATTCCAGATGCTTAAATGTTTCTCTTTTTGGTAGAGTCATATATAACAACTTCAAAAGTACAGCATGTTTTAAAACAAAGCCATACTAAATTAATTTTTTTTGAAGTTAAGGGAAATATTTGAATATCAGATATCTGATATTCAATATTTGAAATATTTGAATATCAGATATCTGAAATTACTATAAATGACTTCTTACACCTCTTGAAAAGCAAAAAGTGCTGTGTATCTCCTAATTATTCAACAGATTTTTCAATAAAGATTTTCCATTTGAGGCTAAGATATACCTCAAGTCCTACTCAAACTTTAAAATGCGGTAAAAAAAGGTGAAATGACCCAGAAATTATCTATGAAAAGCAGAATGAAATATTTTAAATAAACAGGCTAGTCTTTACAAATGTGTGGAACACTTTACATAGTTATAGATCTTATCCAGCAAAAGAATGCAATGAGAAAATCCCTGGCCCAACTGTGTTTGAGACATATTTTTATCCCAGATTCAAGCAATGCTTAATGTTGGATGAGAGTGTTGCAAGTCAGTAGTTGCAGAATAATGTGTTGTAGTAACACAATATAAAAATACAGGTCTGGTTTAATTTGTGGGTTCAGTCTGCATATAAAAATTCTTAACTCATTGCCTTCAGATTCTTTGTCTTGTATGAGGGTTGGATTTCTCTAGAAGGTCGTGTCTGACACTGAAATCCCTGTTTATGCCTTAGAGGGGCAAAAGGGAAATGAGGCAATCCCTTGATTTTCTTGTCTCACAAGATGTCCAGAGCCTGAACATCCCTGGTAAGCTGGTTGCACTTTGCTGTTTGCACCAGCAATCTCTTGCAGGATTTCTGTTTAGCTCTTCCTTGGCAGTACTAGGTCAGTGGTTGGACTCAATGGTCTTAAAGGTATTTTCCAACCTAAATGACTCCATGAATGTATGATTCTGTGGAACGGTCCCGCTTCAAGATCAAAACGCTGTAAACTAAGACATGATGAAAATAGGTATACCTCCATTAAAGTCAATATTCAGTGGTTACAAGAGAATTACACCAAGGTGTTTTTCTTTTAGCTAGGCATGAATTGCACCACGTCTATGTGTTTGTCCCACATACTTTTACTATCTACACATTAGGTATGGAGGTACCCTAATAGCGGGACCCCCAGTGGCCTAGCGGTTAAGATGCTGGTCTCTCAGCGCCAAGGCCACAGGTTTGAATCCCCCGGGTAGATGGAGCTCGTCAGCCCCTAAGGCCATCCATCTAAGAGAAGGTCACTCTAAACAA
>JAWWLV010000045.1:18196284-18240170 GCA_035041135.1 Platyrinchus mystaceus
CACCTAAAAAATCCATTGCGCAGGCTTGAAAGGTAAAAACACCTTTCCCAGATCTTCGTTCACGAAGACTGGCCATTTACCCTAATAGCGATGTCAGGGAAAGAATCTATGTTAGCATGATCTAACTTCCCAGGTGAATAGTAGAACAAGTACATCACTGCAAGTATTTGAAGCTCCCTCAATCTCTTCCATGTTTGACACCCAGTATCATTAGTTTTGGCAAAACTTTGAAAAATTTGACAGTTTATTTCAATGGAGATACAGAGAGATTTTGCTAAATCTTATATGAACTAAGCATAAGAATTCTGCAAACAAAAAAGAGCTAGAAATGTTGTCCTGTATCTCCATGTATAATTTGATTTTATTTTCAGTCCAGACCATAACCAAGCAGGTCAGTAAGTGAATAAAAAAAGGAGGGGAGGAGGGAGGCATAAGGTTAGAAAATTATTAAACTTAGTTTTCATCTCTGAATATGGTAACAGTTCAATATTTTGTCAAAGATTCAAATAATTCACTATCTTTTTCAGTATCCTTACATCTTGGGTCTGTAAAAAATTATATGGAAAAGCTTAAACTTATAGTTGTAACTTTTATTACATTGCAGTTGAATTATTTGATAAATGAAGGCTTGTCTTTATTGTATCTATCACCTAAGGAAAAAGTCCTTTGGGAAGAGTGTGATGATTTACTTAAAGAGGACTTCAGAAAGTGTCTCAAACACATTTTTCTTCACTGAATGTTCAATTTTTTTACACTTCCAAGTTAAGTGAAGGCCAGGTAAATTTAAAGGTAGCCAGAGAGCTTTTCATTAACTTTGAAAGGTTTGTGTGTTATGTATTCTAGTGAATTTATAGAAGATATTGAATGCTCACCATATTCTTCTGATAGTATAATAATAATAAAGTACAGTGGAAGACAAGCAACATTGGCTTTTGTCAGGTGTAGAATATTCTGCACCAACACACATATGTCAGAAAACCTTTGCAAATATTTAGTTGTAAAAGGCTTTTTGCATCAAGATTTTCATTTTGCTTGCTTCTCATAGGAGTCTGCAGGAAGCTATTTCAACAGTCTAAAATATCTACCTTGATTCTACATATGTCTTCTGGTCCTGGGCTTCCTTCCAGTACAAAAGCAAATAATGTCTTATCAACACTGAAAAGGCCAAATTGCCTTGTGACTGTTTGTATGGAGGGTTCTGCCACCACTGAAACTGCTTCAGCTGTGGTGTCAGCTGGTTGACACAGCCAAGTTAAGCACTTTCAATGATGGTGGCAACTACAGCTCACCTTCTCCTAGTGCATTGGTCCCCAGAATTGCTTCTGTTGAAAATCCAACCACTATCCAGAGTCTACAAACACTACTGTAGCCCTATGACTTAATAAAGAAGACTTTGACTCAAGAACTTGGTTCCTAATTAGTGTACAGGTGTCCTGCTCCCTGCTGCTGTTTTGCGGGGAGCAGTGACGTCTGCCTTGGCAGCTGGGTGAGCTCTGGCAGCCTCCCCTGTGTCTGCGGGGGAAGCCGTACTTACAGAAACTCCTGCCCAGCACTGTCTGTCACAGCCACGGACAGTATGGATGGTCCAGGGCAGCCTCTCCCCTCCTCTTGGTAGCCAGGACTAGCTGCAGTGAGCCCAAACAAGTAGTGCAGAAATATATTTCAGAGCTTCGGATAACAAAGGCAGCTACAGATGAGTTAAATAAGCTTGAGAAGAGGCCAGATGTAAATGTTTTTTCAATTCTAAACAGCTCCTGTGCCAAGTATTCTAGCTTGACCACCCCATAGCTGTCTGAAGCAAATGGAACTCATTTTTCTCTTCTTTCTTTCTGTTTCTTTAAACAACAGATGGCAAAGCCGTTCACAGTCTCCGTTTAGACTAACATTTGCTGTATTGTAAATAATCATGAACTGAACTTTTAGTCTGACCATTCCCCAACCCTCAAATATTTTTATGCAACATATGATAAAGGGGTTCTCAGAAAAAGTTCATATGTTTCTGTTGTTATATTGTCTAGTTTTTGGGATTAATTGTGTCAGGTGGATGAACAGCCTGCCAAACTCCAGGAAACCAAAGAGCACAAGGCCTTGTGAGCTTTTGCATTACCACTTCATTGCAGAGTAAATATCTGCTAGAAATTGCAGATTGTGATATTGCCTTCGGGGTCTAGTGTATTAACAACAATGTATTGCAGTTTTCAAGTTCTGACATAATATGCTTTGGTAATTTACTACTTTGAAGTGTGGTGACATAACATGACAACTATGCATATAAAATGATAATAAGTTGATCTACATATTTTTTTTCTGTGTGCCTTTGAAATTTGAACAGGGATAGCTCATCCTGTTCTTTCTCCATTTTTTTTTTTTTTAAATGGCAAGATACTAATTGTAAAAGTGGCAAAATTACAAGTGTCTTCATGATGAAAATCATCTTACATGCTTACATTTAAACAATTTTATTGGAGTGGTAAAATGTCACAAACTGAATTTTTTTTTAATAGCAAACATATTTTCCAAAACTAGTGAGGTATCACAGTAGAAAATGGACTTCACAGCTTGAAGATACATCTAATGGATTTTTTATATATAGTTGCTTGCAAATAAATTCTCTATAGGTTTCCAATCTTTATCATGAAAAAAAAGATAAAACCAAATCCATCTAAACATAAATAGTCAAAGAAAGATCAAATAACTGGTGTTTGGTAAGACTTGGGTGATAGTTCAAGGCATCTGTCACACAGGGAGAGAGGAGGAAGTGATCCTGCACAGCCCCGAACTTTTGCTGCATCATGTGAATAAACATGCATTTATGTTACACTGAGTGATGCTAATAGAAGGGTAATAGTTTGCTAAATCCTTTTGTTGCTCTTCCCTGCCTAGACCAACCCGCATAGAGATGCAAAAAATTTCATATGCCACTCACTGATTTTATTTTCAAGTCAGAATATGATTAGCAGTCCTTGCATTTTCTTGGTGAATTCTAGTGTGGGCTTTTAGTCATAAGCCTTACATATGCATTGTAACTTAATGACAGACATGACTAAGTCTAAAATGTGAGGCATGTGTTCTTCCGTAAGAAATCCAGTTTTCTGGACCTCCCATGAACCAGAGTAGAGACAATGCCTGTACAAGTTGCCCTCTAATTCCCATGCCCTTGAGACCAACATATTGCTGAGAGTAGGAAGACCGATTCCTGAAGTCTTGCCCCACTGTGAGGTCAGAAGAGAGCTGACATTGACCTGGGATGTGGGAAGTGCTAGTTGGTCCCAGAATAAAGATCTAGATAGGTTAACATACTGCTCTATGATAGTGCTCTGAACTCAGTATCACTGCTTCATAATTTGTGTTCAATGTCATGTCAGTTTTTGTTTGAGTCATTTTCTGATATTATCAGAAGTATACTATTTTTTAATCTTAATATCCATACTCTGAATGATTGCTGTAACAGAATGAGCTAGATAAAAATAAGCTTATTCAATTAGTCATGTTTTATCAAAGCCCAGTTAATTTCCATTTTTTCCCTCAATTAAAAATGAAAATCACTGCCTAATGTGATGATCACCTTCCACATTGAGCAAATGTTCAGATGATGAAACAGTAAAGTGTAAACAATGCAATAGCCATTAAAATGTCTAGAAAGAGAACTGAAGATCTCTACAGTTAGAAAAAAAAAATAGAAAAAAACACAAACAAACAACAAAACCCAAAGCTACAGTATTTTTAAAGTATTAAAAAAGATTTATGTGCTACTGTCCTGGCCAACAAAAAAATTGCTGAAGTCACTACCATGCCCTGCATAGGGAAATTAGGAAATCTCTCAGGAAACTTCAGGTAACTGCATATACAAAGTTTTGTTATGTATATAAAATAAAAAACCGGTATCTATGTAGAAATAAAGAATAAAAATATGGAGTGAAAATTGTAAGGTAATGAAATATAGCGTTCTATATAATTATTTTCTTTTTCTTAAATGATAGATTTTTTTATAGACAATTATCAAAAGGACTCTGGAATAAGAAGACAAAATAAATAAATATTCTATTTATCTACTAAGGCACTAACGTGATTTTTATATTTTTTTTGCATTATATCTGAGAAGAATGAAGAATGGTGATCACAAAGAAAATTTCATGAACAAAATTACTAAGATTTATTTCTTTAAATTGCATTTAACTCTGTAGAAGCAATATATGATGTAATTTATTATTATCTCCCTGAATTAACTGATTAAGAGTAGATTTTTCATTCTGAAGTACTTATGCAAGTAGTTTCACTCAAAGAAAAAATAAAGTTTATAAATAGAAATAACATTTTGTATAAGGCTACTTATCATAATAGAAGCAAAATAAAGCAAAACTGTGGTTATGCCGTTCCTTCTGCACGTCCTTTTTCTTAGTTTGAAAGATATATTGTGAACCTTCCAAAAGCTTGTTAAAACTTTTCATCTGTACGTGTTGATCTAATGGGGTATAACATTTGTTGGTCTACTTATGAACTTTGCTCTACATAAGTCCTACCTGCAGTGAAATATTACTCACACATTGATTTAACCACGACATAAAAAATGATTTTATAAACACTGAAACAAATCACTCTTTCTTATAAGGAAACATGTGGAACTGGTTGGAGTATTCTGTGAGAATTTCCCTTCTGATGCTATGGGAAGGTTTTCTACTTAGTGAAAATTTCTCCTCTGCATCCAGTGAGAGAGAGATGTAGTGCATAGTCTCTTCCCAAACCACAGAGATTTTTACATAACTATAGATGACAAAGAAGAAAGACATCCTCATCCCATCACAATTCATATTTATCAAAGCTGGCATCACTATAACTTCATAGTCACAGATAAATATGATGCTTAAACTACACCAACAAAAGTCTTGTTTTACCTTATAATCTCATATCTTTTGACATTAACATCCATTTCTAATTAAGGTGACTGTTTTTTTTTCTTCTCTTCTGATGGTAAAATAAGAGAATATTAGAATAACTTAGTTTTCCTAGTTTTGTAGCAGAAAGATTTTTTTTTTTTTACTAACTTAAAACAACAACATAGTAAAAAAAAAAATCACTTCACAGTAAGCATTAATTTAGAAATATTGAATCCAATGTTTAAGCATAAATATATGACATTTGAAATATTACCTTACAGTGAACCCCTGTGACTGTGGAAGCTGTAAGATTTTCAAGAGTACCTTCATAGACGAGTTTTAGCAGAAACACAGTAGCCATGTTGTTTCCAATTTACCATCAAGAAAAACTTTTATGAAAACATAATGTATTTTATCATACCAACAAGTATTCCTTCAAAAACTTACAAGCTTTTGGCTCAGAAACCCTTCACTAATCACAAAAATGACACTAGAGTCCAAAAGTTTCTCTAATTTTTTTAGTTGTGTGACTGGAATGATACAGTAAAAATGCTTCCTCTCTCTGGAACACTTCTTTCCATGTACTCTAAAAATTTTTAAAAATGCTATGCTAGTTAGCATGACCTGCTAGGCTTAGATGAAAGTAAAAATAGGTATTTTCTTGGGTTATTATATTTTTCTTCAAGTTTCAGAGTCAGGATTTGGTAACAACTCTTTCTTGTTGAGCTTTTTTTTATTCTTTCTTTCTTTCTTTCCTCCCTTAGTAGAGCAAGCATCTTGTCTGGCCTTGGCAACATTATTGAAAAAATATGATAGTTGTTCTTCATACTTTCTTGATAACTTTTTAGGAAGGGCTGACTATTTTTCCCTCCCCTAGAAAGTATATTTTCTCATATCATTTTATGGTGTGAGTAGCATAAAACTTTAAGGGTGGTTAAATACCTGTGTCTCTTGCCCTTCTGAGTTAAGTCACTGAGCTGAGCAGGTGTATCATCTCTAGCTACCTTAATGGTCTATTAGAAAGGATTTAGGCATTTTAAAACCATCTTTTATTTCCTGACAATCACTGCATGTATATATATAAGCAAATAAATGGATAGCTTTATACGTTTCTGTCTAACATGTCATTGCTGAAGGTGGTCATTATAAAGAGGTAAAAGAGAACAAGTTTCCATAGATTTTCCAGTCTGAAGAGGTTGCCGGTGATGAGAAAGGTGATAAGAGGGATTGCTTAACTGAAGACAAAGGAGATGGAAGACTACATCCTGAGAGGCATCATGAGGTTCTACAAGCATAAGGGTTGTGACTTTAAACATAATGGTGTAAATCAGTACTAGAAGGTGTTGCTCTACCTTTTTAAGGAACATAATTGACGGACAATAACAATGTATTTGTAAGTGCTGATAAATGTCAAAATGCATTAGTTTTACTTCCGTTACTCATTGTTTTGTTATCCAATAAAAGAATGTTATGAATTTGTGATACATTTACTATAAAATAAAATAAATTATAATGAAGCAAATTGGCACACACAATACAGATCTAGTAGTGAATATTTACAGTGGAGAAAGGTAATACAAATCTTGAACACAATGTTTTTCAGTGAAAGTATATTATAAAGCTGGTATATGGTGAAATAGTAGTCACTGAAAGGTCCACGATATTAAAAAAAAGAAAAAAGGAAAGAGACTCCAAGGGTTACAGGAATCTTAATGAGATGATATTCTGTACAGAACTAGAAGTCAGCAGCATAGTCAAAGAAGAAACTGTCCCTCAGTCTATTTAAAACCGAGACTGAAGAAGCAACTATAATTGCCTTTGGAAGTTGCAGGCAGTAATTATTTATATTTGAGACAGGAATTATATATGGCACCAGTGAGTTGGGTGTTTCTTTTGTTATACATATTCAAGAATTAAATATTCATATTGGATCTTGCTACAATAATTATTAAGGGATTTTGTTTCTACCTTTTAAGTAGGTAATGCGAATTCTCAGTTGCTTAGCAAATGAACAAAATAAGATTACTGATCTCTTGAAATACAAGTGAAATAAATTTCAGGGAGTAAAAACCAAACAACCAAACGAAACTAAAACTGAAACCAAAACAATATGATCAATATTTCATCATAATAATTATATAAAAAGATAAAAGTTACAGAGAAAGGTATACAGTATGTATAATATAACAGGTTGGAAATCAGAGAAGGATTAGATTCATTGAGCTGAGAGATTTCTTTCACTTCTACATCCCTAAATTAACTAAACTAAACAACAAAAATATCAAATGAAAAATTGTATATAAACCAAGTAAATGGGGAAAGTGGTTTTCAAGAACAACAAAAGAATTACACTAGCAGATATTTCATTCAGATGTGCACCACGGTATAAACCCATTTGCTAGTCTTTTGGACCAGGATTACAGGACAGCTATAGGTAACTGGTTTGTGAATGTCTATAGCATACACAGATTTTCCTTGTTTTTTTTCTTTAGTTCATTTATGTTTTTTGTAGTACTGAAGATCAATAGGATGGACATTGGTGTTCTGTAAATATTGAAGAACCATGCACTCCAACTCTAAAAGGAAATAAAAAAGAACGATATTAATTATGCAGTTTCACGTTTCTCACAATAAAAGCACAGCAGAAATCCTGCAAACTGGCAAAACAAGCTATAACTATTGAAAAAATACTTAAAAACTTCAGAGGTAGAAGAAAGGAAACTGTGAGAAACTGTAGGAAGCCGTGAGGAAACTGCAAGGTATGAGAACTAATCTGGGAACCCAGTGTGTACTTAAAAATAGGTGTTTAACACTCAAGAACTGACCTATGCCACACTGTGTGCCTTGGTACTTCTTCAATCAAGCACAGGGAACAGGGAAGGACAGGGAACAGCAAAACACATGTACCTTAAAAACCCTACAATGTTGGCAGCTGTGCACTGACAGAAGTCCTATTTGTAAGATTTTTGCAGGCATGTCTTGTGCTCTGTATATGTTGAAAGCAAGGTTATACTGATATAATCATATATTAGTATAATTGTGTCCTTATCAAGTGTGTACCCAGTCATTATGTTTATAGTTCTTCTGTCAAAGTAGTCCAACAGAAGTGGAGTAACTTTGTACTCAACACTGAATACTCGACACAACATTTCTGAAGGTAATAAATAATAGTACAGGTTTTTTACATGCTGCATGCATGCCTACTATTGTGGCACAGAAAAGAGATTTCATGTTTGAAAACACAATTCACTTTTTTTTCCTTTTTTTCATTAATTTTTTAAAGCAAAATTTTACCAAATATACATGGTATCTGATGTATGACAAGTAATCTCCAGTTTCTGTAGAACTACATAAATTAGAAGAATTTAAAGCACATAATAATGTCCCAATATATCTATTTCAGTACAAAAGGCCTAAACTGGTGTGTTACTAATGACTAACACAAGCTAATAGCTGCTTTCTAATTCAAGGTGGTTGAAGGACAAGCAATTCAGTTGTTGTAATAGCAGAAGTAAGTCATTAACTCATGGAAAGTCTAAGCTAACTTGGAGAGTAAAGAAAGAACCAAAGAAGCAGTTCACTTTGCAAGGCAAAAGTGGACATATTTGGTTTTAATGAGTTTTGTTAATTACACAGATAGGCAATTTTACTATAGAAATATAATCCCTATTATTTACAGAAACTTCCTAAATCTCTGACAGTCCTGAAAAGCCCTGTATTTTCCTTGAACAGATGTGAAAGGAATAGTCTATGACAAAAGTCTGAACAACCATTCTTGAAGAGCAACAAAAACAAGCTGCTTATTATTTGAGTGCTCTACAGTACTGCAGAGCTTTGTTTTACCATGGTGTAATAATGTGTACTATGGGAAAAAAAAGAAAAAAACCCACCTTAACTGTAATTTTTGTCTAATTCTGTCAATATTTATAGTCAAACTGTTCTTGATATAATCCTCTGTTCTAGAGTCATTGTCAGAGTTCTCAGGGCAAAACACTGCTTTCTCCCTGGTTACCTTTCACAAGAGGTCAAAAGGCTGCTACCCTCCAGGAAGATGTTGGAGTGATCTTAATGAAGCTGTAAACTGAGACTCAAAGATCTAAATAATAATAAAATAAAATAAAATTTAACATGCAAAGGAATAGTCACATAAATATTTGATTACATTCTTTGCTTTTAATATATTAATAACCCCAGAAGTATCAAAACCCCAGTTTGGCTAAATGCTATGCAAACTAACAGAAACTGCCTGTGATACAGACAGTTGTTACAGTAATTACATCAGCAAGCCCAGCATTGTAGAAGGAAACAGTGAGAGTGGAGTCAAGTCTTTAAAATAGATAATGGTACGTGTGTTAAGGGCTGACAGGGTATATATCTTTGCAAACTCAGCAAAAACTAGTTCAAAAGGTACCGCTGATAGATATGCAAGAAGAGGAATATTCTGTTTGTCAAGCATCAGCCCTTCCCCCTGGCATGTCCTGTTCCCCAATCCTTTCTGTGAGCAGCACACTGTCTATATGACCTGCAGTCCCGATGTCTATTGTCAGCATGTGTCCAGACCTGACTCACTGTACTGCTACAATTTTTAGATTTCTTTCATGTGCTTAACTTATGATGAGAATAAACAGCCTCCTATAGAACTGAGTCTCCAGATTTCTTCAAAGCTCAGTGTTACAGTGGTTCTTCTATTCTGTGTTCATGGTACATTTTACAAAGTTATCCCTATTGAAATTATTTTTTAGATGTTCTGTTGTGTGCTTTACAAAAACATATCCTTGTTTAATTTGGAATTTGTTTTTGAAACAGGTTAATTAAACCAGTAGAAATAATTTTTTTTTTTCCCAGAGTACAGAAGGGCTTATTTTAGTTTGGTTTAGGTAAATTAAGAGGAAATGTGAGCTAAATGAAGCAAAACAAAAGAAGAAAGAAATGAAAGCAAAACCTAGTCTATATGCTAAAATTCTACCAGCATAACTAAGTAAATTAGGCACATTAAAAATCATTACACTAAGAAACATCACTATCATAGTTAAATAATGGTAGCATAGATATACCAACAGAAATGTCCTCATAATACGGTTTATTTCATTCAGGTACCGTCTCTGACAAACTGTGAAATTTATGTAAATGCAAAGTAGTTTCCAAAGTGGAAATCGGAGATAATGGAAATTGGTAATCTCTAAAGTTTCCTGGTACAGGTTTTCAGTATGGATAGGCTATTAGATTCTTTCTGCTCTAAATAGGAGTCTGAAGATTGATTCAAACAAATGTGAGAGCACAAATGGACCTTTGGAAATCTCACTGGGCTTTTGATGGAAATGACCTTCAGTCCTCCATTTCTCAGAGAGGTGACTGGCCTCCCATTCACCAACAGTTTCTTGAGCTATCCCTTATAATCAGGATTTAGTGTGCAAGAATCTCAAAAACAAAACAAAAAAATATTTTTTTCCCACACAGTGTCTGATTAAATGATGATACTGATTGATGTAGAATGTTGTATAAACCAGAAGTATAAACAGTTTTGATAACTGGCTATTATGGTCGATGGGTTCATATTAAATATGTGGCTTTGTTACAATAACCAGCACAGGAAGCCTGGGAAGCACAGGAAGCTAGAAATCATGAGACTCTCCCAGAAACAGTCCCTCCAGGCATGCTCAGTTCCTTATGTATCAGTAGCCCATGCCAAGAAGAGTTGGTCAAGGCAAATATCATCACTCTTATGCTAAAGGAGGTGTTTGCAAGCCCAGTTCCCTTGGTCTGCAGTAGCATAGGAAAGGCTCACATAACAGCTCCACTGACAGATCAGAGACGAGCAGGCGATTGTTGTCAAATCAGCAGGTGGTGAAAGGGACAGGGACTTCCAGAGCATGTGTCTCTCTGTCCTTTACTACCCTGCAAAAGTTTGCATTTAAACAAAGCCAGAACACTGCAGCTCCTTAGAAGATGAATTTGACTTGAGTGCTTCAAGTCAATTTCCACATCGTGATTTCCACATCAGTATTCCCTCTACTCCAAGTAGTTTCTGTCCTTTGTCCTGTCCTAGGAAACTTGCTTTACCATTGTAATTCCTGTCAGGAGCTGTTCACCTGCATCCAGCTCAACTCTGATTTTAAAGACTCAGGCCAATATGTGTGTCAATGTGTACACATATAGGTAAATGCATAAAGGCTGGTGTCGCAGTTGAGACGGACACGACACGGTATAAATAATAGAAAAATTTATTAGGGAGAAAGCGAATTCCAGCTGCACTTTCGCAGCTCCTTTTATATGATTCTTAACAACACGTTCTCTATACAGATAGGTTCATTTAAAGTACAAATTACAAGTCTTACAGCTGATTGGTGAGCTTTCTCAGTTCCACTTTCCCATAACATCTTCGCACATTTGCTCCTTATTTTTTGTAATATTTATATTTTTTTAAGTTGCCTGTTCACAACAAGTCCTGTTCCCATGAGACTGTGATCTTCTTTCTCACAGGACAGCTTTCTTCTGCTTTGGGTGCCTCAATATGTTGTCAGGCTTAAGGCCTCCATTTTCTGTCACTTTCTCGTTCCATCTCAGGGTCTCAGTCCAGCCAAGATTCCCCACAGGCTGGTGTATATATTATACTACTCCTCTATAATATAAATATATTCTATATATCATAGTTTGTTGAACATTGTATTTATGTCCAAACTTTGTTCTACTAGATATGAAAAAGAATCCTAACATGATCTGTCAAAAACTGGTGTTAGGTATTCTGAGGAAAGACAGCCTCTGCAATAGTTTTTAATAAGATGAAATATGAGAGATTTTATAAGTTAGGTGTTCCATATGTTGATGGTTGGGAAATGATTGTTTTTAATGTATTAAGGAAAATTGCTGTCCCTTAAGCTTTAATGAAAGTTCCTCCCTATGGTTTAATTGTGTGCAACCTGATTTATTTCGGGGTTTTCTTTTTTCTTCTATGATAATTAAAAAGTAGACTCATGTTAGAAGGTTAAAAATAGAACTAGTGTCAGGTTTCTGAACTGGCAGCAAAAACAGTATAGAGAACTAGATTCTTATGCTTAGTCAGGGGAAATGTTCTCATTGACATTTTGAATTCCAGTTTGGGGTCTTCAGTAGGGTTTGGGTAAAATGAACAGTTCAATCAGATAATAAAAAATATGAATATGGGCATATAAATGTAGTGCAGCAAAAGCTCTCAGATTTGTTTATCATGTTTAATTTTCATTCCAACAAACAAAAGTTGTAAAATTCTGCTTGTGGTTTCCTGGAGTAATTAGTAGTAGTGGGAGAAAACAACTTTAAAAGTTTGTAATATTTGATACTGGTAAAAATATCAAAGAAACAGCTATAATTTACATATGTGAAAGTGATTATAGATGTCTTACACGTTTTCATTTTCAAACTTCTAGAAGCCAAAGAGGTTAATAAAATTGCACTGATTCGGTTACACTGAAAAATGCTTCTTTAGCCAACATAGCATGCACAGTCACACTGCTTGTTCCTCTTTCTTTTTGTCTAATTATTTTTCTATTTATTGTATAATACATGTAATACAGTAGGGCAGTGATACAGAAAGTAGAGTGTGTGTAGTAGAAGGGGAAGGCAGTTCCTAAACTGGTAGCTGAAATCAGGAAGTTCAGTTCCATGAGTGCAGGAAGTTTTCTGCTCTATTCCATAAGAAGGTTATGTGTTCAGAGGGGAGGTCCATGAATCAGTCATAAGCCCTGATGGCATTTCCATCTCTTGGTTTCACTGTTCCTGCACAAGGTTTGTATTCCAAGATTTGTCTTTTTTTTTTTTTTTTTTTTTAAAGCATCACAGTTTTATTACAATGTGAACACAGTAAAACATATGGAAAACATAAAACATTGTGCGTGTATGGTGGCATATCAATGATTTAATTTAGAGATCCATCATTGGTGCCAGTGACAATAATTGTGGTTAAGGCTCATCTCCCCTCTGAGCCACCTAGAGAATTAAACCATGTTAGTTTGGTATCTTTGGTATTTTGCTACTACTCACTAGCATAGAAATTGTCAAAATCTGGGCAAACACCTCATAGGTTCAAACTTCATATTTGGACATTTGTTGTTCTTCAAACATCAATTTTAGACAAATTTTCAGTATACTCCTTAGAGACAAACCCATTTTTCTAGAGTGTCTTAAGTGCTAAGGGAGTGCTGAACTCTGAAAGATAAATGTTCCAAGCAAATAGGTTAATAAATAATCTTAGCTTGATTTACAGAGCCAGATTGTCTTTTTCCTCATATCAGTTGTACACTTGTATAGACATATTAATATGAAGCGATTTCTTTCACTGAAATGATTGCTCCTCCTCACAATGAAAAGAAAGAACTACAAATACTGCTTAATGTTCTTTTCTCTCTTTATTTCTTTTTTTTAAAAAGAAATTTGATTACAAGAGCAGACTTATGACATTTTGTCACAAAGAAAATTAAGAACAGATAAGGAGGATAACATTTGTGATATGTGGCAATTTTCAGTGTTTTTCTCTTGAAAATGACAACTGGGGCCATATTTCAGTAATAATTAGCAGCTTGTTTCATAACAGCCAAAGGACGCTATGATCCTTTCTGTATCTTCCCTGTATTTTCCACAAACATGAAAATGAGGATTGCATACCTGGGAAACTATTTCTTCTTTCCAGAATCTCTTTCTGAGTAAGAGGTATGACTGGTCTTATAGGAATCTTGCTCCAAAAGCCCACTGAAAGTTTCCACAGATTTTTCAGTTACAAAATTTGTTGACAAATACAGGCCTTATAAACATTCCAAGTTCCTTATAGGCATTCCTCATTCCTTATGGGAATTGAGGTGAGTAGGGATATTTTGCTATTCATTCTTCTTTATTAATTCTGTACCTTGTCAGAATATTTCTGATGACTTTATATGCTTTATTATACAGACATTTATTATACAGATAAGCCTCAGATTTCTCCTAGTAACCTTTATTTTTTTTTGTTCTACAGTTTTTCAGACCTTGATATAAGAGTATACTGAACTGGAGCTCTTCTGACAGGGAGCAGAAATTGTGTTATATCTCAGACACAACAGTCATTTCAGTAATTGTGATCACATTAGGGTTAATGTTTTTGTCTATCAAATGGTGCAGAAAAGTGTTGCAAAAAAAATTAAGTAAATAAAGCAGAAGTTCAGGCTGCTCTTTGTGTTAAATAATTGTGTTTGTTCTTCTCAGAACAAACACAAGAGGTTTTTTGATCATAATGACTTTTTTTTTTTTAAATCATAATGAATCCAGAGTTTAAGTTTCATTTTCATTGAGGTAGGTACTTACAATAATGGTCAAGGTGTTCTTTATAGACTCATAGAATAGCTGAGGTTGGAAAAGATCTCTAAGATCATTGAGCACAACTGTTAAACCAGCATTTTCATTCACCAATAGAACATGTCCCCAGATGCCACATTTTGCATTGTTGGTGGCACTGACACAAATGTATCTCCATCCTTTCTAAAGTTTCCTGAAGTTTTTTAGGAATATCATAAAAAGACTCCTGAACTGGTTGCATGAAGGAAAGCTTAGGTCTGGAAGTAGCATAGCCACAAGGAGAATTTGACCTTCTCCGCTCGCAGCCATTGACTCTTCTCTTTCCAGTTTGCAAGTTTGTACATAGCAAAGCCAGGCATCCTTGTTCCATGCTCCCCAGTCCCTTGTTCCTACTCCTAGTTTTAGCCTGGACATTTCTTTGTGATAGTGTTAGCCATTTCTTTGGAAGTTTTTCTGGCAATGCTTGGTGCTCTGGATGTAGCATAAACTATTGTACCTGTAGTGTCTTCAGGCCCACAAAACCCATCATGTCCTGGTGTGTATTTAGCTGAGGTCTCTCAGCCTCAGTCTTCAATCATGTCTCTTTATTGTGTGGCATAGACATGGCCTTGGGCATACTCCCACAGGCATATGCAGAGAGAGGGAGGGAGGGAGGGGTCCTTTTCTGCAAACCAGTATGGTAAACCACATTTTTAATTTCACTTGGGTACTGTGGGCCTTCACTCTTCAAGTCTTCCAGTAGGTGTGACACCATCTTGCCCCAAACCTGTACAGGTGCATGAGGAAAAGGAAGAAGATGCCTGTGTTCTTTTGCCTACTTGGCACACCTTGCCTTGCAAACCAGGATTTTGCCTTGAGCATCCATTCTAAGAGAGAATACCACACAAATAAAAGCTAAGTCTTTCTTTCCGTCATGTCATTAAATAATAATCCCAAAGAGAAATTATGTACGGCGTCTACAAAATTTATTCTTTATATTAAATGTTGTCTGTTTTTAATGTTCACTTGTAAACCCTCTGGCTTTCATTGCAATAAAACTAATCTTCAAAGTTCTGAAGCAATATGAAGTTTCCCAATGCTCCTTAAAAAACCTCACCCAGTTTCGAAGGTGTCCGATTTCAGAAGCTGATTACTCGTCTGAATAAAATATCCTTACTCACCTGTTCAAGTTGTAAACTTATGTAATTCTAAAATCTTCTTTTGCATGAGAGAAACTATGACTGACCACAAGTGCTAGAAAAGTATCTGCCTCCTGAATGAGTGGCTGAGAATATTCAAATTAATTGCACTGAATAATCTACAAAAATAGCAAGTTAGCTATGTGCTTTGTTTATATTTGTCGTTTTCCATTGTTGTTTTATTTGCATTATGGTTGTGCCTGATCTAGACCAAGACAGGTTATGCGCTGGTACACACAAAGAGTCATTTCCTTTCCTAAAAAGCTGTTTATTTACAGACTAGAAATAAGAGGTAGAGGTAACCAATACAGCAGGGGGTAGAGGATAAAGGTGAACTGAAAAGACAATGCAGCTGCATGGGTAATGAGTGCCTAATGGTTTTGATTAAATTAATTTGGTTTTAATTAGTTATATAACTCTTGCTTGACTCTCCCACATTGTGTTTGTAGAGTTGGCAGTTAGGAAAACCATCTCTCCGTTTGCAGATTTCATCTGGAAACTGTTTAGAAACAATAAACAACCATACAATGTCATTTTAATGCAGTGTGTTTTTTTCTCAGAATTCTATGACTGTACAACATTGTTCCTCTCATTTCTAGTCCTCAGATCTGGTACTGAGGCACTCACAAAAAGTGCAGGTTTTAACAGCACCATATTTTACTGGAATACCAAACTCTGTGTGAAATAACTGAATTATATAAACAAAGAAATAGTATATTTCTACATGTGTCAAAGCATAGAAATTAACCAAATACATCTTGACTGTCTTCTCCCTTCAAATTACCCCCCAGCATGTTATAGGAGGAAATGGAAACTCTGCCACATGGAATACAAGAGTATAAGAGAAAAAAAGCACGAGATTGAAGGGGTGTAAAACCCCACATGAATAAAGTTGCTAGCTAAGGCTCAAAGCCCTTATTTAGTAAGATGCTGTAAGCACCCATATGGTTGTTCTAAAGCTTAAATCCTGTTTCCATGCTTGTATTCCTAATTAGTCATGTGTAGTGCTTTGCTGAATTGAGGCAAATAAGAAGACATTGGTGAGTAACCCCAATACATTTAATCAGTACCAGGGATCTGAACTACATGCCTTTATTTGGTTTAAACTGTTATCCTAAAAACCCACATTGTACTATTTCTGATGAGTCTCTTACTTTTAGATATTTATTCCTTTGGGTATTTTGAATATGTAAGAAAGGAATAATGTATGTTACATGCTTATTAAAGTGTGTGTGGGGAGGTGTTTGTGGATTGGGGGTTTTTTGGATTTTGTTTACTTTTTTGTTTGTTTGGAGGGTTTTGTTTGGTTTTATTTTTGTTTGGTTTCATGTTTTAGTTCTGTGTTTGTTTTTTTTTTTTTTAATTTGTACTTCACTGACAAATCTCTTCTACAGAAACTTCTAAAAAGAGTTAAAAAAGACATCCACGTTTGATTTGGGAGGAAGCCAGTGTCAACATGACCAGTGATGGGAACACCGTTGATATGTTGGGTGAGTCTTTCAAGTTCTGAAACATGAAACATGTAGAAGCCTGTTAAATGAGGCTGAGATCCTGACAGAAGATCTCACCTGGCAATAAAACTCACTGCAGGGAATAAGGAAAAAAATAAGCCAACAACAACCTGTCAAGTTTAAAAATTCTCTTCCTTTTGGACAGGTCGCAAATCAGAGAAGAAACACTAGTTATTGCAAGCAAATATTGTGTGCATCCCTGATATGCAAAAGTATAAGTTGGTATTACTATTTCAGTAATATCCCCAAAATATTCTTTGCTCAGTTTAAAATAACTTGTGGGTGTGTTTTCCTTCATAATTAAATACTTTGTAACTTCTGTTGTTTCATTACAGGTAAGAAAAGGAGACCAACAAATATGTGGCCTCTCTTCTTCGAACCCAGTATTCACAAAAATCGTTGGTTTGTCTACCAGGTGGCCTACTCATAACTGAGTTGTAGTATATACCAAATACTGCATACTTATACTACTACAAAAGTTTGAAGCCTAAAAGTCCTATGGGGTTCCCACCTCCCCTGCTTTTAGTATTGTGCAAGTGCTTCCCTCCTCCAGTCCTGCTTGCCTGTGTTCCTCCATTCCAGTCTCAGCACGTGAGAACAGTTTCCCCTAAGCAAACTCAGTACTCTCTCTACTGAAACTGAAGCCGGGTATGGCTATTATATCCAAGCCAAAGTCTGACTGTGCTTTCTTGAATATAGCTGAAATAAGATAACAATAGCAGCTGGGAGGTGTTGCCACAGGTTTCTGATCAGGCTGAAGGTGCAGAATGTTAGCATATTATGAAACCATACACTGGAGTTTCATGGTTGTATGCTTAAATTTATATCCCATGCAGGTATTTATGCAATGGTGTTGTCAGGTTTATTTTTGTGTTATTTGGCCATTGCATCTAAGGTGGCAATGCCTATTGCACCTTTGTTTTGATGTGTACATATACCCTAGTTGCCACTTTAGTACTATGTTATTTGCTTCATGATCTGACCAGAAGATTTGGACTGTAATTAGAAGAGTTTTTTTGTATTGGTACCAAATAACCACTATGGATTCAACTAGGATCAAAGAACGAACGCCTGTGAAATGACTTGTTCTAAAAGTTCAGTACAAGCACATTATGTTTATCCCACATAGGCATGGGTCTCACCTATGTGTTAAACTGATGAATTTTAGCATCTCTTCCAGACAAGGTGGACTTTCCAGTCATTTCTAAGCTAATAAAGATTCAGTATCACTGAAGCCCTTGTGTCATACTATCCATCATATTCATAGTCATTGACTATTATTTATGAAACAAAAATAAACAAATACTCCTTTCTACCTTTGGGGGTGTCAGGGGAGGAATTTAGCAGCTCAAAGACCAGAGGATATAATGCTTAAAATGGTGCTTTTCTATAAATGCAAATTACTTGAGAACTATGAACTAGGAAGAATAATTAAATCAGGGAGGAATGAGCTAGTGAGAAATACACCAGGGAAAAATAAACCATAGAAAAAATGCATCTCACAGTCATGCAGAAGGACAGAAGTTAATTTAAAACTTGGACTGTATTGCCAAAGATTTTGCTTGGAAGGTAAAATAACAGGTGACTACCCACCTTCTTTACTCTGCTGGTTTTATTCCTGTCTTTATTAGTCGATTTAAAACAAAACTGAGGGAATTAATTCTATACTACCCTATGGTTCTACTGCATTTCTTTTATAGCTTTAAGTCCAAGTTATCCAGGCAAATGAATATTTCTGAATAATATTAATCTCCTACTACAAAGAACCCACTCACCTCAAGTCCCCAAACCTCTCTCCTGAAAAGGAGAATAAATGACTTTTAGTCCTTAACACTAGTACTGAAGTATTTCCTATGGTCACTCATTTAGAATGAATAAAAAAGACAATTATCAAAGGACTATATGAGCATCATTCATAGAAATAATGTATTTTGAAACTGTCTGATTCCGTCCATCCATCTATCATCTGCTGTATGCACTGTCATTCTTACTCAACCCACTTTATTTTCTGTCTGATTTGGACTGTCAAATCACAGAGTCGTTCAGACTGGAAGGGATCTTAGAGGGCTTTTGCTTCAGACAGGGCCAAAGCTGAAAGTAGATCAAGCTGCTCAGGACTTTACCAGCTCCACCAAAGGTGAAGATTTCTTGGCCTTTTTGCACAACCTCTTTCAGTGCTTAGAGCAGTTGAATACCTTTCCTTACATCCATCTGGAATCCCTCATGGTTTGGTCTATGCCCTTCTCTCATTCATCCTTGGTTGTGCTGGGCCTGGCTTCCTCAATGCCTGTGGGTACTGGGAGTTGCAGGTCAGTCCCACCAAAGCCAATCCTGCCCCAGGCTGGACAAGCCCAGCTGCTTCAGCCTCGCTCCAGCCCACCCATCATGGTGACTGGGTGTTGAACTCGCTCCACTTTTATCAGTATCCTTGTTGTCCCAGGGGCCGAAAACTGGATGCAAGAATCCAGATGTTGTCTAACAAGTGCCAAGTAAAGTGGGATAATCACTTTCCTTCATCTGTTGGCTGTACACCTGTTGAAGTAGCCTGGTATACTGCTGGCCTCTACCACTGCCAGGGCATGCTGGTAGGCCTGACCTCTGGAACAGCTTTAAGTTATAACCTAAAGTAGTTTGGCAATTAATGTTTTAATTGTTCTCTCAGTTCACAGCATTTCCCAGGTCAGAATAAATGAAACTGAGTACAGAACGTGCAAACCCTTACTGGGAAGTTGTAAACATTATAATTCACCTGAAAATCATGGGCCCTTCACTGTGAACAGCAGAACAGGTACTTACAGTATATGCGTTAATTTGTCATCTTATATTAGATGATCCAGTCAGTGTGGACATGAAAGACAACTTCTGGGAATCTCTGAAAGCCTCTTGATCATTTAGCCATTTAGCCACCTAATGATCTTTATGCATTGATCACCTCAGCGTGGAATATCACTCATCCTTCTCTACAGTGGATGCCTTCTTTTGATGCTTTCCGTCATGTTAACATTTCAGTGGATTAAAGCTCTGTATATTTGGGCAACCTTTTGTCTAACATTTATATTATGCTTTATTATCTACACTGATTACACTGATGAAATGAAATAACTGGCCTGTGAACTGATTTGCCTTTCAAAGGCTTTTAGATGTGCAAACGTGTATCATTTCAGTCAGCAACGTGAGGGGCCATAAAGAACTGTGACCGTTCAACCCAGAATATGAAGTGGGACATGAGGCTTTCTTATGCAGGTCTATGAAAATATTAAAACCCAAGCATGTGACTGTTTTAGTAAAGCACTGCAGCACATGAATAAAGACCTGCTGATTTTTTTTCCAGGTAGGAATTGATTGTAGTTATTGCAGATACTCAGCAAGTATTTATTTTTTTAAATACCCTGTTAATGACCACAGGTAAAGTCTACCTCAGCAGCAACTATTTTTGTATTATACCACTTTATCTAATTTTTGCTGAAATCAATGGTAGTGTATTACATTTCACTACAGGTGTGTGTATGTGTGTATGTGTGCATGGGATACAGATAAGGAAGAAGGAAATCCAATTCTACTAGTGAAATGTCAAAAAAAAAAATCAATGTTTATGAAATCTGCCACATGAGAGAAAATTGTTGAAAGCTCGCGGTGTATTCCAGTTATTTTTAAGCAAGTGGTGCATTTTTAGGTTTTGGATTTTTTTTTTTTTCTTGTAATGTGCAACTTTTTTTTTTTTCTCTTTTTTGATATCATCAAACCTTCTGGAGATGAGGAAGACTGTGACTACTTTCTTTCATTCTGAACTCCCTTTTTGCAAAATCCCTATAAGTAATCTTCACTTTTTTTTTTTTTTTTAACTCTTCCTCTTTCCAAGTCTTAGTAGGGCAGTTTATAAATTCAGACTTTTTTTCCCTAGAGAAATTTGCAACTGTATAGCAAAAAATACCAATTTTCAAAGTCTTCTACTATGAACAGAGAATTTTGTTTTCCATGGTGACTTTTGCAAATTGTAGTTAAAGGATTAATACCTCATTTCTGCTCAAGTGCTTTTGTGGCCTGATAACCTCTTATTGAATTCCTGAAAAGGACCATGCACCCCTAGCTGTGCTAAATAATGAAAAATATCTCTCTAAGAAATCTGGAACGTGGAACAGAATGAAAGCAGGAGGTATACAAACACTGCAATAGCTAATTAAATAGACTGTCTACAGTACGCAGGTCTAATAGACATCATGGCACCTTCTCTTCAGCAACTGCATAAGATGCCACAGACTGGCAGACCTGTAAAGTAAGCAGTCTGAATTGCTCACTGTTCTTTCTTTTTTTCTTTAAATTTTCATGTTCTTTTCATCATAGTTACTTCTGTATCAGATTGCCTGAACAAACTTCATCATTCTTCTTCTTTGTAACAATAAATATACAGAGCACGGGAGCCAAGAGAATCATGTGGAAAGAAACCAAGATTACTTTCTGTAAGACAAATCTAGGTTTCAAATCTCTGTGAGAAAGAAAGAAAGGGATCCTGAGATATTAGAGTCACTGATGTTAGAAAACACTGCAGCCTGCAGGATCCAGACGAGGTCCTCGATTTTAGGATTTTCTGAAAAAGAAAGTGATTTTACATACTTTTGTATGGACAAGTTTACTTCATCACAAAATGGAACTTTAAAATGTTTGCAAAAAATATTTTGCTTGTCAGTGAAAGTGAAGAAAATGCACTGTCAAAAACATAAACACAATCTTTTAATGTAACTGTAGAAGTGGAAAACTTTTGGAAAAAATATAAATATAATACTTACAATAAAATAATATAAATTCCAGTCCATGTAAGTATTTTGAAAAATTTGTACAACAGTAACTAAAAAACACTTGTTTATATATTTAATTTTAAATGCAGGTTGTTGCTGTGGGGCACAGTGTGTTTGGTCTTTTAAATGAAATGCAACTATTTTTCACTACTTCAAGCTGAACCATATGTGGACATCTGCTACCGAAAGTTAATCAAATCATCATTGGTTTTCTTCCAGATTAAGTTTAATTGTTCTATAACTAGGCTGGGTGCACAATGCAATCCTCCCCATAGCTACATACACTTATTTAAATTGCCTCAGAAGGTGACAGTGATATATGATAATATGAAGTTTGTGTTGATCAACAGCAAACTCTCCACAAAACAGTAAGTACAAGCAGTGCAATAATGTGAACAAATAATTCAGCTAAACAAGCTGACAGGTGGAAGATCTGGTTTTAAACACTGCAACTGCAATCAGTTGAAGAGCTGAACTATAGGCACTCTTGATTAGGATGTGATTCTAAGTGAAAATAGGAAGGTGAGAAAATAGAGTGGAACATTTTCTTTGTTAGGGAAAGCCAACATTTATTTATCTTAATTACAGTGGTTTTTGAGTAGGAACCTCTTTTGACGAGACTTCCTGTAAGATGAAGTGTTTGTTTGCAAAAAAGTCAAGATGGAAAGTGACTGTAACTGGCAAGTGAATAGTCAGAATATGAAATATTGTGTAATAACATACTTGAAATAAAGATAGTGTAATTCACAATGCTGAGGACGTCCACCTCATGATATTCACTTCTCCTCATATTAAAGTTACACAGCAGTTTAAATACCTTGTCACACTGGTGCCACAAATAATAACATTGAATTTGGTGTGTATTGAGACAGCAAACTCTGTCCAATGTAATTTCTTCTGTTTGGGGTTTTGTTTTTTTTTTTCCCCCTAAAGACCTACTAGCTCAAATGACCATCTAAATATTTCCATTATTCTCATTAATATGCATGTGTGTCCTGTAGTTTTCTTCGTAGTACAGTGGTTTGGCTTCTCAAAAGTGACTATCATTGTATCAGCCAGTAACAATCTGATTTTTTAATAGTTGCCCTATAAACCCTTCTTGTGATTTTCTCTGGTCTGTTTGTTTGTTGGTTTTTCTAGAGATGTGAATTTCTTCCTAGGCTTTAACATCTTCTGCTTGCCTTCTACTGCAATCAACCAGTTTACATGTCAGATTTTTGTTTGTATTGACAGTATTCCATGATCCAGAATAGCTAACTGGGGTGATTTATTGCACACTATCCACTGTGTGCAGTAACAGTATTTTGTGGTTATACTGAATTAGTTTAGACTTCAAAGTGAGATCCAGATGTTTAGGAAGTCGGTTCATTATTTTATACCACTTCAAATATCTGAAAATGAGAAGGAATTAATATTTTCTGTTGCAAAGGAAAAGCAGTTACAGGTAGGGCCCTGCTTCTTGATCTGCCTTCCATGTAAGTAAGACCCTGAACTTCAATGAGCAGCACCCACTGATTAGAAAATGAATAATAGCAGAGGGGGGAAGGAATATTTCTATGTAAATTGGGATAGTTTCCAGAGTGACTCACACTAAATCATAGCAAAGATTCTGATCCCTTGAAACTGCTCATTGTGCCAGAATTACACAGCTGAGCACTCTCACCCTCTATTGCACAATCTCACTCTACAGCAGTTTATCGAAAATAATCATAGTAGTGCTCCACCCTGAAAATAAAATACCAAAATCAACCTGAGGTTACATGAGGGAATTCTGCTAGCCTGAACAGTGAAAACAAATGGGAATGAAAGAAGGAATTACCTTGCATCTAGGTGGATTCACTGAGATCCCCTTGGAAAGTGATACCATCTTTTGACATTATCCTTTTACTTTTTATGAGGAAGGCTATTAAATGGCCACAGGCTTGGCACCGCAAAGGCAACCTGAACACATTACAGACCATGTTATACACTTGCAAGAGGGTCAAGTATCAATAGCAGAAATATTTTCACCAAAAACAGGTTCTCTATCGGAGAATTCTTAAAATCCGTTTAAGTGTTAAATTCTTTCACAAAGCAACCAATCTGAAAAATATCTTCAAGTAAACTGAATGGAGTTTATCAGCAATGCAGAGAAACCAGAGAAGCTCCAGGCTGCACGCTGCTCTTTGCAGTCTGTCTTCTTACTGGAGCATTAGGACTTGTGCTTTGTTTTGTTTTACCTTGACCTTTATTTGGGAGAATGAAACTTGTGATCTTATGAAGAACAGGTATGGGAAGAGTCAGGTGTATGAGTCAACTGTTTTACAAGTGCTGATGAAGAGGCTAAGATTTGCGTCATACTGAGAGAAATCTTGTTTCACAAGGGGGTCAAGAATGTTGTTGAAATGCCTCATTTTGTCAAGGACCCAGCCCACAGTGGTTAATAGAAGATAAACATGTTACAGGAAATTACCCATGAAATTAAAGAAAAAGAGCACAGAGATTGATAAACTTGCAAATAGAAAGTTACCATTAAAACAAACAAACCAAAAAAAGTGTGTTTAATAGAAAACAGTGAAATTTTGCTCTGAAACAATATTTTTTCACATTTCCTTATACTAAAGAAAATAAAACTAATCTGTGATCCTATGTGGCATAAACATTGTCCTAGAACAGAATGCTAATATTGTTGTTTAGCATTATTTTAGGAAGTCATCAACAGCAACTGCTAAATGTTTCATGTTTTGGAAAAGAACACATCTGAAATGATTTATTGCCATACAGATAGCCTTAGCCACTCCACAAAAAGCTATATGGAGAAGACTGGATCCCAGATTCAAGGCCAAACTTTCTTCATATCTTCACTACTTTGATGCAAGCCTGTTCTGAGTCAACAGCACCTCAAGGAAAAAATTTCAGGCTCCTACATTCCTTTGCAGAGACTAAAACACACACCACTGTATAGGTTACCAGTGTCAGGCTTTACAGCTTTACTGTGATCTCATACTGACTTTTGCTGTCCTGTCATGGGGCTGACACCATGGAGGTATCTCAGCTGAGAAGGTCTGTTCCAGAAGGCTGAAGGCTGGAAGCCTTTAACTCCTTTTCACACTGTTTGCATAGAAGCCAACACCAGAGCATCTGCCATAATTCAATTCTTTAACAGCTGTCTGCGTAACTCAACATTAGCCAGTATAATCATATTGACATTGCAGAGTCAATGAAGAATCATTGCCTATATCACAGTTACATATTTTAAGATTAAATTGATTCCACTGGGGAGGAGTTTATTTGTATCCTGTCGTTGAAATAAGGAACAGCTGTGTGGAGTTCAGATGTTCATTTTTAGTATTTAGGTGGTTAATGCTAGCTGAGCCCAGTTTGCTTTGATTGAATGGGAGCAGGAACAGTATACGGTATTTTTAATATACTAATTTATCGATGCATGGCAACAACGATTTCTTTTCTAATTAAGCAGAAGAATAATATGAACAGCTTGATTCACCTTTTTCCACAAAATCCTAGAGTTCAGCAAGTCTCTGAAGTATGTGTCAAACTTCAGCTTAATTTTCATTGTAGAGTACTGTGGTGGAGAGGTACTGAGTGAAAGAAAGTTTCCTGGTTAAGGGGAATTCCCTTTGTAGGTATATCTCTAGAATCTTTGCCTCTGCATTCCTACTTAGATATCAGTGAACTAAGAATGGGTGGGGAGAAGGCACAGCAGGTCTGGAATGATAAGGAAAGTCATGGTGGTCTGGTGCACTTGCCACTGGTACAGAGTATTGGCAAAGTGCCTAGAGGTGCCCCGTAGTACCTTTAGGGCCGTATCTATGATGTGTGTTTGCACTTGGTCTCAAATCAGAGCAGTTTGATTCAAAAGCCCCATTCATACAGCACCAGTCCTGAGCTCTGCCTCTCAGAAGGGTTCCTCAGCAAGCATAGCATTGCACTGTCAGCAGTTACACAGATATTAGTTTGCATGAAACATGTGAGATGCGAGTTCACGTCTGCTCAGAGCATTGTGGGTATGCCTCATTGTGTCTGAATATGCCAGGTAAATATTTTTCAAGTAGTCCCAGAAGCACTAGGCACTGTAATGCAGAGTAAAGTTCTGCTTAAATACAGTGTGTGACTGGAGTAAGCATCTTTCTAAGTTGCCTTGAAACTATAAGGGAATGTTAAAATCTCTATTTTCATTTGTGGAAGGTGTACCAGGAGTTGCTTCCTCTTAGAAGCAGTGAGCAATAGCTCACATTAGCTCAGTTCTAAAAACACTTATGCATGCAATTAGCTTAATTCATCCAAGTGGTCCCTTTCCAGTTCCATGGGACCACTCGTGTAAAAGACCATTCATATGTAAGCATTTGCAGGATTGAAGTTCATAACAAAAGTTCAAAGATCACCTCTGAAAGCAGAATAAATTTTGAATCTCATTAAAAATATAGATCTCTTCCCTGCCAATCAGCTGTATAAATTGATAAATGCCACAGTGAAACATGGCTTTGACCAGGAAGGTAGGAGGAAAAGGTAGTTGTGAGTGACTGTAACTCACCCAAGGGCTTACCTCAAGGCAAAGCCTGAGGGCATATGAAATTTTCAAGAAGCCAGTATCAACAGCTTTCTGCTTTCCAGAGATCATTATTGTTGTTAGATCACAGTTTGTGAGATTGAGCTGAAGGTCACACCATTTGCACTAAATCCACATTTTCTTGAAGTAGAATGTAGTCAGTACAGCTTAGCTTTGAGATTGACCTATAAAATAAAAGTTAAAGGCTGGACACACTGGATGTCATTTCTAAAGACCCATCCATGATGCTTTTTCTCTACTTGTACCATAGAACTTTGGAAATAGAAATATTTTTAAAGCAACTTGTACATTAGTAAAGCATACTCTGTCATGTGTCTCTTTATTGCATTTCTTAGTTAAACAAATAAGAAATTCTCTGGTAATTTTCCTAAGGAAGAATGGGAACTGGAGAAAAGAAATCTGGGTTGGAGATGTCACCTTAGAATTTATGAGGTTTTGAGGTTTACTTTCTTTTAAAATAAGTTATTTCTTTCCAACCTTTCTATTTAATTCCTTCATTTAAAAACACTGGGGTAATTGAATTTCTACAACATGCTTTCCAGCCTGTGCCATATGTAAGAGGCAAAACAGAAATATTTCAAAGCTACATAGTCTTCAACTGTAATGATGATAGGTTTTTGTTGTTTATTCCTTCTGAGCATATTTGTAAGGGTTTCTCTTTGAGGGGCATCTTGGCAGTCTACAGTTAAGAATACTCTAGATCCATTTTATCACCATTTTCAGTCCAATGGTCAAAAGATGTCAAGAATTAATATCTTGCTATCTCATCTGCTGTGCCAAGACTCACTTTTCAGCAGAGTATATTTGTTTACAAAGCACTTATGAGACCGCTTCTGTAAAGCAGGTTGTTCACAATTCCCGTTCAGGCTAATACATTCTTCAGAAATTTCAGGCAAAGCATCTGTGCTCTGTGCTAAGTAGTTCTCTTGGTCATTTGGTCTCCCTCAGATATTTAACAGCTATCTCTCTAGCCTACCAATAATTTGGCATAACTTCTCCCATTTTCTTTGCCTGGCCTACTCGTCTTTTCACATTGGCTTGAGGGACACTTCTTGAACATTCTACAACATCTTCCTTACACTTTTATATATCTTCCTCTTTATACATCTCTTGGTGTATTTCAGCCACAAAATACACAGATTTCCATAATAACTTGTGTCTTGGGATCTGTCTATCACATGTCCTTTCCACAACTGCTTTACCACACAAAGAAAGCTCAGGAAAAATCTAAGGCTTTGACAAAGAAGGGTGTTCTAATCCAAACAGTTCTGCTAAGAATTGCCTGGCTGTTATTACTGGAGAAAAGATTTCTCTGGAGAATGTCATCTTGAAAGATTACATCTGTAAGCACCATCACTAATGGGGCATCCATTTACCTTAGCATTATTTCATTGATGGTTCATTCACTTCCTGCCTCTGTTCTTTGTTTATTGTAATATAGTCATTTCACTTTGCCGTTTCTAACTTCATTTCTCAACTGGATGCTGCCTTCTACTTTCTCATCTGTTCTTAATACGTGCAGTTTAAAAGGAGTCATGCATTTCATACATATGGTATAATTTCTTTTCCCCTGTTCCTTCTTCCATTTCTTATCCAACAAAGAGTTAAATTCCTTTAAAAGACTATATGGTATACATTTTCTGTTAATACAGTTTTCTCTTATATATGAGGTGATAATAAGCAGAATAAGATGCTTTTCATTTTGAAGTCACAATGTTTTTCTACCTATTTATTCTGCTGTTACACCTATTCTCACTGGAAGGAGGAGTGAAATTAGAAAATTGAAATCTAATGCTACAGATGTCTCCACAAAGACTGACACTTCAAACCCATGATATATTAGAGAGAAATGTGTGTTTGCAGAATATATTGCAATACATAAGAATATAACTGTATAATATATGGTTCTACATATTTATATCTAAAAGTATATGTTATGTATTTGTTATATGAATTTGCATATTATATAAAATAAACATAATTAGAATAGAATGAAGTAGAATAGACTAGACAAAACTAGAACAGGAGAGAACAAGAGTGTGATGAATAAAACAGTGCAGGTTTTATGACAGTAACTAACACTACATCAGATTTCTATTCTGTCTCCATATGTTCAGACTGGAATTTATAGATCATACAAGGGGATGAAGTGGCAAGGAGGAATATTTATGTTTGTATAACTTTGTGCCTTTAGCTTAGAGGCCTAAATTAACTAGCAGGTCACCTATGATCCTGTGGGAAGATAGACGTCTCCAAGGATTAACTGGATCAGAAGGCTGACCAAAACGCTCTGAAGTAACCTTTGGAGTAGCTATTTATGCTACACAAATCCTGTGAAAAATTATGCCTTGCATACTTCTGACTGAGATCAAAAACTTGAGAATTTTTTGTCTGACTTAATCTATTTCACTTGCTGTACATAAACTGAGACAGGAGTGAAAAATCAAATCTCTGCATAAAAAGGACAAATCATAGTCTTGGATTTTGCTAGTCAAAGTGAACATTACTCTTTTCATCATCTTAACTTCAGTCTTCAGGCCAAGCAATCAAGTTCAGATAAACCTCCTCATTGTCTGTGATATGAAGAATTAGTTGGGTTAGGGAATTGTATTTTTTCTTTTCCTGTTATAGATATGCTAAGGGAGACCCTGTGCAGTGATTTGCCCAGATGCAGTGAAAGCTTTTATCAATCAGTATTTTGCAATGCTTATGCTACCACTTATTATTTGGTTTCGAACCCAGATGTACTACCACCTAGAGGAAAAAAAAATGAGGTCTTATGTTATTTTTAAAATTCTTAGTGCACAAATAAATTATAATCACTTGACATAAAGATTTCTCACTGCTATATTCAGCTTCTGTCACCTTCACTCTTGTTCAGTAATACTTTATTGAGTAACAATTCTACAGATGAGAAGGGGACAGCTTACAGAGCAGGATATTATTTTTCCTGAGAAAAGCTGACAATATATCCTTGAGATACTAAATGTGACAGAATTCAGTGGGGCATCTGTTAAGGCAGACACAAGTTCACAGTCTGGAGCACATTTTCACATACTATTATGTAGCAGATTAGCACCCCACGTAAAATCACTTTCAGCCATCCAGTCTAAAATAGATATAAGGTTGTATCAGGTTTGCAGAGGAGAGTGCTGACCTACTTTTTTTTTTTTTTCTGTGAGAAAATATGTGATTGCTTGCACTTAGCAAGGTTGGGAAAATATAAAAATAATGAGTTGAAGTATGCATTCTATTTGCTTTATATTGCATGTTATTTTAAGAGTACATAAAAAAAAAGAATATAGTTGAAAACGTTCAAATGTCAAATGAAGAAGTCATTAGAAATGAATGGGCTGCGTGTAAGGAAATCATTACCACAGCATCCTGTAGGATACAAAAAGCAGGCCAGCAGTAATTATAGTCCTGCAGGAAAAATCAATAAGTGCTTCTCATGCCTTTTTGATCAAGATTGGAGTATGATATTAGCAACTTATGAAACAATGAGGTACTTATTTAATCTTACCTGAAAGTATGAAATGTTTGTCAAATCCCTCATATTCTCTTTGCTCACAAAACTCCTTGGTCTCCTGCTATGATAGTCTTTCTGATGAAACCCTGTAGGAAGAATATTTGTGTCGTGCTTACAGGAATTATGTGCTGAAGAGGAAAGAGAATGAAGTGGAAATACATTTAAGCATTCAAAAGTAAAAAGAAAATTTAAAATGTAAGATTCCTGGGGTATGTGTTACACTACAAGACTTAATTCTTCTCTTCTTCTGTTGTGCAAATGAAGAATAAATTATCTGACTTTATTAAAGCAACACCACACGAATCTGTTATAGTATGAGAATAGAGTCTAAAGGATACAACTACCCCTTGTTTTGCATTATGGCTACTAATTAGGAAACAAATAATATTTTAATAATCATTACTGAATCGTGGCTTTTCAGAACTGTCCTTCAGCTCCCAAAATGTAAATGCCCCAGGAACTTCATAGTTATAGATCAAATTGTAATGTTGTGCTTAAAATAATTTCCTTTAGGAATGATACTTGTCCTCCCTTTACCTGGAAAATTAACTACTTTGTTATGGGAAATCAAGTTGCTTTCCAAAATGGAGAGTTCAAGAAGCACATTATAAAATTCAATCTCTTTCAGGAATGTAATACTGCTCTGTGACTTATTTATGGCTTTGTTGTTTCATATCTGGCATGGCAATATAGAATTCCATTCACTTACAACTCGGTTGATCTCATTTACTAAGTGTACATTGCAAAAATACGTTGTTATGTGTATATGGTGTATTGACAAATGTAATTCCAAGTCTTCAAAGCACTGATTCAGCTCAACACACATGAAAAAGCTTATCTTGAATCACATACTTAAGATAATAACTTCTAGATAAGCCACTTAAAATGGGAATTAACTTTAAGCAACTACTTAAATGTTCTGCTCAGGCAGAACCTTTTCCTTCTTTGAGTCTTACCCTCAGTCCCATGCCCACATCAACTGCCTGAAAAACATCAGACCAGTACAATCCTGTGCTACAACTGAGAAAATTCAATTCACAAGTCAAATTGAAGAACAGGGAAATATGAATAAGAAAGTGCAATTACTAACTGCAATAAATAACAGAAACTACAGTCAGGCAGGAAAAACTATTAGGGACTATTTAAATTTCAGTACAGTGAAAACACTGTAAACTGGCATCAATAAGTGAGTTCACTCCTTGTTGAGCCATGTTTACTTCAGATAGGTTATGAGGCAAACAACAATTTTTCACACCTGGTTAAAATGTAAAAATTGAAAAATCATATTTCAAACAGCCTATTTCAAATATTAAAATAAAATAACAATGATGATTCTAACGTCTACTGAAAATAGCTCCTTAATGAAAGGATGCTCCAATTTAAACAAAGTTAAACTATGTGCTTAATTTAAATAATTTGCTTAAATATTTCACAAGATATCAGATGTTTTCTAAAAGGCCTAGGGAAGCAACATTCGGTTTGCTTATATTACTCTCATTTGATTAGCTCTCAGTACAGTTTGCCTTAGTAATCAAGATCTTCCAGGCAGAGTATTCCTATCTGAGCATAAGAAAAAGTACATCTGATCACCTTACCTTTGAACAGCATGCAATGAAATATAAGCTTGTCTTTTTAATCCAGTGCATGAGACCATTACAAGAACAATATAAAAAGTCTGCATTCTGTCTACGGTGTGTTTGCTTAACCATAAATGCCTCTAAAATCACAAATTCTTTATATGAGTTATTCAGCAGCACTAAATAAAATAGGTCTATTGCTTAATGTTCCATTAAATTTTATATGTGCTATAAAGCAGACCTATACTGCATGGGATTCTTAATTTATTTATGAGATTGTCGTTCAACTTTATCTCTGGAAATAGATACCTACTAATTCTTATGAGCATGATTTCCATATCTGCTAAGTATCTGCACCTCCTACTGACTTCATTAGAAGTTGTGGATGACCATCACAACTTTACGTTCAAATAAGAACCTGAGTGGATTAGAAACATTTGCCTCACAGCTCAGAAATTGTCATTTGTTATTATGCCACAACATAGTGGTCTTTGGACCCAGCAATTTGTGCAGGTAACACACCATTATGGTCATCATCTATCTGCATCCTAACACGTAGCCTGGCTTTGTACTATGATATATACCTCAAGCAAGTCATTATGTTAATTACAGTACATTTGTCAAGTTGCAGATTTTCAGGCCAGAAGGGACCATTCTAACCAAACAATCTGACCACTTGTGTAATACAGGTAATACATTTGCCCAGAAATTTCTACACCAGACTAAAATTTTTCTTTGAGCTCAAGAGTAGCTTCTGGAAAAAAAGTGTAATGAAACTTGTAAATGACTGTTAATAACAGCATCATGTAACATGCCACCTCTAAATGCATTCTGCCTTACCTTCACATCTACACTGATGTTGTTAGGTCAGTCATTACAATGTCTCTGCTAACCTATTACATATTGCCTCATTTACGTACAGGCATCATTTAATTATCCATTTATGATGCACAACCCATGCTTGTGGCATTTGAGGATACACCCGTCTGATTACCTTCTCTTTATATGCACGTCAGTTTCTCTTTGTGATTCAGTGCTGATGCATTTGCAAAAAAACGTAGTCTTCTCTTTCAGCTTTCCAGAAATTTGCTTTGTATGTTTCAGGCAGATACACAGTCACCATTAACAAAACCTTAACATCTTGTCTTATTGTAATTATGTCTTGCCAATTCTATGAGCTAATTGATTAACTGTACACAAGTGATAGATACTGAACTCCCCAAGTAATCAAACTATTATATACACTTACTTTAAGCTTGTATGCCCATTCTGCACACAAATAGCATAGTATAGGTTATTGGATTAGCTTTACCTATAAAAAACAAGCAAAACTAAGTGTTATAATACTGTTTATACAATAATACATTTTGTTGACAATGCAATTACTTTCCTGATTTATACCAGTTTTCACTCTCAGTCCCACAAGGAGAAAAATAGAGAGGGAATAAAATTTCTTCTTCAAAATCAAAATCGTATGACTTATAGGGAATGACTCAAAGTTTAGTGAAAGTACCCCTACATATAAAGTCATATACATTCAGTGAATAGACTGGGAGTTCAGTTACAGCTCAGAATTCAAATATATGTTTATGTTGTGGATAGGTGTGCAACTGGCTATAACAACAGGACTTACCTCCCTAAATCCAGTATGTGCGCTTTCACATCTCTCTTCTAATCATAAAAATTTTCAAATTGCAGCTACTGTACCACACTGCAAGGTCTTCAGCCAAGTTTGCAAACATTTTTACCGTACCTTTCTATTTCCTATATCACTGTGTGAACTTTTGGACCTGGGAGCACTTTCAGGAACTTGCATGGATACGTCTCATCCCCATGCTGAGGTCAAAACTCTGGGATACAGTATGTCCTTTTATCTCAGCAAACTTCTGTTCTTCATAGAAATGAAACACAAATGTTTTACTTGTGGGGAAAAAAAAAAAACAAACCCCAACCACAAACAAAAAACCCCTATACATTCCAATTTCTCCCAAAGTATACAAAGTCTTTCCTTGGTGAGACCTTTTCTCAGTCATGTAAGCCCTGTTGGTTCAGGCTGTTCATAGGACAATACAGGTCAAAGGGACCTCAAGAGGTCTCTAGTTCAGCCTCCTGCTCAGGGCAGAGTGAGCTGCAGGGCCAGATAGATTACTTGATGCTTAGTCAATCTGGTCTTGCAGATCAGTAAGCAGGGAAGTTGTATAAACTCCTTGGGCAAGTCCTCATCATTAAACAGTTTCTTCATATGTCTGTTATTTTAATGGATGTCTGTTGTCTCTTGTCCTCCCATTTCACCTTCTTGATGCCCCCTCTGTAGATGCTGAGGTCTGCTACCTTCTGCCTCTGCAGTTACCCGTGCTCCAGAAGGAAGAAGGCCAGCCTAGCTCAGCCTCTCCTGACAAGGCAAATGTTGCAGCTGCCAATAATATGGTGTCCCAGTTCTGAACTCTATCCCGTTATCCATGTCTTCCTTATCAGAAGGCGCAAACTGGGCAGGTATTCAGTACTGAAGACAGCTCAGGAAGTGCTGCATATACGGAGATAATCAATTCCCTAATTGTCAGGCTGTGGCACAAAAGTCCAGGATGCCATTGGCTGCCTTTGTTGCCAGAGCACTCTGTTGTCTCATGTTCGACTTGATGTCTGCCAGATCTCCAGGGGCTCTTCTGCAGGGCTGTCCCCCATTCCTATCTGTACTGTTTCAAGGGTGTCTTCCTTGCAAAAGAGGTGAAGGGATTTGCATTTGGTTTGAATTTCATAAGGCCATTCTGTGCCCATTTCTCCAGCAGGCCTAGGCACCTATGGATAGAAGTCATGACCTCAAGCATGTTGGCAGCTGCCCTCAATTTGCTGCCGTCTTCAAACCTCAAGGAGTGTACTCTGTCCAATTTGTTACTCTGATGAGATCATTTGGTAGGTGTTGTGGGAAAGAATGAAACAGAGGGAGAACAGCTTTCCTATTCCTCCTGTTCAGTTGCCACAAACATCCATACAGACTGATGACAGAACTAATAATCTTTCAGTACCTAAAGAGGCAACAAGAAGGCTGAAGAGTGACTTTTTGACAGGGGCATCTAGTGATAGGACAAGGGGATAATTGCCTCTCCTCCTGAAAGAGGAAATGTTTATATTTGATATCAGAGCTAAATTCTATACACTGAGTATGATGAGGCACTGGAACAGGATGCCCAGAGAAGTTGTACACTCTCCATCCTTGGTAATGTTGAAGGCCAGGCTAATGGGACTTTGAGCAACCTGGTCTAGTGAAAGGTGTCCCTGCTCAAAGCAGAAGGGTTGGAACTAGATGATCTTTAAGGTCCGTTCCAACCCAAACCATTCTATGACTCTATGATTCACAGCTGGCAGTTCAATTCTGAAAAATGTAAATAGAGGCTATCTTTTGCCCTTTTTCCTCTACCTTTCAGAGACTTACCATGGACAGGAAGCAGTCTGGTTTACTTTGAAAAAAAAAGCTGTTTAATATAGAATCATAGAATATGGTTTCTTTGTATCTAGTAGAGAAATAATCAAGATTATGTGTGGCTTTGTACATCATTACCTTTGCATTTATTTTCAATTATAAATGTTTAAGCTATATACTTTTGCTATTTTCCTTGAGCCAAGAATTGTGTCTATCCTAGACTTTGATCTGAGTTAAATGAGCAGTCTCATGCTTACTTTTCACAAAAAGACAGCTGATGTTAAGGGTGGTATCAATTTTTTTTCTTTGGTTTGGGTATTCTGTTAATAGCTTTGAAAAATAATTGCTACTTCTGTGTGTGTGACCAGATACAGAAATGCAGATCTTGCTGTTTGTTTTAATTCCAAAGTAATTTTTATAAATTCCACTAGTACAGGCTCTGGCAAATTATTATTCTAGAAAAATCTGATCTTGGTGATCAACATACAGTTAGTAGCATCACTCATGCACATAAAATAAATTCTTGACTGAATCCACAGAGTAAAAAATATTACTACTGTCTTCAAAATATCTGTCTGTATTCACAGATAATGGCACATCTTTTGTAAATTTGTTGTAAATGTGTGACACATGCTAAAAATTTTAGTTCTTTCAGGTCTAGTGATACATGTATATGGAAATTATTCATACAAGAAAACCTAGGACCTCTTGAGATCTGATAGCTGAAAGAATGCATGCCCCATAGTATAGATCAGCTTTGTAGTTCAAAAAGATAAAGGAGAAAAATATGAGTTCATAACTAGTACCTTCATTCTGCAAAACATTTCAGGAATATAAGTTGTCTCACTGAAGTGTGAAACATGATTCATTGATAAAGGTTTCCTACGTTCATGAGAACTGAGTGAAAAGACTATTTCAAAACATCACAGTGGAAGAAACACAACTGTCTTGTTAGTATGCAGGTCTAAAAGGAAGGGGAAAATCTAAACTGGTTGCTATGTTGGAAAAGGAGAAGATTTTTAGAACCTAAGAAGTGTGTAGTGCAAGGAAGACCAAGATCACTTTACAGATCTAGTCCTCAACTGGTTCTTACAACAGCAAATATTGGAGCTGGGCATGCTGAGGTGGTACAAGCATTACAACATTTACTTGACCAATAATCAGACTATTTAGCACACATATTTTTGCTTCACCCTTTCAAAAATCCCTAACAATTTATGCATCAACAGCTTTCTCAAAATGAGAAATAAGTGCCACCTAAATACTGTACTAAGGTGTCACAAACTGGATAATTGCATGTCTTTCTCAAAGTCATGCATAAAATAAAAGTTACTTATTTCTTACACTTGAATATTACTATAAGCAACGAATATTGTGGAAGTAGGTGGAGGCTAAATCAAGTAGATTTTGCATTGTGCTAGGCCCCTTAAAGATGTTTCCTGCACAATTTCAAAGAGGTTACTGCCAGGAAGATAAGACATAAGTGGCATATGCAACCAGAAGGCAAGAGAAAGCAAACCCAAGTTTTCAGTATAGAGGAGCCATTTGAATTTTTATAATTTTTTTCTTATAGTTAGTGTAATCATAGTAAGATTTATAAATGGCTTAAACTGAAAAAAAAAACCAAAGCCAAGCCAAACCCCAAACCCAGCAACAACAGAGTTGGCAGCTTTCTTTGATTTCTTTTCTTCCCATAATTCATCCTTAGTAAGAAAATAGTAAAAAAATTCTAATGTGCTTGCATGCCCCACATTGCACTTAACAAAGTGCAGTTAGAATTTCTTTGCAGTATTTTTCAAGACCTACAAGTCAATTAAGCAATGAGAAATGGATTAATCAAAATTATAATGCAGATAGAATGTCCACTGATAAAACTTACTTCAATAATGAGTGAACTATAATTCAAGATCCATATAGAGCAAACATAATGGCACATATTCTGTAGGTTGGAATACACATATTCTAGAATACTGCTGTGGGGTTTTCTTGTCTTCCCCCACCCTGAACCCAAACCTTCTCAATACAGCAGATAATCTAAACGCTGAATTAAGCATTCCTGAATTCTCAGTACTGATTTAAATTAAATCTTAGAAAATTTTTCATTTCCTTTTAAATCAAGGATTGATAATCCATTTTGGTATTTATCACAGACAGAAATCACTCCTACCAATTCTGTATTTCCAGTGCTGTCCTGGCATGCAGAGAGATAAAATGATGGAAGGTAGAAGTAGTTATATGTGCAATGATAAACAAATTTCTGTAATGTTGAACTTTAATAAAGTTCTTGGATTGAACATGAATTGTATCTCTCTAAATCAATTCCTCCATTCTTACACCAAGTAAAATATAAAGGGTTTGTGGCAAAGGACCAAAATGCTGAAGTTATGGATTAATATTAGTAGATAAGACTTGTACTTCAGGAAGTTTCCAAGTTAACTTTGTAAGAAGAGGCATTAAATTGAAATCAGCCTATCTATACCATTGTTTCATGTGCTGTAGATGCTATTTCTGTAGTGTAGAAGGTCATTACTAAAATTAGGCTGTGAACCCAGTACCCTACCATTTTATCTTTACTCAGCGAAGCAGGTTTTACTGGATGGGAATTTCAGAGAGATAGGGGACATTAATAGCTACAGCTGCATCTATTCCTATGTAAAACATGATTACAGTGTACCAACACTAAGAATATTTGCTTAGAAAGTGTTTACAATACATTGATTATTAAAAGGAGTTATTAAAATAAGTCTTATTTCTATTTTAACTAGATTGTCATTTCTCAATTTTCCCTGAACAAGGTAAACATGTTAACAATCTTAATCTCAGGGAAAAACACATCATACATTAAATGTTAGTATGTTCTAGGTCTCTTCTTCAGCGATAGAGAGGCCCATTTGTTATGTCAGCTAGTAGAAGAAGTGAATTATATTGGCTCAAATACACCAGCAAAAACACTGAGGACTGTTTTATCCATTTCACTGTCACCTGTATTTAAACAAATAAGCACTGTAGAAAGATTATGGGATGTTCCTAATGGAACTAATCATGTTTAACTTTACTTGTCTGTGATACAGATGATTAAATGTGAGCAAGTCATTCTCTCTCCTATTTTACAAAGTGAAAAGGAACTAGCATTTTACAGATATTGTTAGATGTCTGCTTTATGATGAATCTTTTTTTGGGGGATGTCTGAAAACAGGTTGAGATACATCTTACTTACTATGATTCTTTTTCACCCAGTTTAGGTGCAAAAGAAAATGGAAAATTTTGTAACTAAATAAAATCTGGTATCCCGGTAGTACTTGGAAATAATAAATACTATTACAGTAATGGGAATATTCTCACACTATGTCTGTGAATCTCACAGCCTCAGGATGTAGAAAAGCCTTTAAGTTTTTCTAACTTTATTTTTTGCTTAATGTTGCCTGTATACTTTTTGCTCTTCAGACATCATCTGCCTCAATAAAACATATATCTGATCAAAAGAGAAAAGCCAAAAGGAGACAAGAATCATTAAAAAATTATGGAATTTATTTCTCTATTTTCTTCTGAAAGCAAAATTCCTCAATGTAGGAACTAGAAATTAATATAAAGACTAACTTCATTGAAGCTTGATTGTGCTACATCAGATATGACCTTCATCTATCACAACTTTTAAGTATATATTTGATGATAAGTAATAATATCCTTGACTTCAGGGACACTATTTACACTCCTAAACAAGTTCACACAGGCTTTGTAGATCTGAGCTGAAGTATTCAGAGCACAGAATCTAAAGCATAATACCAGGCAAAACTGTTACTTTTCCATAAACTTAACCTCTGCTCTATTAGCTGCTTAGGTAATGGAATGATCAATAACTATTTAAAATTTTACCCAGGTTAATCATTGCACAGAAACAAGCTGAAGATTAAGTGAAATGCCTGCCTGCACTTTTCACACAGGTAAAGATAAACCTTCAACTGTGACATTTAAATTAGTGAACCTAAGTTGAGAATAAACATTCCTGTAAGTGGAAAGCTTTTTCTAACATTTCCCACCCCTCCTCAAATACAACAACAGTAAAGCTTATCTTACTGACTTATCATATAGGCACTTTATTTTTTTCCAGTTAGGAGATCTTTACACCACTAGTAACAGGACCTCCTTATGTAAATGAACACATTAACATTTCTTTCACTCTGCTAAAAAAAAAATCATTCAATGCTTTCTGTTTTCATTTTGGTGTCAGATGTTCTTCCATTTCTTTCTTTCTCATGTTCATCCTGTCTACTTACATCTCATATATTTTGAATTTCTGAGTTCTGTCCCACTTACACCTTTTTATTAGTCAGCAATGTGATTTCCTAGGTCTTGCTCTCTGACCTTGTTTTGATTCCTTTAAATTCTTTGAAAAGAGAAAATAACATGTCAACTAAAATCTATGGCATCATATTGGGAATGTCTATATAATATGATATTACAGTTTTGTGTAGAATTCACAGCAAGTCAGACAAAAAAATCTGAGAAAAATTTCTCATGTATGTAAAAGTAATTATGTTAATTAATGGCACCACATGAATCTCTTGTGATGAGAATGTTTCATTTGGAACAATCTATAGTTTAGGGCTCAGTGCTGGTCTTCTTTGGGGTGTTGTAGATGGGCTTACATTTAGTTTATTTCCAGTTTGCCTGTTACAAAAGGGAAAGAATCAAATAAAGCAGAGATGACCAAAACAAAATCTACAGGACAGTCTCAGAACCCTTGAGGATAGTTTGCATATTTATCATTTTGGCTGCCTTGCATTCTTCAGATATTGGGGTCTAAATCCTGAAAGTGATGAGACAATAACTAATGGAATCAAATCCTTAGCAATTCTTAGGCTTTTGTCACTATTAAAATGTAAATTGCAAGTAGTCCCTTGACTGCAATCTGTTCAGGGCTGATCTTCCTTCATCTGCGTGGCCCAGAAATGAACAACTCTTTGAATGGCTATATCCTCTGTTCTTGGGTATCCTACAGGACAGAAACCATTCAGACAAAAAGGTTGGCAGACCAGCCTGAAAAGAGTTAGGATAAGCTCTAGCAGATTCAGGAAGAGAAGTGACAAACAAAAATTGACACTCTCAGGGACACTACAATTATTTTATTCATGGAACATCTGGGACTGTCTAGTGCAGCTGAAAGAACAAGAAATGTTAATTGAGTGATCAATCATGGCTCCAGTGAGTCACGCTAACAAAGACATTGTGGGAGAGCAGCAAAGGCTTCTGCAGGTCAGTTAAGAAGTTTGAGATAACCTTATTTTCTTTCTTCTCAAGGATTAACTAATCTTGGTGGTGATTTTAATGTCCTAATTTAAATAGATGAGAATAAAGTAAATAATGTTAAAACAATGAAGCAATGAATCTCTATGAAGAGTACTGGCAGAATTTGTTTTCTTCTGTGGCTTTTACCACAGCTCAGGATAATAAGTATCATTATTTTTTATTTTCAATGTAGATAAATCTAGAAAATCTATAGGCACTGAGTAGGCAAAATATTGTCAAAAATCTTCCATTATATTAGTAGAGGTTTTCATGGTAATTTCAGTGGGACCAAACCTCTAGTGGGTTTTAATATTTTTTTCTATATGGTTTGTAGAATGCAGATGCTTTCCCTTTATTCTGAAATAATTTTGGAATTTTTTGTAATTTTACATTTTCTCATTTTAGCAGGAAACCTCAGCTACCTTTCCTGTTTAAAACAAACGTGAAAGTCACTCTTCTCTGATCTTGGTAACAGTTTCTATAGCATGCAAGGACAGTACTCTTTCTGAAAAGCAGAGTTCTTAGCTTGTATGCACCTGGCAGACAAGAGATTTGGATTCAAATATAGAGTCTGTTTGATCTGAGGCAGACATCGAACCAGACGTTCCTGTCTGAAATGTACTCCAACTAACTGTGTCAAAAACCTTTTAGCATGAACTTACTGTAAACTCTTCCTATGGACACAGAAATTCCAGTGAACAAAGAGTGATTAGAAGATTTACCTGTAGAATTTAATTATCTGTGGAAAGTGCAGCAGCTCTAATAGAAGAAATTTGGCAAATCAGAATAACCTGCAATTTTTTCAATTGGCCACTCTCTTTGCAAAGTGAAATTTTCATTTCTCTCAAGCAAAGGGTCACACAAAGATCAGATTTGAGCTGTGCTCTCCAAAATAAGATTTCTACATGTCCATTGAAAAATATTGATAAAATCATGGGTTAAGAATCCTAAATTTGAATCTTAGATCTGGTGTTACAATGTCAGCTAGTAGCATAAGATGGTCAAGTTGTCTCACATATTTTTGCCTCAGTTAGTAAAAATGAGATAATAATATTAGCCTTATTTTTGTAATATTAGCCTTATGTGTGTTGAAATCACCGGATTAATACTCAAGGTTTTTGATCTTTCTGATAACACACTGAATCTCTACCAAATATATCAACCCCAATATATTATTTGTAGGTGTCCTTCACTCAAATTGCTGTCATGTAAACTGTGTACCACTTCTCTGTCCAATGATTATATATATCCCCACAAAATACCAAGTCTTCAAAAATGAAGACAGCAAAAGAAAAAAATAGGTGAATAAACACCTCCTTCAGCCCAGACTTACAGTTTAAGCTTTTGCTTAAACTTTGCATTCTATTTATTTATTTAGTGTTGTCCAGAAGGGACCCCCTGGCACAAATGCATGAGTAAAGCCCATTCAAGAAGCACAGATTCCTTATGTTTTGTTCCACTGGTTCATTTGCCATCATGTCACATACTCATTCAGACTCATTCAGGTTATAGGCATTTTTCCATGATTTTCTTCTCCTTGTAGGCCTTGATAACTCACCCAGTAAGATGTGTTCTAAACCGCACAAGATTATGCCCACACCTCACTAAAAGCACTAAAGACACTGCTTTGATATCACTTCTTGTCTCCAGCAGCTCATACTTCAAATGACAGCTTAAAATCTTATATTCTAACGGTGTCTCAGAAACCTAATAGAAGTACATCTGGAAGTGCATTCTGTTTTCAGTAGACCCACATATGGTATTCACATCATATAGACCATATATACAATATTGCAATTCTTCATTGCATAATTGTCCCTGTGTGAGAGGAAACAGGGTCTTATTTTAATATAGTAGTATAGATATAATCTCAGCCTTATTCAATTCAGTGTGACTCCACACAAATATAGATGCCATCAGTAGAGAGCAGTTTTTGCAGGACCAGAGATGAAACTGCTTAAATATTTGCAAAAATTATTCTTAACAAATTGCCCAATTAATGTTTGCTACTACTCTTCAAATACATTACTTAATGAACAGTATTTAATTAGGTACACTTGCAGATGAAGCAAGTTATTTTAAATAATTTATTCAATGCAGAGAAAATGACTTTCACTAAATAATATATCTAGTGCAAAAAATGTCCATCCAGCCCTCATGATAAGCATTTCTTATGCCTCAGTTCTTCATCCATATGCCAAAACTGCTATGAACTGGAAGAGGTCCCATCACAGGTCATCAGCTGGCCACTGGTTCAGCCGAGTCCCCTTATCAGACTTTGTTTGTTTTCTGCAGCAATTTGTCTATCTCACAGTTGCAATAAGGCAATGGTTTATATTCAGCAGGTACAGAGTTTAAGAACAAGTTATCAGCAAATTAGTTGAACTTAGTGAGAGGGTCAACAGCTTGCTGTTACTTTTCCAAAAGTTTATATTTGCTCATCTCCTGGCACAGTTCTTCCAAGTGTGCTACAGTCTTGTTCTGGTTTTGACTGGAGTAAACTTTCTTCACAGTAGCTATTGTAGAAATATGTTTTGAATTTGTTCTGCAAACAGTTTCGGTAATTCAGGGGTGTTTTTGTTATTGCTGAGCAGTGCTTACACAGAGTCAAGGCCTTTTCTGCTTCACACATCACCCCCAGTGGACTGGGGGTGCACACGGAGTTGGGAGAGGACACAGCTGGGACAGCTGATGCCAACTGACCCAAGGGATATCCCATACCATATGGCATCATGCTCAGCATATAAAGCTGGTGGAAGAAGAAAGAAGGGGGGATGTTCAGAGTGATGGCATTTGTCTTCCCAAGTAACCATTATGTGTGATGGACCTTTGTTTTCCTGCACTTGCTTGCCCATGGGAAGTAGTGAACTAAGTCCTTGTTTTGCTTTGCTTTCACACATGGCTTTTGCTTTACTTGTCAAACTGTCTTTATTTCAACCCATGAGTTTTCTTACTTTTACTTGTCTGATTCTCTCTCCCATCCCACCAGGAAGGAAGTGAGGATGTGCTGTGTGATGCTTAGGTGCCGGCTGGGGTCAAAGCATAACAAGCTTCAATGGCCATAACTGTACAATGCAATGACAAAGTGATATTTGGCATAAAGGTTTTATATTGGTTTGTATAACTGGCTTAACTTGCGCTGAAAAACCCTGCTTAAAAAAATTAAATGTGCAATAAACACCAGCTCTCTGTTAGTGAAAATTAACACACAAAATCAGTCATAATCCTGTTACTAAAACTAATTACTTTTGTATTGGTATATAAGGTAATAGCTCATTATTATTAGTGTTATTTATCACTTATATTACAACAGCACAAAGATGCTTATCAGAACCGGAAACATACTTTATAAAGCACAACAGACACATTTCTTCAAGAGCTTTGTGTTTGATTTAACATCAGAAAGCTTCAGCTTTTCATAGAACCTGATGTTCTGAATGGTATTTCAAAATTCCTTCAGTTGTTGGATATTAATATTTGCCTGAAATCTGGATATTATTGGAAAGAAGATCAAAATCTCTCTCCTAGGACTTCTCAGTGAACTGGAATATCAGGTTACTTCTATGGTTTTTTTTTTCTTTGTGTGAGCAGATCAAAAATCCTTTATAGCAGGCTTTGTCTTCATCGACTGTAAAACAATGTACTTTTATCTGTCTTTCTTAAATATGAGCATACATTATTTTAGCCCATCAGTGTCTGGATTCAGCCTCAGCTTTTCTGAAATACAAATCAAAGTTGAGGTTTCTAGCAAATTGTTGGGAACATCCCTGACCAATTCATCATCATCATCATCATGGCTAGGCTTCGCGAACGAAGATTTGGGAAGGGCTCTACCCACGCTTGCTACAGGCAC
>JAWWLV010000045.1:18240270-18260500 GCA_035041135.1 Platyrinchus mystaceus
TTCAAGGACAGACGTGTTGGTCACATAATCTGTCCAGTGGATGTTTAGGATTGTACGGAGGCAGCGCTGATGGAAGCTGACCAATTCATACTACCTTATCAACTGACATATCAAAAACTTCAAGCATTTCTAAGACAAATCTGTGATTTTGGTACATGTCCCCATGATCTTTTTCTTAGCGTTACACATTCCATTGTATGTTTCCTGTTCTCAAGCTACTCTTTATTGCTTATCAATATCTATTCATAAGCCATTTATAGTGCAACAACCTACAGCCTGCTTGGTGACATCAGTGTCCCAGCATCACAAGCACAAAGAGAATGTTCTCAGGGTGGAAGCTGCAGTTTCCTTCATGTCAAGTCACTGCTCTTGTGCCTGTGAGACCATCTAAAGCAGATACCCTTCCACGTCTCCTCAGCACGGACAGAACATCTTCTTAGGGTTTTGTTTATTAAAATAAGACCTCATAAAACTGCTGAAGCATCTGTGACCAAGCTAGGAAATGGTTGCTTCACAGAACTATTATTTTAGTCTACATAATCAACAGATTTGGAAGACTGATGTGCTGATGGGAGTTTTGCTTACTCTTACCAACATGAGTGAAGTTTTAACCACTCCTAATTTCCTGTTCCCATAGCAGAGTCAATAAAACATGTCCACACCACAGCAATGCCAGAGTACTGCCTGAAGCTATAGCTGAAGCCTTTACTGAAGGTAAGTTTGAGGTAATATGCTGGGTTATAAACTATGATGGTTGAGGTGCTGACATCCATTTCTATCTTCTGAGGATGCTACTGATGCAGAAACCTCTGGGAGATGAGTACAAAAGGCTTAGAGTAGAAACATCACAACTCTGTGATTAAATCTAACAACATTTGCATGTCAGGGTCTTTAGATTGACAGCTTAGCCTTTAGAAACAACACAAAATATTTTTGCCTATAGCTGGTCTTTTTCAGAATGAATGCATAAAATCTAAGAAATTATATGAAACAATCTTCCTTTGCGGCAATCCAAAATACTGTCATTCCACTATGACTACAATAGGAAACTAATTTAACTAATAATTATGTCCTGCCAAGAATAGCATAATTTCAGGAGCTAAATTCTTGAGTTTACTAAGTACTTTTGTGGACACAATTATTATTTTGTTGATGTTGTTCAAAATTATTACCTTGGCTAAGCATTTTGTGCTTTTAACATTTATGTTTAATTTGTTATGCTAAAAGTAATGTTGTTTCTTCTGCCACGTATGCATTTACTCTACCGTTTATGATGCTTTCAACATTATTGTTGTGATTATTACAAAAAAAAATAAAGAATATAAAACACTTCCTGGAGTTGAATGTAATAATTAAAGCTTATTCAGGAAGCTACACATTTGCTGGACACATTCACTGTCTTACAAATCATTCAAATATCTCCTTCAATCACAAAGCTATTTTTACCAAATTGTTATACTTTGTTCGTAACATCAGACTTAGAAAAGACAATATTGCAGCTCTTAGGATTGAATTTGCTGAAGAGTATTCCATTTCTCACTAGAATTAATGTCACAATGAGAAATATCCCATCAAAGTTTTGGCCATGTTGCAAAGTAAGTATGTCTTGCAAATCTATCCTTCCTTCCTTCCTTCCTTCCTTCCTTCCTTCCTTCCTTCCTTCCTTCCTTCCTTCCTTCCTTCCTTCCTTCCTTCCGAGTTCCGAGTTCCGAGTTCCGAGTTCCGAGTTCCGAGTTCCGAGTTCCTTCCGAGTTCCGAGTTCCGAGTTCCGAGTTCCGAGTTCCGAGTTCCTTTCTTCCTTCCTCCCTTCCTCCCTCCCTCTCTTCCTCCCTCCCTCCCCTTCTTCCCTCTCTACCTGTCCCTTTCTTTCTCCTCCTCTCTCACCTCTCTGTTTTACTTTGCTTCATTTTCTTATTTTTTTTTTTTTTTTAACTTCAGTACTATTAGGATGTGTAAAGAAAAAAAATCCAGCTGTAATTTTTTGTGTGTGTTTGTATATAGTTTTGTTCAAGGAATAGGATATCACAGCTCTAACCCAGAATCTATGTCTTGGAAGGTAAATCTGTTCATAAATGTGTGTCTCATTATACTCAGCTGAGGATATTGGTGTCTCAGTTATGATAAAGCTTGCAATAAAGCCAGATTACCCCTAAATTGGAAGATATTCTGTTAGCAAAATGTTTAAAAGAGAATAGATAGAGGCATAATTTTAGAGCATTTTCATCACAGTGTAATAAGAAAGGAAAATATTTCCACACACCAATTGGTTTAGAGTTTTATTTCTGTAATCCAATCATAATTTCATCTTCTGTCTCAAAATTCAGTGGGCCAGACTTCTCAGTGATGCAAGCTGATGTAGCAACTGTAAAGATATTATATTTTGTTCAATTATGGTGTAAGCAATTGCTGAAGAAAAACAAGCAATTAGGCAAAAGAATAAAACAATATTTTAGGGACATTTGTTCATCCACTCATATTTAATCTTTGTCAGTGTAAATTACAAGGCATACAACAACAAAGAAAGTTAACATATTGCATTTATAACCATATACTGAATGTATTTCACAATCTGTTGGGTACATTTAAAAACATTTGGAATCCACCCAAGCTCTTATAAAAATTGATATATCTCTCATTAGCATTTTGAAGATGTCAGCCATTTTTATATAGGGTAATAGAAAGTAATCTGCCAAGGGAAATAGTTAGTGTACTGCTGTGTGTCAGAACAAATATGATTAACATTGTGCCAGATGCGTGTCCTCATGAACTCCCAGGAGGGACTGCAGAAGTAGACCTTGTAGTCAATTACTGAAATTGGAAGTGCTCTGTACCTCTGATTTGTGTGCACCAACAGTAACTTTCACACAAGGCTACCAAAAATGCTGCTTCTGCGTCCTTTCATGCAGGGCATTAATAAGCAGATACATGCACATCATTATCCATGTCTTCTTCTTTGCTGATCATCATTTTTTTCAAGAGAAATTAACATGCTCTAGTGCTCCTACATAATAAACACACATTTAGCTAAAAAGCTATAGAAAGCAGAAAAAATATTGCTGATGTAGATGTTTATTCCTTTTCATTTATTAATGGTCTAGGATGGAGATAATTAACTTGAAAATTGGTGTAGAAAAAAATGGAAGTGTAGGATGTAGGTGTAAAAGGATATATTTTTTACTGATATACTTTAATTTTGCCCCTCCATCTTGGATTATTACACAAAAATTTTTTAAACTGTTTCAAGTGCAGAATGATAGGATCAACACATTTATTATATTTTTATACTTATCCTTGTCTATAAATATCAGCGGCATAGATTTTTGTTTGAGGAGTGATGACATTGAATGCAAATCGGTGAAATTCAAAACTGATTCATAAGTTGTGTGCGAGAAAATGTTTCAGTAAAGTCAACTGATTTTTCAGAAATTTCTTGTTTCAGATTCCTTTCCCTTAGGACCTTTTACTCTGAGATACATATGAAAACTGTACACTGATTCATAGGCATGAGGGCCACATGGGCTGTGTCAGAGGCTAATGGTTCACTCAGGATACTTAAAACCACTACAGTTTGAGCAGACAGGAGCCTGTCTGCTTATGACAGTCCCAAGATAGCAGAATACAAGCTGTGTGATGGCATTACAACACTGTCAAGTCTGAATAAGTGCTCCTGGGAAGAAAGATTAGTGTCTCAAAAGCCTTGACTTGGTAACTGAAGTTCTCTGGATTTGGCCACTTCAGAATAGCCAGAGGAATGAGGCCCCTTTTTTATATATATTCTGTTTCTCTAAAATCATACGAGATAAGGATATGTCTACATTGCTTGCATTGTATAAAGCCCTAACCACTATGAAATTCAAACTGAACTATATTAAAGGAGCAACAGACATTATCTGATGACTAGCATACTGTCCACCAATCGGCTCAGCCCTCAAGATGTGACAGGACATGTGGGTAACACCTCCCATGGCTTCCAAACCAAGTACTTGCTTGTCTGATGTCTGGACATTGCTCTTATGATACATTTAAAATGAACTGCTGCCCTAACACATGTGCTAAAGCTTTGTTCCTTGAGTAGCTACAACTCAAGTACGTACAGATTTGAATCAGCATGCTATGTGCTGAAACACTTACAAAAATAAGTGTTGTTTGGTTGGATTTTTTTCTATCTCAAAAAACCTCATGGTTTATAAAAGAGTGGTTTTCACACAAGAAGAAGTTGGAAGAAGCAACTACAACTAGTTGTGTGGCAGAGCTCTATATTATGAACTTATTTGATAAAGATGAGCTACAGTTGTGATTATAGGAGCAAAACCAGTTCCTGCCATTCCTTTTTGCTGCACACCTCCTCCCCCTCCTGTCTTCAGCAATTCTCTCTCTTTTATCTAAACTGAGTGCCAAGTTTCAATCACACCCAGACACTGTGAAGGCAAAGACATTGTGCCATCTGGGTTTGCTGTTTTGCTGAGAAAGAAACATTGATCTGTGTGCTATGTCAGTGCTGCACAGATTTTCATTCTAATTTCCCAGGCAACCTAATGTACACACTGAACAAGACAGGTGACAGCAGAGATATCTGCATAACTTCACATAAGATGGATAACTTCACTTTGGGCCTTTGGATTATTGAGAAGTTGGCTGAGACTAACCAGTCTGATCTTTGTAGGATGAAGGAATAGGATTTATGAGCTGACTCATTCAGAATGCAATAAATAGAAAGTATTCAATAAACTCTTTGTAAGGTCTTACATTGGGAGAGGAGTGCTAAAATATACGTAGAACATAACAATGTATTTTTGTAGCAGATTAAAAGAGCAGGTAAATTGGATTGTGACAGAAGAACAAGTCAAAGAAAAGCAAAACAAATGTGCAGCAGCATTTTTTACCACTTTTAAAATATTTATTTCCATAAGTGTTTTAATAATTTTGAGAGCAATGTAAAGAAAAATGTTCTACATACCTCAGAAATAATTCAACAAAGACAACAGCTTTCTTAATTTCTCCATCTTCTTATCCATATGTTTCATCTATCACATGAAAGACCATCTGTTAGAAAAAGATTAATTTTCAGGCTGGCCCCTCTGTGGGGCCTTTAGGTCTCAGTCTCTAAGATGCTGTGATTCTCTTTGACCCTCTGTACTTGAGTTGCCCTCTGGTGAAAAAGCAATGGGAAAAGCCTGAAGTCTGGGTAAAGAGCTTTCAGACATCCACAGAAACAGTTTTGAAAATGTTCTCAGGTATAGCAGATTAGACCAGAGTCCCTTATGACAGAACAAAAGCATGTCCATAGGTACCTGCTAGTAGTACAAAATACTCCCACCTCTCCAGAACTAAGATGAGCTATAAGCTTCTGGAGCTTTTAAAAAGGTAACAATGGACAACATCTATAACTTCTGATGTAAGACGACTGAAATATTTAGTGATTACAGGAAAGAATATATAATTTGAGGGTACATGTGGGAACATATTTTTAAACTCCCTATCATCCTCATTTCATTTTTGTTCCTGCTTTTGTTATGGTTGTTTGCCCTTTTCATCAATACCCAGGTTTAATATTTTTATCTGATGTTTTCAGCTTCAGTAAAATACAATTTGAATGGTGCTGTTGATATGGACTTGCACAGAGACAATGAGACCCAGTCTTAAAATAATGAACTGGCTCTTAAGTGAAGAGCAGCAGAATTTGGGAGGAGCTTGAGAATATGCAGATACAACTGGGAAAAAATCTATCCAAATCTTGCCTTCAAAAGGACAAAAGGATTCTTTAAAAGATTCATATGCTTTTCAGAGGGGTTTGCAAACATGTCTACTTATTTATTATGATTTAAGTATTTTAAAAGTGGAGGCTTAAGAATCACTTTGAATCATGGCATTTTTAATTTCTAGAATATTCATTTTTTATATTAAATCTACTCATATTTAAGTTAAAAGATACATTTCATTATGCCTTTATTTTAATATTGAAAGACAGAAAGTCTTTGAAGCCCTTGTTCATCCTATTTCAGTTCCTATTGCATCTGAGACATTACTCTTGTAAAACACAGAGACTGTGGCTCTTTGTACTTTAGTTCTCCAGCCACAAGAGCAGTCCCACCCTTTAAGGAGTATTTTGAGAAGAACTAGATTAAATATTGTGAGGTTTGAGATCACATGCAAATAGTTACAGTTGAGAGAAAGAATTCAAACACTTTTCACTGGAAATAATTAACTATGCTATCAGTATGCAAATCGGGGTTTACATAAACAAAATACTACATGCATAGACATATATGTATATATGTTCATGTGTATACATACATATATATTTTGAGAGGGAAAGCAGGTATTGAAATTAGAGAGACAAAAAGTCTAGCATTTAAATGTGTCCTAATCTTCCAGATGTCATCAGTTTATTTTCCATCTCATTTTGATTTAAGTTTTCCAAAACAAAGTATTTAATCCCTGAGCAAAACTAATAAAAAAGGTTTTAGAGGCAGAGTGGAAGGAACCTTCCAAGGTTATCAGCTGGTGAGAGCTCTGCCACCTGTATCTTCCCAGCTTTCCTTGGAACTTTCCTACTATTTGATTTTCCACTCTCCACTGAGCTGTTTTACATCCAGCTGTTAGAGTTTGACCAGGTCTCATAACCCAGGCCATGTCAAGGTTTGAACAGGAGCATGATAATGGAAACAGCATGCCACCAAGACAGTGTTTTGAAAAGTTTTGCAGGAGATTTACAGCTGTAGTTTTGCTGAAATATAAGCTGTGCTGGGGTGAGGCACTATGGGGGTAACTTTTTGGTGAGTCTATAAAAGGCCTAAAGCTATGCCATTCAGTAAATCCCCTTGTAGGCAAAACCTTTGAAAGCAGATTACTGAAAGAGATTTCAGAAGCATTTAGAAAGATTTTTAAATATTATAGACAAGAAAGCAAAGAAATTGAAACATTTTCAACCCCTGTATTCCCAAAAATTTCCTATATGAGCTGGAAATGTTTACATAATTAAGGTCCAAAATTGAAATATTTTGACTGAAAATCCGGTAAAAAAAAAAAAAAAAGAAGTTTGAATTTACTGATACTGCAGGTTGTTGGTCCTGTTGAATGTTTGAGTGGGTTAATTCAGTAGAAGAGAGTCCCAAAACTTATCTGCTCTGTAAAGCGTAATCCCTCCTATAGCCATGCAGAAGGGCAATTGTTCTTATTTAATATTTTTGCAGCTCAGCTTCCAGGAATTATGGTCCTGTTTGCAACACTGTTTTTCCCTTGTAATCTGAATGTAAAGAGTACGTTGAGTCTGTTGGTTTTTTTTTTCTTCGGTGGGGACAAAAGCTAGAAAACAAAACAAAAGTAGAAACAATTGCAAAATAGATAAAACACTCTCTAGGAAAAAACGCTCTAAGTTAATTTTAGTTTTAGAGATGGAAGTGGTAACACTGTCTTTTATTAAGATTTCCATTATAAGATGTTGCACTCTGCCACCTATAATTTTGTTGTGTTTTGAATAATTGAGCTGACATTTCAAAAGCTGGTTACCTTTCTTAGGCCAAATTATATTATTTTTATACAAATTTTAATTTAAGTCAGAATGATTTGGATATTTCTGAAAATGAAGCTTGAGAAAATATATTGCTTTGTTCATATTAAACAAGAGGAATTTTCCTTTGAAAGGAATTAAGTTATCTGAAGGAAAAGGAAAAGGTCTTTCTATCAGAGATGTGCCTTTTGCCACCCTTAGGAAAGGCTTCACAGATTTGTCTGGGTTTTAAGTCTGTCTGGAGTTAACAGGTCAAAAGGAAAACCTCAAAAAAGCCATAAATAGTTGCTTTTATCTGAGCTTGGACCTGTTTGTTTAGCATTTGCCAGTTTGGTGTTTTTGTCACTGTTGTAATCTTAGAGACCTGGGCCTGGTAAATCTGCTGTTCACAAACTCAGGCACTATTTCTTTTCAGTGAATGACCATGGACAAAGTCCAGTGTTTAGGGTAGAGCTCTAACACACTTGCACTCTGACAGTCGCATGCTAACTCATGTATGCCCTTGTCATGAATTGGCACAACTCCTCAAAGGATTTCTGAGACCAGTAAATCCTTGCAAGCTTTTCTACCTTGTTTTTTTTTTTTTTTAGAGATCAAGATGGTTATATATTACATTGTACTTGCATCCTGATCTGGATTTCTACATACCTAATCTATCATACAGCACAGGAAGAGCCAATGATTCATAACTGTTTTCTTTTGCTCCTTTTTTTTTTTTACTTCTGCTAATCAGCAAGACGGTTCAACTTGTACCAGACTACCATGTAAGCACATTTATGTGCGGACAGCACACCTGTCGCTGCATCTATCTTCTGTAGGTCCTGCTTTGTCTTATTCTCCAGAAAACCTGTGTATGATCTGTGTGAATATCTTAGCAGGAATACCAAGCCTACCAACACAACCACAGGCTGAGAACCTGCCAATCCTGTGTAGTCTGAATAATCTGCCCCTGGCCCTCTCTCATGCTCTTCTCCAAGCAGTATACAGAAAAACATAAGGCAAGGGAGTGAGGGAGGACTAAGATTGCATTAATGAATAAATACAAGCAACAATAGGATCTGAGAGGAGAATAAGATCGACAATTGGAAAACAGAAAATTGGACTAATCAAGCATAAGACTGGATGCCTGAGGGAAACAAAGCTACACAAGATTTGCAGCAAAAAATGAGATTGGAGTCTGGTGTGTGGGTGATTGCATCCAAGAGCTAATGAAGAGACAAAGTATAGATTGCTCTGACAAGAAAACTAGCATGAATCAAGGAAGCAGTGGAGGAAATGGCATCTGGTTTGCTGGAAAAAATGACCACTAAGATTAGACAGCTTTCTGAAGCAAACAGTAAAACTGTAATATGATTCAGCAGGTTGGAAATAGGATCGTTTGGAAAACTTAGGTAGAATGGAAGAGACCAAGTATTGTGGGAACCGAGTGTAAAACCAGTCTATGCAAAAGAGATGGTAGGAACAATAAAATAGAAGAGGTTTTGTTGTTGTTTTTTTTTTTAGCAGTTTCAGAAGACTCAAGAAGACAGCAAGACAGATTCACCGTCCCTGGAGGTTTTTAAGATGAGACTGGATGGGGCACTTAGTGCCATGGTCTAGTAACCAAGGCAGTGTTGGATCAAGGGTTGGACTTGATGATCTTGGAGGTCTTTTCCAAGACAGTTGATTCTATGATTCTATGATAAACCAGCCATGTTGGGACTAAGGCCAAGTAAAGAGAAAAATAGGAGGGAACAAGAGACCAGGATGGTGAAATAGCAATAGGATGGTTGTAGAGGACCAAAAAATGCTGGAGTGAATAGGAACTCCTGCTAGAGTCCAAGGTGGACCCTTGATTTTAATTCCAAATTTCTTCTATCAGCAAATTTCTTCTTCTGTCTGCTGATAGAAGCACTTTGTGAGGGTAACATTTACATTTATTTTTGTGCACAGAATGTAAAACGCTGCAATTGCTATGTTTTAGTTAGTCCTTTAGATTAAGACCCCAATCCATGCTCAGGACATATGGTGAAGCACTGTGATGGCCAGAGAAGGAGTGTCTCTACTTTCAGGTTGCAGCTGAAAGGAAGTCACATATGCACACTCAAAACATGTACATAGATACATACTTACATGCAAGAAAGAAAACAACACCAAACTTATAGCACTCAGAAGTTACAAAATTCCAAGATAAAATTGTTAGAGTAGTATTAATTCAGCTTCCTTATACATAAGGATTATGATATAGTCTTTAGAGATGTGATCATTTCCACAAGAATCCTTATGCATTTAGTGCATAAGGCACAAATTCAAAGAGTAAATCAGATGTTATTATTAAGAGGTTACTTGTTACTAAAATGAGACATCAAAAAGAAAAGTATTTCCTTATTCAGATCTTTGAATGTGGTTCTGAAGAATTTCATTTCTTCCCCCCTTTTCATCTGTGTGATGCTAAGCAAGTCATGCAAACCAGACTTTTCTGAGGTCATCACTAATTTTATGTCCTCATGTCCTACACGTCCAGTATGAGACATAAGGACCTATGAGAAATTCTCTACACTCAGTATTGCAACTAAACTTACTGGAGCCTGAACTTGAAAAACAAAGAGTTGTACAGCATCAGCTTCTCCTGAAAATTAACTTAATGTCGCAAGCTGGCACCTTGAAGTGTCATGGATTCTCTGACATTTGAACATCTAACTCTTCTCCTCTACCCTGCTCTTGCATTTGCAAATTGTAGTTTACAGTGTCCTTGATTAATTGGGGTATTGCAGAAACAAATTCAGGAATGATTGTGAAGTCATCAAGTACTAATCTTTAGTATCAAACACCATAAGAAGTATTCACCTTAAAATTAATATTCTGCCTACATGTAAGGTAGGGATTCTTGGAAGTAGACTAGGTCTTTTGCCCTGATAACTACACTTGATTAACTTAAACTACCATTTTAGACATTTTATCAAATGAGTAAGCATCTGCTATCATTTGCATTAAGCAATAATGTGCCCTTAAAAACAAGAGCATATAGTCATGTAATTACAAATAACATCCTAGTGTAAATATACAAAAAGGCTGAATTAGAGTTGTATAGGTAATCTTAAAGATGTTTTTTCTAAACTCTAAAGAAAACTTAATAAAGTTCTAACATAATTTTAGGTACATTTAGGCATAGAAGAGGTATTTATAAGCTACAAGGGTGTACGTCTCGTATATCCATAATACTTGTTTTTTTCACTGGTGTTTTTATCACACTTCCTCACTGCTTCTCCTTCAATCATTTTGCCAATAAATTAGGGGAATTCAGTAATGATTTAGCTGAGCTTTGAAAATGAACCAAATTCCCTCTTAATCTAAAATAGAGTATCTGAACCAGCAGGTCTGAGTACATGTGAAATGAGGTAAAGTAAGCTTATGAATCCACAACTGAAATACAGTTTTCTAACATATTCAGTGTGTGGGACTGAGTACAGTACACTTCTGAACTGTTTGTTTTTCCAGTCTCTAGTCTTTAAAGAAGGTACATTATATGTGGAAGTAACCACAGAGGCAGGTATGCTGCCAAGAAAAGATATTACTACAGTTGAGAAATGTAGCCTAATTGTTTTCCCTCTGGTCAAGTTACCCAGAAATACTTGCTTTTCTTCAGCTCTGCAGCAACAGTTAGTTAGATTAAATGACATGCCTTCAAGAGAATTAGAGCCATTTTCTGAGGTTCCATTACTGAAAAAGGCTTCCTTCTTTTACAAATTATGTATCTTCCCTGAGCATGGTATTTTTACAAATGGAGATTTCTATCAAGAACAATCACTTTATGGTGAAAAAATGTTCTTGCCTCGTGGATGTATTACATACCATACTGTGTGGGATAGCTGTAGGACATGAAATGATTTGCAAGTTAGTAAGGCAATAAAAATACAATGGGTAAAAAGCAAAATTAGCTTCACTGTGTGGGACTAACATCTTCTTGAGCCTTACTCAAATGTATAAGAAAAGGAATGAATGGACAAAGACAGGACAGTGTTCCTGGACAAAATAATCAGCTTCCTTCATTATCAGGAGACAATGAATCTAAAGCCATGAAAGGTTGAGAATAAGAGGAACTGCTCCATATTCCCCCTTCACAGCAGCACCTTGCATGTTTTCTTTGCTCCCTTAGGGCTTGGTGTTGGAATTTCACCCAGCACAGGACTATGTTTCCATGGCACAATCCAGAGCCTAATAGAGTGTGAAGACATTTCTCAGCACTCTCAGAGCTAGGTGAAACAAATTAGCTTATCAGGCTCTGGTGGAAAACTGGAGACTGTTTCTTTACTTATCTCTAAATAACCTACTATTAAGCTAAATTTGATAGAGAGGAAAATTCTGTCATCTGAGAAAAATTTTATAAAGCCCATGAATCAACTACAATTTTCTATAATTGGTCTAATGAGCTGTTCTTCAGTCAGTAGTGTAATTTAGAAGGCCCTGCTTTGCTGACTCTATATATGGAAAACTATCTATTGATTAGCTCTGCTAAACTAATTGAAAAAGCTAACAAAATAAATTGAAGTTAAAGAATTCTGTGAGGTCGAGATAATAGAAATAATTTAAATATTTTATATTGATTTAAAAGAAGTGCAATTAAATCTTTCTGGTAATTAGTCATTTCTTTTTTTCTACCAGGATAAATACATTGTGCCTTAACATAATTACTCACACAACAAAGCAAAATTGGCTAACAGTCTACTGTTGGCTTTTCCTAAGAGGTGAAATGAAGCACAACTTAAAAAGAATTTGAGGTTAAAAGGAGATTCTTTGATGGAGGTATGCAACTTGTCCTGTGAGCTGCACAGGAAAATCTTCATGTGTTGGAGTCACAAGAGGTATATCCACATGCAACCAAGAGGAGTGGGACCTCCAAAAGAATTCATAGGAAAGAGATAACACCAGCTTTGTTGTGGCCCTAGTAGCTCTATTTCCAAGTGTTACAGAGCTGTCTCTCCTGCTTCTTTCAGACGTCCCCCAGCCACCTGCACCCATTTCTGCTACATTGTGTGGGTAGGCACTATGGTTTTCTTGGAGTTACATATAGACTTGGGAGATACTGTTGGTATCTAAAGGATGTGGATGAGGTGCCAGAAGAGAACTGCAACATGATGAAGTCATACTGAACTTGCCTTATAAAACGTGCACTTCATGGCTCATTTTCCAGCCTTTGTAACTCCTTTTTATTCAGTAATTTTCCTCGTGAAAATTCCTGAACCAACTAGAATAGTAATGTATTTTCCAGGAAGAAAAGAATTATTTATGACAGGTCCTTTTGTGAGTGTTGAGGCATGTACAATTTTTTCAGCAGCTTTTGTAATTTGGCTATGACCATTTTCAATATACTGTATAAAAATAACTTGGACTTTCCTTGATTTTCTTAATTGTATATGTGTAGGCTAGATCAGCCAAAACAAAGTTTCTAGAACCACTACAATCTAGAAAGTTTGCCATTATATTCAATGTAAAAACAAACAAAAGCCTGGATTCACTAGGAATATGAGACAACATCCAGTTCTTTGCTATTGACAAACAGTATCCACTGTAAGATCTCGAACAGGATTTTGCTATGACCTTTTTACCACTCTGAAAGTTGCATTTTATTTGAAATGTAGCCATAAACAATTTTACCAGTAGATTGATTTCAGCCTTTTAGTTTTCTCTGTTTGGAACACAAGGACTTAAGGATGGTAGTAGCTTCTGTTAATAATCAATTTGTTCCTGTTGGTAAATTTATTTGCCATAATTAAGCTTTCCAAAAATTTTAAAATCTCTATGGTGTGGTTCTTGAAGTACTAGGTCAGCTGACGTCCGTTAATTGGAAAACAATTACTAATGCAGTACTGTTGAGGAGAAGAATCCAGAATGGAATTTGCCTTTTTAGTTTGTCTGACATAATCCTAATTTGTTACTCAGTGCTTCAGACCTAAGAAAAAAGTTAGTCAAATATTTTGAAGGTTGAAGTTATTTTATATTAGTGTTTTGCCATGGAGTACAGAAGAAAAAGTTGAAACATTGTGGAAGTGTATTTCAGCTTCAGAATTACATTAACTCTTTGAAATGTAAGAGCAATCCTGGAGTGTAAGTCATTTGTGTAAAATTAGCTCTGAATTTTACTGACTAGAAGGCTGTCATGTTTTCCTTGGCAATCTCTTTATTTAAACATTTAAGATTTTAAAACAAAACACAATGCAATATGAGCATTGAAACTCATGAAGTCACCAGTGAGTGACACATGAATAGTTGAATGTTGAAAAAAAAGAGAATTCTGTTATAATTATAATTTCTGATAGTTGCCGTTTTTTTGTTAGCAGATTACATTGGGCAGGATTCTCTGTCAACATTCTTTTCAGTACTTCTGTCGAAGAAAGGCTTCACATTTACCCTTATCTTAAATTCAAAATCAGTGTCCTCCACTGTGCATACGGGGCCAAGATTCTCTGTTGTCTTGCACAGTGCTATTTTTTATATAATTTTATATAATTTCAAGGTATATATGAGAAGTGGAATGTTTGTACACCTAACACACGTATAAAAAGCAGTAAATTCAGCGCATATGTATGAATGTATGCATGAATATTTTAATAATCCAAAGATCATAGTTATCATTGTATAAAACCAGATTTTTGGCACCATTATATAGAATCCTTTTCATTTACTTTTTTCTATTTGGGAAATCTATTAAATCCATTATCACTGGAATTAGAAATGAAATTGCTTCATATACAATAAAAATGGCTTTACTTCGCAACATCTATTCCAATTCTTTTAATAACTTATTTAGTTACTACTTTTACATGAAAAAGAATGTCCAAATCTACAGAGTGTTATTCTGCACACTCTACAAGTCAAACCAACCGGATGTTGAGCTATAACAGGCTTTACTGTGTTTAAAGACATGTATATATGTACATGTTTGTGGTAGTGATGTACTTGAAACTAAATAAAGTGTATAAAACATTAGAAAACAGTCCAAATATCCAGTCTTCTCTATAAATCCGTCAATTATTAAAGCAAACAACCAAAAAACTCAGCAACCAACTTCCTGAAAACATAAATATTAAAAAAAAAATAAAAAAGAAACTGGTTGAACCTGTTAAGAGAGACTGCTCTTGGTGTAACTTTCCTTCCAGGGTTCAGGTGTTAATAAAACACTGAAATTGTGCTTCACAGTCCTTTACCAGTGACTGATGACTTAAATCTTACACATATGTTTTAATTATAGCAGCATAATACATCTCCTTGCACCAAGTAGTGCAAGTCCATACTGGCATTTCTTTAAGCTATGTTCTGTCAGTGGTAATTCCCCTGTATTGTATAATATAGCTATTTAAACAGAGTTCTTTAAAGATTCTGCAAGAATTCTTCAGCTTTGTTTCTGCTTTGTATGAAACAGAACCCACTCTAGGACACTCAATAACCTGACATTTGAGTAGTAACCCTTTTGTATTTCCTACAATGAAATATAATATTCTGTTCTTTATTTAATAGCTGTAAACATCACAAGAGGTTAATTTCACCATTAACTTCTCTTGGAAATTTTCTTTTGAATGTGATCCAGTTGTTCCATGTCCTTTTTTTTTTGTTCTCCTTGTGCATAAAACATCCTATTTCTGCCTTTCCTTTTAATCCTCCCTGTAGATAAGTGTTTTCCCATCATTACATAGGAGACAACGTGTCCACAACAATAGCAGGGAGACAGGCATCTCCACAAGGAATGACCTGGAGGCATGAAATGCTAATTCAGAGATCATGAAAATGCAGATCAATGAGAAGGAGCATAAGACCAGTCCTGCCCTGTAACTGTGATGGCTGCTACCAGAGAGAGGAGTGCTGATTGAAGGGTCTGTCATTTGGGGAAGGTTCACACCAAAGATTCTGAGCTGAGCACAGGAGAGTGCTTTAGGTGCTGGATAGAGCAGGTGGAGTAGATGGAGCAGATGAATAGGAATAACACTGGTAGCAGTGTCTGGTATTTCTATGCTGTAGATTTGGTCCTTCACCTTTGACTTAATGAGAAGGTGTGGCTGCTTTCTGCCCTTGTAAACCTTTATCTGTGACATTTGTTCTTCATGGCTCTTCCTATTGAGTCTGAGCCAGCACGGAAACTTCTATGAAGGACACACGCTATTACTCTGGGATGAACTTTGTTTAAAGTTGAATAGTTGAGGAAAGAAAGGGAGAGGAAGACCAGTTTCTTTCAAACTCCCTCCCTGGAGAAGCTGGAACTCAGCTTTCCACATTCCACTAGTCTGTATTAAGCTGTGTAACTTGACAGTAGGAGTGCTTAGAAATCCTTCTACAGGCTGTCACAGAACCAGAACAGAAGGGTGTTGCTACTGAAACGGTGTTTTTTGAATAACTGAAATGTGTAACAGTTGTGAGGTTCAATTTTCAGAAACCCCTTCTAGCAGTAAAAAAGTGAAGTAGCAAGTTCTTCAAGCTGCACATGTAAAATAACTTCCTAATTTTATTCTTGGATTATTAATTCTTCTTAACCTTAAAACAAATCAATCAATTCTCATTAATCCCTATAAATGCTTTTCCTTTTAAATTGTTACTTAAATTTTTCAAGTTCTTCAGTTCACAAAGGAATAGGAATTAGCTCTGCTGACATAACAAATTAGTCATATTGATCCTGCCAAAGGTGCTAAATTGTTAATAATCAGCCCCTCCCTGCACAGCCAGCCTTAAACTCACAAAAAGCCTTCATGAGACCTCTGATGTAACCATCTGGGCAATTTATAAAACCTTTTTATTCTTCCCTAAATCTCTTTCATGGTTTAATCTTCTTCACTGATTTATGTTGCTTGGGTATACATGGAGGAACATATAAAAATAGATTTTGTAAGTTTTGCTTTCATGTTCTGGGAGGCAACTAGCATTCTTAAATGCACTAAAGTTCCACTGAAGGGAAACAGATAAAAAAGGAGAGAGTCAATATTCTCTAATGACGTTCCAGCTGTCTTAGTTCTCAGAGCTTTGTTTGCAGACAGCCATGTCAGCACTACATGTGAAATAAATTTTATTGGCCTGAAGTGCCAATAGTGAATGACTGTATTACAATTGCTGATATGCATACTCTGGTGCCAGAGACTGCTTAGACAGAATGAATATTGTTGTTATAAATTACTCCTCAGAGTAGAGGAAAAAAAAGGTAAACACTTCTGCTCCATTCTCAGACAAGTGGCTGTGCCGAGGTTTATGTCTGTTAGATTTGCATTTTGAATGAGCTGTGCTTTCTCTATAGAGATACTGGAGCATTAGCTAGAGATGGTCCCTTGACACTGTGTGCTGTGTTTCTCCCACATGAGTGGAGTCTCTGTGCAATCCCTCCCCTATCATCAGCACTTTGCCCTTGGGGAGATCACAAGAAGGATGAAAGAGGTTATTCCTATAATGAGAGTCATATTCTATTACCTTAATTCAAAGTGAGTTGTCTTTTTCCTCTGGAAATGTCTCATCATTTTTAAAAAGGGTACTCCACAAGGGCAAAACTTTGATATCTTTGTACTGAGCAACAATATATACAGTCAATGAACACAAGATGAAAGGACCACTGTAAAGCATGTTGGTAGTTTCATTATCATAAAGTATAAAACCATTAAAGACTAGAATGGCCCAAGTGACTCCAACACCTATCCATGTAATAAGGTGCTGTTAGGAGGTAAAACCCCCCTTGAACAAGTTCTGGACCTTAACCTATAATTTATGCATATTGTGTATTCATAAGCATCTCATGAGACCTTCTAACTTATACATCTGAAGTAAAATTTTGCAACTTTCTATTTCATGCTTTTGTAAGCCATTTTCCCTATTATATGTCCAAAAACCTCTTGACATTTGTACTTTACCTATTTATGAAATTGCATGTATATGGAAGCATATACATGCAATTATTCATATTCAATGTGTTACCAGCTAGAACAAGGTGGGCTACATTATGGGTCACAGTCAGAGTTTAGCCACCTAATAGAACAGAATAGAATATTTCAGTTGGAAGGGACCTAAAATGACTGTCTGGCCCAACTGCCATTACCTTTGTTTTCACCAGGAATTTAGCAGGGCATTTACAAACATTAACATTTTCTTGTGATGCATTTGCTCTCTCTCCCACAAAATGGTTTTATCTGTTAAAAAATATATAGAGTTCTATCAGACCATAGCCTCTGACTAGCCCTGCTGAGCTTATATACCTTCCTCCCATACTTCAGCCTTGAAATAAAGGACTGGTCCTGACTGGTTGACCACTCTTTTTTCAGGGGCTTCCATGTCATAGAGGACCACGAAAATTTAAATTTTCTAACTAGTGCTGTGGCCAATCCTGTACTTTTTCAGTCCATGATGAAGTTAAAGTGATATCATAGCAAACAGGAAAACCTGATATTCAAATTTTCAGACTGATACCAATTCATACAGATATAATGGAAGAGTCACCAGAATCAAACAGAATTAATCAGTTGTGAATAGGCAGATTACCCTGAATATCACACTGTTATAAAGGAAGACACTTCCTGCTAACCACCAATTTATTTCTAAGTGAAGTTTTAAACTAGGAGATATATCTTCAATACCTATAAATAATAATTCTTCCATTGAAATTAGGACAAGACTCTTGTTGTTTATTAATAATGCTATAATGGTTATACTTTTTTTTTTTTTTTTTTTTTTTTTTTTGCTAATTGAAAAAAAAAAAAAGAAAAAAATCTCTTACCCTTAGAGCTCCCCAAAATTCTGATGCTTCACTCTGGACTTCAGTTTTGTTTATTTTTTTTTTCTTCTGCTATTTACAGATACAAACTTATGCAAAGGTTTTAAAATGCCATGAAATTGATAGCTTCTGAACTCAGACATGGAAATGTCAACACAGTTTGGGTTTAGCTCAAATGGAAAAGATCTTTGAAGTTTATATGTGCTTAGATTTTGTTCCTAACTTTAGGCCAAGACCTAGACTACAATGATAAAAATAGCTTGGCAACATCATGTAAACCCAAATTAAGCAAATTTTGTGCCTTTGCTGTTTAGTATTTTTGGGCCATTGCCACTATTTATGGTTAAACTGGTATAGTCTTGCCAATAGGATATTTTAAACAGCATTACAAGTATCATCATAATTTAAAAAGTACATCTGCTTTTGGAGTCACATAACCTACACCTATTTTTGTGGCTGACGAAGTACAAATCTCAAGGCTTAGTTTTTCTTTTTGAAGTGACATCTGGGAACTGGAGGCAAAAGCTAGAGTTGTGAAACAACAAATTGTATCCAACCTCACGTGGTTAATATAAAACCACAATGTACTCTTTTTATCTAATTCTGGCATTAACAAATTAAATTGGTAAATAATTCTTTTTTTTCTAATTAAAAACATTCCATTAAGCAGCCTCTGGTCCACAAGAGGGAAGCAAAGAAACTACTGGTGATATGGTTACTCTACTGACGACTTTTTTAAATTATACTGATTATAGTTCTACTGTGAAAATGTCTATAGTGCTCAGTCCAAATCATAATTCATTGTGCTAGAATTTGCAGACAAAAGCATTGTGAATGAGTTCCAAGCCCCATAAGCTTACAATTCTTCCAAATCCATATTTTTTTATCAGTTTAGTTACTCGCTTTTGTATATGAGGAGCATAAAAAAGCCTGCCTGTCACCACTGGGCAGGCAATTTTGTTTCATTGATGCAAATTAGCTATATGATTACTTTGAAGTAATATAGGTGTTTACAATATATGTAGCAGAACTTAAGTGAACCCTAGCCAATTTACCCCCACATCATGTTCCCATAGATGCTCCATACACCATACGTTATGGGCTCTGAAGAACCTGAAGAGCAATAAAATAATTACAGTTGCAAATTTGCAGAAAAATTGAATGAGTTACTACATTTCATTTCCAAGCTGATCTGTGGCAAAAAAGTAATACAGGGCACACTTTTAAAAAGGACAGATCAATTACAACTACACAAAAGTGCCAAAGGGTGATCATCAAGGTTAGTCTATGTCTTGACCTACTTTTCTCTTTATACTTCCAGGAAGAATTCTTTGTCCCTGTTAAAAAATAAATTGAGAGCCTGGGAAAGGCATTCTGATGAGAGCAATGGAAATTGAGCTCCTAGGTGAGTTACAGGCTTAGCTAGAGAAGTCAGACAGTTCTGTATGTTCCCTGCAGACCAGTTAAGGTGTGACAGAGAGAGGAGATATTTGGGAGTGAGAGGTGGAGCACCATCTTCATGTAGTTTCTGTCCTTGGTCTTTTCACTAAGGTATCTGAAACAAGGAACAAAATTAATGCTAGGTTTTTTCATATTGACAATTACCACACTGCAATTGGACCAAACATCTCTATTGCTGTTCTGCGCCCCACATACCAACAAAATAATAATAAAACTTTTGCATATTAATGCCTTCTGTTAGCCATCCTTTTTAACCATCTGATTTTTTTTTTTTTTTTTTTTTCTTAGGGGAAAAGAACCAGATGTTCAGTTGCTGAAAATCAGCTCATTTTTCTAGTGGGGTCCAACTTCTCATCTAGTTCCAATTCCAGGTCATGCAAAAGAATAGATACAAAATAAGGATTAAAATCATAGAATCATAGAATCATAGAATTAACTGGGTTGGAAGAGACCTCCGAGATCATCAACTCCAACCCTTGATCCAACCCCACTGTGATTACTAGATCATGGCACTCAGTGCCACATCCAGTCTCATCTTAAACACC
>JAWWLV010000045.1:18284391-18297960 GCA_035041135.1 Platyrinchus mystaceus
GGGGTTTTGGGAAGAAGAAAGGCAGGGACTTTTACAGACAATGCAAAAAGCCATTTTAACCACATGTTCACTTTAACATTAGAATCCCCACTGCTACACCAGAAGGCAACTTTGTCTGGAGATAACTCAGAAAGATGGGCTTCAAGGTAACTATGCATGTTGTGATCCAGGTTAGGATTGCTCTTACAGAGGAAGTTCTATATACCTTGTAGGTCAGTTGACATGAACATGCATTTACTTCTTTTTTTATGTAATTCTAGAGGATAGTATATACTAAAAAAACTGATAATTTAATTAAATGGGTTTACACTGTCAAACTGTACCAATGGTACCATTGAACTTCCATGCCCAAATAGGAAGTGTTCAGAGATTTAAACAGCCAACAACTTGGCTCATATAGCAGTTATGACTTCAAATTATCAAGGGGGATTAGCTAAGCTGTAAATGAATAGCCATAGTAAATTTGGGTCTTTAGATTGGTCATTTAACCAAGTAAACAAGATAAATATAGTTTAGAATCATAGTGCAGATACTACGTTTTTGAAAAACAAAAATCAGTTGTTACTTGGAGATAATACTCAGAAAACTTGTAAGAAGAGAAGTAATACTGTGCACAGCAGAGTTCTATATGGAGGTGTTAAAGAACAATTCTCTCATAGTGAGTGTAAGGTATAAAATTCATCATTTTGGTTGCATGAAAGGAGACATATAAAAAAGCACATAGCATTGTCTACCTTCAAGTAAAGCAATGAGGTTAAAATAAGAACACTAATTACAAAGACATTGTAAGTACCAGCTGGAAGAGTGAAACTTAGCTTACAGCTAACACATCAGTTGTTCAGTGTTCAGACATATCCCTGACTGAAAAAAAATTAAAGCACCAGAATATAAAGAAACAAACACAAAGATTGGTAGAGTTTAACGGGAATCTAAGAGATGATATTAAAAAGAAGGACACTGTTCAGAAAAAACAAGTTGTTTCAGCATTAAAAAAGTAATGAATGAAGAAGAAACACTGGCAAGTTCAGTGCAAACTCTTAGGAATTCACAGGGAAATTATTTTGACAAGCAATTTGCTGAACTAAAAATAACGAACCTCTTTTTCAAATATGTGAGAAACTTTCCTATGAATGGAAGTCAATTAAACGAGAGTTTTCCTACTTAGAAAAAGATGATTGAGACTGTAAAATGAAAGAATGAATAGGACAGAAATATTCACTATTTCCCCCTCAGTATTAAGTGCATCCAAAAAACCATGGTGCTGAAAATTTTAATACAATGAAAATATTTTTTCCATCCAATTCATAATAAAATTATGAATTTTCTTGCAACAGGATGTTGATAAGGTGAAAAATACAGGAGCATTCAGAAAAAAAATTAAACAAAGTCATGCTAACAGGCCCATTGCTGTCAACTGAAGATGATGGCCTGCAGCCAACCACTAGCTCAGGAAACTCTTAAACCATTGCTGGCTGGAGTATAAAACAAACTGTTTTGTACAGAGAATGGATACTCTCTTGAGTATCCATTATTAGACTCCCTTATTGATACAAGAGCCTGTATTAAATAGCCCTCTCATTTGGGTGGGTAAAATTGTTCCTGAGGTCTTATGTTGAAAATATACAGATTGAAATAAAATACAAATATCTTTCTGAACTGCTGTGATAAATTTCATTCTTTTTGTTAAACAGAAAAAGACCAAAAGCCCAAAATGCAGCTGATATTTATATAGCTGAAAAAAGAACACTTCAAATTGTTACTTCCACAGAATATAGCCACATTATAATGAGCCATGATATTTAATCTAAAACATAAGTGTTGTTTTCTAACTTTCCTAGCATTTTGCATGTGGCGAGACATTGGTCTGCTAGTTGATAATTAACTCTTCTGAAAACTGAGACTAGAGAATTTGTTTTGCAAATTTAATTCCTAGGAAGGCTCTTAGATGCTGAAATGTATGCAGAGGTTTTCATTAAAATCCTTCTCATTTGTTTTTACCCTTATTATTCTTACTGTTTACATTGGTGTCATGTATTTTAGAACTTGCTTAGGACTGAGAATATGTTTGGCACTTCATGAACCAGAAATGTCAGTTCTCTGAAAGGAAATTAAAGCTGACATTACCAAGGTAGTGGGAGGATAGGTCTAAGTATGAAACATTTGAATATACTTTACCTAAATCTTAGAGTACTGTGTTTAAATACTTTTTCTTATTTTGTACAAGTTTATATTGCACCAAATAATCCATCTAAGACAGTGAAGACGTAGGTATAATTTAGTACAAATATCAGATCTATGTACAATACATACTTTTTCATAAGTATTTACTAAAGCCCAGTGTGTCAAGTAAACACAAAAGTTGAAGATACCCCAGCAGAAACCTTTTTAGTGTTTAGGTATATTGCATGTTCAATCAGTACATTATTAGTAGTTAGTAGGGCCAAGAAATACTTTTTTCTGGATCTCTCCTATCAAACAGGCCAATAAGGCATGATGATAACTTGTTAAAAATAATAGTGATAGGTGATTCTATCTATAGTATATCATAGAGGTTGAGATATCAAAGAGAATCATCATCATCATCATCTAGAAAGAATTATCCTAATTATCTACATTTTGTAAGAAATCTGTACATGTACTCAGACAGTTATAGCTGTGAATAGAGTGAGTATATGCTCAAATTTTCCACAAACCATCAGGTCTTCTAGTGTTTGTGAAGCAAGTGCTTCACATCATACACAGGTAATGTTTTTATCGTGTCATCATCTGTCTTTCAGAATGAAGAGGGTTTAATAAACCAAAAGCTAACAGAGGTGCCCTCCCATCATATCTTCATTAGCAGTCAGGGCAGTTTAGAATAGTCCTGAGTCTATACAAGCTTCAGTTATGGGGCCATCCTCATAGAAATGACAGTGTATATTTCTTAAAAAAGAAAGGTGGTTATCCACTGCAATAACTCACTCTGATATGTGACTTTGGGAGAGCAGACTTTTGGCTGTTCATGGATCTGCCTGAAAGAATCCTGTGAGAGATGGTGCTGGTAAGATCTGGGCTCCACAAGTGTTGGTTATTTTCAGGCATCACTTCCTCCAAGCCCAAGAGCAGTTCATATCCACACAGGAAATCCAGCAAAAGTGGATAACATGGAGATCCTTACTAAACCCAAACTGACCTTCCAGTCAGTACCCACAGGGGAGATCCAAGCAGAGGGCTTTGACGCTGCCTACCTTCAGAACAGATGCATAATCCTGTTGCTGTTCAGAACAAAGGTAAGCATGTGTGAAATGCAGAGCCCAGGCTCTTCAAAGAAGGCTATACAAAGCACTGAGTTCCAGCCCTGAGGGGGTGCCCTTCACAAAGCAGTGCCTGAGAGCGCTCAGGTCCCAGTATGGTCACTATGAGTACTGATCCAGTTTCCCAACATCAGGTGGCAACTTTATTTCTTTCTTTAGGGCTTTCAATCAGGACTGCACAAAATCACGTGAACAACAGATGCATGCATTTTAAGGATTAACCAATTCTTCCCTACACCTTAATCAATTGGGTATATGTATGTCATGATTGCCGTAGTTTCATCTTATATTTAATACTGGTTGCCATGTAGTTTTAATCACTTAAAATCAAAAATACTTGAAGCAGATAAATAGCTATATAACAAACTCTTACTCTTATGCGTCCAAATATATGTTGTAGCTGAGTATGTCATAGCTGAATATGCCATGAACTAGAAAAAACTAAAAGAATATAAAATTACATTGTCTATAGCTAAGTAATGTGTTTTTTTTTTTTTCCTGCCATCTACTTTTTGTACCTCATCTATACAGAACTGCTTCAGTTTCTTATCTGAGATCCTGGTAGTGCAAAAGAAGAAGAAGATATTAGATCCAGGTGGCATTAATAAGGGTCATGGACAATTTAATTTTCTTTGTTGTTCTCTGTCACAGGATCCACCTTAATAAAAACACCTTTATTAGCAAGCACATGATGATTTACAACATCCTGTATCTTCCCTATTTTTAAAGTATGTAAGTGTTGTGAGAAATAAATAAGGCGGTTTTATTACAAGCAGGAGTTTACTCATGTCAAGGTGCCTGGAGGCTGTATTGTTTGGGGGGTTAGAGAATCATTTGGTGATCTGCTTGTAACTACGTGCTGCTGTTTGCAGCTGTTTGCTGCTGTTCTGTTTGCAGTTACTTGTTGACTTGTTGCTGTTGCCTATAGAATACAGAAGCGAGCCGGGAAGCCTGTGAGACAATTGAGGCTGGGCAGAGCTCATTGCCAGGGAACACACGGCCGGGACAGGGAAACAACGTGATGGGTCAGTTAAAACAACCAATGGACTGGCAAAGGAAAGTGCGAACCAGCACCAAGAGACCCAATCGAACCCAAGAAGAGGGGTTATATCACCTTAAAGGGAAGAAAAGGAGCGGAGCTCACCATGGGAGGAGCAAGGGAGTGGTTATGTAAATCAAGAAACCTTAAAAAGACTTGTCCCTCCCATTCTCGACATGCTCGGCCTCGGCCACGAGGCTTATGCATCCAGCGCGCTGTTAATAAAGTTCTTTGTTTCACTTTAATTGGCCATCTTCTAAATTTTAATTAGAGATATTTCACACACTGTCTTACATGAAAAAGTATTTCCTCCAGCCTAAGACATTCAAATTCACTTTGGGTCTTTAATAATTAAGATGTAGGCACAATAAATGTAACTGTTTGCCGAGCTGTTTAGAGTTTATAAGTTTCAGGAGAAAATACTAGTTATTACATTCACTTTTGTACATTTAGTACAATTTGATGAAGTGAAAAATATATAAAATAAAAGCACTTTTTGAAAAACAGGTGTTCAGAACAAATTTATTTTCCTCAGCCTGTAGTGGATCTTAAATAATTAAGAGAACATGTGCAGTGCAATCCAAATAAATAATTATTCAGGACATTTACTCATGTCAAAAGCTGTGGTTAAAGGGAAGGCAAACAAGCATTTACAAAAATGTGTGCTTTAAACATGAGAATGAATCTGCTGCACCACTTTTTCTATCCTGGTTTGCAAGAAATGTTAAGAAGTTGGATTCAACCACTGTACTATGTTCTGATATGCCAGAGAAGCTTCCTTCAATATGACATTTAGAAGGCAAACATTGTATTGTGTGATTTGTAACTTCAGACAGGATTTGCTAAACTATATTTTTTCTCTAAATATTGATAAATCCAAACTGTAAATAGGCTTAAATCTTTTGATACTTAAAGGTGAACTGAAATTTACTTTAGATGGTTGGGATTGGTGCATGGATGACTTACACATGCACTACTACTTTTTGCTGTTAAAATAAATTAGAACAATTTTAGAGAGAGCTTTAAAGGTCACCTGCTAATTATCTATGCTGAACAATTTCAAATGATGTGACATATTTCAGAGTCAAGCATAACCAAGAGTGGTTGTTGAAATCAGTGAACTTTATAATCAAAGGAACAAAGGGGTAAAGGTTTACCTGGAAAAAAAATGAGCAATATTGACTACTCACGTAATAATTATCTTCTTTTTTAGCAAGTTGATGTACCTTCTTTATGCATCATATTATTCCTTAACCTTTTTCTTTGTTTTTGTTTCTTTGTTTGTTTGTTGTGTGGGGTTTTCATGTTTTTGTTTGTTTTTTTGTTTGTTTGTGTTTCTTTTCCCTTTTTTTTTTTCAGGATATGTGAATGAGTAGCATGAACAGTAGCATCACTCACAGTTCTGAGTCAAATTAATACTGGTAGGAAGAGTCATTCAGTAATGACAGTGTACCCTAGAAATACACTGAGTGTACAACTAAAATAATTTTCCTTCCTCTGAGAGTCTGAATTCAAAACTGTCAGTTCCTTTTTGTTTTGTGATTTTCTGAGATTGCTTAGAAAACAGAATAAACCAAACTTTTTTTTTTATTATTTCTATTTTTAACTCCCTGACAAAATTTAAAGTAAGCCATTTGCAGAAATGTATGTAGAAATCTAGAAAGCCTATAGTGACATACATTCAGCCTGCAACAAAAATATGGGAGTAGTGTGGACACATTTTGGCCATCTGTGAAGTGGTGGAGTTTAGGGACAATTTGGAGCATTACATGTATTAAAAAAAATGTTGTGAATATTCTTTTGTAAACAGTTTTGAAAAAAATGAACATTTTCCAGAGCTCAATTTAAGATTTGGTAGTGGAGCACCAAAAAAGAAGGCATGTAAAATTACTGACCATTTCTAAAAGTCTAGGCTTTATCCATCTTAACTTATCCAGTTAAATATGCATTTCATTACAAGGCCTATTTTGCACTTTCTTTCTCTCAGTGTCATTTCAAAATTCCTTTTCATGCTGACTACATATTTCTGTAATTAATCTTGTTCTGTTAACATTTCTTCTTAAAGACACATTTCAAATTCTACTTTTCTGTGAGTTGTTGCAGCAGTTTCATTCATTATCTAATAGACTCCAAGAGAAAGTATGTAAAAATTCAGATTATCAGACACATTTCTTAGCTCTTTAAAGCAAGTCTGACTTTAGTGTAGTTTTCTTTGATTCTCTTTGGTCAGTGGAGATTTTAAAATCTTAAATTTGTCTACGTCTACAGATGACATTTTCATATAAGCCAGAAATGTACCCCTTAGTGGATAAAAAATATATTAGGATCTATTACTACTGTGTGTGTGTGTGTGTCATCTTTCTAAACGTGCTGTTTGCTGAGTGGTATTTATACTGTATTTGCACAGGACAATTTAAGTAGCTCCATAAATCCCTTGGATTATGTGTGTGTGGTATCAATACTATCAGCCTAAATCTATCTGCTTATTCTGATTGAAGAACCTAATTCCGAAATCTAGTGATATAATGATTAATAACTTCTCAGAGGCTAACAAGAATTAAGTTCCTTAAACACAGTCTTGCTCCCCATTTCTCAGAAACAATAGTAGAATATGAAAGAAAAGGTTCTTTATTGGCATTACTGTACATTTAGATACCTGACAGAATACTTTAAAATATCTTCATATATTCCAAAAAGATTTATTACTTAACATATACGGGAGCAAAGATTGCACTAAAATATCAGAGGTCACCTAGATAACAGACTTGATGAAATTAAACATCATAATTTCTAGAAATAGGAAAATCAACCAAAATAACCGAGCTTCCTTGAATTCCAAAAGTAGCATTACTACTCCTGTCTGACTAGGGTGCATTTCATAGCTATGTTTTTCTGATTTTGCAGCCTCAGTAGTGTGATTACAAATTAAAGTTCCATCCTAAATTTGTTTCTGTTGTTCCTGTTCTGTCAGTTTTCTGTAGCCTAGTTCTCTTTTAAAAGCATGAATAGATGCACTAAGGCAGCTTTAAGTACTCTCCCCTTTTTTTCCTGTTAAATTAGTCTGAAGGGGTTTCAAAGCCACCACGAGCCGTCTCCATACAACACATGGCATAAGTGAAGAATGTTGCCTACTCCATTACACAGCTCCTTCAGTGGAGTTAGAGACCACCTCCTGCCCCACTAATCTCCATTCATTTAATCAATTGTGCTTGTGCAGACACAGCAGAGCTATGAGTGTTTAGCTGTCCAAGTGAAAACTTAGGAAGCTTCCTTTGGAGCATGTGGATATGGGGAAAGTGTTTTCCCACATGAACTCAGAGTCACCATTATTGCTTGTGCTCGTAATTTAAAATTACAATTATGCTTGGTGTCCATATACACCTGTGGAGCACTGAGTGTCAGACAGCATTTGAGACCATGGAGGTAGTTTTCTGGATGACAGTCAATAAAGGACTAATCTCCAAAGAGCCATATGTCCAAGATCCAATCTCCCTAGCGAAGCTGGGGGTCAGTGATCAACCCACTGCCTATCAAGCTGAAGATTTCTTTCCAATACGTTGTTTGAGGAAAGGAAAAGCACAGAGTGCTCTCCTATCAGATAAGAGATAGTTGTCTTTAATGATCATTGGTATAAGTCTCAATAATGAGATTGTCCCAGCAATAGATCAAAGATATGCACTAGTATTTCTCTGTCTCCCCACATCAGAAAGAAGTGTAATTTTATTTATGCTAATAATCAACTAAAAGTCCTCCAAATCTACTTTACCTACAGTCCCTTGTTCCCTATTTTTCTGTCAGACTTGTGCAGATCAGTGTGTAAACAGCGTGTCATATTTAGAAAGGCCAAATAATACTTGCAACACTCTTGTCTGGGGCAGATTGCTGAGTACAGACAGTCACTGGTGAAATGCAGGCTGCAAGAGCTTGTATGAGTGGGAGTTTAGCACTATATTTTATCTGCTACTCATGAGTAATACCGGCACCCATCCACTTTTAAAGAAATGATGTAGCTAAAAATTCTAATAAAATCTGCTAAGTACTTTATGAGTCACTGGGATATTTTTAGTTTCATGTGATGGAGCATGTGCTGAAATAACCTAGTGTGGCATCAAATGAGTTAATACAGTTGTGCCCCACAGGTAGAGATTACTTTACAAATTTTGAAGACCATGGAAGTTATTCAATCAATTCTGGGTTGCATATTGAATAAACTGAGGAGGAGGTAGGGGCAAATCAGGGTGACCAGTAGGTATCTAATAACCTAATGCTTAGATTATTTTGTAGATGAGAAAACAGGGTGTTTTTATGAAAAGATCGTTTGAGTAGGGGGACAAGATCTCTGATATATCTATTTCTCTTTCTTCACAAGCCTTAGCAGTGCTGCTACTTTTGGAAACTGAAGGAGGCAAAAACAAGGTTCACTTTCCTTCTCATCCAGTTTTTTACTCCTGAGTCAAATAGAAGACGTTATTTAAAATTATCATCAGAGGAAATCTCCCTGACAGTGGCCAAATCCCGGACAGTCTTCACATTGCTCCAAGTCCTTGCCAGCAGGAATTTAAACTCTGATCTCCAGCTCGATGGCACAATGAACTGCCACAGGACCTGCTGCCAGGCTCCAATTAAAATCTTTCAGATATTTTGCACTTTTTAAAGACTGAAAATCTTCTACAGCCCTTTGCTTTTTTCCCACCCCCAACAGTCTCCAAGCATTTTGCTTGTCAAGCAGCCCAACACCAAATGTGCTGGTTTTGTTTGACCTATATTACAATGCAAAGCTACTTGGTTCTTTAATTCACTGCCAAATAAAGCTGTTATCTCTGGATAAAGGGAACTAGGCCAAATGGTGATAAAGTCTCAGGGATGAAATGAGATTAAACCAGTTCTACCTCACCTTGCTATTTGCTAATTATATATGTGCTGGTCAGCACAGCTTACTGTCTGTCTAATCATATGTCTAAAGGTCAATTAAAAGGGCCTAATGCCCACAAATTAATATCCAGTGAAAAGTATTAATTGGCATAGAGATTATACCTGTCCTTTTTTTCTTTTTGTCTTTTCAAGACATTTTCAGGGCATGATACATAATGTATAAAATTACAGTGTGCTTTTAAAACACAAGAGGATTTACCCTTTTTTATTTCTTTAAAATTCAAAGTAACTTGGCAAACCCAATTCTAATGCAGAACTACAACCAAATCAAAGAACTAAGTTTCATTTCTTTTTTAATTAACACTTGGCAACATTGCTAGGGAAAGCATTACTCAGAGAGCTGAAGTCACGTTAGCACCAGAAACCTCTCCAGGGCATCAAACAATGCTGAGAGGCTTCCATGGAAGCCTTTTTAGAACAGTGGCTCACTTTACATCTTTGCTGTCACTGCATAAACAAACACAGATCCCTCTATAAAATCACTTATAAATAAACTCAGTAGGCAAGTTTGTTTGGCTTGTTGAGGGGGAGGGAAGGGGAGAGCTAGGGTTGAACAACTCTTGGCCTGCCCTGTTTGAACATACAGCCAGCAGAGAAAGCTGCCGACAAGGGCAGAAGTGTAATCAAGAGACATGCTGCTGTTTTCAGACTGCCCCAATGTCTCCTGGCAAACTAACGGCTGCCTCTTCTGGCTCCTTATCCCTCTTGGCCCCAGCTGCTCTTTCACAGATATCAAGACACCTGAGCTAAACAAGTGCAAGTGTCAAGAGGATCAGGTCCTGTTGTTTTCCTGCCACAGCAGCTCCTCTGGAGGCAGCATCTGCTGCTCAGCAGGTGAGAGGAGGATTTGCTCTACTCTGAAACACACACCTTGCCAGCCTCCCTTCATTTCAAAGGAGGAAGTAAACCAAAACTGATAAGGAGAAGTCCAGCACACAGAGGCCATCAGTAAAGGAAAGTGAGCTGAGAAGGTAGGCAAAAAGCCAGAAACGTAGGAAGGAAAGAGAGAAAGGCAGTGTAGACAGAAGAGAAGGGCTGTCAGGGAAATTCCTCTAGCTGCAAGGTGCTATAACTGACACAGGTGCAAGAGAGGTGCAGGGGAAAATGGTATCAGAGTATGAAAACAGGCAAGTTCATGCACAACTGTTCTTTCGAATTTCAAACTGTTTACAGGCTAGGAGCAAGGAGTGGGGTACTTATGTTCAAAATAAGAGCACACACAATCTGAAAGATAGAAACAGGAAGAAATGCCAGTTTCAGGCAGTGTAATTTCTTTGAGACAGGACACATATGGAATAAGTTGTCATCAAAGCAATGAGCATTAGCAGATGTCTAGACATCTTTATGAAAAGAGAGGCACTGTTGGGTATAGTGTGACACAGTAGGGAAGTGAGATTGCATTTAAAAGTGGACTGTCTTTTTACCAGAAGAAAAGTTACCCACATCTTTGCAGGAGCAGATTGACATTATTCTGGAAATCTAGCTGCTGTAATATTTATAAATTACTATTGCAAATAGACTCTGAGATCATTTAGTCAGAACTGCTAAAGCAGAAATTTGAATTCTTCTAGCAGATATTTTCCCTTGTTTTCACATCAGGAGAAGTGACCAGAGAATCTTCTTTGAACCCATATACATTATCTGTCTTCAGTGTCACTCATTTACTTCTGTATACTACATATTTTGTCAACAGACATCCACTACCCTTAGGTACCAACACACCCGTGTGGACCACACCCATGTAATACTCTGTTGCAGTAAGTGGTCACTATCCCGGTTTATGTGTGTGCTTAAATTTCCAGTTTGCCTGGCTTCAGCTTCCAGTCTTCCAGCCACTGCTAGATGAAGGAGATGACTTTGCCAGGCTCATTTCAGTGGTGTCCAGTGACAGCATAAGAGGCAATAAGCACACATTAAAATATGGGACATTTAACCTGAACACAAGGAAACAATTTTTACTGTAAGGATGACCAATGAAACAGATTGCCCAGGGAAGTTGTTGAGTCTCCAGCCTTGCAGTTATTAACAATCAATCTGGATGTGATCCTGGGCAACCTACTGTAGGTGGCCCTGCTTGAGCAGGGGAATTGAACATGATGACCTCCAGAGGTCCCTTCTAATCTCAACCATTCTGTGATCCTGTGATCTGATACAATCATCTTTTGTACTATTGACCCTGTCTAAAGGGGCCAAATATTGTTAAGACAGAGCAAATGCAATATGTGAAAGGCTTTGATGTTTGGCAAGGTTCAGTATTGCATACAAAAGAAGCAAACAAGAAAAATATTCCTATTCTAAATTTAATTCTAAACAAGCCATGTAAAATGTGCATTACAGAAGTGTTTTGAAGGTCTGTTAATGAATAGTCATGAGAAATGACATTGTATTGAATGGGAAGAAGCAAATAATAGTATGGAAAAAAATCAATGTTAAGTCTTGCAGTAGTTAACATCTTTGTTAATGAACCAGAAAAGGGATTAATGACACGTTAATGAAACTTGCAAATGAGTATCCATTGATCTATTTCATATATATATATGTCAAAAGCAGCTGTAAGCTTTCTAAAAACCAGACTGTGTAAGAATCCACTTTGTGTTAATCACACAAAGGTGAAGACAAAATGGAGACAAGGGAAAAAGGGGTAAAAAGAGAGGTTTATTTGCCAGGCACAGCCAGTTTTTATCTCTGGCAGAACTGGAATGCAGGGAATTTGGGAGGATTCAAAGGGATACATGTATATAACTGGTTAAACTAGGTAGAAACAAATCCAAATATGGTTAAGGGAGATACAGGAAAAGGGGAAAGCTATAAATCTTAAGTATCTATAACCAATGAACAAAAGAGTTACAATAAACTTATAAGAAAAGGTGTTAATTCTATTCTGTGTTACATATAAAGTACAATTCCTTTTAACATCATTGTTAATAACTTGAATAAACATATTTTTATAATATAAAAGGCAGTCCTTGAGGTAAGCTTGTCAATGTCAGGATCCAGCTGCCTCCAAGCTGTTTTCTCTCACTCACTCTCTCCTCCTTCAGCGATTTTCCTCCACGATGCATAAGCATCTCCTGGTAAACTCCCCACATCTATACGTATATAATAGGACAAAAAAGCAGTTAAGGAAATTTTATTTTATCACAGAGGAAAATACGTGAGCTTGTGCCTGTATACATATATAGATTGTGTGTATACACAAAATGAGAGAGTAACATGAAAGAATAATGTTGAAAAACAATAAAAGAAAGTAAATTAACTCAGGTTTGGGAGAGAACAGCACATAAAACCATAGAGTTTTAGGCTTCCTACCATCTCTTGAGGGATCTTAATTATCCCTCATGCCGTAATACTTGGATATCTCAAAATCTCTAGAACATTCAATTATATTATAGCTCTGCAAGGAAAATATTTTTTAAAAAATTATTTGAAGATACTATTATTTTTGGCTTATAAATAGGAAGTTGATGGATACAGGAAGATTAGTAACTAGAACCAATAGAGGGCTTTCCTAGTATTCATTGTGTTAAAAAGGATACTGATTGCCCTGAAGTGATTATAACGAATTAATGCAAGGCACCAGCTCTGCTTCCTACACTGCCTCTCTTCTAGGCTCCACTAATTTAATGGTGGGAACATTTTCACTACCAGGGAAACCAAACTTTGATCACCTCTGTGTATACAGTACTTCCTACCTGAGTGTTTTAACTAGTATAAAAACTAGTTTTTGCCAAAACTGCAGGAATGAGTTCAACTTACTGGCCAAAAAAAAATGATAGAGGAAAAAGAGAACAAAGAAGGATTATGTGTTTGAATATAAGTCGTACCATATGTAAAATGTATTTGATTCCTTAAAAAGATAATTCTTAATTATCTTAAGTATTGAAATAAAATATAATTCTAAATAAGCTTAACAGGCAGCTACATTTTAAACTGCTTACCTCTTTAATCAAGAATCACTGAGAAAGGAATCATGTCCCCAAACTGTAAATGCATCGGCACTGAACTAAACTTGTGTTGCTCTCATAATTAAAGTTCCTGAGATCTTGGTGACTCCCTCTTCACCTACCAGAACTCTGCCTTTAACTACACTGTACATGATGATGATGACATCTGGCTCTAAGGTTCATAGACTGAGATGCTTCTGTGGCACATTGTCATAGTTTCTGGGCTCCTTTAAGGGTCTAGGTCTTGGACTCTGAAGTATTCTCATGTCACGTAGTTTTATGAACTCTACCTACCCTTCCGGGGACCCCTGGTGGCCTAGCGGTTAAGATGCTGGTCTCTCAGCGCCAAGGCCGCAGGTTC
>JAWWLV010000045.1:18298060-18319542 GCA_035041135.1 Platyrinchus mystaceus
AAAATCCATTGCGCAGGCTTGAAAGGTAAAAAGACCTTTCCCAGATCTTCGTTCGCGAAGACTGGCCACTTACTTACCTACCCTTCCACCTGTGACTGAATGAATATTGTTTATTTAAGGGACTAGAGGAGGTCTTGGGTTCACTTTAAACATTTGCTAGACTGTTGGCTAGGAACTCTTCAAGCCAAGTAGTTGCATCCGCTATTAAAGGTTACTGAAGGTTATTCAATCCTCCTAACTTTAGGCATATAATTTACTTGACTTTCAAAGTTAAATTCCTGCTCTGAATAATCCCCTGGAGGAGCTTGTCTTTTTGCAATAATTATATAGGAAGCCTAAGTGACTGGCCTCATATCTTAGTCATACTTAAATATCTAAAGCTGAATGCTGTTAAGGCCCCTTTCTTATGTTTCTCTTTTCCTAAATAAGTGTTCTAATTACTTGGCTGTTATTAGGAAAGGACATTTCTTTAAAAGAATTTTTGTATGTACCTAAAAAAAGAAGAAGCATTCAAGACTGTGGATTCTAGGTAGAACAAGGTGGTAATTTCCTGAACGGCATGCCAGTCATAGAAAGGAACATGATTTCAGATATGCATTATGCTTTGTGTTTCCTCTTGAATGACAGCCTATACCACCTTATCCATCCCTACTTCCTTGTCCAACAGGGAATTGAATGTGGTAAATTGCATGGCTGGAGAATAGGGGCCAAAGCCCAAGCGTGGTTTCCTTAAGTAACTGAACCTTGTAGCAGCAATCTTTTAGACGGGTCATGTTTTTGTTATTCACAGCAATGTGTTATTCACAGCAATGAGATTCCATGGCTGGTCACAGAAATAGAGCTATACTTTTGCATCTAATTGGAGATCAGATTCTCATCTTAATTTCTGAAACCACATGAATGCTGAGACATTAGATTCACATGTATGGTAGTGAGACAGCTATAGCGTTAAAATACATGACTACCATGCTCACTGAGCATGGCCTTGGACATTACAGAGAAGAACCAACCACAGAAATAGCCACCTTTACACTGTGTGGTGTCTATGCTAATTCACCTGACACACATGTATTATAAATATAGAAACACAGTTAATTCAGCTAAATACAACACTTATCCCAAGCTGTGGCTCAAACATGGAACTCTGCAAGCCTCTGCAGAGAGGCATTTGCAGCCACATGGGCTGCTCAGTGGTCATCACCCTGCCCAGAAATGCACAGTGAAGGTCTGCCTTAAGGACCTTGTTGGCATTTGGCTGTAAAAGATTTGTCTGAAATTACAAAAGATATCTCTGTTTTCTCAAAGAAATAGGTCAAAATCTTTTGAGGCCCAGGGTAGCATTTAAACCACTGTGACATCCTTTCCTGACAAACATCATTGCACCTAGATCAATGAGTTAATAATACTTTGATATGTAACTGTTTAGAACACAAATTTAAACCAGTACAATTGGTTCTGTCTCTGTGCTGGTGAGGGATATTGACACATTTGAAGGAAACTGTGGAAAAAGTCACACAATTGATAAAAAAGCTAAAGGGAATAATACACGGGGAAAGATTGAAGGAACCAGATAATACATTTAACATGTTTAAATTATAATCAAGATGGAACATGGAAAGAGTTTACTAATATTTAAGTGATGTAATACCTGTGACAAAATACTGATTAGTTAATATAGAGAAGGTTTTATAGCCATGAAAAATGGGTCTGAACTAAAGTAAAAACTGCAAGCAAATTTCTGGAAAGTTACGATATTGAGTTGAGTGCATATCAGAACTCCTGTGCTGTAAAATGTGTGTTTCAAGTCTCTATTACCTATCAGAGTGTGAAACTGATTTTTGAGAGAGAAGTTGCGGATGTTTTGTCTCTCTCTAACATTCAAATTTTAACTGGACAAATTGCTGGAGTGTTTAATACACCATATTGATGAAGACTTGAACTAGATGAGTCTTGTGTTATTTGAGTGTCTATTTCCTGCAACTAAGCAAGAATTGTCAGGATTCCTGCAGTCACTGACTGAAAAATTTTGACTCTGGAATAGAACATAAAAAATATCAGTTCCTGGGATGTGGCTGGTGATGCATCAATGAACTTTCCCTGTCCCATTAAATGCTTGTTCATCATGTAGGAAGAGTTTAATCCCTGTAGGTAACTACTAATCCTGTAAATAAAATTGATTAAAAAAAGAAAAAAAATTCCATATTACCTGCTAGAAGGAGTAGCAAACTAGTTTAATCTTTTTCCTATTTCCATACTTTTTATGCTGCTTTCACCATGCAAAGAGACTGTTCTTTCTTCTCTATCCACCTGTTAGAAAGAAAATTCACTTCCATTCCAGATCAAGATCTTGGTCTTTTGTATTTCATCCTCTGCCTCAAGTCTTCTTTCATGAGGATGGCATATTTACAATAAAATTGTCTTCCCTAGAAGAGTCAGAAAATCTGTGCATTATTTCCCACATCAACAGTGTCCAAGAACACAAAATCCGATAAGAAAATGCAGACAATTAAAAATTGCTGAGGACAAATTCATAAAGTGTGTGGACTCCCATTAGAAACACAGAATCATAAAATTATGGAATATTCTGATTTGGAAGAGACCCAAGAAGATTGTGAAGTTCAACTCCTGATTTCACACAATGAAATCTATATTTCATAGGTTTCATACAAACCATATATCAAAGAACGTTGTACACAGATGTCTTGAACACCAACAGACTTTTGGTTATAAACCCTTCCTTGGGGAGATTGTTCTAATGATTGACCACCTTCTCATTAAATTACTTTTTCCTAGTGTCCAATCTGAACTTCCCATGATACAGGTTTTTAAGCCATTCTTTCCATCGTATCAATGGAAACCAGAGATAAAAGATCAGCACTTTCATCTCTGCTCATCTTCATTATGAAGTTGTAGACAGCAATGAGGTCACACTTCAGTCTCCTCTTTTCCAAGTTGAACAAACTACATATCCTCAGCTATTTCCCCTGGTCTTTGTTGTTCCCCTGTGAACACATTGTAATAATTCTATATCCTTCATATATTATGGAGCTCAAAACTGCACTCACGGCATGAGTATAGGCAGGACAGTCACTCCTTTCTACTGTTTAGCTCTTCTGTACTTCATATACTCCAGAATATGATTAGACCTTTTGGCTGCCAGGGCAAATTTTTTATTCACATTGAGTTTGCCATTTACCAAAAACTCATATCCCTTTCTGCACTCCAGTCTCTTCCCCCATTCTATATATATATCCAGGGTCACACTGTTCCAGCTACGGAATCTGGCATGTGTCCTTGTTAAATTTCATATGGTTGGTGCTGCCCAGTGCTCTAGTCTATTAAGATCTCTTTGCATGGCCTCTCTCCCTTGAAGGGAATCAACAGCTTATCCAAATTTTGTACTGTCAAAAACTTGGTGTGCACTCTACTCCAGTGTCCAGGTCATTGATAGAAATATTGAAGACAATGAAAGGGCCCTAAAATTGAGTCATATGGAATCGCATCCTTGACTGGCTACCAGCCAGATATTACTCCATTTACTACAAACTCTTTCAGCCCAACTCTTCAGCTAGTTGTTCACTCATTATAATGTGTATATGTCTAGCTGTGTACTGGACATTTTGTCCTGAAGGATACTGGGAAAGACAGTGTCAAAAGCTTTGTTAAAATAAAATTAAAAAAAGCTAACAACCAACCACACATCCACTACCTTGCCTCCATCCACTAGGCAGGTAACCTTTTCATGACAGGTTACTCAGTAAGTCAAGACTTTCCCTTCATGAGCTCACATCAGCTTTGACAGATGACTGTATTGTCTTTCAAGCATTTTTCATTAACTCAAAGAATAATCTTCTCTATAATTTTACCAGTCACCAAAGTAAGACTGTCAGGCCTATAATTACTCAGATCATTTTCTTGCCCTTTTTGAAATCTGAAATAACATTTTCTAGCTTCTGTTTAACTGGGATCTCTCCAGATTTCCAATGCAATTGGTAAATAACTGACAGAAGCCTCACAGTAACCTCAGCCAACTCTCAGTATTTTGGGATGAATCCCATCAGGCTCTATAAACTGGTCTTAAAATGCTCATACTGGGGCTAGCTACCTAAACAGCTTTTCAGATTTTGATTACTTTTACTAGCCATAAAAACATTTCTTAAATAAATTTGTTGCTTTTAAAACTACTTTATGATGTTTAGTTTTAGGATATTATAGACTTTCAGGGATATAAAAGAGCTTCAGCCTTAATCAGGCTGACATATTCAAAGCCTATATAATACAACTTTGTTTTTATTTCAAGGTTGTACATTGGAGTCAAATGAGCCAAACTGAACATATTAAAACATCATATTGATTATACAGGCAACCTTCTTACTGTGCTTCTCTTGTTGAAATCTTGGTAATGACAGTGACAAAATTAAAGTTCTTCATTACCACATAAAAGAGGCAAATGGCCTGGGAAAATAAGCTGTAACTTATTACTCATCATTAGTAATAATTGAAATGCTGCTTTAGTTCCATTCAGGGTGTATAGGGTGAAAGTAAGAATGTTTGTGACAAGTTTAACAACAGAGTGGAGCAAAAGTATGATGATGTAACCAGCCACATAAACTGATCTTACATGTAATTACTAAATTGCCTTTTGTGGGTATGGAATTCACTAATTGTTTTCAGTAATCACAGATAAGTGACTTGATAATTGTGACAGTTTTTGTCTGTTTTGCAATTGTTTTCAGAGGTCTTGCTCATATAAAGTAGCCATGGTGATGGGTTACAATCAACATAATGCATATTTCTGTTTGCTACGGTTCTGTTAGTATAGATTTAATTTGACTCTCATTCTACCATCTTCAGGGAGCTCCTTAAACAGATATACAGTTTGTTAACAATAAATTTTATATAATTTTATTTAATGATCACTCAAGTACCTAAGGCTACAGAGGTGACACTAAGATAATGAAGCAGGTCTTTGGCAACTGCCTTTACCCCTCTGCCTTGGGAACACTTCTATACTCAAGGACATTCAATTATTTGTCTTGACAGACTTTATACTTTGCAGCCTTTTTTTTTTTGGTGGTTAACAAGTTCTATGTAGAATAAGGAATAATGAATCTCTCTCTCTCTCTCTCTCTCTCTCTCTCTGTCTCTTTCTCTATCTCTATCTATCTCTCTATCACCTTTGCCTCCCTCCTTTATCATCCATGAACATATAAAAGAGTGGCTAAAAGGAAGGTAAAACCTGCAACAACTGAGAGTAGATTCTCATACAGGCTGAAGTGATGATGTAAAGGACCTTTGCTACATGGCAGTTCTATATAACTTATGCATGTCTTTAAGTTTCATGGGTAGATTGAGGTTTGATCTATCTTCAAAATCTCTCTAGACCAGCCTGCTAGGAAGGTCCAGCAAACCTCCACTTTTCTCTAAACTTCCAGAGTTCTCTACCAGCCTTATCTTTTTAATCTACAGTTTAATCTTCGTGGAAGACTTCTGACAATTACTTTAAGAAAGTGAGAGTCTATGTTTCCATAGAAAACTAGTAATTTAATTTCCATATTTTTTTAAACTAAGGACTCAATTTTTAAAATTTATCAGGTGTTTATACCAAATATTTTTGTTTGTTTGTTTTTGCTTTGGTTTTGCTTGGTTTTTTATTTTGTTTTCTTTTGTTTTTTGTCTTTTAATTAAGATATATTAACTTAATAAATGGATTATACAAATGGGATTTCATTGTCAGGTTCAGGTGAAATAAATTATTTGCAGTAACATTTTAGCTTTGTGGTTGGTCAGAAGATGCAAAAAAAAAAAAAAAATCCATGTTGGTTCCACATTAATCATTTCATCATTTATTTTTAGCCTAACAGCAAACTATATTTTTTTCACATTATTATGTCTGCCTATCCTGCAGTGTTTAAATTTTTTTTAGTTATCTGAAGAGAAATTTTGCTGTAGCAAGAGAAATTCTACCATAGCATAAATAAAATCCACCAGTATGAATAATAAATATAAGCAGACAATAAAATTGGTGAATTTTCCATTATTTTCAATGAGGCAAAGTCCTGAAAGGACTGCAGGACACACAAAGGTATTTAAGCGTTGTGCCTCAGGACTTGGCAATACCTAACTGAGGCTCCATAAGACTCTGGAGAGTACTTGAACACATGCATGAATCTAAGAGGCTTAAGGGTTCTAGATATTCTGAAAATAAGATACAGGCTTTGAGAATTGTATGGTATTGCTTGGTTTGCTTAAAAATTCTCGAGTACCTTTTGGGATACTGTCATAGGATACTAAGCCCAGATTCCTGACAGAAGATTTTCTCTGAATCTTATTCCTGCTTTTTATCTTAGGGTACAAGCAGAAAAAAAAAAAGAAAAAAAAAGGAGCCAAATTATCTACTTCATTAAGATGACTGAATGTCACAGACATTCATCATTGTTTAAGTATTTAATACTAATAAGTAGAACTTCTAAGAATTATCAAAGGACTTCATTTGTGTTGCAATATGAAACTAAGTAGGTCTGCTACATTAAATTAGACATGAATTTAACTCAAATTTTATCAAATGTTTTGCTTACTTCAGTTCTGATATGTTTTCTGACTGGCAATAAATTTCTGTTTTCCCTTGTTCTGCTGTGAATTTCAGTATGTGACATTGTTCCTCTGGTGTTACAGGTCCATTATCTTTGAACAGCTCAGCCTGAGATCATACTATCATGTCTACTTATGCTTATTTGCCTATACTGATCCATTTGAACTTGTTAACATAATAACTTGGCATTTCAGATATGCCTTAATGTTTAGATATGACTTGCTGACTACTCAGTTGCTTGTATGAACTGATGTCATACCCATTATCTTAAAACTATCATAAACATTCAGAACACAAGCACATTTTTTTAGAAAATGAAACTATGTCCTAAGTCCCAAGAAGATGTAGCTTATGCAAATATCCCCTTAAGTAAATATATCTCTCTCTCTCTCCTCCTCATCATTAAAAAAAAAACCCAAAAATTCAAACAAAAAAAAAATCCCTTTAAATGATAACTGTCCTAAATAAAGGCAAATCCTCAGCATAGACCTTCACCAAGTCAGGATGGAAGAGGTGAATCAAGAGGACAAAACACAGATTGGCCACCAGTCTCAGCCTGAAATGGCTGCACCGGAAGCAGAGACAAACTTTGCCTTTTCTCTCTGGCCTACTAGTAGGTATTTGGGAATTCAGTGAAGAATTTGAAATAAGTTCCTGTCATGCTAGAAGTTTCAATTAACAAATTAAATATAGTTAATTAATGATACTTGCAGCTCATGTTGTGCTAATTAAAACCAACTAATTTTTCTGTTATTATTTTCATATTGTTGTTTTGCAGCTATGCATTTGAAAGGACAACACTGCCTTGAGATGGCAGTTTTTTGGCATCACTCTGCGCTAATAAACAGTGAGACAGTATATTTTTAAGCTGTACTGGAGCTTTTTGTTCTTCTGTTTCAAATAATTTACAACTAAACAACTATGAAATAGCAACTGCTTCATAGACTCTGTTGAAGAACTGTTTGTTTCTATAGTGACAAAGAAAATCTACTTTGTATACCCATTCTCATATTAAAAAATAAAGTCCCTGTAGTCTTTCCAGATCACAAATTAGTTGGAACTGGGAGAAAAAACACTGAGGCACACTTAGAGGGGAAACCAAAGAAGCAGTAGGAGGTCTAGGGACAGAGTAGCCAAGGAAGTGCTTCTAAGTCTCTAGATCAGCATGAGTTTCTACTGTATACTATGGCCAAGATTAAAGCAAGTTGGAAATGCCAGAAGTGACTGTACTTATGTAAAAACAGCAGGACTTGGAGTATCCATACTGATTTGAATGCCTTAAGATTTAAGACACTACCAGATCAAAGTGCTCAGAGATGAGAAAAATTCAGATGAATTAGCAGAATGAACTTGTGAGTGTCTCATCCTCTTGGTTTTTCAAGTCACAACAGCAGTGAAACATATCTATTAACTTGTATTAACCCTGAATATTTAGCCAGACATAAAAACCTCTTTGTAGTCTAAATAAAGACACGTAAGTGAAAAGTAATTAAATTTTTTGTGAAAAGCAAATATTTACAAGTCTAGTAGCATATTCCATAGAGCAAGGTAACAACTGAATTTTTGAAGTTAATTATATTAATGATATCTTAATCCATAAAGACTCTTCAATATAGTGGCTTGACGTCCTCTGAGTTGCATGAGCTAGCTCTATTGCTGTGGAGGTGGTTTTGGGCCACCATCTTCCATGACTACTAGTTAACTGGGAAATCTACTTTCTATGTTATTATCCTGTGGCTTTAGGACTGATTTATTCCATTTCCCCACATAAGTAAGTATTTAAGCAAGAGCATTTAGCCAATGGTAAATGCTTTGGTCAAAGCCTTTTCACTACAAATTCTTTTTGTGCAGGACAGAATTAAAAAATGAAAAAAATAAGCAAACATATAAAACATTCTTTAACCAGGTTAGTCATTGACATCCCTAATAGCTCATTGAACCTATTGGCATCCATAATTAATTAAAGTTACCAGAAGCCTGGGCAAAATTGCTAATTACTGTAATTAGCGGCTATTTTTTAATTTAAATTGGCCATTAAGAAATTTTCATGTTGTTTCAGTTCATGGGCATTGATACATTGGGAATTTTCTATGTTTTTCAGAAGTGTTGTGTTGTCTCTGTGAAGATCAGTAGCATAGCAATATGTATGGCATCTTTCTTCCTACACGATTCCTCTAGGCTGGGAAAATTGTTTTGTGGTCTGCCACAGTGACTGACACTTGCCAACTAAGACAAATTCTAGTACATCACAGAATCCAGGGCTCAATAAAGAAAGGTGTGGGTGTGAAAAATATCAGCTTGTTAATTGAGTGGCTTCTGGATTATCCAGAATTTTTTAACTATGTACACCAGGTGGGAAAGCATGATAAAATCCTTTAAAATAATAAATATGGTTTATGAACTTGCTATGAAAACAAACCACAATGTAGATTTTTCAAAATGGAGTGAAAAAAAACTAAGATCATTTCAATGAGTTAGATGAGACTATATAAAACTCTTCAGAGAAACAAACCAGTCCTTTCCTGAGAGGAGGAACGCACTAGTTGTTTGCGTTGGACAATAACGTCAAAAGATTCTGATCTGAAACTCCATCATATTCCCTTAGGGTAGTTTTCACAATCATCACTTGCAACAATACCGCGTTTGTGTGGCTTCTCAGTGAGTCAAAGTGGCAGAGAGCTGACTGCAGATAAATAAATCCCTTGTTTTTCACCTGAGTCAGAGAGCTGATCTGAGTTGGTGGATGTACAAGTGTGAGATCTCAGGAAGGGAGGAGAAACACTATTTGTGGCAGCAGCCCAGTTTTATAGCTACTTAATCCAGTGATGAAAGCACATCCTTGGAGCATATTTTCTTTCCTCTCTCCCATCTTCTTGAAATGTCTGTGGCAGCCTTTAGGTCTTTGTTAGTTTTAACTTTTAAGCCCCTTGTAAGAATAAGATGCTGTCATAGTCCTGTTTCTCATCAGCTGTAAACATAGACTCAAACTCAGAGGTCTATAAAGTCTCTCTCTTCTAAAAGCAATTGAATGTGTCAGCGTTGAGACAAAATCTATAATCAGTTTCCATCACCAATTAAAGTTAATCATGGTTTTGCATGAGAGTCAGACCAAGTTCTAGGTGGGTCTATCAGCCTACAGAAGAAAAAGTATTATTTTACACAAATGAATTTTAAAAGTACATTTACTGTAATTGCAAAGAAAATACACAAAAGGCTTTTGGAAATATATGCCAGAGCTCTTCATTCTGCTTCACCATACCATTTTATCAACTGAGACCTGCACTTGTCTGGCTGATTAGTAATCTTCTACCAAAGCACCGTCTTTTTCCCTTCCCTAGCATGACTAATTATTTAAGTGGTGTATCCTTAAGGACGAGTTAGAAAGATGCCTGTGACTAACACAGGCTGAGATCACATAATGAAGGATATATTTACATCTCTTTGATCAAAGCAAATGGTATAATGAGGGGATCAGACCTTCTTCCTCACTAAAAGGGAGAATACAGAAGGATGATATTGCTGACATTCAGATGTTTTAGGGAAGTGTGGTGGGTAGTAGAGATGTATATAATTGGTTGTTCAGGTAAGTGAGTTCCAAGATTTATTACATACAAGGTGTCAGGTCCATCCAGCACTGCAAATAGACATTGGTGATATCCACAAAGATACTCAGGGTGCAGCTATAGGAAATGTAGGGCAGTTATCTTCATCTCTGCTTTCAGCAGTCTGCTATTCCTCTTCCCTTACATCAGGGGTCCTCAAAGTTTTTCAACGGCGGGCCGGATCCCTATCCTCAGACACTGTCAGGGGCCGTGAGAGCAAAAAAAAAAAAAAAAAAAGGGGCCGTACGAGCCGTGCAGACGCAGCCGCCGCGGCGGCCCGTCTCACCGCGCAGGCACAGCACGTCTCACCGCGGGTTCGGGGGTGCGGGGGGGGGTATTGGAGAGCCTGGTGGGCCGGATCCGTGCGGCAGGACCTGCCTGGCGCTGCCGCCGCCCCTGCAAAGACTGGTCCCAGCGGCTGCGGTACCACCAGCTCACCGGGGTTCGGCGGTGCAGAGGGGGTGTTGCGGGCCATATTGGGGAGCCTGGCGGGCCGGATCCAGCCCGCTGGCCATAGTTTGACGACCCCTGCCTTACATGGTCTCTGGAGCTTTACAATGAGGGATTTTTCATGAAAACAGTAAAAAAAGAATCCCTCTTCTCACACCCTGAAACAAAATCATATAGCTGCTGTATTGAGTCAAATTGATTAAGCAAAAAAAAATAAAAGAAAAAGAAAAGAAAATAAAAGAGACCAGGAAAGAAGCTGAAAGAAGCAGAGGAGAGGGATCTTTTCTTTTGGTAGTGATTGACTTAGCTGTCTTGTGTAATTTCACTCTTGAGGGTTATTTATAGAAAGTGTTTCCTCCCTTGGCACAGTTATTTTAAGAAATCATTCTACTTTACCAGAGACAACTATACACAGCTCTATACTGATCTGTATGACATGGGCTGATTTTAATTGGGTTCTGGCTTTTTTTCTTGAGAGGTGTTTTAAAGTCAAGAGCAAGTTAATGATTTTGACCCATAAACACCCATAACAATACAAGTTGTACTATGTAAAACTGTGTCAAAAAGTTGTTGTGGTTTAACCACAGTCAGCAAGTAAATATCATGCAGCCACTTGCTTGCTCCTCACCCTCCCTGGCGAAGAAGAGAATTGAGATAAAGAGTTAACAACAGTTTAATAATTTAAATTAAAGAAGATATACTAATAATACCACTAAAAATAATGATAATGAAAAGGAGAGAGAAAGAGACAGGAATAAAACCCAGGAAAACATCACTTGTTTCAGCACAGTTCAGCTGCTCCCCCAGTTTATATACTGCACATGGCATTCTATAGTATGGAAAATCCCTTTGGCCAGTTTGGGTCTGCTGACAAGGCCATGCTCCCTCCCTGCTTCTTGTGCAGCTCCTCACTGGCAGACCATGTGACACTGAAAAATCTTTGATTTAGGGTTAGCACTACATAGTAACAGCCAAAAACATGAGTGTATTATCAACGTTATTCTCATACTGAATCCCAAACACAGCACTGTACCTGCTACTAAGAAGAAAATGAACTCTGCCCCAGCTGAAATCAGGACAGTTATTCTGGGCAGGACTGTCCTGGTGTCAGAGAGAGCAGGTAAAGGCTTTACTAGAGAACCTTTACTAGAGACCTCCAAGATCATCAAGTCCAACCCTTAATATTACAATGTCCATTGGCATGCAAAAAGACTCCTTCATTTAAGTGGTGTTCCTTTGCATATTCCTTCTTTTTGCAGCATTCCTTCACTTTATCAGTATTGCCCTTTGGTGATAAGGAATATTTTGAAAATGTCTTTGCAGATTTCAGTCCTTTACACACCTACGTAATTTCACTATACTGGCCAACCATTTCTGTGAAATCCAACTCACAGAGATAATTCAGGAAACCCTCCTTATATTACTTGGCCTGCAGAAAAAGAGTAGTTATGACTTTTTTGTCTTTTAGATTTGTTCTTTCCTCTGAAACGTGTCTTTTCTTATAAACACATAAAACCCCTCCATCCAATCATGTGCTTTAAATTACTTTTCCTTAATTATCAAGTGTTTTTAAGGACTCTTCCTACTCACTCTTCCTCCTTTCTCCCACCTCTATCCTTAAAAAGCGTTCTGTGCATATTTTGATCTTTGTTAACCCTTTTGAAAAAAATACCTGTTGGACTTCTTCATAGTGTTCATGGAGACAGTTTGATCTCTTAACTTAGTATCTTTGAAGTAAAATAACACTGTCTTGTAATTTTTGATAACCTGGGAAAGCAGCGTACAAAGAAGTGAGGGATGTAACTCACTATTTTATTGACTCTGGTCTAAGTAGTCAGCTCTTAAATTCTGGTATTCTGATTAAACAGTGTAAAAAACATTTGAAAAGCCATGATGATTTGCATTTGCATTGTCTACTGGTATAAACCAAATGTGAGTTTGAGAGGATCAATTGTCACATAAGAAACAGGTTTTTTTTAAAAAAAAACTATGAATAAAGTGTCAGACTTGAAAATCTTTTAGTACGATTTTGAAGATTAATTATTCATCAGTAATGTTGTGTCCAGTTATATCTACTTAAAAAACTTCTACAAGTGTCTCTTAGACTAATAGTGTTTAGTCATAACAATGAGTTTTCCAGAAACAAAGAATCCAGTCTACAGATGTAACTCCAGCAATAAAATTTGTTAATGTTTAAATTTCTAATATAAAACATTGCATTGCAAGTATTCTTGTATAAACATTAAAACTAAAGTGGTAGAATCATTGTATGTGGTAAGAAATCCATCATAAAGATGAATTCCAAACTCATATGGGAATTGGCAGGAAGGAAATGAAAACATAGATGGTAGGTATGTTACAACAGCAAATAACAGGTCAGTTCCATGTCAGGGGAAGACCTGGAAATAAAACAATTTTCATTCCAATTTCTTGATTTTCAAAGAAAGGAATTTCAGGCCAGACCTCACATCCTAACAGGTAAATTTTGTAACAGTCAGAATTATGTACACAGGAATATTGCAATCCCTTCTCTATAGCTATTTATAAAGGTATGGAAGTGCTGGATGGCAACATGAGTTTTTTAACTTCCTTCTCTGGCAGGATCTAAAAAATTAATGTCCTGAGTAAACGTAGGATACTTTTTTTTTTATCAGGGTTCTTGATTGGGCAGATAGCTGCTTATATGTTTAAATGAAGTATAAAATTAGTGATTTTATATTCATCTGATATTTATGTGAGAAATTATGGGATCCAATAACTTAAATGTCTAAAATTATGAAAAAACTTGAAATAAAAGATTGCATATATTAACACAAGTAAAATCTCTAACCTGTTATAGATTCATTTTTGTCATTTTGAAATAGCTTGATGCTTTTGTTTTCTGATACAATTTTGTAAGTTAATCAAGACTAAATGTAAAAGAAAAGTAGCAATAAAATTATAAAATTTGCATAAGCTTACTGTCATTGCTTAGCATAATTAAGAGGTAACTGATATTATTCTATTATACTCTAGTTAAGATATTCAATAATAGATTATTTTTTTTAAATTTCCTCTTTGCTTCATTACTATGAAATAAAACAGACGGAAGGTGAAATATGATGTATCATCACCTATAGAGACCTTCCATTTTATTCAGCACCTTGCACGTACATGTCTGCTGAAGGTAAGAGAGGTGGAAATGGTTCAGGAAAAAGGGAACTTTAGAAATCTGAAAACAGAACCCAAAATCCAAAGGGAAATGAGTAATGCTGGAGTGCTTTAGTTACTGAAAAAAGAGAATTCCATTTGAAGTTCTCTTGAAAAGTATGAGGAGGCTGACATGGATTCCTATCCCATGTCCTGAATCGCTTCCACAGTTTGCACTGATGGCTGAGAAAAGACGGCAAGATGTAGACATGCTAAAGAGCTGTACTTGATAGGTAAAAATGGTATGTGATAGTTGTATGAACACACATACTTTAGTCAAAACAAACCGTTTAAAAGATACATATGGAGGCTACATATGCCACATAAGGAGTGCCATAACTAAAATATATTAGAACATTTCTTTAATAATATTTATATTGGATTTAAAAGTGGTAAAACAGGAGTAGACAAGTCTCTAGTATGGCAGAAGAACTGGTGCTATAATCAGATTTTAGAGGAACTAGGAACAAAGGATAACAGATACTCTGAAAGCTGCAGCCCACTGAAGCCTGTGAGAGAGAAAATTGCACTGAAGTTAGTCTAGGGAAAAAGTCAGTCAAAGGGCACATCTGCATGGGACATTTTAGGCAGATAGATTCTTGCTTCATGCAAGATTTGAGCCAGCAGGACCTGGGCAGTGTGACATCAATCCAAAAATCATGTTGCTGTTTTACTGAAGCAACACTAGCACACATCTCTTGGTCTTCTCTGGGTAAATTATTTCAGGATCAGCAATACACTGATGCTGTGATGTCCTTCATCACATTGAATGTTTTCCAATTACCTGCAATTTACCATTCAGGCACAGATAAAGGCTAGTTGGACATCTTCTTTTCTAGGGTAAGAATCAGACTGGACTGGGCAAACCCGCAGGAGAACCTATATCTGGGACTCAGTTTTGGTGCATTAGAATGACAGTCTCACATGGAAATGTATGCAAGAAGGTTGTAAGGTGAAGAAATGCATGCACTCTAACTGGTGGGATCAGGTATTTGAAATGTAATTATCTCTTCTGTATGAAAAATGCCTGATTCTGAATAGAAAGAAATTCAAATATGAATAAAAATTTAACATGACTGTTCACTGGACCAAAGAAAAAAATTACTGCTTTTATCAGTGCTCAAAATAATAGGGTTATCTTCAATATTGAGTCCAGAGCAGAAAGCTCTTTTTGACTAAATGGGGAGTAAGTTGAGGATTTTTATTCTGATGTTTCTTTGAAAGTGTCTTTCCTTCTTTTTTTGGTGTGTTGTTTTTTTTTTTTGTTGTTTCTTTGACTAAGCTATGCAGTCTCTTTAAGTGTTTATCTATAGTTTCACTTTTTATAACTTTCATGTTTTAGTATTTCATGCAAGGTTCTAGCAGTTCGCAGCATAATGAAAAAATGCAAATAATGTATTTGAACAGATTCATCAGATTAATTATTCCCAAGGAAAAGTTGACCTTCTCTGCCAATAGCATTCATTCTTATCCCTATCTCTTTCCCTTGGTTTGTGTCACATTAGGTATTGAAGTGAACAGTTACTAGAAGAACAGCAAATTCTAGAGCTTCTGGGATCCTGTATTTAAAAGTTCATATTTTCTAAGCATTCATGCAAGCTTAGAAAGAGAGAAGATTGGACTGAAAAATACAGCATGTGTGTGAAAAAGTTGGATAGAAGAATGAGATAGGAAGAGGGAACGAAAGCAGAGAATACACAGCTACACTTTTTGCAATCCTCCCTGAAAGTAAATACTTACTATACTTATATCAAATCATGTAAACCTAGACTGTATGCAAATCTGCTTCAGTGCAATTAATGTGAATCATCTAGCTGAGTAATAAAAGAAAGCTATTAATCATTTAATCCCAGTTTTCAGCCTCCAGTGTCTGCAAATATAACTATCGTCAGCTGGAATCCTCAACTAAACACAGATGTTGAGAAGCCAAACATTGCTTAGGAGATTACTTTCAGCAAGTGATCTGTCACTGCCTGATATATATATTCCTTTGTAAAGAAATCTGCTACCAGATGTGCCCATAAGTATGATGACTGTATGTAAGTATGATCATCTACTGATGACTGTACAGATGTCTGCTATGAGATAGGTAGCTCGAAGACTCCTTCCTCTCCTTCATACACTGCTTATGGTGAAAGGGTCCTATGCTAAATGCTACCCATTATGTCACTTATTCCTTTAAATATTCTGATATATTAATCTGAATTCCAAAGACAGAGTATAAAAAATTATGTATTTACATATAATAATTTACACTACATTGGTCTTGAAACAGCCCTGTGTTGTTGTAACAGCTGTATCTCAACCCATGGCAAAATGGAAGAACTGTAACTGCTGCCATACTGCTTGAAACAAAGGTCAGACTCCCTTTCAAAATAAGACTGATGCAACAGACAGGCAGTTTATGGACTCATTTTCCTGGTCGTAACTACACAGTTATTTACCACAGCTACAAAAAACCTTTTACTTCCCTAGGACTGAGGAGGTGGAGAACATAAAAAGGTGCAGTGTTGCCTGACACTCCCATAAGTATCACGAAAAGTAACCCAATGCAACATTATGTTCCACAAAATGGTGCCCAGAAAAAGCCACATGAACCACAGAAGGAAACCTAGTTTGTTTTCCCTGTGATTTTCAAAGCACATCTCATGGCCAAGCTAGGAGGGAATGGCCTTCCCTACCTGAAGCAACAAACTGTAAAAACAGGATTATAATTTTATTGACTTTCAGATGAAAAAGAACTTGTAGCCTTTAATGTTCCCTCCATCAGATACCTGAGACATCTAATTCTCTGCTAACAAACATTGGGCTAACAAATACACAGGTTTTTCAGCTGCATCTTTCAACTTTCAAGATGAATTGTCAACAGAAAGTGTGTAATTTTACCACAGTGAAAAGCTAGACTAGTTTTACCTGTTCTGGCAAAGAAGCAATCTTAACCAGTCATAGATTTACTTGGGAGGGAGTATAACAGTGTTGTAGGAAAGAGGAAGAGAAATGCTAGCAAAAGTGGCTACTGCTTGTATTTCTACATGATAGTCACGTCACACTGCTTTCTGCTCCTTTCTCAGATCACAACATCTGGCTTTATCTGAACATTTATAGGGTAGTTTTTCAGCCTATTCACCATGAGGGAAACTAGGAACAAGGAGTGATTCTAATGATTGTGTAGATTTGTTGTCATTTGTTTCTATGCCAATCTGGCAAAGTCAAGAGTAGTTAAAGACCCTTTCCTGGGAATTAGGATATAAGTGCTTTAACTCCCCAGACAGAAAGAACTGAAGGATACAGGAACTCTCCTGTATCCTTAAACCATGAAGTTATTGTGTAAATGGGTCACCTTTCCTTCTCTTGAGCATTGAATAAAAGCAGAGGGCCTCAAGATATTTGGAATCTGTCCCTAAAGGAATATATAAATATGTCCTAAGAGCAGACTCCTTAACATGAATAAGCATGGAAAACCTTGTCTGCGGATCCTAGATGTGAAATATATACAAAGCTGGTTAGATCCGATAAAAGTGAATTAGTTCCGGAAAAATGCATAAGGAGGTTATTTATTAAGTGGGTATAGTGATGAAAGCTAGGATATTTACAGACTTTCCTTACTTAGAGGTTTTGAGAGAGAATTTTATTATAATACGGATAAACTTAAATGCCTAAATTATGTGAACCTGTCCCTTGGTCCTTTCAAGGAAATTCCTTTAAGTTCTTTTCAATATGACCCAGAAGCAGATTTTTGTATATATTGGCATATGACTGTTAAGGGTTGGGGTTTTTTTCAATTCAGTTGTTAAAGCACTATTTGATGAACAATGTATTTGCCAGATTTTGTCCATATTTGTCAAATAAATTATTCAACAAATCATTTTTGCTTTATTTGATCAGCTATAACAGCCTTTCTGACTCTTCTGCAATCTAGATATCTTTTAAATAAATAAGTATGCTTGTCTCCAGAGACCAGCGTTCGAACAGCTGCTTTCCATCACCATGGTAAAAGCCTCGAGGGTGATTCTGGATGAATACCATTATTCTTTCCTGGTATAGAACTGTGTATAAGAAGAACTGGAGAAACTTTTTGTAATTTGGGTACACAAGAATTTGAGGAAAAATGAGTTCTAAATTTACCTTTGTTGGAAAAGAGGCAAGTCCCTGAATCCTGGTTTAATATGAAGTAGGTAGGTAACACAAAGGTGCCTCATTTCTTAAAATGGACGGGGTGTGGAGTGGCAGGCAGACCTGAAAAGTCAGGCATTGGAAACTGAGTCTTCAGGACAGTTAACTCTTCAGGACAGATGATACCACTTACTGAAGGAAGGAAATAAACTGTTTAAGGTACCCATGTTTTATTTTTAACAAGAAACATAAAACTTTGACAAAGAACCTTGAACAGCCTGTTTTAATGAAGTGTCTTCAATCCTAACAATCTGCTTCACTATTTTTTTCTAAATAAATGATAAAAATATACAGCTGTGATTCCTAAACGTTGATGTTCAGAGTTTTTTCAGCTCAGTATAGCATGTTCAGACTGCCATTGTTGCTTTACAAATGCTCACATGCATAAAGAAGAAAATTTTCTATCACAAAAACCTCAGGGAAGCAGCTGGCTGGAAATGAGAATATCATCATTATCTGCAAGTCCTGGAGGAGACATTGTTGCAAATAATAAAGGCTTACAATTGTTTTATCTAATTTGCAATTAAAATATCCTTTTCCTTAATAGAAAATTTGGATTAATAGGGGAAAATCTGTGTAAGGATTCATACTTGATTCTTAATGGTTATCATCGGCCTTGGGGTTGTACTTTACACTAAAGGTAAATTTATGCATAATTTATTTAGGGTTCATTAATTATTAATAGAAGTTTCAAGTGTGTTACAGGTGTATATGGTATGTGCCATGGATGATTATGAACACCTCAATAAAATGTATTATATTCATTTACTGTCTATGACTACAAATGGTAAAGTTACTTGTCAAATTCTGCAGTCATCTCTTTAAAATAGTAGTTTATTCACCACATGCTAAGTACATACTAGCTGTTTATCAGTAATTTAGAAATTTATCTTTAAAATAAAGTTTATGCCCAGTTAGCAGCTGGACAAATGTTACATGAAAATATACAGCATTACTGATTATTTTTTTGAAAAATACATTTATTTAGGATTAATATAATAATTATCTTTTGAAGTATATGTTCATTTTGCTGTAAAATTTGTACTGATAAGTAGAACACTGTTAGAAAAAAGATCTGGCTGTGGTTATTTTCTAAGTGCTTCTTTAGGCACTGCTAGACTGATTGAAAAACTTGGGCACTGTGAAGACAAGGGACAAATATGTACATCTTAACTGCAAGAGTGCAATCTCACTGAACCCTTTTGGATAAAGCAAAGACATTTAGATTGATGAGAGAAGCATATGTTTTCCTACAGTGCATAATGAAAAGAAGACAGTCCTCTGAAGGAATCAGTTTCTAGATAGGTCTTTTTCCAAAACAATATGGTTTGATAATAGGTTTGGAGCATATGTGCCTGCATGCATATATAGATGCAAAGTGCCATGTGATTGCAGCTGTCAGTTCTTCAACTCAAGAGTATGCTATTGAGGACAAAAAACTGTGAGCCACTTACAAACAGATGAACTTTAGAAAAACAGATGAACTTTAGAATTAGAAAAGCAGTACTGATATTAAAGATAACAATGACTTTAAGCAAAATTTTTATGATTATTTTGGGTCTTATCAGCTGGAAATTATAAAAAAGAGGAGGACTAGTCATGACAGCAGATCATGGAAACTCTTGGTTAAATGAAAGTTATTGTAGACAGATGTGCTTTTGGATGCACAAGGTGAGATATTTCCTTGTGAGATCAACATAACTCCAGTACCAGAAGTGGAGTGACTGCTTTTCAGTCATGAAGAAATAAAATCACAAGGAACAGCCCTGACTGTCTTGAACTGCATGGTAACTATTCAATATTCTTTTTTTTCTTCTTAAGTAGGTTCAGATTTATTAAGACTTTCTGTGTGAATTCATAATATCACACGCAGAAGTCTACATTGTCTACACATGAACCTGATGTCATCACCTTAGAGCACTTTTATAGCAAGTAGAGGAAAACAGCAGCTTTGAGCAGAAAATAGTTTTGCCTTATTTTTGATCTGTATTTAGAACCCTACAGAGAGAAATGGAGAAACCTTGACTACTGCTTTGGTAGCTTACCTAGAAGATGTCTCTCCCAGTCTTAATAGGGCAAATATTACCTTGGCTCAACCACATCCCAAATCAGTGTTCTAAACATTCTGCTAATGATTCTTGTAAAAAATCTTGTTTCCCTGGCCAGGACTGCTGTCACCCTGGTGCAGAGTAGGGACAGATGAGGGCAGCTGCTTCTAACAGAATCACAGAATCCCAGTATAGGTAAGATTGGAAAGGGACCATAGTGGGTCATCTGGTCCAACCTCCCTTCTCAAGCAGGGCCATCCCAGAGCACATTGCACAGGATTTTGTCCTGACAGTTCTTGAATATCTCCAGTGAGAGAGACTCCACAACCTCTCTGGGCAACCTGTTCCAGCGCGCAGGCACCTGCACAGTAAAGTTCTTCCTCATATTCAGGTGGAACTTCCTGTATATCAGTTTGTGCCTGCTGCCTCTTGTACTATTGCTTGGCACCATTGAGAAGAGCTAGGCTCCATCCTCCTGGCACTCTTCCTTCAGATACTTATAGACATTGATGAAGTCCCTCTGAGTCATCTCTTTTCAAGGCTATACAGTTCCAGTGTCTCAGCCTTTCCTCGTAGCAGACATCCTCCAGTCTCTTAATCATCTTTTTTGTCCTTCACTGGACCAGCTCTACGAGCTCTGTGTTTCTCTTGTACTAAGGAGCCAAGAACTGGACACAATTCTCCAGGTGAGGCCTCACTAGCACTGAATAGAGGGGCAGGATCACCTTCCTCAACCTGCTGGCAATGCTCTTTCTAATGCACCCCAGGATACCATTGGCCTTCTTGGCCACAAGAGCACATTGCTTTTTCATGGTCAGCTTGCTGTCCATCAAGACCTCCAGATTCTTCTCCACAGAGCTGCTTTCCAGCCTGTACAGGTCCATGGGGTTTTTCTTCCCAGGGTGCAGGACCCTGCATTTGCCTTTATTGAATTTCAGACAGTTCTTCTCTGCCCATCTCTCCAACCTGTTGAACTCCTGAAGGGCTGCATATTAACAAGACCAGCTCTCAGGAATCTGACCCAGAAGACTAGGATAAAGGAATGTAGGAAGGATGACATTCCTTTGGTCAGGGAGGTATAGGGAGGCAATAGCTGTGTCACCTCCCAATGTCAGACCGTGGTAGATCCACTTTGCACAGAAATCACACACAGTGAAAACAAAATGGATGTTTATTGAAGGGTAAGCTGGCTTTTATGGGGTAGAGCATGGAATGTGTGGAATTTGGGAGGTATTAGGGAGGTTCATGCAATGGAATGGCTATAAATGGAGAAATTGAGCTAAAACACGTGCAAATATGGGTAAAGGGAGATACAGAAAGGGGAAATGTGGGGAGTACACCACGAGATGCATATTTGTGGTGGAGAAAAACCTCTGAAGAAAAGGAGAACTGAAGAAAAGACAGCTTTGAAATGCAGCTGGACTACTG
>JAWWLV010000045.1:18319642-18333795 GCA_035041135.1 Platyrinchus mystaceus
CTGCAGATTACATATAAAGTGAGATTTTTTCTAACAACATTGTTAATAAATTGAATAAACATAACACTTTTATAACACGAAAAGCAGTCTCTGAAGTAGAAGTTATCTGTTGTGCAGTAGTCCAGCTGCATTTCAAAGCTGTCTTTTCTTCAGTTCTCCTTTTCTTCAGAGGTTTTTCTCCACCACAAATAGGCATCCTGTGGTGTACTTCCAAAAGGGAGGTTTAGGTTAGAAAACACCTGGGCAAACTAGACATCCACAAGTTCATAGGCCCTGATGGGATTTGTCCATGAGTGCTAAGAGAGTTGGTGGACACCACAACAAAGCCACCAACAATCATCATTGAAAGGTGATCAGGAGAGGTGCCAGAGGACTGTAAGAAAGCAAATGTCTTCAAAAAGGCCAAGAAGGAGGATCCAGGGAACTACTAGCCAGTCCATCTCACTTCAATCCCTTGAAAGGTAATGGAGCACCTCATTCTGGAGGCCATCTCTATCCACATGGATGACAAGAAGGTGATCAGGAGTAGTCAGCATGTATTCATAGATGGTAAATCGTACTTGACCAACTTGATTGCCTTCTACGATGAAACAACTGCCTGGATGAGTGAAGGGAGAACAGCAAATATTGTCTACCTTGACTTCAGTGAGGCTTTCAATACTCTCTCTCTCTCACAACATCATCATAGACAAACTCAGGAAGTGTGGACTGGATGAGTGGACAGTGAGATGGAGTGAGAACTGGCTGAATGGCAGATCCCAGAGCACTGTAATCAGTGGCACAGGGTCTAGTTGGAGGCCTGTCACTAGTGGTGTCCCCTGAGGTTTAATACTGGGCCAAATAGTGTTTAAGTTATTCATCAATGACTTGGATTAATGGGTAGATGCTTCCTCAGCAAGTTTGCTGATGACACAGAGCTGGGAGGTTTTCCTGGCTTCTGAGAGACCCATTGACAGGTCCTATTGACATAGGACTTGGAGCATACAGTAAATTCCTAACTACATTTTAAATGCTTTTTTTTGCTGTCTGTCTCATAACCTTCTTCTTCCTGCTCCTCTGCAGTGAACATTAGCTTCACATGGGCTAGGGAACCTTTAAACTATTAAACATCTGAGGGCCCTTTGTCATATAGTTCACTCATGACCTTCTAATCTGATTAAACCTGGCAGTGAAGTTGGTACTAATTTGAATTATAACAGGAACATTAGCTTTGACTGTCAGTAAAACTCTCATAGTGGCTCCAATTTGATTATTGTGTGGTAGATTATTTTTATAATTTTCTTCTATTTTTTATGGGATATCATAATTGTATAAGTGTACAAAAATTAATATTAAATAGAGTAGCAATGCCCAACCATTGTTATCAATTTTGGAAACAACTGAAAAGACACTTCAGTAAAATATTACCTCTGTAATCAATGTATCATAAAGCAGTTGTCCCGCAAAAGATTTTATGTGTATTAAATTCAATACTTTATTCTGTAGTGGAATTCACTGCTTACCTATGGTACACACACCTTCAAATATAATAGGTACGTAGGTTCTGAGTGACGAAGAAGAAGGAGGTAGAGCACCTTGCGGAAATTCTAGAGAGAGAAAAGTCAATATTTTGTTTCCAATTTAATGTGCAAGTGACGCATAATTTAACCCAGACTTTAAAGCAATCCAGAAAAAAAATGTGTGAGTGTCATGCTCACGGTGTTTTTTAGATAAAATAATCCTGAAGCATTTCTCTGAGGTATAGATTAAATGTTCATTACGTAAATGTACTTCCTCATCAATCTGTTCTTTGTTCTATTAGATAAAGTTGTACACCGTTTGGATGTCAAACAATTCCTGCTGATAAATAAATAATTCAACAATGAGATACTGTTGTCCACAGTACATGAAAAATTGGAAAGAAATGTCAATAAATTATACAATCAACTTACTCCGATTGTATAATTAAGGGAACGGAAACACAAAGAGTTCCAAAGAGTGCTTACATTTAAGGTGTTAACACTGGCACATAAAACTTTCATAACGTACCAAAAATGTGCCTCAGAATAACAAAAAATAAAACACTACCTCTATGACATCATATCAGTATTATTGTTGGTTTTAATAACAAGAAAAGGAGGCAATTAGCTTGTGTATTTATGAAGCACTTCCATTAAAGCATTGCAATGAGAAGAAATAATATTATTATCTGTTACATCAGTCCATTTTGTTTGGAATTGTGTTTCAGGGGTTCATATCAGCAATTTTTGAGAAAGAGAAAACAATGACTGTAATAAGCACTTGTAGAGAACCCTGTCCAGAGGGGAAGTTTATATCTAATCATTGCTCCAATGGTGGTTAAATTATTCAATGAGGGAAAAATTTATATCTATTCTATTTATTATTTTGGAGGTGTTTTGGTTATTCAAACACTTTTCTTCATCTTTCCATTTAAGACTTTTAAAAGCTAGAAGCATCTTTGCATTGTACAAAATGCTTTTCTTCTTCTGAAACTCGTGTAACATTCAAGAAACTGGATAAGTATTTTTTTTTACGTTTTCACTGTTGGCTCTTCCACGGAAGCTGTTATTTACAGGGAGTCATTTTGTTCCCTGTCTTCCTATCTCTCACAGAAAAAGTATTTCCTCAAACCAGATACTGGTTTTTCTGCAGAGATTTTTGAAAAAGAAAAGAAAAAGACTTCTAGGTGTTCAATATTTCTTTGTTCAAAAATTGATTTATTAGATTCACATGATAAATTTGGGATTATTTTTCTGGGGCTACAGAGAAATTAAAAGCTGAATAAACTCTTCCAACTGTATTCTTTGCCATGTTTATCTAATACAGAAAATAATACTGGCTGATGATAAATGAAACAGTATCACTTAAAAAAAGAATAAAGATAAATAAAACCCCAAAAATATATAGTAGAAGTAATAATAGAATGAGCCAGTCTTTGCTTACCAAACCCTGAAGGTACCCCTTAGTTAATATTTAGATATTTGCAATGAAAATATGTATTTCCACATATGTTTTGTAATTTTTTAAATTATCTTATTAGTGTCATTTTTAATACAACTGAATGAGAAAGAGATTTAGCTGAATAGCCCTAAACATTCTATGTTTCACTTAAGCATTTATTAGGCTACTGCTAATTAGACTGGAGGTTTTCAACTATAATGGCACATGTTCCACTTTATAATACAATTAAGGATGCAATATGAATATTTCATGCTTTCATTAGCTTTGCTGTATACAGAAAGGATTGCATCTCCTACAAACAACAAAATCAAAAGATTGTGAATGTCCAACAGGGAAAAATCAAGTTTACATCTATATTAATGTAGGTTGAAGATTGGTTGAAGAAAATGCTGGAAACCAAACAAATTTTCTGTTATGCCAATGTTTCCATATGTGGAATCCAAATAAACATGAAGAAGGAGAGAAATTAGAAGGAAAATGAAGAGAAACGAGCAATATAGATATAAGTTAGGGAGAAGGAAAGCAGAGAATGTTCAATCTGCATCCTTTTTGCCAGCCCTAAACATTTATTCTCTGGCTTCTTTGCCAACATCAGGTCATAGGTAAGGCAGATTTGAAGATGCTATAATTCAAGAGGGTAGATAGCCTTGGCCTCTGCTGGTGTCTCAAGTCAATTTGCCTGGTAGCTCAGTCAGAAAGTATCAGCTTACTATTAAGCAAGCAAACACCAGATTAAATTTGCACAGTATATAGCTCTTTGCTACTGGGTGCTGCAATAAAAAAAAAAAAAAAAAAAAAAAAAAAAAAAAAAAATCAGCAGGCATCGAAGAAAAATGTTTTTATAGAAAACTGTGAAAAAATGTAAAAAGTGATTCTGTTCACTTTTAAGGTTTCATTTGCAAAACAAATAAAGGAAATGTTGCCAAATATTGATAAATGTCTCAGCTTCAAAACATACCTGTGGTCTTAAACTGCCACAGGTCTGAGATTAACATACCCAAGATGCAATTAAACATACTATAGGAATCACCTTATAACTGTGTTTTCATGAGACAGCTGAACTATTCAAAGAGTTAGCAGGCACTCTCCTCCCATATTCTTCATCCTTCTACTCCATCCTCATCCTCCCTTGCATTTCTGTTTTACTGCCTCTGCTTTCAGTCGCATATTCCTTTCTTCATGCCAGCTTGTACTAACTTACATGTACTTACATGGTTGCTCACGTGCCAGTTCAGGTATCCCTCTCTGGTACTATTACAGTTAGTTTGTAGTGTGATCAGGGGAGCTTAGTGTAAGCAGCAGAAGCTTGCAGAAGGGTAGGAAAGAGAGAAGGGTTCTTTCTGTAGTTATGATCTATATATTTGGGTACAGCTGCTTCTGAACTCTCAGCCTTGGTGATAGATCTGTTCTGAAATTGTCTGAAATTGAAGCTATATCCAAGTCTCTGTGCTGTTATTAATTACCACTTGCGGTAATCAACTGTTTTTCAATGTTCTTTTTGTCTGATTCTTCAAAACGGATTTCAGAGCTTGCCTAAGGAATACAAAAATTGCTTGCTGCCCTAAAAGCCAGACTGGAAGGATGTGGAGAGCAATTAGCATGCCATGAGTCACAGCCAAGGAGACGGCCAGCAGGGAATCTGCAGGATCACTGATGGTAAGCCTAGGGGTGCAAGGAACAGCGCTCCCATATATACTTGGTTTGGAGGCTAAACTTTCCAAGTAATACAGGTCTATCCAAAGAGTCTGAGTTTGAAGGAAACCTGTGTTTCACCCATGGGTGTGAAGAGGACAGAAATCCAGAGAGCGATTATGGTTGTCTAAAATAAGTAGGAAGAACTTCCCATACCTCAAAATTTTTCTATTATTTTGAGGGTACATATTTCTATTATTTTGAGGGTACATTATGTTGTGATACATATTTTCCCACTGATTTTAGACTCTGTAACTGTGCTTTTTCGAAATGGTGCTTTTTTTCGCTAGTCATAGAATCATAGAATCAACCATCTGGGAAAAGACCTCTGAGATCATCAAGTCCAACACTTGATTCAACACGGCCGTGGTTACTAGGCTATGGCACTAAGTGTCACATCCAGTTTCATCTTAAAAACCTCCAGGGACAGTGAATCTACCACCTCCCTGGGCAGCCCATTCCAATGTCTCCAATTACTCTCTCTGTAAAAATTTCTTCCTAATATCCAACCTAAACCTCCCCTGGCACAGCTTAAGACCGACATGTGATGTTATTGTAACCTTAATAAATACCCAGTCATGAGCTCTGTGATAAAAGTATTCAAGAATATTATTCTTCCCTCCTAATAGTCAAGTTGCCCTCTTAACTTCAGCTGGGGAGTGGGGAGAGATGGTATGACACAGGGAGCAACACAGAGAATACTCTTCCTTTTGGGGACAGGTGAAAAAATATTAGTCTCTCAGATTTCTCAAGACTCCTCAAGACTCTGCCATTATAAAATAATTACAATAAATGAGGCAGAAAATGATAGTCAGAGGAGAAAGACACTGGCAATGAAATTATCTTTCTAATTTATGTGTCTAATGGGCTTATTTTTGTAGTTCAACTGTCATTTAGAGAGTAGTTAAAATATCCTCTTTGTATATTTGCTATCCATACAAAACAATTCCTTTCTTCCCCTCTCCTGTTAAGTAGTGGCAATTAAAGAAACATTCTTAGGTGTTGGAGAATAAAGAATTCCCAAAGCAGTCCTCAGGTGCAGCCATTGAGTTACACAGCCTCACTGCTTGTAAGATACAGATTGACATACCTGTGGCAGAGATTGTCATCTGGTGGTATCCAAAACTAATGGTGTCTAGATTTATTGAGAAGAAAGTCTGGGTTCTCTTTACTTTTCCCCTTTCTTTTTATGAAATATGTTGAGCAAGTCTGCATTGAATACTGAGGTACTCTCTCACCTTGTATTTGTTTTAGATCTGTTGACTTTTATGGCTTAAAAATTATCCAAAATTAAGTTCAAAGGAAGTGTTTAAATGTTTTCTCAAATGGTGGTACAAGACAAAGCTTATAAGGGTCAAGGAAGACAGAAAATTGAGGACCCAATTGATCTGATCCACAATAAGTTTTTTCCAGAATTTTAAAGCAGAGGATCCTAGCATTTCAACGCAAATATTACCTACCCATACTTTGAGTGCTATATTATTTTAGTGTATTTATTGAGGGCAATCATGCTTTGTGTTAAGCAACAAAAGTTATTTTGGTTGTTTTCTGTAATGTGTGTAAGCATTAAGAAGGAAGGAAAATATTCACCTCTTAAACCATCTTCAAGTCTTTATTCTCCTTTGATACGTCTCTAAATATTGAGATGCTACTGAAATACAGTATGAATTGATAGTTACATACATAAATTCTAAGAAAGTACACAATTAATTAGAACAATGGAAAGGGGGTTGATGCAGATTCTTCAAAGAAGAACATGTTTCAATGTTACTAGGGGTAACTGATACCTCACGCTCAGTTTCCATTAGAACAGCCAAGTAAAGGATTATTCATATATGGTCTTATCTAAAATCTCATCTCACATTTTTCAGTAGGAATAGTCTGGAGCACATATAATCAGTCTTTTATCAGTAAGATAAGATGTCCTCATTCTGTCATATGAAGTCATCTCATTAGTATATTGTCATCAGAAGAGGTGCTTTCGCATGTTTGGAACTGTTGTGAGCTGCTCACTAGTACTACCATGTACTAGAATATTCTGAGTTGGAAGAGACCCACAAGGATCATTGAGTCCAAATCTTAAGTGAAATCGCCGATATAGGGATCAAACCCACAATCTCGGTATCATTAGCACAATGCTTTAACCAACTGAACTAATCTCGGGGTTTCAGACTAGAATAAATGGTTCCATGATTAACAGAAATGTATTTGAATGTGATGAAACAGCATTTCAAAAAAATATATTTCAGGTAACACAGTATATTATGTTCTAACAGCAGCAGAAACACCAGATTTATACAACTGGATTTGACAAGCAATGAATGTGTTTTTTCTGCTGCTAAAATTGACCCTGGCTTAAGCACATAGCAGAGGCAAGTTGTCCTGTGCCTGTACTGATTTCTATCTGTTATATACCAGCATAATCAGCATTGCAGTGGCTATGTGCCTCAAATTCTCAATCTAATTACCAGACTCTAATGTACATAATGTAGGTTACTACAATATCTTTGTCTTTTTTTCTCTGGCAATGTTGTCTCAGGAATATCTGCTTCAACTGGCTTGGAAAGAAGGAAGTTAAAATTATTTCAGCATTTTCTGATGTCATGTGTCATGCAATGGTTCCATCTTTTTCATGACATGATGACAACCACTTCCTCACTGGAATTAAACATATCTGATCAAGTGGTGAAAAAAAAAAAAAAAGGAAGCAATCATGCATCTAAAACATTATTCTCACAGTTGCCTTCCTCCTCTGAAGTGAGTTCTTGTTCACGGTCATCAAGCATCAGCCAGGTGTTCATCAGACGTGTAAACAACATGATTTGTGGGAGACCTCTCTTCAGTCTGTGCCCATTACTAGAGCATCCAAACCAGACTCCAAATACTTTTTTGGTTGCACTTAACGCTGGTTTTTTATGTTTTGGGGTTCAGATAACTGGATATGCATCTAATGTCAGGGGAAGAAGGTTTGGTCTTTGCCTATTAATCAAAGTCTCAGTCTGCTTCTACTTGATTTGTAGACAGGACAGAGATAGATAAGATGTGGCACAGAGTTTACCTTCTTTTGCCTGTTATCTGCCATCTCAACCCTGAGGAGACTTCATGGGTGGTAAAGTTAGCTCTGAGTACCTTCCCAGGCACCCAGAAAGATCCCATTCAGGTTGTCTGGAGAGTGGAAAGGCCACATGCAGGAATGAGACAATAGTTTCATCTATTGTTCACTTACATAGTTTGTGGTCTTTTAGGGAGTCTAGACAACCATGTCTTTGAGTCTAACCTCTGAGAGCAAATGAAACGTCCTAGAATTCAAGTAGTTTAATGAAATACATGTTTTAGGAGGAACTGTGTAGTCAGAGCGAAAAGCAAATGAACCCAGTAAACAGCTATGAGTCTTATCAAAACCTGCTCTCTTCTGCATGCATGGTTTAGTTGACATGATGGTGGGTATTCAGTCAAAGGCTGGACTCAATGATCTTGGAAGTCTTTTCCAACCTTAAAGATTCTATGTTTCTATGTTCTAAATGAGCCAATATAGAGACAAGTTCTTGTTCTCCTTAAGGACAAATGGTCTGAAGGATACATAGCTTTTCATTATTTGAGTATTTGCCTTCTTCTGTTAGTCTTACTTTTTATGGTGTGTGACTGTTAACTTCTTAAGGTTTAAAATGTGGCATAATTCATTATTATAGTAGCCATAAAGATCTAAGTTACACTGTTTTGGTTTTTTTCCCCAGAGTATCTTATCCTGTTCATTTTATGGGGAATAATATGAAATATATAACATATATAAAACAATATAAAGTACACATATATCTATATAACATATATAAAACAATTTAAAATATATAACATATATATAAAGCAATGTAAAATATATAACACATATAAAACAATGTAAAACATGTAACATATATAAAACATATAACACCTTGATCTCACATACTGCTAGTTTTCCCTGACATCTGTTAGCATTCCTTTCTGTACTGCTGAGGAAGACAGGCACTACAGAGACTCTTCAGGCCCTATTCTCCAAATCCTCAGGCTAAAAGTTGACTGAGTTTGTCCTAAAGATAAATATTGTTTCTTACTGTATGTTCATGCCAAAGTTTTGGTAGTGGGGAGCTGCAGGAGTGGCCATGGCCTCTATGAGGAGAGCCTGGGGCTGCCCCATGAAGGACACAGTTCCAGCCTCTGCACAGCAGAGAGGAGTGAGGGAAAAGAAGTGTGAGAAACAGCCCTGCAAACACCAAGGGCGGAAAAGTAGGAAAGGGAAGAGGTGCTCCATGTGCTATAGCTGATATTCCCCTGCAGCCTGTGGAGGAGACCGTGATGGAACATGGTGGTGCCCATGCAAGATCCCATGTCTGAGCAGGAGGATATTCCCTGCAGGAATTGCAGCCCAAGGAGAGGACCCATGTGAGAAAGAAGAAACAGCAGAGAGGTACTGTTATAGAATGACCAGAATGAGTCATAACAATTGTTGTGAATTGACTATGGGCAATGTATAATGGCTTAAAACTGAAAGAGAGTAGGTTTATATTAGATACTAGGAAGAAATTCTTTGCCATGAGGATGGTGAGTTACTGGAACCAGGTTGCCCAGAGAAGTTGTGTATATCCCACCTCTGGAAGTGTTCAAGGCCTGGTCAAATGGGGCTTTGAGCAACCTGGTCTAGTGGAACATGTCCCTGGCCATGGCATGGGGCTCAAACTAGATGGTCTTTAAGGTCCCTTGCAACCCAAACTATTCTATGATCCCATGACCACAAACCATCATTCCCCATCTGCACAGCACCACTCAAGGAAGACAAGGTAGAAGAATTGGGAATGAAGTAGTGAAGCTGATCTTGGGAAAAAGGAGGATGGTGGGACAAAGGTGGTTTAGCTTTTGTCTTTGATTTCACACTGTCCATCTCTGTTATTAATTAGCAATAAATAAAATTAATTTTCCCCAATTTTAGTCTATTTTGTCTGTCATGATAGCTGATAAGGGATCTTCCTATCTTCATCCTGACCCACAAGTTTTTGATGTGATTTTATCCCCCTGTCCTGTTGAGAAGGCAGACTGAGTGAGCAGCTTGGTTGGTGTCTGGCAGCTGGCTGAGGTTAACTCACTTCATATTTTTAGGAACAAAATATTTTAGATAGGTTATATATTTTGTTTGGACTGAAAGTTCAAGGTAGTTAGGCCAGAGACTGTCTGCCAATTATTTACAGCAAGATATATTATATTCTCTCAAATGTACCTGTTAAGCATATATTTATGTATCTTAAATGAGTGACCTCATTCATATCAAATATGTCTTATTAATGGATTTAACATGTTGCACATATAGTAGTTGACAAACACATGAGCTGAAAATAATTTCTGAATACCAAATGTTGAATTGGGTTCAAATAACATATTTGTCAAACAATGAAAAACAACAGCAATAACATCAACACATTGAATTTCTAAATCTGCACATGAGGAATATGTTAATGGAAAAATGGATGAAATGCACCTAAGGAAAGATAAAATCACTCTAGAGGACTTTTAAATTGATATCCTCTCATACATTTTGGCAAATAGTGTATAAAAAGAATTTAGAAAAACTTACAAATTAATATGCACATCTAGTCTGAAAATTACTGAAATTTTGTGGAACTGAAAAAAACCAAAACCTGAGGAGCAAAGGAAACCCCCAAAGAAAATGTTAATTTAGAATGAGGCATTAATTGTGCAACTTTAATTTTCTTTCATGAGCAATTGGGTGTCTAAGGTTTCAGGGTCCTCTTCATCATCTATCTGTGAATGAGAGAAAATGCATGTAATTTGTGTCACACTATCAGTATCCAGCTGAAAATCAGTTATTCAGAATTCTATTCTAGAGCAGATGTGCATTTTCCCTTTTGTGACACCACAGGATTTCACTGTAAACCTTGTCCATCAGTATCCACTTCATACTATGGCAGCAGTCACTGAATGACTGAGAAAAAGCTTTGGAACTTCTTTTTATGAAAGTTTGTATTGAAGATCAGGGAAACCTTAAATTTCCTAGTTCAGGGCTCTGCAAACTTTTTTAAAGGCTCTCTCTTACGGAGAAGCAATCTGGGATCTCACATAATCAAAACAGCTCTGTCCTATTGCTGGTCTATTCTCAGTTAAATTATTGACTTTTTTATAAGGGGGTTTAGTTCAATATTCTTATTATGATGTCATTAAACTGTAAATCCTTGTTCATAGCTACCTAGCTGTCTAATGTTTTATTATAAAAATTCATTATAAACTTTGCATTTAAAAATCTTCACTTAAGATTTTAAAATTAATATTTTCAGGGGTAAACTAAGATTGGTTTCTAAATTACTTGTGATACACTTTATGGTCCCAGCCCTAAGGTCATGTCATAGTGAAATCTCCTGTTGACTTGATGGAAGTCTGCAGTGCTACAACTGAAAATACAGTTCTGATTGTCACTTCATCCCCAAATACAAAGTTAGGCAAGATTCATTTCTGCTGATACTTTTTTTTCTAGAAGTTGCTTTGCTAATTGCTAATCACTAATACCAGAGAAAAATTGCTACTAGACAAGGCAAGTGGATGTGCCTGACAATGGTGTGGACTCCAGAGCTGTCTCTGAATTGTGGAAATCTGAACTCACCTGCAAGACAGAATTCTGCTTGAACAGATGTGCAGAGACATACTGTGAATGGGATGTCTCCTTGATCCATTTTTGGTACAGATGGGAAGGAAAGGCTTCACTTAGCCCTAGTCATAAACAGGGTAAACTAAAGTCATCCTCCTGTAGATTCTGGTGGCTTGATGTGACAGAAATTTTTCAGACTAGCTCTTCAATGTAGAAGTCTTTTGCCAACCTAATGAAAACTGCACTGGGGAAAAAATACTTGATAAAGTTAATACCACATACTTTCTGACTTGACGTTTGATACTAACTACAATTAAACAGAATTAAGTAACTAACAAGAGCATTGTTGCATTGCAATCTCTCAACAGATAGTTGTTCCAATGGGAGAGAACAGTAAGACCTTTAAGCAGCTGCAAAGAAGAAACAGCTGACAACCTTTGTTGAGTGTAAATGTGAAATGTACATTCAATGTACTTGTTTTATCTTTTGTTCTAACATCTGTGACTTAGTCTATATGCCACTAGCAATTACTTGTAGGATTCTGGTAAAGAAAATAAAATATGATTACAAGTAGGAAAGCAAATATGATGAGTTATCATGACCATTATAGAACAAGAATACTGATCTGGCACTCTTCAAATTGTTTAACTGCACTGCAAATGCAATCAATCAGCTTTATTTGTGTAATATATTAACTCCTTTTAAATATTTTTTTAAAATCTTCTAACAAAATACATCCTTTATTATATCAATTCTCATTGCGTACCCCTCTTTCTTGGTGTCTCTGGTTCTCACTCTCTCTCAAAGCCTTGTTTCTAGGAGAGCTCTCATATCAAAAATGTTGCCCCAAGCTGTTATCACTTCATGGTTCATCTGGCAGGAAATGGAACTTCAATTGGAAAGGAGAATATAGGTTTTCATTAATGCCTTTCATAACTGAGTATCAAAGTTCTTTATTCTGTACTCATTTTCAGGGTGATTAAACTGGGTCAAAGACTGAGAAGTATTTGGGTGGCTATTTTCAAAATGCATTAGCCTCTGCATTGTTTCAAGGATGTCTTATGGTGGTGCCTCTGTGTTTAGTATAGTGTCTCTATGTTTAGTAGCATGTGCAGTAACCTTTTCTCCTGCTGTAATTGCTCTCACTCTTTAATTGCCTCTCTCTACTTCTCCGAATGTCAGGAGCATCTCCAATGAAAGATGCTCTTGTTAAAGGAACAATAAGAAAAATAAGTAAGAGGGATTTTCCATGTTGATGTGTGATAAGCTAAATAAAATTAGGAAAGAGATTGAGTTCCAGATGAGTGAACAATTGCTCAGAGCGAAGCAGAGCTTCACATGTAGTCACATGAAGTGTGGATTTTTCAATTAAAAAAATGTTTGTAATAGGTCAGTAATATTACAGTTCATACATGACCAGTATTTTATTTTTTATTTATTTTTTCATTGGTTGGGTTTGTTACCAACTTCAGTAAAACTAATCTCTCCACAAAAATAGCTTTGTGCAACATGTTCTCTCCCTGCTTTACTTGTGTAACCCAGAGGCTGACTTATGGTGGTATTTTGTTGCACCATTATAAGTGGAGTTAGTTTTGATACATCAAGACAGACATGACACAATAAACTTTCAATTGAATGGAATGTTATGTTTCCCTTTACACTATTGATGTCTGTCCCCTCTGTGAGCTAACATTGCCAAATCCAGAGTTAAACAAGCTACTGATACTATGAAAGGGGTGAATTTTGTTTATTAGACTTTAATTTTGTTGTTCAATATACACCAAAAAATCAGTTATTTGTAATCTTTTCCTTACCAATATTAAAACCATAAGAATGTAATCTACTTCAACTGTAAGAATTCAGGATGTGTGTGTGCAGGTTCTTTTGATGTCATTGGTGTTGTAGCAGATTAAAAGAGAAATCTGTGTGACATTTGGCATCATTGGAGTTCTCTGACATAAACATTCCATCCACAATGGCCTGATCATGTCACCATTATTCACAACATATTACTAAAAGTAGTTCAACGAGTAATCCCAATGGCATGGAAAAAAGTTAAAAACAACAAAGAAACCAAGTCCCCATTTGGGTGTGCTGACTTTCATCAGATAAGTTAATTAGGGATCAAACGATTCTTTTTCTCCCAGGTATAGTGCCAATATCAGCAAAATAGAATTTTGCTGATAGAATTTACATATTGTACTCAAATGCACTGTGGCTGGGATGATCTTGGTTTCTGACAACACAAAGATACAGTTGTGGTGTGAGCCCAGTGGCAGTTTTGTTTTCTACAGTCTTCAAATTGCACTACCCTGTAAAAGTGCTGAAAATAACTTGAAGCTTCCCAAAAAGAGAAAAAATGTCCAGAAAGACTTTTGTATTTTTTGTGTGGAAAAAAATCCCAAACACCTGACATTGAAAGATATGGGAAGAATAGCTCTGGTGTGATTGAAAATTGGTCAAAAGGGAAGGAGAATGGATTCTAACGAGAATCCTATTACACTATACTTTAAACAGACCTGTTTTTTGAAAGAAAACTTCAGGAAGAGTTTGATGTCTAGATTTCCTCAGGGGCATGCAGACAATGTATTCAAACTGCAGCTGAGGTTTTCAGAGAACTGGTACTAGATCTAGCACAGAATCACATGATGTCAGATAATTCAAATCCCTGCACTAAGACATTGCTTAATCTGCAACAATGCCTAGAGCAACATAACAGCTTTTCTTTTCCTGTCCTCTAAAAACCACAAAAAAATTAGAGGTTGTAACCTCTAGAAAGCTCTAAGCTTTTTTTTTTTTTTTTTCCTTTTTTCTTTTTTTTTTCTTTTTTTTTTTTTTATGTAACTATGTATAGCATCTTTAGGCCATGCCCCCA
>JAWWLV010000045.1:18342320-18371178 GCA_035041135.1 Platyrinchus mystaceus
TCCCTTCATTGGGCAACAGTTCTTCCATTCTCTGCTGTCCCTTAGGGTCACAAATTTAGCTGCACCAACATAGGTATCTCTCAGTGAGATCACGAGGTCCTACCCGAGCCGTGATCACTCCAGCATAGATTTTCTTTCCTCCAAAGGCCACAGGTCCTGCAGCAAGACTGTTCTGTTTCAGGCCTTTTACAAAGCTGCAGCTTTTTCATGCATCTACCTGCTTCTATATAGGTTCTTTATGAGCTGCAGGAGAGACTTTCCACTTTTTATAACTTTTCAGTCTTTTTTTTCCTGATGAAGGGGGGGGGGGGAGGAGAAGAAAAGCTAACCACCCTTTTCAAGCTTTTTCTTGCTTCAGCTGCCAGTTTTGACCTTGGAAGATGTTGTTATCTCTCTGCTTGGAATTTCTTCTGCAGCAGGCAGTCCAGGCAGTTTCTCATTATAACTTCTGTTATATGTCTCGGCCAAGAGGGACTTTTCAGTGCCACAACCTGCCCCCGGCCCATGGCCAGGGGAGGAGGGAGGCCTGGCCCCCCAGTTGGGTCCAGCTGCCTACCTTTACATGGCTGCTGCTTCTCTGGCCACCCCTCATGGCTCTTATCTCTTCTGCCTCACAGCCTTCTTTTCCGGTTTCTTGAAAATGTGATTGGCAGAGGTGTTACCAAAACTTTTGATTGGGATTTTTGCTCCCGAAATCCACCTGGCAAAACCATCCTCAGCCCCTTAGGGGAGGCTGACTGGCAAACCCATGACACCATGTTTTGCATTTTAACCAAATATATTAAATTTTCACACGGCTGAAGATCTTTAACAGATTTTTTTTTTTTAAATTGTTCTTAAACTACTTTTAATACCATCTAGACCAAAAAAGCAGTGAGGTAATTTTGATGTAGTTAAAAGGTTTTACAAAATTATAACATCAAAACCATATCTGCAATAATAATTTGCAGCAATAATGAATTTACTAAGGTTTTTCCCTTTGTGACTTTCAACTGATCATGAACAGCATGTTCCTCAGATGTCTCTCTTATACAGTATTTATTATATAATTTCAAAGAATAATTCTTAGGCTTTAAATTGTGACAAATTGACTTTTTAGAAATAACAAAATTGCTGGTTTTATCTGAAAATATTCTCAAATGTGTTTCATTTTACAGTTAAAATGCATAACATGTTCTTCTGACCTCTTATTAACAAATAATATTGTACATTGAGAGACCAGGTTCTGTTGCTTCTCTACATCTTAAATGGCAACCAACAGATAAATTAATGTTGGAAAGAGTCATTGTGCTTTTCTTCCTAGGCACTTTTGCTGTGTTATCAAGTTGCTGTTTGTTCAGTAGGTGGTATCCTGTAATGGTCTATTATTAACTTCACTGCTATTAGCGGGCGTTTTCCTTCTTTCATAGATAAAGGTAGCTTGTTCTTTTCCTTATGCATAGTTTTGTTTTATAGGGGAAATCCTCCTCTAATCTAGAAGAGACAACACTGCATTTACAGCATGAGAAGGAAGACATCCTCTGCAATATTGTGGCACAGGATCTTCAGTGAATTACTCTAGCATTCACTTCCTCCAGGGCTGTAGCTGATATAACAACATCCGTGGAGCTTTGGAACCATGTTTTTTTGGAAAAAAAAAATAATTTACTTAAGTGAACACACTGGAGAAAGCCCTTGGGAGAATCAAAATTTTTTCTGCTAAGGAAGGAGTAGGCTGGGTTATGGTTAACCACTGAACTTCTGAACTGCTTTGTGTGCCCTTGAGAGTGGCTTGTGTTTTCCACTTCAGTAAACATTATTTCAGGTAAGTATCCCCTTTTCCCCAAATTGCACCAAACAAATGCAGCTCTTTATAAATGGACAGGACTTATTTTTAACACACAAAATTTTACTTTAATACCATCCCTGCTTAAGATGTAAATTAAGGACTGGAGGTTATAAAATGCCACATTATTACTGGAGCTGGTAAATCATAGGAAAGAAAAGGGAAGAAATAAAAATTATTTTTAGCAGAAAAGATATTACATAGGGAATAGCACATATTTAGTTATTCACAAATTATTATTTTATTATTAACTTAAAATTATAAGGGTAATTTTAAAAATACATTAACAAAATTCTTCCAGAATTTATAGTTTGGCCAAATCTACTAGGAATAGAAGCTTAGCTAATTCTATTCTGAAGTCAATGGACATTTTAATTATCATTTCTAACTGAAGACCTGCTGCAGAAGGCTCAAATAAATTCAAATAAGTTTGGAATATGCATTGCCCTATTTTATCTTTAATACTTTTACACTTTTTTTCCTCATACTGTTCACTAAAAATAAGAACAATGAAATATATTATGATACACTTTCAACTGGGTTGATAATAGATGTACCCTATTCTATTCCATATAGAGAAATACATAGAGTTAGTGAGAGCTGTTAGCTCTACCCTGTGACACCTCCCAATAACCTACCTCTACCGGGATCACAGTCACATAATGTGATTACTATTTTCATTGTTTTGCAGATAACTCTTCTGGGAATTTCTTTCAGAATGAAAAAGAACCTACAGAATTAAGAGTGAGCTGTTAAGTTCAGGTACAAGTCAAGCACCACTCAAATTCAAAAGCTCTTTAAAGGATTGGACATTCATGCTGACCTCCTGTGTAAGAATCAGACAATTGTTTTTTGCAAACTGGTGCTTGGTTTACTCTAGGTCTCAAAATAGCCGGTGGAAAGTAGTCCAATGTCTGCAGAAGGCTCACCTCTATAATAATATATGCCAACAAGAAAGCACATGTGTATGCACACACATACACACAGAGACAAGGGGGCTCAATTTCAGCTCGTCTGGGATATTTTCATACTCTGTAATAAAAGTTACAGTTTCAAAGGACTTCCATGCTTCTTTGTTCTAATGGCAGATGGTTTGAGTGGAGGAGTCTATAAATGAATTGGTGCTGACCAACACTGGGCACCATTTATTTACTTTCTGTTTATAAACCTTAATGTTTGTTTCCATGCATTCTGCTTCATGAAGATGATCACTAAGTAAAAGAGTTCCTTTAAATCAGCAGTGACTGTGGTTTGGCTCTTCTTAACAATGTAAGTTTATAGCTTGGTTGAAGACATTCCAGACTCCGCTGCCTAGTTCTTTTCTCTTTTTTTTCCCCCTTTTTTTTGTGTGTATATCTTTATATAACTGATGTTGATTTTGAGTATCTGACTTCAAAGGCAAGATGCAGTAAGAGAAAACAAATAAGAAAAGTCAGGGTTTATGTGGCTTCTTATATTCCACATACAAAAATGAGCAAAAAGCCATCGCACTATAAAGGAAGACTCTGCAATCATTTGATTAGATGCTCACCTTCTGGTCTCTATATGATAGATTGCAACATCTATGTCTACAAAATAATAAAGGCAGAAAAGCATGGTATTTCTGAACATACATTCAGCCCATCAATTTTCAGTTCTGGCCTCTCTTGCTGACAGCACACTCTGACCTCTAAATCTTCTGTTTGTCTGGAATCATCCCTAAATCATCTTTGCCAGAGCAATAGGTGACTTAATAAGGCAATGCTCTGGTGCATGGCTGTATATGTTCTAGAATAATTCTTAACAACAGGAAGAGAAGTTGCAATTTCATAGCTGGTGTTTAGACCTTTGCTGATGAAGAACAGAAAATGCGAACAGTGATGGAAGACAACCTAACCATTGTCTAGGAAGACAGTGACTCAGAGTTGTTCAGTGGGGAGTCAATAGGATATATGAAGATTAAGATGGATTTGTGTGATCATTTTTGACCCTGCTGCATTTTGTAGAACATAAATATAGTGTTTGGTTTTTTAAATGAGTATCACAGAGGAATGTAAAAGAACTCAGGCTCTGAGAATTGGGTAATTATCACCCATATCAGTGTCCCACTCATAGCTTCTGCAAAGGATATACCTGTTTTCTAGGATGTTTACATGCCATGTGACTGCCTTAGGAAAGGAGAAGTGTTCAAAGTAGCAGCTCTTAGATTCTCCAAAGCCAGATGAGATGTCATCAGTGTCTTTCTGTCAGCAAGTTAGAGGATTCCAGGTTGGAGTGGGTTTTCAGGCCAAAAGGATTTTTGCCCCAACTAGCCACTCTAGCCCAATCTCACTGAATGTGAACTCCAATACACTTGGCTCCACAGGAGGCAGACAGGAGGAAACAAGTTGGGCCCATTTTGTCTTTCAAGTGATTTTCCTACTTCAACTGCTTAGTGAAGTGGGCAGAAATTATCTTGGTTTTAAATTACCTTCTCTCTGTGGAAGGAGATACTGGGTAGTCATTTCATGAACTGCTGTAGCCCAGGGAAATGTACACCAAGTTTATCTGTTGCAGCTCTGTGTGTTTATGAGACAATGGCTTTGAGTTCAGATCAGACTGACTTCTTCATGCACTTAAAAAGCAGTTAGCTGGTGTGTATTGGTCCAGTAGCAAAAGCATGGTCTTGTGTTAGTCTTTAGCTTTTGGGGCTCTTGTCTCAACTGTCACTTTTTACAAATGACTCCTGCAGCAAAGCAACCACTGATACTGGGCAGCAAAACATTGCAACCACAATTGTCTAATTTGAATACCTCTGCAAACATACAGACATACAAGCAAGTAAACATAAGGTAACAGGAGTATCAGCTGACTTACAGTCACTGTTTACACGTACACTCTTAGCCTCTGGCTAAGGTATTAAAAGTGGTGCCAGCTCATTTCTTTGAGTCCTTTAAATGAAGTCTCAAGATCTGTCTCATTTTCTTAACAGAAAACTGTGAGTGCCATCTGAAAATTCTAAAGTGCATCTTGTTCTGCTGTTGTTACTCAGAAGTACTAAAATACTAGGTTTTAGGTGTTTAGCATTTTGTGGCATTCCCAGTGCTCAATCAAGTACTTCAGCTGTTTATATTTTGTCTGTGGTCAGTTCGTTACCTAAAAGTGGGAACCATAGCATTCAGGACACAAACACAGCTGCTTACACTTAACCTGCAGTGAGGAGAGTATCTTAATCCTCCAGCTACAAAGATGTCTCTAAGCCTAAGGTGTGGGGAAATGCCTCTCCTCACTTAATATTCACATTTTTTTAAATTTTTTATCCTGAGTTAGGAACCAAAGCCAGTCCTTTCTCACTACACTTGGTCAGATAAAGAAGTTCGCTTGACCTATGTCAATCTGAGCAACTTGTGCAGTGCAGTGGATCTGTATGGGGAAACAGCTGCAGCTGAACCCTCACAACGATGTTAAACATGTTTCAGGGGTTTACTTTGGCTTGGCTGTTGCCTGGCCCTGGGTGCTGAGTGGCCATTAGTGGCAGCAATGTAATGGGCATGCTCCTGAAATTCTGCATACAATTTAATTTCACCTGAAAGAATCTATATTGTGTGCTTTAAGAGACTTTCACAATGTGTACCAAAGTGTGGTGAGGGTGATGAAGAGGTTAAATTCAAGTCCACACCTCTGACCTGAAACTCAAAGCTAAAGCTGCCGTAACCTCAGTACCTCAGTGATTAAACAGCTGAGTTTTAGAAGCTTATATTGAGTTATAGGTGAACATTTGAAAAAAACCCATACCATCCAGAATCCATTGTCTAGCTGGTTAATTCACTGGAATTCAATACATAAATGCATATTTTCCACCAGTTCACCAGAATTCCTTTTTCCCAAGTTTTTCTATATAACTGGCCTTTGTTTAACAAATGGGCCTTTGACCCACATGAATGTATGATTCCCTTTTGATAAAAACAAGACGTGTTACTCTGTAGTTCAGCTGAGGCCCAAGACAGTCCTTGTTGATGATCATGCCTTGGAATTGTATATACATATTTTTTGCATGGAGAACTTTTCCTTTTCATGATCCTTTGGCTTTCGTTGCATAGGGCTGTGCCAGAGATTGCTACCTTGTGAACATTCCCGAAGTTAGAACAAAATTACTGTTTACAGTTGCACAGAGTATTTCATAAACCAGCCAGTGTATTTGTGAACACTAACTTTTCTGTTTCCAGTAGGTTTCAGAGGAACAGGGATAGCACTGTGTTTCAGAACTGTCTCACAAAGAGCAGAGAACCTCTGCAAGGACTCCTGTATTAGACTATCACCTGCTGTCATAGCTGATCCCTTTTTTTGCTGACACAATATCAGTGGAAGCTCAAAGGAACTTCAGCAGTTACAGAATTTGTGCTTTAACTCCTAAAAGGATAGACTGTAAATTGCAGTCCCCTACACCCTCATCGTTTGACGTCTTTCTCTTCTTCTTCCTTTCTCCCCAGCTTTTTCTGTGTCTCTTACTGGATGAGATGGACAGGACCAAAGTCTGGGAAACCTCTTGGCAGTATAGAATCTCGAAAACAACATTAGTCATCAGATCCACCCATATCATTACCTGCAAGAAAGTCTAGTCAAACCAGAAAGGGAGAGATGTAAGCTGGAAGTATTTTATGCAAATCTATGAAGGTTTATTTGTTTGTTTTTGTCCCTTAAAAGGTTGACACTTTCAAACATCCCTATACATTAGCTTTCTGTAAACAAAATACAATATTTTTTCCCATATTTTGCAGTACCAGTTTTACTAGCTCTATACTTTTCATTTATTTGAAAAGTCAGACACCAGCCCTGTTGTATTTTGAATTTTTCTTCTGACATTTTTTTAAGAAGCGAACAAAAGGAAAGATGGGTATAAAGTATAACAGATTTAGTGAAATGAAATGTTTAATAGTGCAGTATCTGTACATATTTTTTTAAAGTTTGTAATGTATTTTTCCGCTGTACTAATAAAGAAATATTCTACTAAATTGATCAGATTAAGTGTGAAACTATCTATGTAACAGTACTCATGATTGTACTTGAGAGATTTCTTGTATTTTTATTGTTGTAAAACCTATCTGAAAATAAGTAGTGAGGTCTGTCTCTGTGAAGGAACGATCATGTGCCCAAGGACTGAAACACTCTGCTTTGGTGCTGTATGACCATATGAAACTTTAACAATTAATTGTCTGAGATGCAGGTCTTGGTTTCTTAGAGGGCTGATTTGAGTGCAGTTCTTCACTTATGTGTACATTGGAGTTGCATGTATACATATGTAATTAAAGGAGTTGTTCTTGGCAATTTAGCACTTATCATGCTGTTTTGCAGATGAACACTGGATATGCTAGACATAAACATATGTTGAAAAAATGTCAGTATGCAGTCCAAAGTTAAAATATGCAGCTCTTAATTTCTTGACAAATTGCTGCACAGTATAAAAAGGAAAGTCAAGCTCTCACCATGATCCTGATATTCTGTGAATAAGAACATGTCAATTTATGAAAGGGTAAAAAAAATGTACTCTTTGTGGACGACTCAGTGGCAGCATGACACGTGAAGAATATATTCAGAATTCCCTCACAGATCAGCTATCATGAATGTTTTAATGGTGATTTCTAGGAAAAATTAAGTACAGGTCTCAGCTTCAATCCTGAGGCCTGCCCACTGCTAAGGAAAGAGGTATTTGACAGCCAATCTTCACAGGTTTTTTGTTCTTCCCAGGCTATTGATTGAGATATGTCATCTGTCATGCTGAGAAGATGTAAATCAATCATTTCCAAATACTGACTCCATTCTGTCCCCTCATTTTCACTGGCATGATCAAGGCTGTACACAGACCGTCTGTGATACGCTTCTGTCTGTGATGTTAGTAGTTGGCACACTCGCTGCTCTGTGGTATGATGTCTTGGGAAGGTGTATGCCTTTGTGTGCTTTTAAGAAGTATTGTAAAGGGAGTGATTATTTTACTCACCATATAATTAACACATGAATTCTGAGATAATAGTGAGGACTAATGTTTAGCCTCCAAGATTTCAACTCATATTCAGAAAAAAAAAAAAGTATCATAAGGAGAAATGGAAAAATAGTGGCTGAACTGGCACTGTTAGAGGTACTACTTATCTAATTGTTTTGGGGTACAACTTGAACAAGTGGAATCAGGAAGGAATTTTCTCCCTATACATAGAACATTCTAGTAAACACATTTCAGGGATCATGTCTTTCCTTGGAGCATCTGGGATTTAATCTTAGGAGGATACAAAATTAGAGAGAGCATCCAGACACAACATGTGGTGACTGGTAGCTAGAGTTGTCCATCAGACGTTTGCATGTTATTGTAATAAAACTCCCTAGTTTTTATTATGATTCGTAACCCTTGAGTGCCTTGCAAACAAACATGGAAGAATAAGGAGAATGGTTTTCCATCAGAAAGAACTTTAAATTCAAATGAGTTATAAACATTTTTGTACTCTTCCCTCCTGTGTTTGGCCAGACACAGTGACATATCTTTCTTTCCACCCCTGACAGGTTTCATTGCAATAAGTGCCAATAACAATTATGCTGAGTTTGGCTGGATGCAAATTCAGTCTGAATTCCCGCAGCTCTTCAGACTTTGACAACACTATCAGTTCATAACAGACCACCTGCTTGTTTTGTAGTGCCTGCCAAAACACATAAGTGTTAATGAGGAAAGGAGATGCTACTTAATATGTATGTATATTTATATAATACACATAAATTTATACACAGTTAATGTACACATTTCTTTCCACTGAGGCAGATAGAAGATAAACAACTCGATTGCAAGATGAGGTTGTTTTGTTTTTTGGTTTTTTGTTTTTTTTCCCTTCTGTTGCCTTAATGAGTTTATGTAGCATCAGAGTGTAATGTGGAGAGGAGGAGTTATAAACCCTTCCGTGAAAAAATTGCAAAGGACTTCAGCATTTTCCTGATTTCAAACTCACAACCCCATGATGTAGGCAGTAGACATCACAGAGTGATCCACAGATTGTATATCCTGAAGTCAGTGGAACTGTGTTATTTACAGCAGCTCTGCTATTTTCACCACGTACCAATTATATGCAAACAAGCATGCACATGGCATCTTCATGAAAAAAATAAACTAGTAGAGAACAGGTTCTTTTTCTCTCAAAACATTTCAAGGAGTGTTAAAATTTCCAATCTTTCTGTATATCAGACAATGGCAGGTACTGAGTAAGCCACGTCTCCACATTCTTTTCTCTAGTTTTGTCACATGGCGCTGGTGTTGCTGGGGGTCTAGCCATATATGTTTCATACATGACCTAAGAGACAGGTAAAGAGAGTGAAGACCAAAATTTGCATGAGCTTTTGTCCTAACACAAGGTACCAAGTGCTGGATTTTCAGAGATTCTTAGCAACTTCATCTTTCCTCTGAATTCTAATCCCAATTTAAAATTATGAAGACCATTGATTGAAAGAAGTAAACATAAACCAGAGAAAAATAATAGGAACAAAAAAAGGAGAAATAATAACAGGGGAGAGAAGGAAATTTATTCTGTAACATTAGTTAAAACTAACACATCCCAGCTCAATTTGTCCATTTGAAGTACAGCCCCTCAACTGTTTAGAAATATCTTTTTCGTGTATAACAGTAAACACCAAAGGTTTAAATTCTGAAAATTGTAAATTTGAACTTTGGAAATTATAACCTGTTTTTGAAATTTGTATTCAAATTGATGTGTCAAAGGACATCTGTGTCAGGGAAGACTTAGAATCAAATTTCGATTCATACAGCAATGTTGTCTGTTCTGTAATAGAGTCCCAGATATTGTATTCTGAAAAATCTCTATGATTGAATAGATGTGTTTTTAATCAGATTTGGAAGAAACATCTGAGACATATATAGAAAGTGCAAAAATTCTGAAAAAACTGAGTGTCCTTGTCCAGGTCATCAAAAGTCAGGAAGAAAACATCTGATCATCTGAACATCCAATGACTATTCACATTTCTTCAATAAATTTTACTGTAATGTAAAACCAGATTTCTACATTTTTTATCTCAAGACTTTGATTACATGTGTGCTGAAGCTTCCCTCAGCATATTATTATTTGTGAGAATAATAATTCTCACAAATTTGACAAATTTTAAATTCTAATATAAACAGAGCTATGCATAGCCTCGAGCTGTTAGCACTTACCAGTTTTCAGACCCTACATCGTAACTATTTCAGAGGTTAACAGGATGTACACCTTTAAACTATGTGCAGTAAGGATAATTTAAAAGGAGATGAGACACCAGACCTTTGATAATTTGGAGATGCTTTTCTTCCTGTATTAAAATTTAATTCTTTTCTTGCTTGCCTTAATACATTCTTTTTAAGAATTAAATAAAATAATTAATTAAGTAAATTAAATTAAAATACACATGCAAGATAAACTGGATTTAAAAACTTATTTTAACAGGTTTTGTAGTAATTTAGCTTCTTTTGCTCCAGAATAGAGTAGAAAAAGGATTAGTAAGGAGTAGCTTTTCTGCAGCAGCTATTTTTGAATAACTCCATATTAGCCTGAAACTAAAAATAACTTTGTAGAAAAGCCTAGAGATAGCCAAAGTACCTCTTATGTAAAACAATATAGATAAGGGCAGAAACAAATAATGCTGAATGGCTATGCTGCTGACAATGGTAAAACAACCCTGAGTGCTTTCATTCTGCACTGCAGCATCTGGTGCAGACACATACCCATCATGACCTTGAACTAATCTTTTATTGTATGTCAGTGTCTTATCTTTAGAAACAGGACTATTGTGATGATAAAGTTCACTAGTGAGTGTAGGATGCTCAGATGGTATTGTGATGAGGTAATAGAACATGGATTATGCCTATGTGTAAGCATTTGCTCATGCAAAAGCAGGAATTAGGAATGATTTCATCTACATCAGAATAGCCAGAGAGAGAACTGGCAAAAAATATTATTAAGGAGAAGCTGCTCTCTGACACAGGTAAAATTTTGTAAAACTGCACAGACTAGTACAATACTCCTGTCACCAGCTCACTGAAAGGGCTATAAAAAAATATTATTTTCTACTGTAAATTCAACCATTCTCCAGTCTCAGGGTTAAATGGGTGGGAAATGGACTAAACTGGTAATGAATCATGAAATCTCCTCTCCTAATTCATATCATAAAGGATAAGCAGTCCCCTGTCATGACTGAGACAGTTTTCAAAGAAACACTAGATTACAAATTTGTGCCAAAACAGATAATAGGTTAAAAGTTCTGTGGACAAACCCAATCTTGATTATAATACAGTGGACAAAGAAAATTTTGGGCTCCAAGAACTGTGTTGCTTTGAGTTGCTGACAAATAAGAAAAGATAATCAAAATCTAATGATAATCATGTTAGCAAAAGTCAAAACCTACTGGTATCATTCTGTTAAAAAATAAATCATGCTTGATTTTTAAAAACCAAAGCAAAATGCTAAAATATGGCAACAGAAATCAGACCGCCCTAGAAAATGTATTTCAAGAGCCATGTTTTAGCCTTGGAACTGTATATCATGACTATTAAAGAAAGAGACTGAATTTCTGCAGAACATGTATGCCTTAGCAAACATAATTTATAGAAGTGAGATGTTTTGAAGAACCATTTATTTAGTCCCCTAAACTGTAATGATTTTGGCTGGAACACAGGGTGAATGTCACAAGATACAAATAATGATGGTTTTCTTTTCTGGAAGAAACGTGATAGTCTACAAGTTTTAAAACAGATTTGTAATTACCATGAGTCTTTAAAAAACATCTTTGGCTTTTAAGACAATGTTTTTAGAGATTTGGGATGCACTGATATGCTATCTTCCATGTCAATTTACTATGTATTTATAGTAGTTCTCAAAAAATAGTTAACTCATCTGTGTGCAAAAAAATCAACCTGATGGGTCTTTCATGACAACTGAAGAAGGTTTCTGCAATTTCGGTTACTGGAAAAGTAACACTTTCCTTTATCTGGTTCATGGAAGCGTGTGGTAACACAACCTGTGTCAGTTTTCACATTGCATTATGCTCTCAGTCTGTCTTCTGGAAAGTTACTGATTAATGTCTAAGCCATGTCTGTTCCATTACTTTTTCCTATCAAGTACCAATGTGTTTTTGGTATCCAGGTCCACAGCTTATTAAGATTTTGCTTGATGGATATTTATAAACTGGAGTTGACTGAAATGTCTGAAATGTGAATATTCTTGAAAATATTAAGTAAAAATTGTCAGTGGATTTTTAATAGGAATAATTATTAGAAAGCAGTAAAGACAAGAAAGACTTGAAAAATGATAATCCACGACATCTTGTTAAAAACTCTGAATATTACTTTTAGCTTTTTGAAGATACAGACATATATATGTGTGTATATATATATATATATACACTCTCCTCAGAAACATGATAGTGGATTTCAAAATGTCACGTACGGCACAGTATGTGTTCTATATGTTACAGCAATACTGTTAAAAGCACTTGAGGTACCTCACTGGCAATTTATTGGACAAATTCCAAGACCATTAATTAATATTTACTGTCTCCAATGAAATGGTTTGGAAAATGCTGAGGAATGCAAATGCTTAATGCAAATAGGTATGCCTAAGAGTTACTGCATCCCACTAAATGCACAGAGCCAGAGAAGTCATGCTGGAACAGTGAATCAGGCACCTGCAGCCACAGCCATGAAGATCTGTCTGGTATACAGCCAGCAATGATGTGGCATATATTCACATCCAGAAGGACAGATAGAGAAAAAGAAAGAGAGAACAGGAAGAAAAAACTGACCTTTCTGAAGTGAGAGCACACAAACATTCACTTTTACTCCTCTGTTGATTAAAATGAGTGGTCAATAAAGTTAATTAGTCAAAAGACTTATGAAAAAATATGCAAAAAATAGGGAAAATTATATTAAAATAACTTATATGAGCTTTTTCTTGTTTAAGGGAAAAAAAGGAAACAAAGTTTGGTTCCTTCCCCTCAGCTCCCAAGTGTATTTTGATGAAAGAAAACATTTTACAAGCAAAATTTTATAGGTGAAAGCAAATTGCAGTCGTTTGTTTGCAAGTAAAGGGGGGGGAATCAATAAGGTGGATAAAATGGCTGTTTAAAAGCTCTGTCCGTAAACCAGGTTCTGCCATGAATTAGCTATTACCAGCTATTCTGATCAAGAGCACTTTCCTTGAGATGCCTGACATTTTCAAGATGACTCTCTTCTCTAATGGGCAAGCCCAAGACAACCACTGGAAACAGTGATTTAACATTACAGGGGAAAGGAATTTGTGTCAAAATGCTTTGGGAGGGGTTTCTGAAAATACAATTATTTCATATTTTCCTTCCTTGTGACACAAGAAATATCTTTTATTCTCAATCAGGTTTTTTCACAGTCCACCAAGTTTGAAAGCATCTTAAGGACCAGGGCACTAAGTTGCTAGGACCCCCACTTGTTAGTTTTTCATGCTAATTCACAATAATTCATAGGCACATAGGCACAATTCATCGTGCACAGACCAGGGACCATTCAGAGCAGTTTTGAAGGTAAGTGAGATGAAATATTAGCACCATGAACTGTGTTTTCTCATCAGGCCACAAGTCTAGAGAACAGGTACTGATCCATAGGATTTACTACACCAGAAACAGTGTTAATTTCCTCTTACATAAGTATTTCCTTCATCATTCATCAGGAAAGCATCTGAACACTCAAAAAATACTAATGATTCAAAACTTATATTGGATGGGATGAGAGTTGCCTGCTGCACACACAATGTATAATTCCCATCTTATTAATATGTGTAGCAGGGTAATGGGACAAAACTGTTTTCTGTAGAAGTATCTTCAGACTTCATGATCTCATGCTGGTTTTCCTTGCAATTTTGCTGTGCAAGACATCTACAACATTCTGCTGATGCATTCCTAAAGCTTAATAGACATCATGGTCAAAATCTCACAGGAAGCCTGCCTGTGTCAAAGCCAGGTGTCTTGCTCTTATAAGTTCTAGCAGGTTGATTTGGCTGTCTTTCCTTTCACCACATCTACCAAAAGCACACTGGTCTTCCTCCTTGTTGCAGATTGACAGGGAGAAAGTTAGCTGAGATATGTTAAAACACCATTTTTATTGGCAATTGATGTTTTTCAGAAGTGTGTGTATTATCTCTATATATCATTATAACATATGAACAATAAATAGGCTATGTGCAGATCATGATTAGTTGCCTGATAGTACATCTGTGGTCTACACCTGGAGAAAGTGCTAAACAGAAGTCACTCGAAATATAAGTCTCTAAACATACATATGTTACATGGGCATTCATTAGAAGGTTGAGTTTTAAATTCTCTGTGTCTTTTCTACTATCATTATATTCTATGTTTCAGTCTGGATCAGGATGTCCTTGATTGCCTTTGTTCATAGCAAGAACTTTACAAGCTTCAACTGTCTGCTTAATGGAGTAAAGTTATCCAGAAAATCTTTCTCACATCTTTTTGCCTTAGGTCATTAGGATGATAACTCTCAGACCTTTTCCATCTAAACCTGCAAGGTGCACAGAGGAGGGCAACATATACCTGTTCTTCATCTCTTTGCCGTGATCATTAGGGCTAAATTTACAAAAAGGAGTAATAAATAAAGAGTTATAAACTGTATTTTATGTGGACTGTTGGAAGTAATGCTGGAACCTTATTTTAGTTACTTATAGTAGGGGGTTAGCATGCCTAGGATTCCTTACACACACAGTGGAGATCCTACTTAAAACCTCTCCTGGGGAATATCTTCCCTTCTGCTAAACTTTTGAGGATATTTAAGCTACCAAGTGCCTCAATTTAGACATATATCTCACTGAAGAAAGAATTAAGCTTGAATCTCTATGTCACATTGTATGGAGATTGGTGCAGAGACCTGTATGCTAGCTTTGGTTTTACTTTTGCATGTTAGTGATTCATCACCGTTCTTGTCATAACTAGGGCTAGTTGGGGACTGGAGCAAAGTTCTGCTTGTGAAGTGCTGTGTAACAATTAATAAGAAGTAGCTGAGTGGTACAATCATCCTGCTTTCAAGTGGTTTTTGAATAGTTTGATTGTTCACAATCAGCATAAACATGATTTATGAATTTGAGGAAAACCTAATACCTTCCTAGCATATTCTGGAGCCACAAAGTTTTGCACTTGGGTGGTAACTGCCTTCTTTTCTGCTTCAGTATTTTACATCAAAATAGCTATCTTGAGGGACATGACAAGCAACAACAACCTCTTTACAGTCCCTTTATTTAGATCATAAAGCTAGGTGCTAAGAACCGATCACGGAGCTATTAAAATCTCTATTATATCGGTTATTTCTATCAGAAAAAGAAAACAAACCAGCCACTGAAAATGGATCCCAAATTAGAATTACAGTTTAAGGTTTTTTGTCATCCTGGAAGTTTTAGTCTGCCTTTTTCCTATTGATTATATACCACTTGATTTTACTGTATAAAATATATTAAAAGGTATGTGACTTCTCACTAATACCGAAGTATGATAAACATTTCTGATAAATTTTAGAGGGTCTGGAAGAGACCTACCTCACCTGATTTAAGACATCCTGGCTTTGATCCATATACCCACAGAGACAGCAATGACCCTGTTAGATGTCTGAAGAGTTCCAGCAAGTTCATTTGAGTCTTGCAGGTAAGATATGGGATGCATCAAGCACTCAAACCCTTCTGGAGACTATTATACAGGGTTCAGCTCACAGGTCAAGGTACTTAAATGTTTATGTCTACTTTATAGACATTACAGTGTCATAGTCTAGTATTTCTTTATAGGCAACAGAAATATATAACATTGATACAGTTATTGAAAGCCAGAAAACTATTCAATTAATTTAAACATCAGTTGATTAAAGCCATTTTTACATTTTTACTTTAAATAACTTTATGGATGCCACTGTATCCAATAAGATCCACTGACTGCATATGACTTTAGAAATCATTACCAGGACAGGATCATCTAGTTCTCCTGAGATTCTAGAGAGTACCCTGTCTGGCCTATGGCTGCCACTGCAGAAGACCATGAGTTTCCTGTAGGTCCTCACAAACCTTTGGATATCTCAGCTACACTTTGGAGATTACACTGGAAACAAATCCCATATTTCCTGCAGTCTCAGACATTGTAGTCACATCATAATGGGTGTCTGAACACCCTTTCCTGAGATTTTACAGAATTCCTCTGAGCCTGAGGTAAGGAAAGGTAGATGCTTAGCAGGGAATAGATAGTCAAAATAATTAGCAATTTTTAAAGTATACGCACACACACACATACATATCCAAATTTCTGCCCTCAAGGAAAAGAAGTCAGCAGGTAGGCATTTAGTCAGTCATAAACATAAAGATATCATGAGTTCTGGAATACTTAGACACTTGGTTCCAAGTGCAAAACTATGACTATATGAATTTTTAACATATTGTCTTTTTTTAACCGATATAATTGTTGCAATATTAGTGTCCAGTAATAATCACATAATTGCAATATTCCATTGCTTTTGTTGAAGCATAGTATAAAGTAGTTCAAGATTTACTGAAACCAAACTGGCTTAACGTTACTATGGTGCACAGGATAATCATATACCATAGGGAGAATGTATGTCACTATATGAAGAAATAGTGATGTTTTGGGACAGTAGACTCAAAACGTCTGAATTCCACAAAATTTCTCTTTTCCTCACTCACTTCTAATCCTTTTCACAAGAATGAGCTGTACATAAAAGTACAGAACCCCTCTGAATCTTTCTCTTTCCTTACATAAAATCATTATGTGGGGGCTTTATCCTGAATAACCTTCTCTTATAAATAAATGGGTCATAAGGAACTTCTCAATAGGTGAGAGAAATCTTTGCTTTCCTTTTGGCTGATGATCAACTGGAGAAACAAGTACAGACGTGCTCAGGAAATTTGTGATGAAGAACCCTGTTTGAGAATTTAGCAACAGTTCGGATCATTGTATTGACTTTAGTCAGCAAAAATGTAAATTAATTCACCAAAATAAATTGTGTTAGTTGAGCATTAGATAGTAGACTATGTGCTGCTAAGTTGCAGCACATAGTCTACTTTTTGTACCATTCATTTTTTGATGTCAAGCTGGACAAGGTTGTAAGTTTTCTAGAAAATGGGTTTCATTTTGCTAATATTTCATATTTGTTCTTATGAGAAACCTGTTCTGTCATAAGGAAAAAAAAAAATCTCCATATTTTCCCAGTACTGATGTATGCAAATTATTTCTGCTGAATTAATGTTCAGCCCTATTTTCCACAGTTTCACCTCAGTGCTTGTAAGTATGCAAATTTTTTCTCGGTGGGATTACTCAGAACTCTGCTGGTAAGAGCTGTATTTGTTCATTATTTTAGTTCTCATTAGCCAAGACTAACTCTACAAGGATAAGAACAGATTATGGGCACTGTCCAATGTAGCTTAATAGTTTGTTTATTATGTAAATATAATTGTATACTAATGTAATTTGATATTGCACTACCAATATAACCTAAAATTTAACGTATCCACTAGGACCATTATATGAAATTAAAGGGTCTTAGTTTTGAATGTTGTGTATTGACAGTGATAATGCATAATGCATAATAGATAATACATGCAAATTCTAGTCTGTAATTTGAAATAAGGTAATCATGCAACCTGAATTGAAATATGTCTACTTGTTTAATAATAAAATACTTCAACATTTTTCACCACTGAAAAAATGTATACAGAATTGGTTTCAGGTTGTTTCCAAAAATAACTACACTGTTAATTTGTATCAGTGAACAAGTGATACGTGATCTTTAAAATTTACTCCTTAGTGTCTATTGATTATTTAGGTAGGTCATCTTACGTCATTTTGCTAATGCAGGTGCACAGTTTACCTGACTAAACAGTGCAACAAGAAATAGCAGATGTAAATATTTACAAGAAAATATAGGTTGCCACATTTGTTGTCCTGAATACCCAAGCATTAGAATGTAAACACTAATGCTCTGGCTCCATGAGTCAGTTCCGAACTCAATCTGAATTTTGTGAAAAGCTAACTCAAACTGAACTTTCAAATGTAAATGACTACCAGTTCGACCACTTCTGTGTCCTACAGTTTCCTCAGTGAAAGATGAAGATTATTGTTTTTAAAGATGAGGCAGAAGTTTTATTCACATACTAAACTAACTTGGGCTGACCTCAAGCATATAATTACAAAGATAATGGGGATAAGGCTCATTATGGGGCAACAATATCTTCTTAAGGCACTCCCAAACGATTTCTCTCCCTGTCCTTCCCCACCTTCTGTTGGTAGGTACTTGTTCCTGCTTGTGTATCCAAGCTTGTCCCTCCCTGGGTTTTGCCAGCTTAGTTCCTGGGGAAAGAGGTAGGTGAAGACGTTGCAATACATCCTGGACAGGGGAAAAATGCTCTAAAAATTTGCCCTTGAAAAGTAGGCACCACAAAGTGAACAAGACAACCAGTGAGAGATGAGAGCAGCATGCAGAGCAAAAAAGCAGGGAAAGTTTTCCCCAGGTAAAATCTACAGAGCATAGGCTGAAATTTGCAAAAACTAAAGGCCTGATCAAGAACTTTCAGGAAAAAAAACTATGTTGTTCATTCTAATTTCTGGAGGAGCTCTGAGGAAGGGATGTCCCACTTTCCCTATGACAGTAATCCAACTATAGAGACTTTGCCTTGATGTTCCCTCACACCTGTACACTTGAGAGACATGGAAGAAATATTTTAAGCAAGGCCTTTCACAAGACTCATTTTTACTTCAATCATCAGATAACCTTTTTTAGAACATGAAAGTTGATCACTTCTTGCGTTATTTAAACAAAACACTTTCTCAGAGCTGTAAAAAGAGAGTGAGAAAATTTCTCTTGGCAAAAATACTTGTATTCTTTGCAAGAAACATTTATTCATTTGAACTTAGCAAATACTCCTTCCCTGTTAAGGTATCTGTCTTTGCTACATACCTGCCCAGCTGCGTAATTTCAGTGGAAGCAGTCTGAACAGTGTTAAGGCTGTACACAGGGATTCCTTCCAGAAGTAGGTTTCTTAGAAATTGTAAATTATTTCCTGAGTATGCCAGAAGTAGTGTGAGCAGGATAGAAGTGCAGAACATGATCTAAGACACTCTGGAAACAACAGGAAAAAAGTCTACATATGTAGAGCTCAGTTTTACAGAGCGTAATATGAATTCTTAGGGTAGAAAAGCCATTCAAACTTTCCTTTCTGAAGTAATCACAGTGTGAGGATTCATATTATTTTTACTTTTAAACACACTCATAAGTACACACCTCATATAACTGGTGATGACTAATAGTCACAATACTTCTGTGCATGTCATTGCTCTTTTGCTATATACTGAAAACTCTGAAGCCAGTGCACAGTTTAGATAGTGAGAGCTATGCAGTGTTTGAGTGGTATTGTCAAAGTAGCCTCAGTAGGCTTTTAACAATTCTGCAGAATTCTGTGGAATGCAAAAGCAAGACTTACTTCCTTTAATGGCCTCAAGTGCCCTCTGGCAACCTCCTTACTGTCACAGGGTAGCTCAGACTGACATCAATATCTCTCAAACAGCACTGAGATAATGTTGAACTACACAGAATTCTTTTGAAAGCTATGGAAACAAAAGAGTATGTCTTGCTTCATAAGTTATGTAACATACTATTGTTACTATTCATGACTTTTCACACACATACCTTGCATCAGCTTTTATATGTGATGCAAACCAGAGGAAAATTCAAACCTAGCTTCTTGAACTTACATCTTTCTATTTCCTCTGAAGTTTTGAACTGAAAATCAGCAGGTCTTGACAATAACTGGGAAAACATACCTTATTCCTTTCCACACTGTAGTAACATCTACAGCGTGAATACGTAGCTCACCACAAACATATTGCTATATACTTTTCTGCTCTGATAGTAATAACAGTTAAGTTTTTTATTGTAAGGGAAATAAACAGATAACAATAGGGAGGATTTCCTGCTAAGTTGCCTGTGGAATCTGTCTGTGTTGAATATAAACTGCTAAGTGCCCTGTACTGGTCTATCTTGCAGCATACAACCACCATTAGACAGAAGTAAAGAGGTTAAAAATTAAATAGGAACCTACTTGACAAACCTTTCTCCATTTCCAGGGGATGACACAGTTCAATCTTCAGTTTGTTTTGTCATGAGTGGATTTTAATTGCTGGTGCAGTCACTTTTCTCAATATCTAACTTATCACAGTGACTCAAATGCTTTTATGATAGCCATCATAATTGCTAGAGATATCTTCAGAAGTCATTCACATTCCTCTGAGCTGGAAGAATTCCAGAGTTTATATTGTTTTGCCATGAGAATAGCTATAAAAAAGTGTTATCTTCTGGAAACATTTCTGTTTGAACTTTAAAATTGTTATCTGATTAGATTGCTGTAAATTGCAAAGGTAAATTTGACGCAATATGCATGGCACTCTGATCTTTAGGGGTCATTAGAATTACAAATGCACACAGTGCTGGCTCCTGACCCTGCTGCCATCTGAGAAATGGCTACTTGCTATTCTGCTTTGCTGATACCCTACACTGATAGGAACTTGGCTGACAATATGAGGAGAGGCTTAAACTTCCAGGCTTGTGGTTCACAAACAGCTGCCTTTTCATGAAAATTCATTGCTCTTAAAAATAAATGGAGTGGTTTGCTTGTTGAATTTGCCTAACTGGTAGGAATCCTATCAGTTGATATTTCCTCATGTTACGCTTGTAAGTATCTCTTAAAGGGCTTAGAAAGAGTGAATGATCTGACTAAGGGTTATGTAGCTGACTTAGCTACATATTTCACGACCCCAGTTCTCAGTCTGGCCCTGACTTTTTGCAGAAAGGTTTAAATGCCCTTCACATTCCAGCTGTTTCAGCTTACTAATTATGTCCAAGAGCTGACTAATTTTTCATTTACTTTTCATGTTTGCACACAGGGAACCCATGTTGTGTTGCTGGCTTGAAGAGGGTTCACACAATGGCTGTCCATGGCTTTGTTACCCACTCCTTTTCAAAAGGACAGCATCAGACAGCATCATCAAGTACTTTATTGGGAAGGCTCTGCAAAACATCAGATAGTTTTGAACCATGTTAACTTTTGGATTACTGAGTCCATGTGCTTCCAATAAATTGGATTGCCTTCTGGTGGCAAAGAAGCACTAAAGAGTATATACCCCTATGGTCCCTGACCTAGCAGCCTGAAGCAAGCACCTATCATGTCCTTGTTGCATCAAGACAGTAGCCATGCATACAACCTTCTTGTTTATGCAGAGAAACTTCAATGGCAAACTAATTAATACTTCTTTTCTTCCTCATACATCTCATTCTTTCTCCTTTGTTACCCCAAGCCTGTGTAAACTAAAAAGCACTAAAATCCTCTAAAGATTTTGCAGTCTTATGCAGTGTGAGCGATTTGGATGTTCAAACAGCAGATTACAATAATCTGGAAGTGTACAAGCAGGAAAACATATTGACAAGTCATTCTGATGTAGCTATTTATACACTATGAATAAAAAAAAAAAAAAAAAAAAAAAGGCATTTAACAAGAGCAGAATTTACACTTAAAAGTGGTTCTGGGAAAATTTCTTTAACCAAAACACAAAATTATGCATAAAAAGGTCTAAAAAGGGAAAATACTATTAAGAGGGAAGCATTCAAGTGTGGAGAAAAGCAGAGGATTAAGATTGAAATCTTAATGCATTTCCTGGTACATTAAAGCTCTGTTTTTAACAATTTTCAATTATGTGATCATAAAAATTTCTCCCTCATGGGGACTCTGCCTCAATAAGTGCAAAGGATAGATAGTTTTTTTCCTAAATGAGAAACTGTTTCACAATTTGTTTTATTGTTCAGTGGGTGGCCCAATGTCCTACTTCATGCACATTATTCAAACATTGCTCCAAAGGCAGACTATTAATTTTCTTATGAGTTTTTAATCATATTTATCACTATCATATATGAATATTTCACAAGTTGAGAAATTAATCTTGGAAACATTTCAACAAAAGGAGGAGAATAATTTTATTTCTAATTCAAAAATTCATTTTTCTGCGTATCACAAGGTTAAGTAAGGGTCAAATATTTTCATTAATATGGGTGCCTCGTTAAACAGTCTAGGGCTTGTTTTTTCAGATAAATTAACACTGTTAAGAACTCTAAAATATCATCATAGAGCTCAATGTAACTCAGGAGGGAGGTGTTAATGCTCAGTATTTCTACAGATCTGTGATAAGTGTATTATGGTGGGCACCCGGAAAATGGGAAGTAACAAATTAGCTATTATTTGTTAGAGTTCTGTATAGCATCAGATTTGTTGGAGGCCTTGGAGTCCCGAGGATTCTTCTAATTTAATTCAAGACACTCCTGGATCTACAAGTCATATTGTTCTTTTTTTAGCACACAAGGAAAAAGCAGCTTCTTCAACGAGCATAATTGCAGATCCCTTGACTGCTCACTCTTCAACCCTGATTCACCTCCACAGCCATCCTGAACACTGAATGAGGCTGAAAATAATGACTGTGATATCATTAAAAACTGTCAACATGTGCATACACACAAAAGAAATTAATTCAGATTGCTCAGAAAAATATAATTTTTATGTTTCTTAATCTTAGTTTACAATCTTTTGAAGTAGCATGATTATACTCGGCTCTGTTTTGAAATAACAGTCTAATATTGCAGGCTAGAAAAACAACAGACATCTCAAAGAAATTTTTTTTATTCAACAAAACATTTATTTGATGACCAAATATTGACATTCACTTTCATCCTTGGTATGTCTGAACTAATTACATTTGTGAGTCTGACTGCTACCATATGACAAAGAATATTTATTGGAAACAGAATTTCAGCAAAAACTGTCCTTTTGACTTCCATTCCTTGACACAGGCATTTAGTGTTCAACCCCTCTGTCCTGTTCTTTCCAGTCTATTCTATCCTAAGATCCAGTTTTCATTTCTTTCTTCAATCTTACTATCCTTTCCAGTGACAGAAACTCAATGAGTGTGAGCTCATCAATGAGAAAAAATACTAGGAATTCTAAAATTCCAGTTAGGCCACTAACATGTTAATTCATAAAACCAATAATTGTCCTGGTTTATATTTTCCCATGTATTAGGTAGTCCCTGTCATTACACCTTAGTATTTTTATTCACCTTGCATGCAAAAGGAGTTCTTAAAACTTTGCATGTTCCAATTACTTCTGTTTTCTCTAGAGTTCATATTCCTTGCTTCATCCTGTTGCTGTCATATAGATAGCATTTACACTGCCTGGAGGAGAAATCAGATTTCAGTTCTCATTGCGTTTTCCTTGGTTTATTTATTTCTTATATGTGTTGAAGCATTCAATAGCAGCTTTTATCTGCTCCAGTTTGCAAACTTCCTGCAAAGGATTTGAGAAGAGTAGTATAAATATTGTCCCTATAATTCTAGATCTTATCCTAACCCTAATGGATGTATCAGGCAGAGTCCGTTAACCTAAATATATGGTATTTCAATAAATGAAAATAAAAATAATACTAATTTAAAAGCAGTGTTTTTGAAACCATGAGAATGATTTATGGTCATAACATTAATTTTCCAGACTTACTTCTTACTTGCTGGATAGCAAACCTTTGTCCTGTCTTGTCAGGTGAGGTTACTGAAAGAAGACTAAAGTTGAACTTCTAGGACCATGATGGGACAGCTGTTTTCTTTCTAGTCTCTTAAGTTCTTCCTCTGCTCTTTCATTACTTATGAATAAAACACAAGCAAGATCTGATATGTAAGAAAAAAATGAAGATATTACTCAAGACTTTGCTAATGCTGACTGAGACAGATTTTGAACTTCCAGGAAGCTCAGAAAATTCCTGGAACATTTTATAAGGGAGTTCCCCTGATTTTCAAAGACTGTTCTTCCTTGTTGTAAGTAACATCAGAAGTGAAAAGTTATGAAACTTCTTTAGAAAGTGTCTCAATATTTTTGATCACATTAGAAACAGGAAATTCTTCCGGACATCTTATCAAAGAGAACAGATAAATATCAGGGCTCACTGGATCATTTGAAGTTCATCCAATACTACTCTAAATTAAAGATTTTCTTCTTACTTCTTAAAGCCAAATGATGTCTATAGAGAGCACAGGGAATCAACTGCCTGAGGTCTAATCTCATCTCTTTGATGTAATGTTGAGAAAGCTTTTCTGCAGGATAAAGGCAATATTGACATCACAGAAGTATTGTTATCTAGAGGTGAATACCTACAGCTGGTGTTCAGTTTCCCCCTCTTTTGCACCCAATCTGAAAGCAAAGCATGTTATGGTATCTAATGTTATTTCCAAAGCATCAAATGCTATCTCTGTATGCAAATGCTCATCTGAACAATCTGGTGGCCTTCTATGATGAAGTGCCTTCAATAGTTGACAAGGCAAGGATGACCGATGTCATCTACCTAGACTTCTGTTAGGCCTTTGGCATGGTCCCACAAAACTTCCTTATCTCCAAATGGAGACACATGGATTTCAAGGGTGGACTCTTTGGTGGATGGACACAGACAGAGTTGTCAATGGCTCTATGTCCCGCTGGAGACCAGTGGAGTGATGTTGCTTAGAGATCTTTGTTGGAGCTATTGCTGTTTAATATCTTTATCAATGACAAAGAAAGTGGGATCAAGTCTGTAGATGACATGACGCTGAGCAATGAAGTTGACACAACAGAAGGGAGGCATATCATCCAGGGGGACCTGTACAAGCTTGAAAAGTGAAGTTCAACAAGTCCAAGTGCTTTTCTTCTCAATCAGATATACAACAATTAACTGTGATTTATTTAATTTCTTGTATATTTTGATCCAGAAAATTCTGAACAGAATTACAGATATACTAGTCTTGATATACTAGTCTTGAACCCACTGTGCATTGGACCAGTGATATGTGTTTTTAAACACACACACTGATAGACTTTCCAGATTAACTGAAATGAGGGCATTGAACACTGGAAGTATCAGGTCCTCTGCTTTTGTGCACTGAAGATCAAATGCACGATAATTGCTAAGTCACTGTGCATGTGGAGTAGCTATTTACTGAGGATTTTCTTCTGGACAGACTTCTCCCTGACCTAAACCAAGACAAATTTTACACTTCCCACACAAACAAAATTTTGAGGCGGAGAAAGAAAACATATTCTGGGGAAAATGGACCAAAGAAGTCCTACCCATGGCATCCTCTCCAAAAACCTATTGTCACTATTATTGGTTTGGAGAGTGACAGAAATTTATACAGTAAGCATTTCAGTTTAAACTACTTGTACTCTTATTCTGGTATTCAGAGCAGCATAAAACAGCATCTTAAAATATGGAAAGACAGCATGCCTCCATGACAAGAAAGTTCTGAGGGAATCTGGAGCCTTAAGAGAACACAGAAAATAGCAGCTGATGAAAGATTGCAGTTTCATTGTGTGGTGTAGCTTAAAAATCATAAATGTGTTTCATGTAGAGAAGAATGCATGAATTCATCCTGATCTTCTGAATTAATTTGTGCCATTAGCAGAGAGCCAGACATGCTCCTACAAAATGATGGTGATGTGGGACTGGGAATAGTTACTGCATAACTGACTGAGCGGTGTTTTAACATCAATGCCACAAACATTGAGCCAGATGTATTCAAGGCCTCTCCTGTGGCTTGATGACACATACCCTTTTCACAACAATTGGTGGATTTGTGGTAACAATCAAAAGGCATTTAAAATGCTTGGAATGTGGTTTAGAAACCCGCCTTGGCATCCCGCTTTTCATGTCTTAGCATAAATGCCTCAACTGTTTTTATTGTTCTGCAACTGCTCATTTATTTTTAAAGAAAGAGCTTGGCCTGCAATATTTGCATTCAACAATACTTGAAACAAGACATTAAAGTATTTTTTAATTACGCCAGTGAAATATTTCATATGAAAATGCCAACAGCTGGGTCAGACCTTTCGGTTTTGAGTACGTTTATTCCAGGCTTCCTAACTGAGGAGTTCTTTTTTTAGAGTAAGAGTCTCTGATAAATTGCCAGTTTGGAAATATATTACAGAACAGGAATGTCTTTTCAATTTATGTTGCAGTTGTACCACATTCTTTATGTATTTCTGATTTTTTGTCCTTATGACTCTACTTTATCATAATAATTGCCACACAACTGATGAAACAGCACAGAACTACTTTCAATAAAATCAAGAAAAGAACAATGTTAATGTGAAACACATTTATGAACATATTACTATATTTTGGTGGAACAAGCCTGAAGCAGACTTATAGGTCTATGGATAGACAAGGTATTACTCCATATATTTAAAAGATAGATCTACTTATTGATCATTAGATTGGTAGATCAATAGACAGCAGGATGGAAAATCCATCTGTTACTGAACAGCTTGTCTAATTTTAAAATTCAAGTACAACATTTTTAGCATTGAGGAAGCAGCCTATAAGCTTTCTCTCCTCTGGGCTGAAATTTATTTGGAAATTAATGATTAAGAATAATTTTCTAGACCTTAGTAAGAAAGAAATGAGTATAAGGATCGGTGAACCCTATCAAGATGAAAAAGGAGTTTGCTTGACCTCAGAGAGAAGAAAACTTTGGTTAAACAGCTAAACTTTAATAAAAAACTTTAGTGAATAATTTCTCCTCTTTAAAAAAAAAAGACAATTTTTATGCCTGAATATTCAAATTGTGATATACAGAGTTGGGATCACCAACTTATGAACTTATTAGCCAGCGAAACTCATCAACTTAAAACTCAGAGGACCAGTGTGGGGAGAACCACAACCACTGTAGTTGGTCACACTGCATCACTGAGATGTGGAGTCAGCTCGGTTGGCTTTGGAGTAATGGAGCCAGTCAGCCTGGGGACAGCCACAGAAGTTCCTGCCACCTAGTGCCAGCTCTGCCTCTCTTTCAGAAAAAAGTCTTCTGCTTGTGTAACCACTATTTTGCCCAGCATAGTAAGGAAAAATAAACAAATACCAGTTAAGGTTACTATACCAGGCTTCAAAATATTAAGTTCAGCTCTTGCCCTGTGTTCAGCTAGTCTCCGTAATAAAGGTGAGAGTTTCTGCTGTGAGTGGGTCCAATTGCAACTGTTTCAGGAATCCTGTTTGTGGCTTAGGCAGCCCCTAACCATCCACACCCCCAAATCTTCACTGACTTTATTTCTTTAGTGATATGATCAGATCAGGCCAGAGTTAAGGAAATATATGATAACTTTCCATATGTTGTTCTTGGCTTCTCAGTAAAAATCTGTTTCAAAATTATTGTTATTACCATTACTATTACTAACCTGACAGTGTGTTTTGATATACTACTGGGAATTCTGCACTGACTCTATCTCTTCCAAAGTCTGCAAAGAGTTGGAACACATCCCAACAACTTCAGCAAACTCCAAAGACTATGTAGTCTACAATTTCTATGTAGTCTGTTCTTTTATTCTTTAAAATGGAAGAAAATGTCTACTTTTTTCCTCATTACATTTACACAGGAACTGAGTTTGCCTAGTAAACGCTGTGTTTGAAAGCATTTTAATTCAGTTGTTTTATGCCCAGATCATAGGAGATTTTTGTTCACTTTGGGAGACAGTAGAACCAGTAGTACCAGTCACTTTAAAGTTCTCTCCATAATATTTGTATTTGTTTTCCTTTAGGCAGAAAATTTCTTTCAAAAGTATCTTAGTCTTTTTGTCAGTTGTTGCAATGGCCGTGATTCTGTGCAGAAGATAACTTTTTAATTAAAAACCTTTGGACCAATTTCTGAGTCTGCAAAGCAGCACTCACTGTGATTTGACCAAAATAATTTATTTCAACTATCTCCTCAAATTTGAAGTTATTCTGAACTCTTTTCATGAAGAGCATGGAAACACTTTAATGGTAACAACTGAGAAAAATAACACCGAAGTCTGTTTGTTTGTTTGTTTTTTGTTTTTGTTTTGGGGTTTTTTTAAATTGTATCAGAAATATGGATGATTTCAGAAATAGACACTATCATCACTGCACCCATTGCTTCGGTATCTTTGTGATAGGAATAGAAGAGGAGAAAGTTCTGCCTGCATTCCTTCCTCTTCTGCGCTATCCCTATTTAGCACTTTTCCAGGGCATTTCCAGGGCTCCAAGTATCTCTTAAAGGCATTATTGCACAAAGTGGAGGGAACTATCTGTAAAAATCATACACCAATGGAAAATTCCATATGGACTAAATTCAATTTCTTCATAAGTGAAGTTATTAATAAGAAATTACGGACATGAAGTTGTAGATTGAAGATAAAACAAAAATGATAGAAAATATTGTCATGTGTAGCCTGGAAATCAGATCAAAAACATTTTTAACTATCTGAAATAGCTAGAAGCATGGGCAAAACAAATTACAAGACAAGTATCTTTGAAATGGGAAAGTAGTAATCCCTAGGTTTACCATACCATCCATGCTAAAATCACAAAGCATAATATAGTGCACAACGGTGTCCAGGCAGGCAAAGCAGTAAGGCAAAATCACAGTGACAGTAGAAAATGTTACCAAAATATATCTTTTAGTTCCTTCTACTGCCTTCTACTTCCTAGACACGCTATTTTCTTAAAAGAAGATGTGATGTGAAAGCCTTCAGATTACCTACCTCAAGGACTTTACATTTTGAGTGTGCTGCAGATAATTTTAGTAATTTTGAGACTGTGATGGCTTACGGTTGCCTCAGACTTCTTTTTTAATAGTCGAAAGAGATGTGAGACAAAAAAATTCCCTCATTTTTCTTCTGATCAGCTCATAGATACAAATACTTTTATTTTAATGACAAAAACCTTTCTTGATAAAGAATTGGGATCCTTGTTCTTGGAAATTAAAATCTTTCTCAGAATATTTCTATTCTCTCATAATCAGTTCAAAGCTGACTTTTTCATTGCACAGAAATGAACTGAATGTAAATATCTCTTATTCTTCTGTCATTTTGATTGTACTTCACCACCAGAGAGGTGGTGGATTCACCGTCCCTGGAGGTGTTTAAGATGAGGCTGGATGTGGCACTGAGTGCCATGATCTAG
>JAWWLV010000045.1:18375387-18399706 GCA_035041135.1 Platyrinchus mystaceus
TGTCGGGTGTCAGGAGTCCAGCTGCATTTCAAAGCTGTCTTTCTCTTCAGTTCTCTCTTTCTTCAGAGATTTTTCTCCACCAGGCATGTGAGTCTCTCAGTGAACCCCCTACAGGAAGTTACTAATCTGTGCAGTGTTCTAAATAAAAAAAAATTATTTTCTCTTGTCTAATTTCACCTTATGCTTAAATACTTTGAGAATCTAAAATTTACTAAAAATTAAAAATTTCAAATAGTTTAAAATCTGGTAGTAAGATGACAAAATTCATATTTGGTTGATCCTAAAGCAATATAGAAACAAGTACTTATGCAAAATTACCTACTAACCCAACTAATGACCAATAGTGGAAAATAATATTTTTCTCCTTCCAAAGGGGTGTAGGTATGTAGTTTCATTTACTAGACTATATCCTTCTTAAAAAAAATAAGTAAAATGTTGTGTAGATTTCAACATAACATTACAGCTTTTAAAATTGGAGTCACATCTGTTCTGGTATATTTGAAGAAAAACAAAACTATGGAAAAATAACCTTTTGTGCAAATCTGAAAAAGAACATTTATTTTCATTTCTGCTGGTGAAAATACAGAGACAACACTTCTTAAATCTAATTGTGATAATATAAAGAAAGGTCTAGAGACAGAAGTACAAAGCAATGAAAATTGCAACAACTCTATGCACATTTCTTCACTTAGTCTCATAGTAAGTAATTTCCTTTGAAGAAAGAATATGAAGTGAGTTTCATGGTCTCAAATTTTAAGGAGTTTCGCATCAGCATCTTTAACATTCATCCTACCTTCCTATTTTAATTCCACAAATATTGTCAAATTGTTATGTTTTCATTGTATGCAGGCACTTGAAATATTTACTATTAATACCAGAATATTTGTAACAGCTTCAGCAATTTATTTCAACTTTTTCTAACTGTGGATTTTTTCTTAACAAAATATAACAAAATCAGATTCAACTGTGAAATAATGTTTCAGTAAAGAAAACCCGTAGATAGTTTAAAGCATTTTTCAGAAGATATGGTGAAGAAACTTTACCAAAAAGAGAAAGAAAACCATTGATCCTACCCATCAAGATGAATTTATTTTTTTGAAGGGTGGAGGATGTGTCTTTTACCTGAAACAAGAAAAGTTCTTAGTAGAATCAGAGAATCATATAATGGACTGGGTTGCAAAGGACTTTAATGATCATCCAGTTCTAATGCCCCTGCCATGGGTAGAGACACTTTTCATTAGACCAGGTTGCTCAGAACTCCATCCAGTCTGGCCTTGAACAATTTCAGGGGTGGGGCATACACAACTTCTATGGGCAACCGGTTCCAGAACCTCACCACCATCACAGTAAAGAATACCTAATCTAAACCTACTCTCAATTTGAAGCCATTCTCCCTTGTCCCATCACTACGTGCTTTTGTAAAAAGTCCCTGTCTATCTTTCTTGTAGGCCCCTTCAGGTACAGGAAAAATGCAATTAGATCATCCTTCTCTTTTCCAGGCTGAAAAATCCCAAATGAAGTAAAAATTTAATTTGTGGCACTAATAATTGTTCAACTAGCTTATTATTATTTTCTTTACAGATCGTAATTATGTAATATATATATGTTCTCATTTTAAATTTGCAAGGTTAATAACCTTAAAATGAGACCTCTTCTCTTTGCCCCACATATGTGAAACAACATTTTTGGTTAGTACTCATATTAACCAGTTTGGAAGTAACTGGATTTAGTATCTAATCAGAAATTCTAAGTATCTAGCAAGACTAAGATGACAATAGATGATTTGTGGTCTTTCAGATACTCAGGAAAGTGAAAGCAGAAAGGATATATTACTACAAATTACCTTTGCCAACATGTGCTTAATATCTATCTATACTTTCTTTCTCTTGTACCCTTGATATTGCTTTTGAGAAGTTCTTAGGTAGTACTTTTTTGTAGAATGAAGGGTTGCTGTGGAATCCATTATCTGGCTAGACTAAAGAACACTTAGTGTCAATTATATCAGTAAAACTCCCTCAAGACAGTTTAACTTTTTCAAAAGAGCAGTCTAGTTTCAAAAGCTTTAGGCAGCCTTACAACCAAGGAAATGTGTACATTTTCAAGATCGGATGTTACAGACCATTAGTTCATGATCTGAATTCTGGCCTTTTAGTTATTTTGAGAAAATCTATTATTTCATTAAAGTTCTGAAAGAGTTCTACTGTTCATTCTCTATGACTTCCTATCATCAAAAAGTCATAAGGGACTTGAATAAAAAGAGTTAATGTGTGTGTATAACTGCTCCTTGGGCTTAAAAGACCTAATGGGCTCAAGAGACATTGACCTATAGGCTAAAAAAAACCCCTACTGTCATAATAGACCTCAAAGAAATTAATTTACTCAGATATCTACATGAATTAGAGTGTCTGTGTAGATTTTCATGCTGAGATATTCATAAAGAGATTTATCATATTATCCAGGGCAGCAATCCAATCTTAGATGTCTCTAAGAACAGTGGAGACTCTAAACAGCAAAAGATCCACTTTGGTCCATTCAGTCAATTTTCCTGCACTTCTTTGAGGATTTAGTTAGAATACATTTACTCTCTCACAACTCACACACAAAACCAAAAAAGTGCAACTGCCATTCCAGATCGCTTTTGCATCTGGGCAACATGAATTGAAAAGAATATAAATTACCTGTGAAGAGTTTACTAAAGCTTTGGAAGTAAGGACAGAATATGACATGAAAATTAAAAAAAAGAAGGAACACCAAGAAGGAAAAAAAATGTGATAGCAGCTCATGAGAATAAGGTTGCTCATATTTCTTTTTTGTCAGTTGTTATATATAATATCCATTACAGCTATATTAATTTAAATTTTTAACATCTCTATTCTCAAGCATGTCTAAAATACATCTTCTAAGGAATCACAAAACCAGAATTTTGATCTATATTATCTGATCAATAAAATTTTGTAGGAAATGGAACCCATACTTACTCTTGATCTCCTCATTTGTGGTATGATCCACCTTTCCATGGCAGATTAGGCAAAGTGCACATAAATTTAAACACTGAAAAATCTGGAATTTACAAAATGTTACAGGAATAAATAGATGTAAATAGCTAGTAAATAGCACAGCAAAAATGTCAAACAAATCATTTACATAAATAAGGAACTAGAAATGTTTCTGCAAATTAGATATTTTTCTCTTATATTAGTTTACATATTCTTTTCAAAATGATTTTTTATACATCATTTGAAGGTTTAAGTTCTCTATTTTGCCTCTCCTCTCACATTATAGAACTTCATACATGTTATTCAACTACATCTACAATACCTCTGGAAGACCTAAGAAATACCAATGAACAACGAAAAGACATTACAGTAGAAGCAATTGCCAAAAATGTCATGCACTTGTCCCAGCTATTTGTATTTCACGCAACTGAAAATGATAGTACTCTAAAGGTTTTTGATCACCCTCTTTCAGTCATTGATTTAAAGGGTCTTTGGATTAGACTGTTAAACATTATTGTATGAAAAATGTATCAAATTCTATTTTAAAAGTTATTTGAATAAGTAAAGTTAAAAATAGCATCCAGATGGTGGAGCAAATGTAATATAGCTAATGTTGTCCATGAATGCACCTTTTTTTTTGGCTAATTCTTTCTAAATGCTACTTGATGCTACAGAGTGCTAGGTGTTGGTAACATATGAATGACAGATTTTCAAAGGGTTTTCAATAGTTACTTTCCATTCCTTTTGAAATTCAAACATTTAAAGAATGCTTTAATTTTAAGATATTGGAAAACATAAATGTTGAGAAAAAGATAGGGTTGTCAGCTGTTTTATTTACAGCCTCTTTCTTTTTTTTCAAGGTGTACATTTCAGCTATGCAAGTGAGAGAAGTTAAGTCACTCATATTTTGCCATATAATAGGCAAAAAAATTAGCTATAACTGAGTGTTTTGAAATTGGAAAAAAAAGGAGTAGTGAATCAATTTAACAAGAGGGTTAAAACAAATGTGCGAACGGAAAAAAATCTTTATGGTAAAAAAAATAAGTTTACAGGAATAGGAAGAAACAACCTGCACATATTAGGAAAAAAACAAACAAAAAAAGTAAGAATGATAATTAGTACATCACTATGAAACGGTGGGAAATAAAAGTTTGGTTTTATACAATTATATCCCAGAAATCAGAGATAGAACCCTAATGAAATCATAATACTGCAAGGTTTATGACCTTAATAAGTATATATAAAGTGTGGCCAGAAAAAAAGGTGACAAATTCTTATATATCTTCCATGATGCACTGGAGGAATGGACTTCATAGGCATATCAGAATAGAATGAAAAGCAAAAACACCCTAGAGGAAAAGACCATCACTGGAACTAATATATAGCACATAATCTTTTTTAAAAGGAGAAAAATTAATGAAACAATATAGGAAGTGAAGTGTAAGTAGAACTCTGTAAGTAAAATAAAATATATCTTCATGTTTCATTAATACCAGTAATTCTCTGTTACCGAAGGAAGAGAAGACCAAAACAATACCAGAATTTCATGTTCAAGGCAATAGCGAGAGACATATGCACACATTACAGATCTCCAAGCTACTAAAAATTAATGTGTGTTAAATAATATTAAATTGTCCTGACCAGGACACTCTTGGAACTTCTGAAGAAATGTTAAGTTTGCATTGTAGAACATCCTTGATAATCTCAGCAGTGACAGATCATTCTCAATAGAAACCAAGATGAAAGTTCCAATGACTGTTATCTAATAAAACAAAGCAAAAGAGAACAGCCAAAACACACACACGTTAAACGCTTCAAAGTCACATGCAGTCTCAGTCATTACAATTTTCATTATTTACAGCAGAATTAAAATGTTGCAGCTAATAGTTCATTAAAATTTTCTTCATCAAAAAAGAACAAAGACAAGTACTTTGTAAGACTATGATGGAAAATTAGAGCAGAGAAGGTCTAGTAAATGTTTATTAGAAACATAAACCTTGTTCTTCAGGAAAGAAATTTCTTGGGTTGGGAAAGATCACAGTGAAAAGCCTGTTAAATTACTAACAGAACTTTTTTTTTTAATTTTAAACATACCTTTATTTTCAGGAAAAAAAAGTTCTGAGAGAAGAAGCCATTTAATATGAACTTCCACAAATCAGGCACATGTGAAGAAAAGTCATGATAATCTCCACCTATTGCTCACTTGAAAGGGAACGAAAAGGAAGATGCCTAGAAAGGAAGAGATCTTGAAACATCTTCTTTTCATTTAATGAAAGATTATATGAGAGATTCAAAAGGGTGAAAGACAACATAAAACAGGTAGAAGCAAAAAATTGTCCCAGCTAAGGAAAAGCATTTCTATAATTTTGGCCAATTTTCCTACTGAAAGTATCATTGTCTATACTGGAATATTTTATTAAATAGTTATGAAGTTGAATTCTCAAATATTTTGTTATATAATAGCAGTTTTGCATGTCATGACTCTCAATAATTAAAAAAAATAAAAAAAAACAGAATATAACCTGGAATCAAAAGATGATATTGTTTTCTCTGATGAATGATAAGGCCTTCGAAAGAATTCTTACATTTCTTAATGTTATAAGTCCCACAGTATTCTAAAGTAGAATAATTTCTGAAAAAAAACCCAAATCTTGTGAAGTAAAGGCATATGCTGTAAGAAAACAGAATCTTATTCCAAATGTGCTAATGTAATCCTCCTATACATTGCTCTAGAACCACTTGTCCTCATAAGTAACATTTAAATTCTGCAAATAGTAGTGGTCACAAATGCAATAGAACAGAGGTCTCCTGCCAAAGGCTTAAGGGAAAATGTTTGATCTTCTGACACTGTTCACTGCCACAAGATGTAGAAAAAATACATTTAGGCACTCGTTCAGTTAAACAAAGCGTTCAGTTCAGTGGAAGATGGCAGAAACAAGGGAAACTACCATTTATTTAATGTATTTCCACATGGGAAATATTCTTCCTGTGTACTAAATACAGGAATATGATTAGCATAAGGAATAGTGTAGCAAAAATTAAGATATCAGATGTGATCTTTGTATATATAAATTGAAGAATCTCCAGTGAACCTGAGTTTCCTTTGCATTTGTCCAGTGTGGCATGCTGCTCAGTGGCCAGAGCAGAAGAAGGACAGATAATGCTGAAGTGTACACATTTAACAGGAAAATTAGCCATTTGAATAACTCATCCATACTTCTAATGGTTTCAGTGAAGGTTTTAAGTTCCACATGGTTTTCTTGTTCAATATGCAATATAGTTCAATTTAAAATTAGCTCAGAAAGCACTGTGTAAGCCTGCATTAAAAAAAAAGAGAGTGAAATAAAAGTTGTAAGGTTTAACCATTTATGTTTTGTTCTTAAAAACAGGACAAATCTAAAGGTGAAAAGGAAATCTCTCAATTATAATTTCTGCATACGGTACCATTTCTTCCTACCAAATGTTGGGTGATGTGCTGCTTTTTTCAAATGTAGGTTTCTCTTCAAATGTAGAATCCTCTTACACATTGATCTTTTTTGTTTGTTGGCAGCATGTAATATAATTGCCTTGTTTCTCATACGAACTTTGCTCTTCCTGATCTTTTTGTATTTTACATAAATTCCTCTGGACCTAATAAAGCTTTATCTGAGTGGGTTATTAAATAAAATTGAAATGAGGGATGACTTGATCAAAACTTCACTTAAAAATGATTGGTTCATCCACAAACAGAAACGATACCAAGAAATAATATTTCTTCTCAACACTTCACATGCTGTTTGTTTATTAATAGATCAGTTTTTTGGTATTTAATTTTTACTGAAATTTTCTTGGTTTCATTAAATTTTAATTCTGGAATAAGTTATTGAATCCAAGTGTTTTTTGGTGAAATAACTTTTTTGAGTAAGGCAGAATTAACTGGCAGATCTCTATGATGGGTCTTATCCTCTTTAGGAAATGTTCTGTAGTCCCAGACAACAGCAAAAGAGACAAGGACATGCCTCATTCCCCTCTGCAATTCAAACAGGAGAGATTTGATCTTATTGATTTAAGCAGCTGATTTTAGCCTTAAATACATACAAATAATCCATTAAAGTACCTGGAGGAAAGCAGGAAATGTAGGTTCTACATGGGATGGAACTTGAAATAAGAAGTTCTGTCCTATTCTACTACAGGTGTGCTTAAATTCAGTGAAAGCAGCAGAAAATGATTTATTTTTTATCTGGCACCATGAACAATTCTTGTGAGTATTACTAAGTGTTTCATCCTTTGTGAATCTACTTTGAACTGTGTTCAAGATGAAGAAGAATGTGGAATTTAATTTGAATTCTAGTGTTTTTCTATCTTTTTGTTATGATTCACAGGTGATTGGCCCCATAAAATTGTCATAAGTTCAGGTCTTTACAGCAGAGTATAATAGAATTAAAGGTCCCCCAAGGAACGTCTTTAAACATCCAATAAAATTCACAGGGAATATCCACAGGTTCTGGACATTTACCTTTGTATAAGAATTGCTATTGGTACTTAGATTTCTTTGTGTTTTTGGGTTTGTTTGTTTGTTTGTTTTAATTTTTTTTTTTTAATTTAAAATATAGCCTGGGAACAGCATATCATTTATAGAGATTTTTTTTTGCAACTTCTGAGCATAGAATATCAGAAGTATTGAAGTGTTTTCGGGTAAATGAAAAAAGTAAGGCTTCTTATTTGTATGCCAAGTTTATTGCTTCTAATTGTGAGATAATATGGCCTATTTGACTTTCCCTAGCTTAAAAGTCACTTTTATTAACGCTATCTTTTTAATGAAAGATCTGCTTTGCATGCATACTATATTTTGAGGTTTAAATTCACACACATCAACATGTTCAGTCTATCTCTAAAGTAGCTAATTCATGAGACACCCTTTGATAAATTTATTTGTTTGCATTTTTATGTATCTCTCTTTACCTTTTAATCTCCACTTCTGAACTGATATTTATCTGAGTTCTTCTCTATTCTTTGTCATCAAATAGCAGACTGTGTTATTGACTTTATATAGCTATTTCTCTCTATATTGACTTTGAGCCAGATCCAGATTGCTTGCTTGATATATTTAATTTAATTTCCCAAAACCTAGATAGTAGGCTCTTGGACTTTAAAGGGAAATCCCAGACAGCTTAAGTCAATTGCTTTAATTTGTCCCTATTTTTGTTTGTTTGTTTTTCTTTTGTGATTGCGGTTGATTTCTTTTTCATGTGTTTTTTGTTGCTGTTGGTTTACTTTTTGGGTTTTGGTGGTGGTTTTTTTGTTTTGCTTTTTGTTTGTTTGGTTTGGTTTGGTTTTCTGTTTTTTGTTTTTGAGGAGGGAGGGACGTTTCTGTTTTTCAATCTCCTGAAAGTCAAGACTTTTTAATTGGATATTTACTGGTTAAAAAATGCTAAAATTGTTTTTTTTTTTTTTCAAAAAAATAATTACTTTGCTCAAATTGTTGCAAATTTGCAAGATATACTTCAGACAACATTTTAGCTTTGCTTTGTTTTTGTTTTTCTTTGGGAAAATACAGTGAGTTTACAGTTATTATTTGCCTAACAGGAGAGTGAGCCACAAAACTTCTTCCTCACATGTGAATGGCAATTGCAGGGCTGGGTAGAGGTCCCAAACTGGTTCTCACGACCACAATTTATTAACTGAACAGACCACCAGACCAGCTCAGCTTTACTAATTAAGGTATTAAAGAAGATCTAACTAGTCTTTACACTGGTTTTTTTTAAACACCATCCATAGAAGAAATAAAATTCCTGACTGACTCCAAGTGAAAGATTTAAGTGAAATGGGCCCTGATTTTGGAATCTTACTTAATCATCTTTCAAAATTAAAGCTCTTAAGTACATGGGATTAAAGTTCACATTTTAATTCTTTCTTGAAAGAATTTAGTTTAAGGAGGACAAGGTATGAAAAGAAGCAAAAAGAATCTAATTTCTCATAGTCTACATGAATTAAGACAATTGGCTAAATTAGGACCGGATATACCACACAAGACTTTGTCAGATTTGAAAAAGAATTATTCTGACAGTGTGGAAATAAAAAATTAGCTTATGCCACATTAATTTAGTCAATGATTTTTTTCTCTCTCCCATGAGTGTTGTGAGATAATAATTATCTCATTCTCTAGTATCTGGACATATAGTAATTTAAACTATCCAATTTAACTATCTTTGGTTTTTTGTTAATAATTTAAAATTATAGCCATTAATTAATTTGAATATATCAGATGTGAACTGAAAGCAGTACTTTGGAGCACTATTTTCTGTATAATATTCAGTATGTTGTAATTAAAGCTAGATGAGTTCTTTTTAAAAAAATCCCTTAATTTGTCAAATATGCACACGTGGTGAGTTTAATTAATATCAGTAGGGTAAAATCAAGCATTTTAAAGTGCTAATTTAGGATAACAGAATATGAGCTACTGCAATTCTGAAATGCTCATCAATTTCTAATTGTGTAGTTTGTTTCTGAAGCATTTCGTTGTTTTCAGCACAGAACAATTGAACTTGGAGGAGGAAATTGAGAATAATGCTCTAAGATGCACCTTTGTAGTTGTCTGAAAGCATAAGAATCTTGAAGATTTGAGACAGAAATATTATAAATTGTGTTTAGTATCTTATAATCAGCTCTCTGTTATCTGGAGAAATAGAGCACAATTAGTGCAAATATCACCACAATGGGGTCCTGCCAGGCTCCAAGCAGCCTTGCTGTAGCACTGTGTTAATAAGTTTTTCCTGAGGAGGCTTGGCCAATCAGAAGGTTTCTGGCAAATCCCCTTCAAGGACAAATAATTTTTTTTGAACTATGTCTTCACTTGTCAGGTATTTATGTTTGAGCTTCAGCATTTCTGGAAGCATGAAGACACATCCTTTGAGTGTGGAGCCAACTTAAATTGGGCTGAGTCTGATACAATTAGAACAATATCACAGACTCAAATTAGTTTTATAAGTCTATTATTCTAACACTATATTAAGAACCGAACCAAAACTAAGCTTACTTTTACAGGACAAGCTCCACTGTTGCATTACCTTAATGGCAATATCTATCTGCCAATAGGGTAATACACTTACTGACAAAAAAGTCTCAGCATTCAGGGGTGTGCTGCATGTTTTGCTGAATGGTTTCCTCCTATTTGCCACAAAGAACCATCATTTTTAAATAACTTTCTCTTTAATTTTATTCACTGAAATAATGTTTCTGTGTGATAGGAGAAAAATAGCCAGGAGTCAGATATGAAAGCTGATTGCAGATCATTTCATCTATTATATTCAGAAGTGCATAAATTGGTACAGTAAATATAAAGAGCTGGCTCACTGGCTGAATACTGTTTATAATACTCTGCTCTGCCAAAGTGATTTCTCATGGTGTTGTTTAGAGTTCAAAATATCAAAAGTCAGAAACTACAAGAATTAAGCACATGATTCAGAATAGGTCCTTCTTAAATGGTTAACCTGAGGAGAATGCACTCATTATTAATAGGTTTTGAGAACAGTTTCTAAAACCAGGGTCTAATTTGCTCTGTTTTAACACGGTGACTTTTTCTTAATTTTTTTCCCCCCAGAACTCTGTAAATTCCTTCAGCTGAAACATTCTGAGTTTTCACTGCTGTGTTACACGTTGAATGGCTGAGATTTCCAACTCACTGATAATCCCATTTCAGTACTGTTGTGTACATTTAGCTGTAAAACTTTTGGGAAGCTATTGGACTGAGTAGTGCTATATGATGGAGATAATATTATTATCATTATTTCTGGAAAATCACTACAATCCTCAGTTAAAGCATTTCAGCCAATCATCCAAACTCTGATCAACAAAACTGAAAATGTGATTTGCAAAAAAGCAGTTTTTCCACAGCTGACAGTTGCTCTACTTTTCCCTAGTAATCAGAGGTCTCAGTGATAAATAATCTCATTTAAATCAATTTCTAGGATTAAGGTTTTTGCAAGAGAAAATGACGCATTCCATTAGTCATCTTGTTATCTTCTGGATATCTAGTTTTTTTCACAAGATGAGTGAAAAGATAAAGTTATACTAGAGCCAAATCAGGATAAGGCTTTCTAGCTTTCCTGTTCTGGCAGATTACCTTCCAGAATTCTGTTAAAAGTTAGTATTTATTTTGGTATCTCTCAAGTCAATTAGCACTGTCATTTCCTGGACGTGGTTCATTAATAAAGCATATCCTATGCCTTCACCCTCTCCACAGCTGTATGGGATCCACAAACACTTCTATGACAAGGTAACTGTTTTATCCTTCAGAATGTGTGGTTTTAGTCGAAGACCTTATGATAAGAATACAAACGACAGTAATTTTAACAGGAAAAACACACAGATAGAATAAGAAATTAAACACTAGTTATGGGCATGACAGTTTTCTTTTTCCTCTCTTCCATCAAGCCAGAAAGGCTGCACTGTCTCTCTGTGCCTGTTATTGTAATTTTTCCAGCTAAACAGAAATAGAGGCATCATAAATTCCCCCATAAGCAGTTCTTCAACCTAGTTTTACAGATCAAAACATTTTGATTAAAATCAGGGAAAAATATTCCTATTTAAGTATTCAACTGACCTAAATCTCCCAAACTTTTGAAGTTCCTTCAGCTTACAAAAAATATATTTATTTTGAATACAACAACAGAATTCAAAGATACCCACTGCATTTCAGATGTAATTGCTTTCCAGGCAGTAACAAAGATCTTTTCAGAGACTAAGACAAATAAGAATTGATTTGTAGAATTTTTACTTCCTTTACACAAATTTTGTAGAAAGTGAAATGAAATATTTCAGGTTCGTGTACTCATTCCTTGTAGAAAAATCATGTTATAAATTAACAGTTTGGTTTGGTGATGGAAACACAGTAACTCTTACAAATGGGATTTTCTTTGTTTTGCCTAAGAGCAGTTTGAAGTCTGATTAAGCAATATGTATTTAGAGAAGTTTGAGGCTTTTCTGAAAAAAACCTGAAAATTCCTGAAAAACTTTAGTGTGGACATTTATTTTAGCAGCTCATTTTTGATATCTACTGTGGTCTTCAGTTAATAATTTAAGGCAAACCAGTCTAGATCTCTGTCCATGGTCAATGAAGTACTTATTTTTCACATTGCTGATTTTTATTAGTTTTTATATCAAATTACTTCAATTTGCCATCCTAAAGTCATTGCAATCAATGAAAATACTTCCAAATGTCTTTAACAAGGAAGGATTTGTTACTGTCATAGCTGAGCCTAGACAACTGTATAAGAGTGAGGTGGAGTCCATGTATGTGCCAAATCCATTCTGATGTTAAGTATCCAGAAGTTGCCTTTTGATGGCAACAGGGCTTAGTGCTCGAATAACTTAAAAGGAAAAAAAAGCCATGAAGCTACTATTTTTTCATGGTTCTGCACTCACTTCCCTTCCTGTGTCATGACAAGACATAGTGTATAATTTGGCAAGTTTAGTGCAGAATTAATTGAGCTGAGCTTGTCCATCTTCTGCTTGCTATATTTAGGCCTTTTTAAAAAATAACAATCAGTTTTCAGACATGGTAAAAAAAATAAGATTACTTACTTTATTTAGTTCTAAGTCTGATGCTTCATACATAGATCCACTCCCTAATAATTTTTCTTTTTTTCCTAAGTAATGCTGTTTCTTCAAGAAAATTATCTGACATTATAATTTTAAGTTAGAGTGGAAAAAAATACAAAAAAAAGCATATTTTTTCCTTTCAAGACAAACTATTTTGTTATTCAGAATTTGGGATATCTGTAGTCCAAAACCACTGAAATAATTAAAAAATATTTGTGCCCTCAAATGGCAAGAGTGAGGTGGAGTCTATGTGAAATGGAGTCAAGAGTGAGATGGAATCTAAGAATCTTTGGCCAAGAGCCAAAGTTTCATTTTGAATGTCATTTCTAGATTTACTGTTAAAACCTGTTGGACATGTTTATCAGTACATACTACCTGTCATAGAACTAGTAGAGTAAAAACTATATTAGCTGACCATGTCATAACATTACACGGACATGAAAAAAAAAAAAAGATTGCAGTGAATAATGGGTTGAAGTAGTACATTAAAACTGTTACAAAATTAGACCTTTTTTTATTTATTTCTTGGTTATTTTTAGATCATATCTTCATTTATTCCACCTACAAAATGAGAAACTTCAGTTAGTACTTACCAAGAGGTAAGCCATCAAGGCAGCAAGAAATCTTTAAGATCAATATCAGAAATGTGTTAAAGTTATAGTGAAAATGTCTCAACTTGGAAAACAAAATTTATTAAATGACAAGCCTACTAGTTTACTCTCAGAAGACAGTCCTGTGGAATTGTAACTCATTACTAACCAAGAGGAAGCTAGAAGAAGAAAGACATGAAAGATTTTACTGTTAATTATCAGCCAAAGGAAAAATACTCCACTGATAGAAAGAGATTTGGGAAAGAAAGGAGAAGACATTTATAGAGCTGTGGGACAATAATCTAGTAACACTATCATTTTATGAAAAAAACAAATGCTTCAGTATATTCTGCCTTTTGATGTAATATAAGGAAATACATTAAAGAGCACTCAATTACATTAATATAAGACTGACCAAAAAAAATCTAATGAAGTAGAAAAATAGTTTTAACACTTTGAAGATTTTAAACAGTGGTTTGAATTACCTGAGAACCTGAATTTTGTATTAATTAAAAGAAATAGTTTTCACCTGAAAATTAACATTTTTTTAGAGGGGATGAGGGAAAAAAACCTCCACAGTACTTGATTTCTGCATTATCAATTACAAGTAGCTCATTGGGACTGTCTTCTCACTTTATCTTTTCTCTCAGCCAGTCTTAGCAAAGAGGTTCATTTCCAAAGAGACACTGTTACCATGTGGCTGGTAGGCTTCACCTCTCAAGAAAGGAAAATTATCATGAAATAAAGAAAATGGAACATGAAAAGAAGAAGAATATATGAGATTCAGTTTATACTTTCACCCAGTAGTGCTATGGTTTGACATTTGTTTGAAAACATGAAACATCCTTCTAGACAGACATTTCTATAAGAATCAGATTCAATAAAATGTATTTTTTAGTTTTTCATGAATAATACTAGAAACCTCATTTCAGTGATAATTTTAATGAACAGTAGCATCACAGAATATATAGGCTGTAATTTACCCCTGAAGATAATCTACTTCTCCCCCCACCCAAAACCTACCAGTTTGGTCATGGTTTCTGATATCTGCAAAACAGGAGACTTCAGAGCCCCTCTGACAATGTGTTCCTATGTTTGACCACCACCACTACACTGACATTTATTGGAACCTCTAATGTTACAAGAGCTCTTACAGTAGTATGTCACCTGAACATTTCTTCACACGTGTCTACACATATGTTTCTATGCATATGTGTCTGTCAAATGTATATGTGTGAACTTTAATTACCTAGGCTTTTTCCAATAACCATTATTCATAATAATACTTATTATCTATGATATAATATATATAATATAATAATATTAATAACTTCCTGCTGACAAAATAAATATGTTTAATTTATGAAAAAATTGGGCTGAAAATAAGAAAATGGCACACTATTATGCTTTCTAGCACATCTGCACCATAGTTTTTTTGTGTTTTCTGCTGTTTTTGCTGGCAATGCACAAAATGAGATTTTCAGCACTGTTTTAGTTTCATTCTTAGCTCTGTAGACACTAGATATATCTATGATTTTTCAAATAGCCTGAGGCTTAAAATTAACATTTTACCAATGCTTCCATTTCCTAGAAAGTTTATTTTCTTGGTAACTGAATTTGGAGGCAATGAAAGGCTCAAGGGCTTGCAAGAACACCTACAGTTTTTCAGAAGAGATACTCTTTTTCTGAGTAAAGAGAATTATACCATTATTTTAAACACAAAATTTCAATGTATGATAGCAAATATTAGAATTTCAATAGTGTATGAGAAAATTATCAATACAGAACATAAAATATTACCAATACCGAATTTATTTTGCATGAACGGAATGCTCTCCATTCAACTTTGATACATCTTTATAATGATTTAAAACACACAAAAGCAATAGCTGAAATCACTCTGTTGCTACTGACTCTATCTTTGTTTCTAACTTTGACAGCTGCCAGAACTGTCAGTTTGGATCTAACTTGTATATTGTTAAATGACTGGCTCCAAAACTGAGACATACTATGAAAAAGAGAGAAACTGGCCTGGTTTTGACCTGGGAAATGTGTTAAGAAAAATAATTTATAGTAAGATTTAGGAAGGTTGCTTGATCTTATTCCAGTTGACAGAGATCTGAGACTGTGGTGCAAACATGTCATATATATATATATATATATATATACACATATGAATACTCATCAAAACATTAATTCACAGTGTTGAAGACAGAGGTTCAAAGCTGTCTCATATTCATGGGAGCCCCAGAGAAATGCATTTTCTACCATAGACAAAAAGTTGCTGTGTGATGCTTTTCAAGTCATTTGAACGAAACCTATGTCATCCATTTGGTGTCCTCAGTTACAGTAAAAGTTGATGTGAGATACATTTGAATTGATAGAGCTAACATACAAAGCTAAATTTAGTCTACAAATAAAGAATTAACAGTTTTCTGAAGCTGGCCACGTAATAGAAGTGTTGGACTTGAATCCCTTCACATATCAAATCTCCATCCCTGATGTGAATGACATCATCCTGGGTATCGCAGAATGCTGAGAAGGCTTATGTGATGTATTCCTAAATTAGAGTGAAATCAGAAAAGTCTGTGAGGAAATTAGTAGTTCACAATAGGGAGCTGGATTGTTAGTGTCTAGTAAATAACAAATGAGACCACACACACTGAACAATGAAACAAAACCAGTGCTGAGCAGCTGCTCATTAAGTAAGCATCGTCTACTCTGTACTGTGAATGAAACAGAGGTTCCCTGAAAAAAAAAATCATTTAATTAAAATTACATTATAATTTGTACAAATCAGAAACCTTCACAAAAGACTGCTGAATTGATAGTACCCATAAAGGCCTCTTCCAATATTTCCTCACTTTCTGATTCATGATTTTGCTGTTTTAATAAAGTAATGTAATGTTGAACTTTCATGTGTTGATCATGAGATTCCGTATATTTGTGTATTATGTGTAAACAAAACTTGATAGGTGAATAGGTTATTAAATACAAACAAATACCCATCTGATGAAGTTCCAGTCCCTGTCTTTCCTTCCACTCTTGCTTTCCACAGAACCTAAGCTTACTTCTCCTTTTCTTGTTCTGTGATTTTTTTACATTTGAACTTCAGTGAAAGTAGGAAGTGAAGAGTGGGATATGGGGATAGTGTATTTAGGATGTCTCTTCCATCTGTACCATAAAATTGACATCAGGGGGTGAATTAATGAAAGGGTGTCTGCTGCAGTTCCACATAAATCCATCATATCCCTGCTGAACACAGCAAAAGTATACTGTTTTATGTACATATTTTTCCCACCTTAAAATCTGCATCACGTACTTCAACTGTATGCAGCAGTGCTGATCAGATTTCTTATGAAATATTTGTGGAATAAACTACCTTCAGTTTCAACAGATTTTTTTTTCAAAGCAGACTATCACACATGGTACTCATTGTCATTATAAAACAAGTTCTTAAATCCTTTATAACTCTTTCCATGTCATTGTTTTATATCATGTTTTGCCTATTGGAATATAGCAATGTTTGTACTCTAACTGTGACCTATATTAACTCGTAGCTCTAAAATGGCTATTTCTAAATTTATTCCGTCTCTTGTTGTGCCAAGATATAGTATTACAAAATTATAAATTACTTTTGGTCATGTGGTTTGTACCAAGACACAGATTCAGATCAAATGGAAGGAATAAAATCAAAGAAAATAGAATATTTTTTTCTGTCAAACCCTCTATGCAACTGAGATTCATAAAATTACATCAATATCAACAAACTTGTATTTAAATGGTTTAATGCATTTGTTTTAACTAAAAAAGAAAGGAAAGACAAAAAAAAAAATCTGCTTTGCCTGACATAACCTCTTACTTTGCTCTCATGTCATTTCTATTTGTTCCTAAAAGCCTTGTTAGTTTATATGAAGTAGATGTAAAAACTCGCCAAACTAAACATAACTTTGTCTTCCAGTGAGTTGATTTTAAACTGTGCCTCAATGTCACGGCAGGTCAGAATTAGGTTTTTATTTAAGTGTATGTGATTAAAATGCTTTGTGATTCAACCTTTCAAAAATTTCCAAATATATAAACTTGACAGAAGTGAAGAGATGCACCCTGATACTTAGGCAAGAAGTCAAACAAGGATAGAATAAAATGTTGATAATCAAGCAATCTTCATGGAAACAAACTGTTGTTTTCAGTCACTTCCCAAGGCTTGTTCAGTTTGTTTAGAGTCAGGACAGGTGTAACCTAATCAATTGGTGTAACCTAAATGTTAAGATTTTCTTCTTTCAGTTTGACCAAGGGGTCTATAAGCCTTATGCATGCTTTACAGTAGTCTGTGTCAAACTTGGCAAGCTGTTATTCAGTGACACTGGGCAAGTCAGGCTTGGTATTTTTCTTGCTCTGTCATATTTGAAGTTCATCTGAGAAGGTTCTGCCCATCAGTTTGTGTGCATGTCATGGCATACATGAGCTGAGTTAAATGCTCAGGTTGTACGGGCCTGTAAGGCTTTCGGGTCCTCTGGTTCATTCTTCAACTATATTTGCTAAGATAGGAGCCATCACAGTTACCTCAGCTGACCTGCCACTTAGTATATGCTGTTGAATCCACAATGACCTTTAAGTATAATGATAAACAAGAAGCCTTTCAAATATAATTTGCCATAAGTGTAGGTGTTAATGTGGTGAGCCATAATTGAAACTTAAAAGAACATGGCAATTACAGAAAAGTGAAATAGCTTATTTATAGGAGTTGTATTTGAATTGTAGTAGTCACATACTGTAGGTGGCAATCCCTTCCCTCCATGGAATGCCATATAAAGAGAAACCAAAAAGATAAAATACTGTCCTTTATACAGTTAAAAAAAAAAAAAAATGTGGACTTCATTAAAAGGAGGCACAGAACTGTTCCATCACAGGAACAGCCTTGTGAGCTATCATCATAATTCCCTTTCTCCACTCTACAGTTTTACAGAAGAGGAACACTTTGATGCCTTTTAGGTGAGGGAACCCATTCTAGCCAATGAACATAAGCCAACCGAGGAAATCAAGGTCTTCTATTCACACTCTTTTTGCTGCTCGGAGTTTCTGCTGGGAAGAACTGTGCCTCAGTTCAGATCTCAACTCCAAATCAAGAGCAGGGATTCAGCCACAGTCACTGACTTTTTTTGATACTGCACAGAATTTTAGTCCTTTGTTCAAGTAAGTTCAAGGCATTACTTTCTTAAATAAAATCTGTATTAGCCAGGCACCTTGAAAATATTATTGGCATTATTACTAACCAGAATTACTTCTCAAAGGTAATTGTTATTTTGCCTACTTTACAGAGGAGGAAATAATGACATAGACAAGGTTCCTGAAAGAATCAGTGTAGGAGGAAAATTGGAATATCCCTCCCAGACTCGTTTTTAAAGATTGGTTTTGTCATTGGGTCCTTCCCCGGATGCATATCCTCATTCCTGTCAGATAATTTTGCAGCCCACAGAGCACTGGATTGCAGATCAGGAGTCACTTCTCTTCAGGTGATTGTTTCTACAATGAGATTATTTCCTTCTTAATTTATTAGCTACTTCACTTTTAATTATAGGCTAGAATGTCCCTAACTGAAGAATGACAAAATCAAGATCAAAGTACCTAACACATACACTTCCTTCCACTTACTAAAGAGGAAGAAGGAACCTTCATTCACTTTGGACAAGAACTGAACTTGTGGGGCCCTGATCAACTTAATTAACACAATTGTTTCCTTTAGGCCACTTCTTTCCTCTCAGAGACAATTTTTTCTATGCATTTCTATTATTAGGTGTCATAGGTTCAGTTTGTAAAGTATGTATTGTATCCAAAAATAATTTCTGTGCCGCATTTTAAAATATTAACAAATAATCTTTGTCATCCTCATTCCTTTTGTGAACTGAATACTAAATGACATCTGTCATGAAGGCATTATCATTTGGTGAGCAGTAATTGTCTTTCCCATCACCAGTATATTTGTTAGTTTGGACAAAATCTTCTACAGCAAGTCTGAGAAATCTTTGCAGCATCATAACAAACAATTGAGAATCAGAGCACAGCATGTAAATCTAAAACAAATGTGCCATTCACAATATGATACACACTTGTTCTGTGCTATAAGCTATTTTCAGGCTTTCTCCACCCCATTTATCATTATCTTCTCCTGAGTAAGACATTTGTCAAACCCACTTCTGAAGTCCATACTGGGCTTTTAAGGATTTAAAATGAATATTTTAAATCTCAGAAGGGCTTATTTTTTTAACATGGTTCTTTCACATTAAGCATTGGAAAATAGATGCTTTCATCTGAATTATGAATTGCTCCTTCAATTTTGTGCATGTCAAAAGAAATCCTTAAAACAAAAAAAACCAAACAAACAAACAAACAAAAAAAAACCAACACATTCTTCATCCAAGTCACATTTTCACCACAGAAATCATATTGAGGACTACACCTTGAATTTTTTGCTGGAAACCTTTAAGTACTCAATGAAGGAAATAAGAACTGAGGAAAACACATGCTACATTTAGAAAAGAAGCTTGTGTTAGCACTTCAAGGGATGTAGAAATGCAGTCAGTGCTAATATAACATCTCCATACATGTCACCTGTTAAATCTGTGCTGGCACAGATTTCACCTCAGTTATGTTGTGAGCAAATACAATTCTAAGTGAATGCTTACTCTTCATGGTGTCTTCTAGTCTGTCCTAATCCTTTGTGGCATACAGAAGCTTTCTGATTCTAATTACCAGGTTTTGGATCTGGCATATTTATCAGGATTTTCTTCTGCTTGATCACACCAGCACTTCCCCATGTAAACAAAGCACACAGTGGGTGATGACTATGATAGCTGATTAAAATAAGTAAACAGATTGGAGAACATTAAAGTTTTATGCATCCCTGCCATCTGCTTTCTCTTCACACTGTACATATTAATATACATATTGTACACAATTGATTTTGTTTCCACTTCAGTAGCAACAGGCATTGTGTTATACCATGAGTGGCTTGAATAATTCACACAAATGACTGCCATGACTCCTCTAGATGGTTACATGTCTGATAGTCTGTTTGTTTTTCTTATGATTCTGGCATTAAACTCATCACAATTCATCTGAATATAGTCACTGAGAGGAAAACAGGAGCAGAAGAGCAGTCACCTTTTCCAACACTGAGAATTTGTTTATATTCAAAGTAGACCCATGCATGTAAGGACTTACTGCATCTACTGGTGTAAAGTTATTAATGGGGAAATCAGAGCTCTATATGTTTGCTTTTACCTTTGATTTTGCATGATTTCTAACTCCTTTAAGTTACACTTACAGATTAATACAGATTTTCTATACAGTTTAAGAATAGCGAATGAACAACATGTTGAATAGTACCTTGCACATAAAACCACCATAATGAAAGCATTATCTTGCCTGAGGAAAGAAGCACTAACTAGCCTGAATAAAAGAAATACAAAGGGAAACTTTATTAAGGGGCTGTATCAGAGAGGCAAAAGAAACCATCTTCTGTGATATTCAGACTCATTCATAATATCTGGGAACGCTGGATTTCAATCGATCAAAAGATAAAATTATCCAAACATATAAAGTTCTAGGATAAGGAAATTATTAGTATGACCAATTTGCAGGTTGATTAATTACCAAGATGGTAAAATGCCAAAAGGCACCAGCATCTCAGTGTTTGAAATGTGAATACAGTCTACAAACTTTTTTCTTTTTTCCACACTGACTTTCAACTATAGAATCACAGAATAATAGGTTGGAAGACACCTCAAGGATCATCTGGTCCAACCTTTCTGGTAAAAGCATGATCTAGAGAGAATGTTCTTGTTCTGAAAAATTTTCCTTTTGTGCCAACTGAAATCTCCCCAGGAGTAATTTGTACTCATTACCCCTCATCTTTGCCATGTGATTCCTTGTAAAAAGGGAGTCTCCATCTTCACTGTAGATACCCTTTAAACACTGGAACATGGTGAAAAGGTATTTCCTAAGCCTCCTTTTCACAGGGCTGAACACACAGTTGTCTCACCCTCTCCTCATTTTTCAGCATTTACTTCCAGCCATTTCAGTGGAATGTAAATCAGAGAGAGGATGTATAATCATGCATTCAGGCAATTGACTGTCTCTGAAATAATATGAGTTTTCTTAGAAGCTGTTTTTCAGGGAATCTCCTGAATGAATTTAAGCGGTCAATCACAACCTTTTTTACCGATATAATGATAATAATATTTTCTGAGATGTTATTGTAAATACAGTTCAGTTTGTGTTTGTTAGGTTCCCAGTATATAATTAAAAACATAAAAAATAATTCATCCTTCAGTGTTGACCTTATCATGAGGAAGATCCAGGGACTGAGTATCTATCACACCATACCTAATTAAAGCCTTTTTAGCCTTCTCCTGTAATCTGTCTTAGTAGGGTGGGCACATGGATCAGCACTAATTGCCAAAAAGTTTAAAGGTACCCTTTCCTTGGAGAGCAATCTCCTATCAACAACTGTCTTTTCAGTTTCAAAACATTAAATTCCTTGAAGAGTGAAACATAAATTATAAAAGTGTAGAAAATAGGAAAATATGTCATTTTTATTTTAATAGCAAGAAGTATCAATCTCAGATCTTGGTTAGGAAGCTCCAAACCTTCAGTTTGTTAGTTTTACTCATGACCATATAAATGAAAAAGGGTGTACCCTTTAATCTGAATAAATACATTGAAAGGCAAAAAATGAAATTATTACTCTTTTATGAATTCTGGAATGTTAAGAAATAATTCAATAAAGGAATAATGTTTTGTAAGGTGTGATATTATTTTTTCCTGTAACATATTTACAGATTTTTAATTGGAATTATCTACCCCACTTGAGAAATTAATTAGGTTAACAATATTAACAAGAATTTATTAATTAGACTTTTATAAGGTCTTATTTTTAATCTACTTGAAAGAAAATTAGTATAATCATAGCTCATCTTTTATGAATCATCAGGGCACTTTCATGCATGAATTAAAATTAGTATTTTTTTAGATCATTATTCTACTACAGTTTCCTGACACAGATTATTTCTGCATTCACAAACTAACCATTCAGCTTCAGTTTATGGACTGCTTGAAGATCTGAATGGCGGTCATTCCAAAAGATTATGACAAAATTCACAATCATCTTTTATTTAAAATATAGCTGAGGCTTTGTTTCTGGAAGGATCTAAACTGTACATGTGGTCATATTCCAAAACTACAAGACAAAGTCTCAGAATTTTGCTTTAGAAAAAAGACAGTGGATTGTAAAAGATGAAGAACTATTATAAACTCAGATTATAATGAACTTAGAAAATTGCTATTAGAAAAATCAGTTTAATAGCTACCATATTCTGCAGCATATAAATGCACTGTAGAAACTGCAAAGTTTTATTTCTGTTGGTAATATACTCAAAAACGTGGGTCTCTTAACAAAGCATTTGAAACTTTTTCAAAAATAGGCCTCCAAGTCATCCTTGGCCTGCAGTTGTTGGCTAGGATTTACATATATGGATTTCTTCTGCAGTTTCCAGGACTGTTCTTCATTTTGTCCAAAAATAAAACAAACAAAAAATTATCACAATAAATTTTTATTCCTTGTTTAGTATCCAAAATAATTGCTTGAAAATTTACGGGAGGGTAAATTGCATAATAGACCAAGTGGCATGAAGAAAATTACTGAAGTCACATAATAGATATAATTTAGAACCTCTTAATTTTTTACTGTCATTTTTATTGTGACAGTAAGGAAAAATAAAAAACCCACTTGATCAGAGGCATAGAAGTGATGTAGTAAATATACATTTCAAAGAATCAAATGGATTATCTCACAGGAAGGAAGGAAGGAACGTATCAGTGACCATAGCAAACATGAGGTCTCAGTCAGTGGGAAAGCAAATGTCTCTAATATTTATTATAGTACATCTTACTGCACTATCTAATGTTGTTTTAGGGAGTCAAGGTTCTAGGCTTCTAAATGATGGAAGCATGACCTATGGAGAATAAATAGCAAAATTTTAATATTTGCAATCAGCTTTGGGTGTTATGTATGTTATAACCCTGTGGAATTAAACAGACTGGACTTGCTTACAAAAACCACAAAAACCTCATCCTATTGAATCTTGTCAGAAGTCAGCGAAGATGTTATGAAATTATGATGTATCTTTTGGTTAATAATTGTTAACATTAACAATTGCATTTGAGCAACATCTGGTTTTCATTTTCACAAGTGACCAGTGTTTGATGAATATTCAATCAGGTGGTGAAGTGAATTAAGCTTTAGCAATCTAAGTTCTTAAAGGCAGACAGTGATACCATTGACTTGAGGAATGTGTGGTATGATCCACACAGTTACTGATATGGGAAATAGGAGAAAATACTCCATGGAAGATGCTGGTGGGAGGCACTTAGTTGGACAGACATGGTGCACAATCCTTGCTTCAAAGACTCCCTCTGAAAAACTAGAGGAGGATGGATTTACAGTTACAGTTCTCCCATCATCCTGATAAGGTGCACCTCCTGTGCAGCTCTCTGAGGGAGGAACAGCTAACACCAGCTGCATTTACCTAAGTATGCACAGAAATCTGTGAGATGAGCTGTTGCACCATTGAAAGGCAAGTGACCCCCATATAATAGCAATGCCCCATTTTCTGGAGGGAGAACAATACTTCATGATCCTGAGACTCTTTGGTTGTGCTGAACCTTTAGCACAGGGCTGTTCCATAGTGCAGTGTTGACCTCAAAATAAATTGCTGATATCCCATCCTGCATACAACAGTTTCCCTAAAATGCTGCTCAGTGCGCAGCAAGTGAGGCAGAATCAGGCACCAAGTGAAGAGCAGAAAAGAACTTAGTTCACTAGAGCACTCAGCACCTAAAGTGCTGGGCAACTTTTCTACTTTACAGACAGTTATGACTCTCCTCATCCTTCCTCAAATAAAAGAATCCACAAATGTTGTTGTTACTTCTGTGTCTTTCTCTCTCTTCGCCTTTCTTGTGGGTGGAGAGGCAACCGAGAAAATGGTTCGGTCTACAAAAGCCTGTTTGTATCTTTACAGATACTTCATCCAAATTGCATTTCTGATTTGCTGCCTTTGTTTGGTTTTGGATATACACACAATAATTCTGCATTTG
>JAWWLV010000045.1:18414280-18424597 GCA_035041135.1 Platyrinchus mystaceus
AAACCACAAGGAAGAAGTATGCAAGGCATGAACAGCTCAGAGAGCTCAAAATGTTTAAGCTGCCGACAAGGAAAATGCGCATCTGCAAAAGGAGAGGGTCCTAAACCTGGACTTGTAGTAAAAAACTATAGGTCTTTAATTTTACTTTTTTTTTTTTTCCCCCGATTATTTGGGACTACAATTTTCTTCAGATACTCATTTTCTCTTTTCGATTTTTCTGTCTTTGCTTCACACATATTATTTGCTTTAAACAATGACAAGAAATATTAAAATAGTCATTTTTTTCTTTCTTTAAAACATTATTTTTGTTAATGATGTTTCTTGCTGAAAGTTTACTTTTCCTCCAGCAAAGTACACGAGGAGAAATTACAGCCAAACCACCACATTTGTTTCTTGCAATTATTGAATAATATTAAGTTTTTCAACATATTAAGAATCTCATATGGAATGTTATAAAACTGTACAATAGGAAGTTCTTTTATTGTAGTCTCTGATCTTGATTCAAGGGCATTTCAAAGAACTGCAAAGACTACAGAGGTGATTGTTTATGTCCTCTAATTAAAAAAGGATAAAACTCAACATTTGAGGTAAATTTCCACTATGGATCTTCTTTAGGAAAAAAAAATAAATAAAAAGAACAAGAAAATAAAACAATCCTCTTCTATAAACATTTAAAAAATGTCTTCAGGCAGCTGAGCAATGAAGAAAATATTTTAAAGATGATAAAAACGTAGGTCATGTTGTTACAGCATATTCATAGTTCAAGAACTTGATTAAAAATCCTATTTTTATGAGGGACATCTTTAGTGTTGGTATGAATTTGACCTTAATATTTGAAACTTAACACAAGGAAATATTCATTCCTAATTCAAGTAGCACTTCATTATTTGAAAACTGTTGTAGGATCAGCTCATTACTATGAAGGATTATATAATTTTCTTATCATACATGCAATCTTGCTAATGTGAAGTCAATTCGTGGTTTAAGGCAGCACAGAAAGTGAGCAGGAGAGTAATACTTTGATACTAAATTAATTGCCAAGAAATATGAACTAAGTCAGTACTTGTTGATTTATTAGGATACCTGTAGTAACTATAGGTAACTACGGGGTTTACTCCTCACAGGGAATGATATCACTGAAGCTACAAGTCTTACAGGCAGTTTGTTGGGCAAAAATCTGGGATGCCTAGTATTGTAAAAAAAATATTTTACTCAATTAGAACATACAGATTTGGCATAATGGAACAAAATGATAAGTAGAATTGTACACCCAAATATATCAATGCTGGAAGACTGTTACGTCAGAAGGGTCTGATCCAATTTTTCCTGAACTGTGTAGGAACTCTCTACAGAACAATCTGGATTGGACTCTAGTTTGTCATGGGATAAAATTTAGCAAACATAGCTTGAGATATTACATTCATCCTGTGATTTTGAATTTTCTCTTAACTTGGATTTGGTCTTTCCAAAGAATTACTGAGCTAAAGTGGGCTTAGTCTGCTAAATTTCACTCAGGCATTTAAGAAGTGGTAGGATTATGTTTTCTGGATAGACTGAAACAAAGTTATTTGATTCAAGCTAAAGCTTTATGTTTAAAAGAATTATAGCTGCCACTCTTAATGGAGCAGATGTAGTATTATATATTTTCCTTACGGTCTGATGACTTTCTGTCATTAGGGAAGTCTTCAGCAGTCTCTTCAGTAATGAGCCAAATTCAGGTGGCAGGGAAATTACAGCTTACTTTTCTCTGGAGGAGATAGTCTTTATTCTATTGTTCGTCTTCCTAATTGTGTGTGTTTTTTCTATGCTTCATATGTTGTTCATTGCTTTGCTGAGCCTTGTGTTGTCAGATGACTGATTAAACCAGTAAATTTTATTGCCTTTAAGTTCTGCCTCTAAAAAATGACACATATTTACAGACATGGGGCTAAATTTTTTTTCACTTTCTCTGGGCTGTATAATGGGTTTTTAAGTCTTTGTTTTGATTTCAATAAGAAATTTGTACATAACTGAAGAGATAAATAGCAATGAAAATCACTTCAGTACCTGCTGAAAAGAAGGCTTAAGATTAGATGTTGGCTAAGCCAGTTTGTATATTTCAGAAAAAAGGCATAAATATCTTCCCAAAAGTCTATTTAATTTCAGCATCCAGAACCAATACTCATTAACTTGGAGAAGAAATAAAATTATAAGCATAAATAATAATTCAATCCTAGGCCATTTAACAGTTTGTCTGCTGATGTAAACTGTATTTATTACATGTATCTTCCTAATATGCCACAGGGACTACAACATACAGATCAAAAAAATTGAACAGTCATCCAATGCTGAACTTGTATATTCGTTTGTTCTTCTGTATAATTAAAATATGTTCTTTCTTCTTTCCTTGTACAGCTTTGGCTAATTTCAGCATCCACACAGAAGACTTGGGAACAGATCTTAATTTTGTTCACTTCCATTAGTCTTTTGAGGCACAGTGGCATTTCCCAGTAATCACAGTGAAGTTACACACTAACCTTAGGCAAACACTGGAGAACTAACTCAAAGAAAACAGCAAGCAATTCAAGTATTCTGTGGTGGCCAAAGCAAAGGAGGCAGGCTCTGTTGCCTGTGATATATCCAAGGGTTGCAACTACCTTCCAGAAGTTCAATTACTTCCCTGTTCTCCTGTTGTGTGGAAGAGGTGCAACATTGACTATGAATTTTATAGTCCCTGTTTTTCTGTTTATTTTCAACAACACTTTTGCAACAATGTGCGAAGAATGTAGTACCATTTCTTTTAAACATCTGCTGAAATCCAGCTTTTTCCATCCAAAGTAACAGGAAAGGCTCCTCCTCAAATTTTAGCCATCTCACTGTATTTGTGTATGCATTGGGCACACTGTGAAAGCTGAGAACACCTGTGGGGTTATCTATAGATGCAATTTTTGAATGAGTCAGACCAATAACCTGCCCGTCTTTAGCAAGCGTGCTGAATTAAGTAAGGCCAGATTTTTATTCAATTAATATTGTAAATAAAGCCAGTTTTAGATAAGATTATATTTCCACTTGGGCAGTATTAGTGCTATGCTATCAATGCTACTTGTGAGTGTCAAATGGGAACTCACTGAATGATAACAAAAATGAAATAATGATGATCACTTTTCTATGTCTTGCCATATATACTTTTTTTGTATTTTACTTGTTATTCATAGAATCATAAACTCATAGGATAATTTGGGTTGGAAGGGACCTTTAAAGATCACCTAATACAATCCCCCTACAGTGAGCAAGGATATCTTCAATTAGATCAGGTTACTTAGAGCCCCATCCAACCTGACCTTGAATGTTTCCAGGGATGGGGCATTTATGATCTCCTGGGCAACCTACTCCAGTGTTTCACCATCCACATCATAAAAAATTTCATCCTTATATATGATCTAAATATACCCTCTCTTAGAGTAAAACCCTGCCCCCTTGTCTTATCACAGTAGGCCCTGCTAAGAAGTTTGTCCCTATTTTTCTTTTAAGCCCCCTGTAATAGTGTCTCCTCTCTGGGCTGAACAGCTCCTTTCCCTTTCTTCAGAGAGAGGTGTTCCAGCTCTCTGATGGTTTTTGTGTGCCTCTTTTGGATCCTTTGGCTCCAAGAGAACCATGCTTTCCTGTTCTGAGGATAACAGAGCTGGATGCAGCTCAGGTAGGGTCTTACCAGAGTAGAGTAGAGGGGCAGGATCACCTCCCTTGACATACTGGCCACACTTTGGATGCAGCCCAGGATACAATTGCCTTTCTGGGCTGTAAGTGCACATTGCCAGCTCATGTCCAACCTCTCACCCACCAGCACCCCCAAATCCTTCTTGGCAGGGCTGCTCTCAATCTGTTCATCTCCTGGTCTGAATTTATAGCAAGGGTTGCCCCGACCCATGTGAAGCACCTTGCACTTGTCCTTTTTGAACTTCAAGAGGTTCCCATGGGCCCACTTTTCAAGGTAGTCCAGGTTCCTCTGGATAGCAACCTGTTTTTCAGGTGTGTGAACTGCACCACTCACCTTGTTTTTATCTGCAGACTTACTGAGGTTGCACTCAATCCCTTTATCTATGTCATTGATGAAGATATTAAATAACACTGGTCCCAATACAGACCCTTGAGGGACACAACCTGTCACTGATGTTCATCTGAACGTGGAGTTGTTGACCACTAGCTTCTGGATGTGACCATCCAGCTTCCTTAAAGAAGTCTATTTCTTGCTTATAAGATAAAATGGAAGACTTTAAATTTAACAGATGATACTCATAATTTTAAGACCATATTTATATCTGAAATCATGTCCATAGATGAATCCTTTGAAATATATATATAAAAAAACCCTAAAACACATGTAACTGGAATTTGGAACATGGCTTTCCCATTTACATAAAATAAAAGCAAAAAAAAAAATATTCATGAGGTGCATAGGTACTTTAGGTGTATTCCCTAAATCAAAATATGAGAGCAATACAACTGAGGGTTATATTTGTATTGTGGTGAATTTTTAATACCTGATATGTCAGATATGTCATTTAAAAATAAAAAATAATAGTAGTATTTTTTGCAGTCTAATCATGTTTTACTTAAAAGAAATAACAAAGGAAAAATAAAAACCCCAAACCCACAACAGGTTATTTATTTTATCTGAGCTTCAGATTGTATTTTCTAGGATTCCATTGCTGTAGTAATGTCAGGTAGGGGAGTCTTTGTTAACTAAAATGATGTTTGGATTGTAGTGTAAGATATTTAGGTCACCTAGTTCACAATTTTGCAATTTTAGACATTTTTTTTTCTTTATTTCTTTGAATAGTAGAATTATTAGATTTCAAATTCTGTCTAATAGCCCCATTTCATCCTGGATATGGAATAATTTCCATTCATTTACTTCAAGCAACCAGTAATTCACTGTCCCAGTTCCATTCCAGACTTTGTTTCTTGAGCTTTTCTGCCTTTTCAGGGATCAGGTGTCTCTTACATGCTTGTTTTTACACTAAACGCATTAGCACTTCTGATGTCCACTGACATTGTGGTATCAAAGAATCAAAACTTATTGAAATATAGCACTGAAAACCAACATCAGTTTAATCCAAATCCTGGAGACTCTGTCTATTCAGACAGCTGCAAAGCATAAAACTGAGGTCTGTCACAAAGTACAGTCTGTGACTTTGATAAAAGAAAGGCTTTTCTAACATTAAGTCTCTACCTCTTAGAACAGAATGTTCACTACATCTTGAAGAGTCATAACTGTTTATTTTTCATGCCCTTGTTTTACCTCAACCTTTTCTTTATGATCACCTTGTACTTTTTCAGAGGTGATTAAAGCATGCCAAAAAGTAAACTTACTGTACAGTACCTTGGCTAAAATTCAGCATTTTAAGCCAAGAATTTCTGAGTTTCAATCTTTAAGAGAGTCATCAGAGCATCTTGTCCTTGGCTTTCTTAAAACTTTCAGACATGATTTGTATAGGTTTTGGTTCTTCTGGAGATGTCTGCAGGTGGATAGACTTCCAGAGTTCAGGACACTAATTCTGCTGTTTCTGGACACAGTAATACAGGAATGGCTAGTGTTTCTAGCATTACAGGGCATTTCCTCATTAATGAATTTGCTATACAATTAATCCTACGCAGAATAAGTAGCAAAAACAATACCTGTCATCAAGGCCTTCTGACTGAGCCTGTTACAGAAAATTCATTAACAAAGTCCCACATTACCTCTGAATTGTTTTTCTCTACTTGTTATGGGTGCTTTCCATGACACGAGAGGTTATTTTTATTGCATGAAAGAAGAAAACAAGGACTCAAGAGATTAGACACTTTTAATAAAATTACATGTAATTGGAGACATAACAATCTGTGTCTCAGGGGTCTGAAAATTACAAGGAGTCACAAACAGGAGCATTTCTCACAAAGGTGTTTGTATTTTGGGAAGTATAAATGGCTAACAAAGCAAATCCCATCTGTGGTCTATCAAGAAACTCTGGGAGGTAAAATATATAAAACAGTCTTTACTGTGATGGCTGTTAGGAATAGAGGAAATAGAGGTAACTCTAGAATACTCTGAAGAACAGACATTTTGTAATTTCAAATGTAGCCTCTTTCTAAGTAACAGTAAATGCTGAAATAATGGAACTCTGCAAAACAATTTTGTATATCCTATCATTACTATACTTCAATATTTAGTATTTTTTAATATGGTTGATAAAAGTTAATATGAAATCTAAATATCATTTCAGTACTAAAGGAATAAAAACAGGAGAAACTTTTACCATTGCTGGATTTTTTCAAAATATTGAAAGCAAGTTTCCAAAAGTGTCTGAACGTTGAAAGGTATTTCAATTGCCACAGGATTTAAAATTCTCAAAACTACGTTTATATTTCTCAAAACTGTGTCAATTTTTTTTCTTAGGCTATTATTGTCTTTTTAAAAAGTTATTTTTAAAATCTGTAAATCTGATAAATGCTTTTTGAGTAAAATTGCCTGAAGCAACTAAGTGATTAATTCATTCAATGGTCCTTAGTTATCTTAGTTAGGTATTTTAAAATTATTTTTTATATTTAATGATCATACATTAAAACTTTTTGTGTAGTGTCTATAAATACATTTGTAGATACACAAATACACATAGAAATATAAAAAATACTTTCTGTTGATTATTTTATACATATTATTCTAGTATAAACTTACTTAACAATGTAGCTTTTTATAATAGACTGATATTTCACTGGCAACAAGGCCTGGTCAGGTAACTCTAAAATCCAGAACAGTTATTTTAGCAAAGTGCTTAATACCAGTTTCAGTTTTGAACCAGAAGAAGTTATTGTCTTAAATGTTGATTTGAGCAAGGCTACAAGGCAGTCTGAAGGGATTTTGGCCACCAATTCCCACTAAACTGTTTTCATCTCAGAAGCAAGATAGAGTGAATGCAAAAGAATCAGAACCCATCCACCCATAGAAAATCCTGATACTTTGTTCTAAATTAACTGTGTGGTCCTCAAATAGAGATAACCAAAAGTGACCATATGTTTCAGAATCTAGTGGTCATGGATTCTGATCAGTAATGCAAAAATATATGTGATTTTAAAAGTTTTTATTTTATCTTGTTGTCTGTTTTCTCTCCCTGTATTGCTTTTTCTTCCTTTATTTCTTTTCAGTTTCTCTCTCCTTTCTTTCCTCTTTCTCTTTGCTTTCTTTCCTCTTTCTCTCTCCTTTCTTTCTTCTCTGTTTCTTGCCTGCTTGCAATGGATATGCTTCTTTTATTTTTAAATAGTATTCGGCAGAAATTCACTATTAGTGAATTTCATTATTACCCCTACATAGATATAATCTATCAGTTTTAAGGGGTTCATATTTTCCAAGTGCAAAAAAGTTATTTTAACCTCAGTAAACATTCTCCAGCAGTCTTGAAAATGTTTTTAAAATGTCATTGAAACACCATCATGAAGTGTTTCATACTAAGATTTTCATGAGTCACAGATTTATTTTTACATTGATAGTTTACTTTTATAATTTTGGGGGGCTTTTTGATGTACCTGCTTTGTTGAATCACTCTTAGCTACTCCATAAATTCAAAAGAGAAAAGGGCATTGATTATGAATCATCTAGGTGTCACGGTTTAACCCCAAACAGCAACTAACTACTACGCAGCCACTCGCTCCCTCCCTCAACCCTGTCCCACGTGGAATGGGAAGGACAATCAGAATTAAAAAATAAAACTCATGGGTTGAGATAGTTAATGATTGAAACAAAGTAAAATATAACACTGTTAATACTACTAATAATTTTAATAGAAAAGTAAAGGGAAAGAGAAATAAAATGCAAGAAACAAGTGATGCACAATACACTTGCTGACCACCTGCTGACCAATGCCCAGCTTGTCACCCAGCAACGATCTGTCCCTCACAGCAAACTCCCTCCCATTTATATGCTGGTCATTATTGTCTGTGGTGTGGAATATTCCTTTGGCCAGTTTGGGTCAGCTGTCCTGGCCATGCTCCCTCCCAGCTTCTTGTGCACCTGCTCACTGACAGAACATGAGACACTGAAAAGCCCCAGACTTAAGAGTTAACACTACTCAGCAATAGCCAAAACATTAGTGTGTTATTAACATTATTCTCCTACTAAATCTAAAGCACAGCACTGTACCAGCTAGTAAGAAGAAAATTAACTCTGTCTCAGATGAAACCAGGACAGTACTCACCCCTTATTCCATACCATTTATGTCATGTGAGGTCCCACAATTCCCAATACTCCATCACTTTTCCTGTCTTTTGTTCAATAACACACAGATATCATTCCCTTAGCCTTCAGACTATCCCTATAAAAGTCCATTGAGTTCATTTACTCCATGAGCTTGAACTCAATCATAACAGTCTTTCAGATAGGAAAAATGGTGTGTGGATTGCTGCATATTGAAGCCAATTCTGATTCCATCACTGCTGCGCTCATCCAGTTTCATCAAAGTTCATTCTTCATTAATGTGAATCAGAAGGGAGTCAGATTCAGTTCCCCAGGTCTAGTATGGTAAATACAGATGCTGCAAGGTACCTGGTGTGCTGACGGGCATATAGCTGCCATAATGGTGATAATACACTATGTTATATAGCAATTATTATCTGTCCCATTTTCCAGATTATTAATTGAGCTGTGGTGTATATATAGCTGTTCCTATGCATTTCAGAGATGAAAGATAGCTGCAAAAATGCTTTGGTAACCATCCATCTCCTCTAGTGAAGAAAGATGTGACATAAATGTCTCTGATCATCACAGCTTTCACCAAAGATAATATAGCAGGAAATATTCATCAGGTGGCATTTTCTACGTCAAAACCTATAATGAAAATGTCATTAAATTCAATACAATGCTGTCATTTTTATACCCTGGAGTCATTATTCTGAACAAAGACAAAAGAAAACCTAAAAACAGATGTTTATTCTAACAATGTAGTTGTGGTTTAAGTATTTCTCTCAACCTCTTCACTTCCAGTTAAAACACTTTTTGAGGATTCTTTCACATTTATTTAATTGAGTCATTAATTCATTCATTTGGTAGAACTGAATATCTGAGGTATTGATCTCAATAAAATTCAGGGTCAGTATTCTTTTCTTCTACACTTTGTGCTGTAAAATAATTCTTGTTTATAAACTTTGCAATGTGTTATCTTTACTTTCTTCAACATAAGTTTCTCCCTCAGCCCACAACCATAAAAGCTTGAGTTACAAAAACATATTTCAATTATTAAAATTGCAGCTTTATAGGGTTGGAAGAGACAATGGAAGTTTGTTTAATCTATCCCTATGTGTCCAAACAGGATCATCTTAGGTCACAGAGACAGATGTTTGTGCAACTGCCAACAATAAAAGTCAGCAGTCTACTCCAGCTGTACTGCAGTCTTTTGCAGTGTTTCACTATTGTTAGAAAGCTTTTCCTCATGACTATCGTAATACAGGCTTGGTGAGGTGACATAAACTAGAGATAAGCACACAGTTCTCACTGAATGTCAGTAAGAGATGGTTATCTGATTTCCCCATATCACGTATGCCTTTAACCTCTTTCTATATTTATAATCATAATGATATATTTATTTGGGAATATTTTAATAGGGTTTACAAATTAAAATATGGTTTTCTCCTGAACAAAGACATTCTTAAACTGTTTAACTGCATCTAAAATATTTAGAGTTGCCACAAATAAGTAACTTGAAAATGATCCATCAGACAGCAAAGTAGCAGGTATGAAGAGCTTCTAGAGGAGAAACGATGAAGCAATGGTTTCCTTTCATAATATTTGGAACAGAAAGTGAACACTTACTCAGTATGACATGCCAAACAGTCTGTGGGCAGTAGTCTCAGAATTCAGACGTGTCGGATTATCCATTGCAGGTCTCCTGACTACAAGATTCTAGCAAACTAATCATGACACATACAAGATTCACACAGAAGAAGAATATTACATTAATTAGTGGTGCTTATCCTCAGTCTATTTTTTGTCCTGAATCTGCATTTATGTCCAGTTATGCTGCTGCTTTTCCCTAGCCTGATCCACCCACCCTCATCATCTAATATGGACCTTTTTACTATCATATTATGCATGCAGAAGCAGCACAGAATTTCAGCATCAAAAATTGCACCATGTTTTTTTTCCATATATCATCTTCACTCTCCTCACAGTTTAAAATACTTGAACTTATAACAAACACATTCAAATAGTTTTCGTAGTGTATATGTCAATGGATGTGTATATACGTGGCCAGTCTTCGCGAACGAAGATCTGGGAAAGGTGTTTTTACCTTTCAAGCCTGCGCAATGGATTTT